>CM052549.1:20389993-20410730 GCA_028533065.1 Trachops cirrhosus
TTCTCAGAGGAATTACTGTGTTTTTTTTTCTGTAAGAAGACCAAATAATAATCCTTAAGTTATTGTTGAAAAGACTTTTGAAAACATGATCAAATTATTTTATTCTAGGGGAGGTATGAGGATGGTATATAGGGGCATTTTAAAATCTTTATAAAAATTTAAATCTATAAAAATGTAAATCCCATATTTCATTCTGGATATTACATTGATATGTAGGGTAGATAGATTAATTTCCCTTTCCCACACATAGGTACTGTAGCTTTTAAACAGTTAGAACAATGAATATCTGTAGCACTGCTACAAATCCTAAGAAAAGAGAACATGGTGCAGGCTACTCTTTCTTGCTACTAGAATGCATCAAAAATTCTTTAAAATGATTTTAGTAACAAAATAAAAGATAAACTGAAACACCTTAAAACAAATGCATACCTTAAATGACCAGTGGTGGGACTAAATTTAATGTGGGATTATCCTTAGGAGAGCACCAGGAGCCATTTTTTAAATGAGTTACCTGCAAGGAAATAAAATCTCCTTGTGTATGATTATCACACCTCTCTACAAGTTGGTTCATTTTCCATCTTTTGCATTTATTCTTACCTTTTAAGTCAGTAAATTTACCATAATTATTTTTCAAATATTTGAATACCTTGAGGGATGATGTTCTAAATGCTGCAGATAATCTTGAATTTCTTAGTTATCTGAAAAACTTACATTAAGAAATTATCTTTTTTAAAACTCTGTAATTCAATTTCTCCAAGGTACTATTATAAGCTCTTGAGCATTTGAACATTGAAGAATTGAGACCATTTCTTCAGTGGTGTTCTCCTCCACACCTTTAAAGCATTCCCAGTCTCAGAGGAGAATCCTGTAAATCAGTGCTATTTGATTGTTTTGAGAGGGGCTAGTGATTTTAAAATTCTTTCTTTTTTTTTTTATCCAAATGAGAACACACATTACAACTTTAACACAAAGTTGTGAAAGGCCAAGTTGAAGTCAGGTGTTTCAAGATAATGGAAGTATCTCTCATCCTTGTTTTTATGCTTGCAAATAAATGTTTTATACTGTGTTAAACTTCAAAACTGATGTAGTTCTGAAAAAATAAAAGTTTGTATTATACTATATGGAAATAAACTCATTCAAAAAAGATGGATGACTCAATCAAAAGTTATTTCTGTTCCCTCTTAAAATTTCTTCAGTTGTAGTACTGTAACAAGGACCATTTTTAAACTGGGCTCTCAGACTCAGATGACATATGATCGCCGCCAGCTGCATCAAGAGGCAGTCTGGGTAAAAATAAGTTATTTGACCAGAACAGAACAAAGCTGAAAATCTTCTGACACCTGATCCCTTCAGCAGCTGTGGAAATCTATTGAAATGGTTCTCCTTCTAATGCATTTGTCAGAATGCTAATTGGAAAAATGACTTCATGTCATGAGTCATACGGTCACCTCTGTGGACCTCATTAGACTTAAATGAGCACACTCAAGTCTAGTGCAATCATTCAGATACAGCCATATGTTGGTAAAGAAGATTTTTTAGTAATCAGGCTCCTGGCCAATTGTGAACATTGTCAAGTAAAGAAATGTTGGAAGAAATCACATTTAAAATAGAGATGTTCAATGGTAGATGCAGATACCAGGCATTATAGCTTTCTGAGTGTTCCAGAATATGCAGATTTTCAACACTAAGAAGTTCAAACAAGTTAAGGCAAAGAAATTTAGCTAAATTTTAAGCTAAAAAATGCACCTTTAAAGCACTCTGGTGCAAAGAGACATACAAAATTAACTAAACTTAGGCCTTAGGAGCTCACGATTTAGAAAAGCAACCACCTATATATGTAACTTTATAAAGGAAAGCTATAAAAATATTTAATAATAATGTGGCAGTTAAGTTTCTAGAGGAAAGTATGGAAATAAGATATCAATTATAATTGTGTTAAATGAAATAAGGACAGGATGGAGGAATTAGGGAGCTTCTTGGGGTAGGCAAAATTTGAGGTAGGAATGCTAGGGTGGGGATAGATTCTGAAGGCACATGTGGACATACAGCTAAGAGGAAAGTAATTGTGGAGGCCATCAAAGGAGCAGATAATGCCTGGAAAAAGACAGAATTGATGGAGAACAGAGCATAGACAATTGTAAGCCTGGGTCTGAAGCAGTAGGATTCGGTGCTAAGGCCAGATGGGAGGAAAGTCTTTGATTGTTATTCAGGAGACCATCAGGATAAATCTATGTACAAGACTTAACAAATGAAGACGAATTGTTTCTAACAGTATAGATCACATTCTTAGTGTTTAAAAAATAATTTTAAATTATATAAAATGATGTTTGTAATCTCTTTATGGTTGTACACATTCATGATACAAATGTATTGAATCATTAAATCAATTAAATATTTTGTTAGACTTTTTGCCATCTAGAAAGAAAAATTTGACTGTTCATCTAAACTTTATTTCTTATGGTTGTCTTCCTATGAAATACATCCCACCACAAAGGACCCAAAATTTTAGCAATAACTGACATTTCTATTAAATACACAACTCAAGTGAATGAACATCTATTGAAAGATGACTATGGTCAAGAACTCAGGCACTATGGAAGTAATAATAGTGTGATGGGGAATATCTGGCCTACCCTGTGGTCTAAGTCCAGCCTGGTCACTGCTGACAGCACTGGTCCTATCTGGTATTTTGGAGAATGGAGCTGCCATCTGTTTCTAAAACTCATGGTTCTCAACAATAGCCTCAAAGTCAGTAAGTCCTAGAATATGCTATTTCTTTATTCTGACCTCCTGGCTTTTTCCTGGAATACTGGTCATGTCTCTTAGTTTGAGGGCAATTATACATATGTTAGATCTTCTTACTATTTTTCTAGACTGTTTTCTGTAATTTTCATACTGTTTTTCTATGCTATATTAAGAGAGAATTTTCATTTGATATATCCTGTCATTCACTAGTTTCCCCCTCAGATCTCTGAGTCAAATCTCTGTTGTATCCATCTTAGCTGAGTTCTTCATTTCAGTGTTAACTCTGGAATGTTAATTTTTCAAATGTGCTAGGCTCTTTTTTAAAATGGTTTTTAGTTCTATGATAAAATTACAATCTTATTTTTTATTTCCTTGCATATTTTAAGTATAACTTTAAGATCTTTGACTGATTACTCCGATCTTGAAATCATGTAGACCAGTGTTTTTCATTTGTTTGTTTTACTAGTTGATGTTCATGTTTATTGTCTCCTGGTGTATATATTCTTTCTTCATTATAGCATGTTATGTAAACTTTCAACATGATGTTAATAGATTGTTACACTGAGTTCTCACAGATATGGCCTTTATTGTATGATTAGGATTTGAATATATGTCATTTTTCAAAAAAAATTATGTGTATTACCTTTGTATTAAGTTATAAAAAGGAAATAAAATCCTGATATCAAAGAGAAAAATATTTTTCTTTTATATCCTTATCAGTTTTAGTCATTTCTTGGTTAAATAAAATCTTACTGGCTTGTAAATTGAACTTTGTCAATTTAGTTTGGAACCAAATATGTAACATTTACCTTAAAAAATTGATAGTTATTTAACTGTATTTATAGAGAGCCCAATGTGTAATAGGTTTAATTTTTTTGGTAGTTCCTGAGGATACAATGTCTGACAGACAAATGTGAATTTTCTTGGAGTTCCTCAGTTTATTGTAGCCTGGCAGACATTCATCAATATATCACATTGACAAGTTTAGAAATTAAAAAGTGTTCTGAAAATAAAAGGGCATGATTACTTATAAATTTGATTATGAAATCAGGAAATCTTTCACTTGTAAATGTTTTTAGACTCTTAAGTTCAATTTTTTATTTGGCATTTCCATAATATGAAAAGAGCAATCACTTAGATCAAAAGGTATGCTGGAGCTACCTAGCACTAGCTCCCAAGAGCAAATTGTGTATATCTCTTCCCAATTATGCATAATAGTAGTAGTAGCTTAAAATTAACTGTGGTACAATTATTTACACCATGAACAATGGAAAACTGCTAAAATCAGGGTTTTTTTTTTAACAGAGTTGGTTGTCTGCCTCTCTCTCTCTCCCTCACACATGTACATTGATTACATTCTTTCTACAAAAGAAAATATATGTCCACTAACATTGAAAAGCAACCATTTAAAAAGATTTTCACAAAGTAAACCCCAAGTACTTTCCAGCTGAAGGACACGATTGAACTAATTAGTTTAGCAAGATCCACAAATGGATTAAGCAGGTGTTAAAGCTATAGCTCCCAATCTGAAATATCTAAGTGCTTAACTTGACATAAAAATATTCCCACCATCTAAATGACAATAATTTTCATTTTTATAGTTGATTAGGTGCAATGAAATATTTTAGACTTGAATTAAAATTAGCATATTGGATTTCCAGCCAAGGTAAAGATGTGGTAGATATGCTTTACTTCTTCACACAACCAAAAGGACAACCACCAACTTAAAAATTAAAAACAACCAGAACAGCCAGAAAATCAAACTGTACGGAAGTTCAATAACCAAGAAGTTAAAGAAGAAACATTCATCCAGACTGGTAGGAGGAGCAAAGATGGGCAGCCTGGGTGGAGAGGACAGGTGGCAAGGCAGTGGCTACTGGGAGGAACAACTGGGGAGTGAGACATGCAACTGAGGGTTTCAGCACAGGGAAATAAAGCCTAAACACCACTGGCTGTAAAAACCTGTGGGGGTTGTGGTGGCAGTGGGAGAAACTCTCAGACTCACAGGAGAGTTTATTGCAGGGACCCATGGGGTTCTAGAAGACACACAAACCCACCCACCTGGGAATTAGCACCAGAAAGGCACAATTCATTTCTGGGTAGCAGGGGAAGTGACTGAAAGTGGAGCAAGAGCCAAGCAAGTGGCATTTTTCCCTCTCTGACCTTTTCCCCACATACAGCACCACAACGTAGTGACATGTGTTGCCCTGCCCTGGTGAATACCTAAGGCTCCACCCTTTATATGTAACAGGTGCACCGAGAAAAAGAAATATGTATCAAATGAAAGAACAGATCAAAACTCCAGAAAAAGCACTAAGTGAGGAGGATATAGACAACCTATCAGATGCAGAGTTCAAAACACTGGTAATCAGGATGCTCACAGAAATGATTGAATAAGCACACAAAATAAAGGAAGGAGTGAAGGCTATTCAAAGTGTAATAAAGCAAAATGTACAGGGAACCAATAGTAAAGGGAAGCAAACCAAGACTCAAATCAATGATTTCAAACAAAAGGAAGAAATAAACAACCAACTGGAACAGAATGAAGAAATAAGAATTCAAAAAAAATGAGGTGAGGCTTAGGAACATTTGGGACAAATTTAAATGTTTCAACATCTGAATCTTAGGGATACCAGAAGGAGAAGAGGAAGAACAAGAAATTGAAAACTTATTTGGACAAATAATGAAGGAAAACTTATCCAATCTGGTGAAGGGAATAGAATGAAAGTCCAGGAATCTCGGAGTCCCAAAGAAGTTGGATCCCAGGAAGAACACACCACAAAACATCATAATCGAATCAATTAAGTAATCGTTAGATTACTTATAACACATAATACAATGTAAATGCTATGTAAATTATTGCTATACTGTATTGTTTAGAAAATAATGATGAGAAAAAGAGTCTGCACAAAGTCAGTACAACACAACAATCACAGGCCAAAATACTTAGTGCCTGTCAGAAACAACATAACATTACCTGAATATTTTCCATCCACCACTGGTTGAATCCACAGATGTAGAACCTATGGGTACAGAGGGCTATATATGTGTATGTATAAATATTTAAAATATTTAATATTTTCTGCACATGCAAATATATATTTATACACAGATGTTATGTGTGTATGTTCATATAAATATATTATGCATTATATATCTATACTTGAATATTTCTGAAATCCAGATACATCAATAATTTATGTGTTCATTTATTATAATTTTTTCTAGACAGATGTTACTAAACTGTCACGTTAACGGTGCTTTAAAAATGAAAGAAATGTGTTAAATCCTCTCTTTAATATTTAATAAACCTTTAACTCATTTTATCAGCACAAAAATTATGAATTTTATTTGTATTTAAATTTCAAATATATTAGGTTTATTTTTATTTTTCTAATATATCTAGGTATTTAAGAATATTTAAAAAAGATTCTTTTATTGTTTGGTTCATACTTATCTAGAGAAATACTTTGATTTTTTTAAATGTGAAAACTGTGTACCTTACAATCAATAAGATGTGGTTGAACTTTCAAGAAATCATCTCAAATAGGAAACACTTATTAAATTATTTTGTTTATGAATATTCCATTTTGAGGAATGAGTGTTATAACTATAATGAAAAGTTAACTAATTTGATCTCTAACAATTTTATGTGAAATATAAAAAGTAAAACTTCAAAGCTGTGTGTTTTATCTTTATTAAAAATCATTCAGTGCATGGATTTTTCTGTGACCCTGGTGCTAATAAAGAAGAGAACAATTACATGACTGACAAATACTAGAACAGACCTGGGGCAGTAATGGAGTGTGAGTTTCTGAACCCACCCTGCTCTTTTGGGCTGGTATAGAGCTATTCATGCTTTAGTCCCCCAAAGTCCCCTGAGATCATAAACTGTCACCATACAGCACAGAAACCATTAAAACAAAATTTATAAATACCTTAAAAATAAGTGGTCATATTAAAGTATGTTTTAAAATAATTATATTTAACACACAGCCTGAAGAGGTAGTGCTATCAAACTAGGATATATATTTTTTTCTAACTGTGGGGGGCTCTGCCTGCAGAGCTCCTCCCAGCCACCACAGATGAGAATAAGTCTACCAAGACATGATCCACTTGGAGAGGAAAGGCTGACCAGTCTCAGAGAAGAAAGGTGTCAAGCCTCTCTCTCAATGGGCTCTTATTGAGTTTAGCTTGCATAGGGATGCATATCAAAGAAAAGAGGTATGGTTTACAGATAACATTTCTGGGATCATGGGGGTCATTTTGAGTCAGGGTCTGGTAGACAGGGTGATGCCAATCAGCCATAAAACCTTGGGAAACAAACTTATTTTGTGCTTGGACCCTTAACATTTAAATTGAGGGCATTCTTAACAAAGAAGATTTCATAGGACTTTATGCATTCTTTTTTAGGCCTGATAGTCCCCCTCCAGGAACTGCCAGTTATGGCACAGGGCTGCACCCCCATTCGGCATTGTTTCAGGCTTGAATCAGGCAGGGAAAGCAAGGAAGCCAAAATATTAGGAGACTTTTTACAGATAGAATGAAGACTCAGGCTATGACAAAGTCGAGGGGTGAGGGTCTTTTGTCCCTCCCTCCACTCTCTCCTAAGTCCTTCCCTGATGGCCCCTTTGCAACTGTGCCTGTCTTAGGTTGTTTCTTCCTTGAGGATTCTTATCATCCTCCAGGGGCGAAGCAGAGTGAAGTAAAGGAGACAGAGTCTGTGCCCCTGCCGGAGGATAAGTTTTGTCTCCTTAGTGGCTTATGGTCCCAAGGTCCCCTCCCTATCCATGCGGCCTTTTTTCCTGTCAGTGGGGTTATAGCTTCTGAAACCAGGCAAGACAGTTCCCAACATCTAACCCCTTCATGACATGACAAGAGAGAACATAATCAATATTTTATAATGTGAATTATAATTTACACAGTTCACAATATCAAATTCAAAAAGAGAAAAAATCTCCTAAAATTTTTAAAATAGTTTATCATAAATAATGAATTATCTACATTGTATTTACTCAGGATTATGACCATATGCAGTTCAAGGAACAGAGAGAACAAAGGGAAAATTGTTTTCCAAAATATTTAGATAACGTGGCACTCTATTGTCTGATTCCTGTTGGCTGCACACAAAATTTTTTTTGACACATGACATTTCTCACCTATTCTTAAGAATCAAAATGTTCTTCACTACCTTAAGAACTAGGTAGTTTCTTTTGATTTGTTTCTGTTTTTATTTTGTCTGTGTTTACAAATGATAATAAAGCTGGCCTAATATGTCAATTTTCATTAAAATATTTCCATCAGGAAACTAACACCATGTAATGACTGCACTTTTATTTTGTCAGATTTATAAATTCAGAACTTTAAGAAATTGCCACAGCCCTACATTAATATGGGAAATCTCTTGAGTACACTTAGCTATTAAACCAAAATTTTAGCTCGGTGTATTGACTTAAATGGTAAGAGTGATAAATCAATTACCACAGAATAGCTTTTAGTAGGTCAAATGGTTGTGCCATTTTGAATGAGAAGACAAATCATTGACTTTCTAAAGTACTGACCAAAACCTCAGTTTTTCACACTGGGGATAAAAGGCAAGAAGGACAAATGTAGGTAGAAATGGGAGGCATACGAGATCTCTTGGTGGAGGAAAATCCAAAAATGCAAAATACAGCAGTGAGGTTAGTAATATCTGCAGTTTTACAAACCTAGGTTTAAAGGTGATAATTATGTAAAACACATAGCGCAGTGCTTGGAACACAGTGGGCACAACAGTCTCAATGGATGTGCATGCTTCTGGTTGCAACTAGAGCAAATAGCATAAAAATGTGATTTTTTTTCATTTTTTATTGTTCCTCAAGTACAGTTAGTTGCCTCCATTTTCCCCTCACCAGTCCCCCCCCAACCCCAGCCACCCCCACTTACCACCCCTTTTTCTATCCCCCTTTGGCTTTGTCCATGTATCTTTTATACATGTTCCTGACAACCTTTCCCCATTCCCTCTCATTAAAAGTCCCCTTTCCTCCCATGAGCCCACTTCAACCACTGAAATACCAACCATTAGATTCATTCATTATCTTTGAAGGTGGGAGTAGACAAAGTCAGAGTTCAAATGTGCTACTCCAGAAAAAGCAACTTTGCAAACATTATTCATAATGAGTCATTTCACTAGTTAGGCATCTGCAGCCTGAAAAAATGACAGAGAGGCTTCAGTAGAGAGATTCTATAAGTCTGTGAGGTTCACTCTGTGCATAAAGGCATTTTCTAAAGTTATTGTTTTTATAAAAGCCAAAAGTCATTCTCAAATGACAGTAGGAGCTCTGCATACATATGAGTTGTATAAAATATAAGTGGGACAGAAGGAAGAAAGAGAGAAATTAGTAGGGAAAAGAAGGAAGGAGAAGTAGGACAAACTGGGAGAAGGACTGACAGCGAAAAAACTGAGCAACTGTACATATAGGGCCGGACTTAACTCAAAGGAAAGAATGTTGGTTACTAATACAGATATACAGATATTTGCAGCTTTTTCTCTTCTCCTTTCTCCCTCTTCCTCTTTGTTTTTTTTTCTTTGAAAGTTTGCTTTGTATTATACAACTTTTTTGAATTTCTGTTTTGGAGACTTCAAAACATTTATAGCCTTTATCAGGGGAATCGGAACCTGATTTGTGATTTTTTTAATGGTTGCCTTGTGATGATAAGCCTCGTGATAGAGCCATAAATCAGAGGTTTGATTTGCAGTACTTAGGTAATTCCTGGACCAAACGAGCAAAAGTTATGGAATTGCAATAAGAAGAGAAAGAATATGAAAACCTTAATTAAGTACTGTATTAAAAGTTTTCCTTCTTCAGGAAACTACTCAGGCAGGAAGCATGAAGGAAGCAAACAGTATATTCTTTCACAAGAACACTTGAATTTATGGAAATTAGAAAAAAAAGTTTTATGAGGAAAACAAATCTCTATAGGTGCTAAAATAAAAGAGCTATGCTAGAACTGTAATGTGTGTTGCTGTGACTAATGCTAAACCTAAGGCTTCCAAAATCGAAAGCACTGCATTTTGCCATGATGAGTATAACTGCTTTTAAATCAATAATAACAAGGCTAACAAAAGTCAACCAAATTTTTTAGCATTTTTTTTGTTCACTTTGCTGGGATTTTTTTTGTTCACTTTGCTGGGATTATTAGGTTTTATACTATTAGTATAAGACTTTTGAAGTTGTGAATGTTTAGAAGTAAAAAAGGAAACCTTATTTTGTAATTTTATATCTTTTATACTTAATCAAATTTATATTAATCTAGTAGCAATGTAAAATTTAGGACAAAATGAACTGAAAAATGATCTAGCTATACTTTATATTTTCCCATTGTAAAACTGGTATAGCCAAGTAATATGATTTTTAATTTTTTAAAAAAATATGGTGAAAAATTAGTGGCATTTTTAGTTTATTCACATGTGTTCAAGTATAATGTGTGAATTTATGTGTAATATTATACATATGTATTTCATTTGCGCATGTACCTTTTAAATATAATCCAAAAAGGCTATGTTGCATATTTGTTAAAATCCTTAAGGCAAATAATTTAGTCTTTTACACACAGATGGTACTTAAATATTGGTTCACATAGTATAGGCAAGTTTTACTTACAATACTCTACATCAAAAGGAATTTTTTATCTAATAACAGATAAGTCTGTTTTTAGAAATGCAAGTTCTGCTTTCAATGTTAATCCACAGTGAAATAAAATCATCAAAAATCCTAAGTTTTGAAATTTAATTATCACTCAAAACTTGTTTGGAATGTCAACATTACTTTTAATATATTGCCAACAATACTTATAATGTTTTTGTACAGCACATTATAGATGTGTCTCTCACAGTGCATCATCTACCGCACAAACTGATCGATGAAAGTGTTTTTGCTGCTTTATATATCAATAAAACTTGACTTTGGTTTAGACATTCTAGAACTGTGAACTTTGATGCAATTTTATTTTTTGGTTCAATTAAACCATTTGCCTATATTCCCTCATGTGATATTAACTGCTGTTGTGCATCATTCCAAGTGCATTTTCATATGGCTATCATTCTAGTTAATTTATCTTATCCCCTAGACAAGAATTAAATATTTATCCACTTAATATTTCTGTTAACTTGCATTCTCAGAAAGGATATGTAAGGTTATAGCAATGCCTACCTGTTTCTCAGAAATCTCTCATAAACTCTTCCCAGTATTATGCAACAAGTATTAAAAAGAACAATTTGTTTTGCTTAATGTTGATAAAGTCCTGTCATTTGAAAACTTCCTTACAATGTTTCTGAATATTATAGTTTATGATAATAAGAGTTATATTAACATATTTTATAGCTGTTTTTATATTTTATTTATAGTTTAATGTAGTACAATTGTTTGAATGCATTCTCATTTTATGTTATGCAAGTTACTCAAGTATTCATATACTTCAAGTAATTAAATGTACCTTTTAAGATGGAATTAATCATGCATACATTGAAAATATATTTCTGCTGATTTTAAAAACGGTAACATATGTCTTACTAAAAACTGAAGATTAATCAAACAAAACTGTTGTGATGCTTACTGTCTTATGATCAGATAGCCAACTTAAATTCAACACAGATAATTACCGACCAAATTCATGAAGTACTACAGAGTCAAGGTCTAGATGCATCTTTGCCTGGAAAGTCATATCTCAAGATAAAATCTTGATATTTTAGGAATCCTTGTTTAAAGTCTAAGTCAACTTGACTTTGAAATTCAAACAAATCTGAGTACATATTGAAGGTCTCTCCCAAGAGAATTAGCCTCTTAATTAATGGGGAATTGCTAATTTCAAGGATAAACATTCACCATTGGTGGGCAGGAGCAATTATTATTATTGCAAAGTGTTTACTGTTCAGAGTGTCCCAAACTTCAACTTCCACTGACTTCTAATAAAGGAGTCTCCCATAACACAGTGAGACAAAATTAATGAGCTCTTACACTAAAATTCAAGCAAGGCTAAATTTCTCAAATTGGCCATAAGTACTAAAAACATTATGTAAGTATGTGTTTGGTGGGATTGAAAAGTCCAAGAAGCATCTAATAGAGCTTTCTGGAATTCAAAAGTTTGTATGTGTAAAGTATTAGTTTCATATTAAAATGTTATCCATTATGAAATAGAATAAACATTTTCATAGACTTTAAAGGTAAAACAGAGTCTAAAGACATCTTAGGTATGTCACTTGCCTCTGCTTGACAGGAAGTGTTAATGAAAAATTTGAGGAGCTGTGGTCCAGATTAAGAATATTAAACAGCCAACTATGCAGCCCACAGGAGCAAAGGATATATTGCTTATTGAGGTCTGACGCAAATTCACTAAGACAATGAATAAATTGAGACAAGGGTGCTTTCAGGTGTATCTGAGGAGAAAGTGGGCAATTTCCTTGCTTCCGTATTCTGAATATGTGGCTTTCATAGTCATACCGTGAATCTACAGGATTCTTTATCTTGGAAAAGAAAGCAAAAGCAAAGAAAAATTAATATATGGTATCTTGGAGTACTAGTTCACAAACACACACAAAAGACACATGGAAATGAGTGGCTGAAAATTGAGGGGTTGGAGGTGAGAAGCTAAACAACTTGCGTTAACTGCACCACGGTACTTCATTTCCCGTAAAGCTCCTGTAGCCCTGAGCACCAGTGTTTTATTGGTAATGCGATGAGCATTTCTGAACGGTGGGTGCAGGCAGAAGCACTGAGGTAGTTTTGTTATAAACAAGTTATAATGATATGTACAGATTATATTTTTCTTTTATTACATTATCAGAAACTATGTACAAATTTTATATGAAAAGCATTCCCTCTTCATTATAGAGTGAAATCTGCAGAACTGAATCTGTTATTGGCTTCCCTATCCAATTATTTTATTTGACACCAGTGGTGGGTACCTCTCATGGGCCAGCTGTCAGGACAGAAAACACACACACAACCAGAAAGACTAACCCTTGAGTTCAACAAGTTTACAGCAAGGATACAGAAAAAATAATACAGTTACAATGGTTTCAGAAGGATATATTAATAACTGAGAAGAGTCTATAAGTACACTGAAATTTCATTCTCCTGGCAGGTTTCAATGACAGAAACATCTGGAAGGGCCCAAGAATAGCTTTTAGAAGAGATAGCCAATCATGTGTTGAAGAGGAGGATGCACAGTTGATGAAGCACATCTTGTTTCCTGGTGTGGGGAAACGTGAGGCTGTGCCACTGCTAATGCCACTGGGTCACTCAAATGTCTGTCCTGAGTTACTGGACCACTGTCTCATCACTGATACAGACAGCTGGTTGAAACCATGGCTTACAACCTAATCTGATTAAAATTTAACATAGACTTTAAAAGATTTGGATTTGACATCAAGTTCACTGTTGAATTGTGTTTTGATATTTGGAAAACATTTTAAACTTTTTTTGGTTCTCAGTTTTCCAATTTCTGTATGATTAGATACTTCTTGGTAACTCTGAAGGCTGAAATTCCATAGCTAATTTAATCTAATTTCTGTCCAGACTAAACTACGGGCCTAGTTTTTAAAAGGTTCTGTAGTAGAGAACCAACCTATCTGATAAGAGCATCTTAACTATTCCTGAATTAAATATGCTCTGGTACAGAACTTGTTTGAAAACAAACCTAGAGATAAGGGACAGTCTGAGCTGTTCAAATTATAATAATCATGAAAGTGACTTATTATTTACTAAGAGAACTGGATCTTAAACTCTAATGTGCATTGGAATCACCTAGAAGTTTGTTTAACTTAATTTATCGGGGTAACATTTCATAAATAAGATTATATAAGTTTCAAGTGTACAATTCTGTATCATATCATGCAATCATATATATTGCATTGTGTGCTCACCACCCAGTGTCCAGTCTCTTTCCATTACCATATATTAGATCGTCTTGACCTTATTAAAACTCTCCACCCCCTTACCCGCTGGTAGCCACCATACTGTTATCTATGTCTATGGCTTTTTTTGTCTGTTGATTTGTTGCTGTTTTATATTCTACACATTAGTGAAATCAAATGGTTCTTGTCCTATTCTGTCTGACTTATTTCACTTACTTCACTTGAATGTGACAATCTCAAGATCCATCTATAGAGTCTTCTTTGTTTCAAATAGCAGTATTAAATACTGCCATTAGACGTTTCCTTAAACACAGATTGCCGAGCCTGACCCCAGAATTTGTGGTTCAGTGCGTTTTGAATGGGTTCTAGATTGGTAACTAACAAGTTGCTAGAGTATAGTTAATGATAATGGTCTAGGAACCTCACTTTAAGAACCACTGACTAAGAGTATTATCGCTAGATATTCAACTTACTCTTGCACAGTTAAAAGACACACAACTTCAACAATATTATTTTTTCTTTTTTAAAAAAAAATTAGTTATTTTTAGAGAGATGGGAAAGGTGGGAGAAAGAGAGGGAGAGAAACATCAATGTGTGGTTTCCTCTCGTGTGCCCCCCACTGGGGACCTGGTCCACAACGCAGGCATGTGCCCTAGACTGGGAATCAGACTGGTTCACAGTTCTTTCTGCCTTTGGTTCACAGGCTGGCACTCAATCCACTGAGCCACACCAGCCAGGGTAATATTTTTTTCTATGTATGTGTTTCACACCTATATATGTATGCATATAGCTATACTATATGCATGTATATATGTGTATGTCTATAAATATTAGTTTTAATATTATATATATTTAACTGTTTAAAGTTTAACTGCTGTGTCCAATTCTGTAAATAACATATGCTCAGTTAATGTTTGTCGTTAATTAAAATAGTTTCTAACTGTAGGATTCATAAGGCATGTTTGTAGACAATGTAATGATACTGTCATAATATGCTGCTCTGTGAGTAAAGAGAACATCAGTTCTTAGTTTTCATTCTTATGTTACTTTCTAAATATAACTGACCACCTGAAAATGTAAGAATTTTTACAGAAGGAGATGGATGTATCTATATGTGATTGTCCTTCATAGTTTTTGTAAGTAAATGTATATCATGTAAATGTATGGGTAACTTGCTTTGCCCCATAAATGTCTTTCTAAACGTTGTGTGTACATGAATTTTACCTAATATAAAAGCAAGAAAATGGGATTATTTTAAAGCTGTTGTGAATCTTTTGTAACAGGAAATTTCTCTGTAAAACTGGTTTTGTATACTATACTTTTCCTTAAAGTACACTATTTATATATATGTCTACTAAGGCAGATCTCACAAACCTTTGATAGCTTTGATGGAATTGCATGTTTTATGTTATTAAAACCCGAGCTTGTATAGTCTAGTAGGGAAAAAAGAGAGGAGGATGAGAAAATTTAAATATTACTCTTTATATTTCTGACTATAAATTTTATATTTTATAAATCCATTGATCTCTAAGCCACTCTAAATGACTTAACTTTTTAAGGTAACATTGAAATAAATAGTTTAAAAAATGAGCTATGGGTAATCAATCTCTTGATGAACTGTTTAGGGCCTCCTAAATTTTATACATAGAGATTTTGTAAAAGTAAGCACGCATGTATTGGGTTATTGCCATACCAAAGTTTAATAAACTTACAGCTTTACATGTTAAATGCCCAATGTTAATTGTTTTGTAACTTTTCCAGAGTACTGGTTATAAAAAATATTACACTTTAGATCTTTGATTGTATGTGCGTGTATCTCACATGGAGTAGATATACCCATGCATTTACATAATTACACAAATAAATGAAAAGAAAAAACAGAAAAACATTTGAAAATCTTTCTAAGAAGTCTGTTTATACCATAATATAAAATATATCAGAAGTACCTTCTACCTTCATAATTTTCTTACACTTGTACATTTCTCTTATTTCATATCAGCAGCTCTGATTTATCCACTTAAAATTTTTATGTTATTTCATTTTTTGTTGCTTGTTTATTATCAGCTTATATTTTTAGAAAAAATTCTTTGCATTTTTTTAATTGATGAGATTTCATCCTGGTTTGTGAAAGAGAACCAGCTGTTTTCTTGAAAGATAATTTTCTGAAGCTGTTGTGTACCATAATTACACTGCAATTACATAGCAATATCCATAAAAGCAGATGAGGGTTCTATGTGTTATTTTACCTCATTAGAAGTTGCAAAAATGATAGATGCCATCTATCTTAGTTTGACTATTGCCCTCTATTGGCAAATTCAAGTTCTGGTACAATCTAAAAGATAACAGCAGTAAAAACAGAGATGATTTTGTTTTTGTTTTCTTTTTTAAAACAATAGTAATATTTTGGGTCATAAGGTAATACCATTAAAAGTTTCAAAAACTCTTTTTACAATTGAAATTTAAAACACACCTTTAAAATCTAGTTATTTAAAAATAAATCACCAACCTAGCGATATCTGATTTGGGACTTTGTTCCAGCACCAAATTACAGAGCTCTAATCTTCTGTCCCTCACTCAAAATCCACTTGAATCATACTCCTCTTCTCAGCAAAAATCCGTTGGATCTTTTCCTCGTTCCCAGCATGTATCCTCGTCTTTGAGGCAATTCTCTCTAAGGAGATTTTTAAGTCTTTTACCATTTCCAAAAATCAGCTGTTAATCTTACTGTTAATATCTCAATGATTTAAAAAAAACTTCAAAATTTAGTCACGGGTAGAATTCATTTCTAGTATATTGCTAAGAAGGGTTTTTATTTTAGGCCAGACAATATCTTACATATCATGAGTGAGGAGGAAAATGTGAGAAAACCAGCTTTCAAAAATTCAGCTGTGATTACTTCACATGCTGTAACCTTCAGTGTGAGTTCTATGGTGGGGAAGGTGCACATGTGCAAATAAACACTATCTTTCACATGCCTTTGTCTCTGATTGGCAGCTGGGGGATATAGTATTTTAATAATATTTATTTTGGCAGAAGTGGCAGGAAATAATCTAGTTTTGTGGCCAGCTAGGCAACCAGAGAAAAACAAATCTTCTGAGTTCTTTTATGACCTTCTAGGAATCAGAACTTTTAACAGATTTCAATATTTTTAAAAATAAAAATGTTTTTCTAAATTTCACTTTTACCACTTATACCAGATCGACTGCTATCTACTCACGTAATATTCTTAATGTTGCCTGTGCAGCAAACTGAGATAAATTTAGCTGCAAAGTTTCTGGACTGATGTCAGATTTAGGAGTTGAGAATTAAAATTAGTCCATCTCTTTGCCAACACTAACACCGATCCTGGAGCACGTTTCCTCAGAGGCACTAAAATGGTGACAGCTTAGAAAACCACTGGGGAAGGTTTCCGTACGAGAGCTCAGATTCATTTAACAACTTTGGCTTAGCATGATCCCACCTCTGTTGCCTGTGTCTTTGCCTAATTAATAACAGCATTGCCTTTCTGAGAAGATATATCGCACAAAACAAACACATTCTAAGCAGAACCCATAGGTACACAGAAAAGACAAAAAAAATTATGTGCCTGTGATGGCTTGCCTTTCTTGTTTGACTTTTTTCCAAATGCCTGTTTGCACCTACAAAGCGTTTTTTAAGCAACACATAAGGGCATAATTGACAGGCTCTTTTCCTTTCTAGTGATTTCAGTTGCTGACTGTGAACCACTGCTGATTAGTCTTTCTCAGTTGACAAAACTGTGCAGGTTACACATTCGGAGAACCTTCCCAGTTGTCATGACAAGCACCTGGTAATGTACAGAATTGGACTCTTCATTATTTAACCTGTTAGTAGAGACAAAAACTCCCTTTGTCTGGTTTTCATTTCTTGATTGGCTTATTAATGCTAATGTTTCTGAACCATATGTCAGGTATTTAACTGATCCTGGCTCAATGTCCCTCTTCATATATTGAGGTTCTGCTTACTCAAAAAAATATCCTTGTAAAATACATAATTATTTATTTATTAATTAAACAAATATTTATTGAGTACTTACTATGGAACAGGAACAATTATACATGATATATATCTCCCCATAACAAAATTCCCTACCCCCATGGTGTTTACTGTCTACTGGAGGATGCCAAGAAAATAAACAAGTATTTACCATGTCAAGTGGTACCAGGTCTAAGGAAAATTAAAGCCAAGTGTATTCTTTAGGGTTCAGGAAGGGAAGCAGGACTTCCATGAAAGATGTAGAATCAAGGGGCTTATTATAGAAACTTAATTTGTAATAATTGATTTTACACAGTTGTGGAAGCTGATATAGAATCTATTCAAAGCCATCTGGTGGTAGGCCTGAGGTCTCCATTTGTCTGCAGTGCTATCTAGTAGTTGGATATGAGGCAGAGGAATGCAAAACAAATTGGAATCCAGGTAACACTGGAACCCATAAGAACATGCTGGAACTCGTTTGTCTATCAGTACACGCAACCTTGATTACACACAGAAGGAGGTGGCACTCTCTCCTGTGGGACTGTACACCTGCCTGCCTGGCCCAGGACTTACAGAAGCCAAGGGTGATGATTATTAGGTAGAGGGTAGGGGGACTATTCATAGGTCTATGGCCCTGCTTTCTGCTTCAGGCACACAGGATTGACCAGGACAATACGCACAGGTGCAATAGTATTGGCTCCTTACAGAGACCTTACAGGTGTAAAGGCCACTGATTCAATTCCACCTTTCAAATCTCACAATTCCCCTTAGAACTGACCCTAACCTGGAGTCACACAGCCAAGGTGCTTCTGGGAGGCACAGTACCAGTTTAGCTGTATCGGCAGGGTGCAAAACTCATGCAGGTGGTAATGTCAAGTAGACCATTGGATTTATGAGAATGGATTTCAGCAGAACTGTCTGGCTAGACTTTTTAATGTCAGCTGTCTTTAGTATAAAGATGCCATTTAAAGCTGTAAGACTGGTTGAGATCATCTGGAATAAGGAAAAAAAATGAGCCCTGGGTGTCATTCCAATGTATAGAGGTCAGGGATCTACACTGAAGACTTGAATTGGTAAAGATTCAAAATAACTGAACAGGTAAGATGAGAACTAAAGAATTTCCAGAACAATAGGAAAATATATTTCAGAATGAAGGGAGAAAGAGCACCTCTTTCAACTGCTGATGACAAGTTAAAGAAAATGTGGCTGGAACCCATGGCACAATGTGGTGGCCGCCAAAGAATTTGCAGAAGCTCTTTCTACATATGGTGAATCTGACTGAATTAGGTTCGAGAGAGAATAGGAAGAATTATAATGGAAATGAGGTACACAATCAACTGTTTTGAGGAATTATGTTCCTCAGAACAGAACAGAGGAATAAACAACAGAGAGAGACATGAGACCAAATTTTTGTCTGTCTGTTCTAAGGTTGGTTAAGTTGTATAATGTGACAACATATTTATATGCTGATGAGAATGTACTATTACAGAGAAAAACATTGAAGAAGCAGGAGAGATAAAGATAGTTTTACCAGTGGTATTACCTATTCTGAAAGGACTCCCCCTACCCTCTGTCAAATCTGCAGTACTGAAAAAATCCCCTTTACGTAAAAATAAAATAAATTTATTCTATGTTGGTATTATTTTCGATTTTGAGCTTACCAGAGAGATATTAGGAGAGATCAAGCATGCGAGAGAGTGCAAGTCAGAAAGAGAAAGTGTGAGGAAGAGGGAAATTTAACTGATGAGGTAATGGGAAATCTGTCATAAAAGGAACATTTGGGGGAATAAAGCTGTTCTACTGAGGAAGAGCCAACTGGGAAAACAAAGAAAACTTCAGTATATGTGAACATGCATACCCAGAGCATGAGGAACCAAAATAGTGTTAAAAACTGGTGACGGTGATCAGTTGAAACTCTCCTACAAGGTACCTCACCTTGGTAAGATACCACTCGGGAATATGTGTATCAGAGGAGAAGCTGAGACACCGACTACATCCCAGCTCCGTAATTCTGTCATGAATTTATTTTATATGTATATATGAAAAATATAAATTTATATTGTATTTATTTATATACTGTATATGACCATACACAGCTCAGGTGTTCCCCTACCTTGTCTCTGGACTATAATTGCACTAGAACCCTAAGTTGTTTTTCCCAGTCACCCTCAACTGCTCATGTGATTTCCCAAGTTTGCTTTTTGATGCAGCGTTATTTTACCATCAATCTGCTTTTAAAATAATTTAAAAATCCAGAAATCTTTATCTACAGCAAGATCAACAAACTTTTTTCTGAAAGGGTCAGTTAAAGACTATGGGCTTGTGGGCCGCATCGTCTGTCACTACTCCTCAGCCTGCAGGCACAGCAGCAGCCCTGACCACACAGAAACAAAAGGTACTCTGTGTTTCCACGGAAGTGTCATTATAAAGAAGGAGACCGATCCACAGATGTGAGTTTGCAAATTCTAACCTGTAGAATAAAAATCCAAACAACAGCTTCTTAAGACTTTGTCTTTAGTACTCAATTCAGCTTTCCAACCTTCTCATTATACCACATTATGAAACAATACACAACCAGTGAGGAAAATGCCGTTTCAACTACTTGATGCATTCTATCCCAAACTCCTAACCAGATCAGAAAATGCATTTACTGCTACATAAAGTAAACTGTATGAGTATATAATGATAAAATAGTGAACATGGAAATGATAGGACATTTATCATTCACATATTCTCAGGATATTAATACTGCCAAAGAAAAAAGATATTTCATATATAAACATAATACTCCTGATGGAAAATATACTTATTCTTGACACTTTGAATTCATAATCAAGTAGAATAATGTCCCCTTTAGTTTTACATGTGTGTTGTGTTTGCATATTGTGGTGAAAAACAATATAGTTTATTAGAGAAAGTGA
The DNA here is from genome assembly GCA_028533065.1 of Trachops cirrhosus. NCBI lineage: Eukaryota > Metazoa > Chordata > Mammalia > Chiroptera > Phyllostomidae > Trachops > Trachops cirrhosus. Next base: position 20,410,547 of record CM052549.1, read on the forward strand.
TGATTTTGTAATTACAGAGACTTGAGTTAGAATCATAAGTCTATCAGTCTAGGCATTTGTAATCTTGGCTAAGTTGTTAATCATCATTAAGTTTGGTATTCTCTGTGAAATGGTGTTCTAAAGTTTGTATAATTAATATATTTATTCACATGGCTTATTAGTTACATAATGCATGTTATATAAT
>CM052549.1:20411230-20446352 GCA_028533065.1 Trachops cirrhosus
AAGCTTCTTTTAGTCCAGTTGTTGTTTTTCATCAAGTAAGGAAATTACAAATGTGAAGGTGTGAGAAAAAGTACCGACTCTAGAGACTTTTTGTCTAGGCGACAATGGACACTGGAGTGAAGTCTCAAGCATTTGTGTGACCCAGATCTGCGGGCCATGCAAACACGTCTTCGGAGCACCCTTTCCACCTTGCTGCCAACCCCGCTCAGTGACGTATTTAACAAAACCCAGGAAAAAGAAAGATGAAGGAAACTCATTCAATAATAGCACATTTCATTGAGAATAATTAAATTTCATTTGTCTTTGACTGGCTTCCATTAGGTCTGTTCTGATACCATTAGTTTAGTTTCCTATCCATGCTATAACAAGTTTCCACAAACTAAGTCTCTTAGAATAAGACAAAATTAATATCTTACTGTTTTGGAGATCAGAAGGCTGAAATGGGATTCGCTGGGCAAAAATCCAGGTTCTTGGGCAGCATTCCGGCCTGCAGGCTCTAGGGGAGGATCTGTTTTCTGCCTTTTCCTCTTTTTAGAGGCTGCCTGTATTCCTTGGCTCACTCCTCCATTTCAGTCTCGTCAGAGCTGGCGAGATCAGACCAAGTCCTCTTCGTGCTGTCATTTGTCTGGCTTTCTCCCTCTTGCCTGTGTCTTGTGTTTATAAAGACCCTGTGATTATGTTGAGCCCCACACCTGGGTAATCCACGCTACTTTCTTCATCTCTAGGTCAGTTGATTAAGGACATTAATTCCATCTGTAATGGTAATTTCCCATTGTTAATACAGTCCCAGGTTCCAGAGATCAGAATGTGGACATATTTCAGGAGCCATTCTCCTGTTGGCCATAGACAACTTGATTCAAGTAGTACTTGTAAAAATATAATGAGAAGCTTGACCTTGCAGGCTGAGAGGTATATGACTTTGCTGTGAAAGACAGCTCTGTTTCTTTCGTTACGGATTTTTCCTAGTCAACCCACTTGGTGTTTCTTAGCTAATGTTTTCCTTCTTCCTAAGGCAGTGTTATGACCTTCATGTAGGCACTCCTCAAAGTTGTATTTAATTTTTTCTATACACTTCCTTCTTTCAAAGAGACTGCATACTTTTTAGCAGTAAAAGAGCTGCTAGTTTGTTGATTCTAACTGAATTGCTCGATCATGACACCTGGGTGCTGAGCCCACGGCTTTGGCTCCCACTTAATCAACACATTAAATCTCAGCACGTTTAATGTCACATGGTTGCATTAAAATGTTTTACAGAAATTTTAGGAACTAATTTCTCTGACTCCCCACATCCTGTATTATTTTTTCTGGAATGCTAGGAAATTATGACTATTTTAATTGGCCCTGGGAATACTCTTCCCCAAATGACACCTAAGAAAAATAAAAATCTTAGTGGACCTAAAGAAAGCATACAATATTAACTTATGTATACTACCTAGAAATATAAAACAACTAAGCTGTGTATGAGTGTGGTTTTTACAATGTCATTATTTGTATAGCAAAAGATATGTCACAGAAAACTATCATGCTTTGAAGATGCTCTTGTTTTGCTTTCTTAAAACATAAAAGTCGTTTTGGTATACTTGTCCCATCCTATGCTGACCTCATGCCTATAAGAATTCACTGAAAATCAAGTAGCATTTAAAGGGCAAAGGGGGAGGATAGAAATCAATATCTGTCTTAAATGTAAATCATCAAAGAGATTCCATCTAAGTGATAAGAAAGGAGAAGGTGAAGGACTTAGTTATTTTTAATCATCTGTTTTAAATAAGCAGTGATTTGTGATGCAACATGAAAACCTGACTTTCAATACTTTGGGAAGAGATGAAAGCATGACATCTGGGTAAATGCTATTGATTTTTCAACTGCTAAATAATTTTATTTTTTAGTGAGTGTGCTGCCAAAGTGAACACAACTGTGAAATAATTTTAAACGGAACAAATTTCTTTTACTTAACACAATCATCAAATATTTCCCCAGATTTCAAATTACTCATCAGATAGTACTCTGCGTGAATTTCTCAAAAAAACTTCATCTGTGGATTTTGTGACACAAGCATAATAAAATAAAATGTATTATTGTATAGTGTTCCTATTGGACAATCACAGTATTTAGAAGAATCATTTTTATTAATAATTTTACTTCAGAAGCCTCATATTAATGTACTAAGTATTTTATAGGTGAGAAGCTTAAAACATCTTAAAAGGGACTTAAAGAAAATGAAGTTAGTCAGTAGACCTTTGGGGTGTTTTGTCTGGATTCTTAATAGGTATCTAGAACCCTGCTTTCAAACATGAACTCTCACCTTGAACTGTTGTTTCATCAGTTACCCATTCAACGTGCATTTTTGCCACATTTTATGCAGGTGCTAAGAAACAGAAGGGAGTGCTCACTCTTAGATTTCAGAGTTCACTGGGGAAGGGAACTAGTATAGACAAACAGATGAGAATCTTCCAAATAATGTAATGGAAGGGCAAGCGCAGATATGAAGCAAATGGTAATTTGCAGAGGAGCAAATGGTAATGTTTTAGATCTACACAGCTCAAGTAAAAACACAACAAAAATTATATTAGGAATTTGCTACTCCTGCCCCTCAAAAAAAAAGCTCTACCCTATGATTCTGGTGGAAAGCTATATTTTGCATCCAGAATTTAGAAAAGACCAGCAGAACATGGTGTAAATATACGACTGGTGAATACTTTCTAAATCTGTGTTCATTAGATCAGGTAAATTCTAGCTGATCATGTTTAGTGCTACACATACATGAAACAAAATAATTCCAAAATTATTTTTACACTATCATTTTCTCAAACATCTTGATGATCAAACTATCTTTTCAAAAAGTGTTATGAAGTATAATTTTGCATAGGAAAGTGTCTATGGGGACGTGAATTAGCATGAGCCTCAGGCCCAAAACAAAAGGTCAAAATCACGTAACACCAACCAACTGGTGAAATGATGTTCCTAATGGGAACAACTGGTGTTCCTAATGGGATAGTAATATGGGGCTCAAAGGAGGAAGGGACTGGTTGTTAGGGATAACCATAAAAGCTAAAAACTACAAATTTTATAAATCAGGGTGTTTTTTGTTATTCTTTAGGCTTGTACATTTGAGGAGAGCCTGTAGGCTTACACATGGCCTTTGGGAGAATACTGTGCACCCTTAAAATGCTTTCAGTGTTGCTCCAAAGCCATTGGGTTTAGATGTGCAGGTTATCCACCGTACAACCTTAGGGGCTTCACTCACACTGTGTGTGATTCACTTTGTAGGATCCTTTTCCAGAAGACAGCAGTAAAATTTCTCAAACCTATTACTGCTGTATTTCAACAGATGGAGTAGTGTCTTGAGGAAAAGATGTCTCTTTTTATTTTGCACATAGACCCCCCCAGGTTATTCTTCAAAGAAATCTCATAGCATTCAAGTAAATGCTGGAGGAAAATTTTTCCTTTATTTATTTTTGCTTTGATGTCAAATAGATAAACACTTGAAAAACAGATTGCAAAATACAGTGGACAGTTCAGCCTTGACAAGCACATATATCAGAAAAGAGATTGTCTGAGGACCAAGGGAAATATAGACATTAAAATTCCTCCGATTTTTAATGTGGCATTCACAGAAGAATAATCAGGGGAATTTTTAAAAAGGAACAAAATAAAGAATCAAAATATATGTACTGGGCAAAAATGTTGCCTAACCTGCTATAAAAGAATAATTCAGGGTTTTCTTAAGTCCTATTAAATTCTATTGCTGAAAATGCTCAAAAGCTAAAAAAATATAGAGAGGTATTTAAGTAAATAATACCATGGTTATTTGCATATATATGTATATATGTTTTTATCACATATATGTGAAGCACTACATTAAGCATCCATTTCAGTGATTTAAAAAATAAAATAATATACATTATATGTTATATTTTAGGCTTGGTAAAGTTCCACAACAAAGAAATCTTTAATAAACCCAGTATTCCTGATATTATTTTGCTTGATGATATTTTTTTCTTCCCAGATTCATCTATTTACATCCTGTGGAAGGGATAATGTGTGAAATTTGTGTTTTCATGATATTCTAAATATAACCGGATTAAGAGGTATCTTACCTTTCCCCCCTTTATATTGTTCACATTTTTTCTTAATGTTTAAGACTAAAAAGATGTAGGGAATATAATTAGGGGAAAAAACTGACTTGAGAGATGAAAAGAAACCTGTATTTTATTTTAACATTCTGGACCCTTGGCCATCTTTGCCTTTAGAGGCTGCATTAAAGAACTTCCACTTAATTAACTGACACTGCTGATCTGAATTAATGACAAGATCCCGAGCACCTGTTTTCAGCTTTCTCCGGGGAACCAGTTGAATGGAGAAGGCAGATTGAGGGAGTCTCAGTGGAGCCAATGAATCCAGGAGTTAGCGTAGAGGCTAATTTCTACTGTAAGACCTTCATTAGTCATCTGTTGAACATCGGTTATTGAGTTGGGAATATTTCTTTAGCAAGAGGTTAAAATGCCTTTCTTTAAATAAATCTGCTCAGATGTGCATGATTTAAGATTCCCTTTGACAAGAACACTTAAGATTTCAGATACTTCAGTCATATCAAATAGCAATGAAAAAAAGTGAATGCCAGAGGATTTTGCCCTCAAAAATTCCATTGTGCAAAAATTAACTAAGAGGAAATCAGTTTTGCTTAACACTTATTTCCAGACTATTAATATGACAGAGCCCAAACTCTGACACTGCCTCCCTTTTATCCTTTGTAATTAATTCCACGGATGGAAGGGACACACTCCCTCCTTTCACAGACATCTAATTCTTTCATAGCCAAAGGACTAATTCTTTACTCACTTGGCAGAACTGAAAATAAGTACAGATTTTTAAAAAATACTTCAATTGCTTTCTGTAAGTAAAAAAAAAAGTCTTGCCTACATCTTAATTTCAAGGGTGAAAAAATGAGAGAGACAGAAATGGTGTATGTCCTTATGAGCTACCAATGAGTAAGGGTTCACTGCATTTGTTTCCATAACATGGCAATCTTTTCTGAACTAGTGCTTCTTGGCAAAAATAGTTAGTAAAAAGGAAATAATTAGATGTGAACTTTTTAGAAGCCAATATAGGTTTAGCTGTTTAAAGACAAATTGCCTTTACTGTGCATTTAAAAATTTTCTTCATAGCTATTAAATTGTCCATGCATAACTCCCCATTTATAATATCATAGGAGTGAAGAGAATGTTAAGTTAATAAAATATCAGTAAATGTATGGACTTTAATAAAATAATATAATTTATAGCAATTTTAGATAATAGGGGAACTAATTCATACCAGTACTTTTCTTAATTTTGAGATTGCTTTTCATATTGTTTATGTGGTATATTACATTTATTGACTTGCGAATACTGTACCATCCTTGCATCCCTGAGTGAATCTCACTTGATCATGCTGTATGATCTTTTTAATGTGTATTGCTGGATGTGGTTTGCCAATATTTTATTGAGGATTTTAGTATCTATTTTCATCAGCAATGTTGGCCTGTAGTTTTCTTTCTTTGTTGTGTCTTTATCTGGTTTTGGAATTAGGATAATACTGGCCTCATAAAAAGTTTAGGAGTCCTTCCTCCTCTTGGATTTATTGGAATAGGTCTAGAAGGACTGGGGTTAGTTCTTCTCTAAATGTTTGGTAAAATTCTCCAGTGAATCCATCCAACTCAAGGTTTTTGTGTGCCAGGAGTTTTTTTTTTTATTATTGCTTTAATTTCACTAGTTTGTATTGGTTTATTCAGTCTTTCTGCTTCTTCTTAACTCTGTTTTGGAGGGTTATGTTTCTAGAAATTTGTCCATTTTACCCAGGTTTTCAAATTTCTTGGCATATAGTTGTTCATAGTAATTTCTTATAATCCTTTGCATTTCTGTGGTATCCATTGTAATTTTATCCCTTTCATTTCTGATTTTATTTATTTGGGTCATCTCTCTTTTTTTCTTGATGAGTCTGGTTAAATGCTTGTAGGTTTTGTGTATCTTTTCAAAGGATCATCTCCCGGGTATATTGATCAGGAAAATTTCAGAAATCCCACACAGCAGTATTTTCACTGATACATCACCTAGGGCAAGGGATATAAAGAAAAGAATAAACAAATGGAACTACATCAAACTAAAAAGCTTCTGCATGGCTAAAGAAAACATCAACAAAATGGAAAGGGAACCAACCATATGGGAAAACATATTTTCCAATGATACCTTGGATAAGGATTTGATCTCCATAATATACAAATAATTCATACAACTCCACTCCAGGAAAAGAAGCAATCCAATTAAAAAATGGGCAAAGGACCTGAACAGACAATTCTGTTCCCAAGAAGGACATATAGAGGTCCCATAGACACATGAAACAATGCTCAACATTATTAGCCATTAGAGAGATGCAAATTAAAACCACAATGAGATACCACTTCATACTAGTCATAATAGCCACCATCAATAAATCAACAAACAACAAGTGCTGGTGAAGTTGTAGAGAAAAGGGAACCCTAGTACACTGTTGGTGGAAATGAAGACTGGTGCAGCCACTGTGGAAAATAGTATGGAATTTCCTCAAAAATAATAAAGATGGAACTGCCTTTTGATCCAGTGATCCCACTGATAGGACTATACCCTTAGAATCCTGAACTACCAATTCAAAAGAACCTATGCACCCTGATGTTCATAGCAGCATTATCTGCAATAGCTAAGTGCTGGAAACAGCCTAAGTGCCCACCAGTAAATGAGTGGATCAATAAACTATAGTACATTAACACAACGGAATACTACCCAGCAGAAAAAAAGAAGAAACTCCTATCCTTCATGACAACATGGATGGGTCTGGTCTGGAAAGCATTATGGTAAGTGAAAAAATCCAGTCAGTGAAAGACAAATACCATATGATCTCACCTATAAGTGGAACCTAATCAACAAAAAAAATGAGCAAAATAGAACCAGAGACTTGGAAATAAAGAACTGACAGTGACCAGAGCAGAGGGGAAAGGAGGATAACTGGGGAAAGAAGGGGCAAGCAAAGGAACAGGAAGAGAGGACTCATGGGCATGGACAATGGGGAGGGATTGACTGTGGGAGCGTGGAGGATGGGGTAGAAGTGAGCAATGGGGAAAAGGCAGGGCAACTGTAACTGAACAACAATAAATTTAAAAAATAAAGCAAGGGAACAAAAATGCACAGAATGCTAGAATGACATTAAAACCTTGTAGTAAAACTTGAAAAAAAATAGATTGCAATAGTAAAGTAATTTTTAAACAAATATCATAGATTTTATAGATTAATAAATCATTCCTAACAAAATAACTGGTATCTGCATATAATTTAGTTTATATAGTATTGCTAGGTTGCTTATAGATAGCAAGAGAAATTTAAAAAAAAAAACAACTTTTCTTTTCTCATATAAAATAACAGACAGAAAAAGTCATGGCCTGAAAATAAAACAGTGAATGCAGAAGCTTCTAAGACTGTTCATTTCCCTTCAGGACCTGTGCAATACCAATCTGCAGCCTGATTATTGAGGTGAAGGAGGAACAGGGCTAAACTAGAAATTCTAAGAATAAGCTGTGGACCTGAAGATATCCAAGAAAAGTTCACTTTAGTGAGACTTCATGGTCCCTGGCAAAAAGAAGTATAAATGTACTCTGTAAGAAAGTTATCTCTAAGGTGGGTACTCAGGACTTTTACTGATAAAAATAAAAATTACCAAACAATCCAGGGAAAACAACATTAATGAGACTATGCAAAAACGATATAATACTTAATCTTTCCTCACTCCTTTAAAATGAAGATTTGAAATCGCTAATTCAGAATATAAATAATTATATATAATATGCTTAAAATCACAAACTGGAGTAAATTCTACAATAAAAGAAAGGCAAATTTGAAAAAATAACTAACTGGAAATATTGAAAATAATTACATTACTTTGGTTGAGGAGGTGTCAATGAATAGATTGAACAGCATTTAGACACAGGTGAAGAGAGAATAAGTTATCAGGAAGATAGAGCAGAAGAGATCTAGAAAGCAGTATAGAGAAACACATAAAAGGAAAACAGAAGAGTTTAAAAATATATGAAGTTGTAATATATATCTAATCAGGGCACCAAAAGCAGAGAATAGAAAAAATAAAGAAGTACATTTGAGAGAAAATAACAGTTTTCTAGAGTTTCTGAAAGACAAAAATCCATATATAGGGAAAGTAGAATAAAAGATTAAATCTACCCTGGAAAAAATTTAGTAGAACTACAATATGTTAATGTACAGAAAAGATTTTAGGAAGAGATAAAAGACCTATCAATTTTAAAGGAGCTATCTATAAATAAACAACACACTTTTAAAGAGTAGCTAGTAGCCAGTGGAATAATGAGTTTCATTATGGGAAAGATCACTGTCAACCTAAGATTGTGAATCCAAGAAAACATTTTTAAAAAGGATAAAATAAATGTTCACATAAACACAGAACTGATAACTTACCACCAACAACAGAAATAAGGAATTTTTAAAGAATGTTCTTTAGACTGATGTAAACTGATTTTAGGGAAAAAAGAACTTAGATTAAAGATGAAATGATGAGTAAAGACATAAGTCTATAGCCCTAACCAGCGTGGCTCAGTTGATTGGGCATCGTCCTGCAAAGCAAAAGTTCACTGGTTTGATTCCCAGTCAGGGCACGTGCCTGGGTTGCAGTTAGTTCCAGGTTCAGGTGTGTGCAGGAGGCAGCCAATCAGTGTTTCTCTCCCTCCCTTTTCCTCTCTCTAAAAGTAAAAAAAAATAAAAAAGACATAGGTCTATAGCCCTGTCTGGGTGGCTCCACTTGTTGAAACATCATCCCATAAACCAAAGGGTTGCAGGTTTGATCCCCAGTTTGGGCAGATACTTAGGTTATGAGTTCAGTCCCCAGTCAGGGTGCATGCAGGAGGCAACCTGATCTATGTTTCTCTCTCACATTGGTGCTTTCTCTCTCTCTCTCTCTCTCTCCCTCTCTCTTTTCCTCTCTCTGTAAAAATCAGTAAAAGTGTATCCTCATGTGAGGAATAAAAAGACATAAGTCTATAAATCTAAACATATAATAACTGGAAAAATAATGATAATGTTTTCTGATATATAGTTTTAACAACTGAAGACAGATAAAGATATTAGACAAACATACCATGTAAGTTGGGAGGCAGGGCGATGCTACTACATTTTTAAGGTACTTGAATTGTTTGATATGGGGTTTATAACATTAACTTGGGTCCTTTTAATGTATATTTGATTAAATTCAAGGTTAACCAATTATTAAAATACGAGTAAGATGTATAAATCTAAGGAGAGTATATGTGTATGAAGCCATTAAATTAAAAAGAAAATGAACTAAAAGAGGGAATAAAACAAAAAATTCATAGAAGTCAGTGAAATAGAAATAAAAAATATAATGACAAAGATGAGTCTAAGTAGCCAATAAATTATAATTAGTGGAAATTTGCTAAAGAATTATATTTCAGGATAATTAAAGAACCCTAGGACGGGATGTCAGTGACCAGAGGGGAGAGGGGAGGGAATTTCAGGGGAGAAGGGAAGGGTTTACAGGAACAAATATTGAGGACACATGGACAAAACTAGGGGGGTTGGAAAGGGGAGGGAGGAGGGGAGGAATGGGTGGGTGGGCTGGAATGGGAATAAAGGATGAAAACTGTACTGACTAAAAAAAATAATAATAAAACAATAAATTTTAAAAAAATGTGGATAAAGAAAAAAAAAAGAACCCTAGGAAGTAAAACTACTAGTTTACAGAGTAATGAATATGTAAAGCTAATAAATATGCTAAAAGTGGTAGCAATATGAAAGGAAACAGGACTTTCCTATAATGCCCAAGTAACACCACAACACCAGGCAGATTATTTTCTTATTGAAAGAGGAAAAATTTAATTTCATATAAAGGGATTAGTCTATAAATAACCTAACCAATAAGTATCTAATGTTGGGACAGAAAACATTTATGCCTCCTGATATGATGTAATTGAAAGTTTTAAACATTAGCTATACTAAATTTCTGTCGAAACTATTCAACTTAAATGAAGTCATACAGATGGCCAGTAGACATATAAAAAATACTCAATGTCACTAATCATTAGATAAATGCAAATTAAACCACAATGAGATATCACCCCACACCTGTCAGAATGGCTATCATCAGTAAATCAACAAATGAGTGCTAGTGAGGATGTGGAGAAAGGGGAACCATTTTGCACTCTTGGTGGGAATCCAAACAGGTGCAGCCACTGTGGAAAGCAGTATGGAGATACCTCAACAATTAAAAATGATCTGCCTTTTCATCCAGTTACCCCATTCTAGGGATATATCCAAAGAAACCAAAAATACTAATTTGAAAGAACATAAGTACCCACCCATATGTTCATTATGGTGATATTTACAATCACCAAGATATGGAAGCCAGATGTCCATCAGCAGATGAATAAAACAACTATGGCATTTTTACCTAATGAAATACTACTTGGCTATAAAAAGGCAGAAAACTTTACCTTTTACAACAGTATGGATGGACCTGGAGAACATTGTGCTAAAGTGACATAAAAAGATGAGTACCATATGACTTCATCCATATGTGGAATCTAATGAACAAACTGAACTGAGAAGGAATTGGGGCAGACTCATAGAGGGAGATCCGGATGTCAGCTAGTCGGGGGTGGTGAGAAGGATTGAGAAAAAAGGACAAGGGACTCATGGACATGAACAACAGTGTGGGGATTGCTGAGAGGAAATGGGTATATGAGGACCAAATGGTAATGGAAAAAATACAATACAGTTTAAAATTTAAGAATGCCTTTACAACATCTAGACTAGTGTTTGGCCAAACAACTCGGCAGTATAACTTATTCACAAAATATTAACTATCACACCTATATTACATACAGAGTTAAATGAAAGAGATTATAAGACATCATCTTATTTTTTTTAAACATGTCTGTGGTCAAGAAAATTTCACTGGAAGGATGCATATAAAGTACTGAGTATTGGTACCTTTTGAACAATCTCAGGAATATTCAGAGGAAAATAAGTTTATGCCTCATATACATTTTTATTTTTTACATCTTTAGGAAAAGTAATGTATTCATTGATATCTGGGCTGTAAAAGTGAACCAAGAAATGCATATAACTTTGACATTCAATTAAAATCATTTCTTGTAAGAAGAACATGAAACAATCTTTGTTTGTTTCCTCTAATTCTGCAAACTTGAAAATATCTTTAAAAATAGAAACAAGATTTCTCAGATACCAAAGCAATATGGAATCAAAATTAACAACAGAAAATTAAACAGCTTTCAATCAATAGATTTAGTCTCTTTAGTGTTAAGAAGGGACAAATAAGTAGGTCCTCCAAAATTTTGAGAGAATAGAGGCTTCAAGTTAGAGAAAAAAAAATACTCATGAAACATCAGTTGTGATTCTACATTTTATTTCTTTGGAAATCAACATTATGTATAGTTATAAGATGAATATTCTTTTTATAAAATGTAGCTCATTAACTTTGTAAACAAATCTGAGTGTATTAATTCAGCTCTTGCCTTCAAGCAGAATCTTTACAAGTACTATGGGAGCTTCTTCTGCCATGTGGACCTTCTGCTATCTCACGTGACAGCCCAGTGAAATGTCAAACTACCTCTAGATGATCTTAAGAAGACTAGAAAGGAGGAAAGGAAGAAATAAGGTCAAACACACAGAAACCAAAATTTTAAAATACACAAAAATACTCAATTTACAATGTTCTAGGCCAGTGGTTTGAAACCATGGCTCATAGACCAATTAAGGTGGTCCTTGGATCAAACTGAGCATATTATATATCAATGTAAAGTAAACACAGTCATCAAAACCTTTACACTAACTTAGGCATAATTCTATGTTTTAGTTTGCAGTTATTTGTCCTTAAAGGTGTCTACCAAATTAAACAATCAGGCAACAAATTATTGAATTTGAACATTTTAAGATAGTGACAACAAGCTGAACATTACTGCGTCCCTAGTCCCTACATGGGAACAAATACCTTCCTAATTTTGTGAGGAAACTCCATACTGTTTCCCACAGTGGCTGCACCAGTCTATATGCCCACCAACAGTGCACTAGGGTTCCCTTTTCTCCACATCCTCGCCAGCACCTGTTGTTTGTTGACTTATCAATAATAGCCATTTTGACAGGTGTGAGTTAGTAACTGCCTTTTTCCCCAGAGATGCCACTTCTGGGAATTTATCCAAAGAATCCTGAAACACTGCTTCAAAAGGATATATGCACCCGATGCACCCCTATCTTCATAGCAGTGTTATTTACAATAGCCAAGATTTGGAAACAGCCTAAGTGCCCATCAGTAGATGATGAATACCACATGATCTCATTTATAACTGGAATCTAAGGAACAAAATAAACTAACAAGCAAAACGGAATCAGAGGCACAGAAACAAGGAACATACAGATAGGTGTTAAGAGTGGGGGTGGGAGGTTGGGACTGGTTGAAAGAAGGGGAAAGGATTAGACAAAAAACCGTACATGCATCACCCATGGACATGAACAACGGTGTGGGGATTGATTGTGAGAAGGAGGGGGCTGGGAAGGAGGGGGCAAAGGGGGAAAAACTGGGACAACTGTAATAGCCTGTACAATAAAAATGTTCCTTCCTCCTTTGTGGTAGATCAAACAATTGGATATAGTGACATATTAAAAACAATAATTTCTCTACTGAAACATCTTTTTACATGTTTTAATGATTATGGATGGTGCTACAATGATCTTATAAGAATGTGAGAGTGAATGAAGATCACTATTTGGTAATTGGGCAAAGAACTGAGTTGAGGCAAAAAATATGTAACAATCATCCTTAAAAAGAAAAGTTACTTTCTATGCCAAGTTTCTTCTCCGAGTGGAAGGATCAAAACAATTTCTTATACTTGTATTTTGGTAATACTTCATAGTTATAAACTGTTTTCACAAATTTAATCTTGTTTGAGCTGAACAACGTTCTGAGGAAGGCAGGGTTTATTGGACCAGAGTACCAACGAGGAAATCGAATAACAAATGTTGATCTGTCCACAGTCACAGCACTAAGAAGGAATGTAACCATATTTCTTTACACTGACTCTGGCTGCTTGTGTCGTGAGGCTCAATGAAGAAAGTTCAGTGGGCACTGGGAAAGGCCTGCCATCAGGGCAAACTATAGAATAGTCACAGAAGAAACTTGCCTTTACCTCTCTCTTTTATCTGTTCATATATCAAACTAGGTGCAACCAGATGTTAAAATAGGACTCGTTAAGTTTCAGTTTTGTTGAACTCCCAAGAACAGGCAGCAATGCAATGACTTCTTCATTGTATAGCAAGGTGCTAGATAGCCGTGCGGTAATGGTGAAACAAGTATCCAAAAATTAGTTTTATGCCTGTAATTTCACTCTTATAGAAGATTTAAAATGTGCTTGTTGGCCATCCAAATGGTGTATTTAAGAGAGTTGATGGCTGCTGTAACAGCTTCTCAATTGCCTCGAATATGTTAGAAGCCACAGATGATCCAGGGTAGAGAGGAGTGAATGGTGTAAGGGAGAAGGCAACTAACTGCACATTCATTCTCCCATTGTTGGGCTGATTTGGGGAAGCAAGAAGTTGTAAGTCTGAGGAAATTTAGGACTTTTAATTGTTATTCCATAGTGTACAGTCATGTATGAGTGTGTGCATGCATGGTATTAAGTGATAAGGATTTGTCTTTATGTCTCAGGATGATTAGCAAAGTCTTAAAAATGCCACATTAGTTTTTATCCAAATAGTGGGTAGACAGAAACCTTGAAGTTATGTTTCAATGAGCAGTTGTTAGAGGTGGTGTGGAAAAGTGAAATTTCTTTCTGATGACTTCTTATGAACCTTTGCATTCAATGCAATGTTTATGAATACTTAACATGTCCAAAGCAGAACTGTTGAACCTGCCCATTTGCATCCTTAAATCTTTTTTTATCTTTTAGCCTCTTCCATTAATATGCATGATTAAATTAATCAGGCCAAAAAGTTAAGTGTATAATTCTACTCCTCATTTTCACCAGGAAGTTGTGATCTCTATCTGCAACATATATGATTGGATTCATTACTTCTTACCACCTGCCTATGCCACTGCTGCCCTATTCTGAGGCCTCTTATTACTGTCAAACTACTGAACTAGGCTCTTCATTGGGTTTCCTTTTTCAACTGTTAGAGTCTATTTTCTTTAGATCAGCCAGAGTTGCCTGTTAAAGCACAAAGCACATTACTCTTACTTATATAAACACATCATACTTCCTCACATAAAATTCTCCAATGCTGTTTTATCTTAAGTAAATCCCAAACCTTTTTCTAAGACTTACAACCATCTACATGATCTTTGTCCCTCCCTGTGATCTCATTTCTAATTCTTCCCCTTCACACCCACTTACTTACTAGCCACACTGGCCTCCTTGCTGTTCTTTACACAGAGCAAACCCATTCTTTCTATATATATATATAGAATCAATAATATATATATTATTGATTATGCTATTACAGTTGTCCTATTATCCCCCCTTCATTCCCCTCCACTTTGAACACCCTCTCCCACCCACATTCACCCCTTTACTTCAGTCCATGTGTCATAAGTTCTTCGCTTCTACATTTCCCATACTATTCTTGCCCTCCCCGTCTATTTTCTATCTACCTTCATTGCTACTTATTCTTTGTATCTTTCCCCCTCTCTCCTCCTCCCACTCCCCTGTTGCTAACCCTCCATGTGTTCTCCATTTCTGTGGTTCTGTTCCTGTTCTAATTGTTTGCTTAGTTTCTTCTTGTTTTTGTTTCAGGTGTGGTTGTTAATAACTGTGAGCTTGCTGTCATTTTACTACACCTGTTTTTTCTCTTCTTTTTCTTAGATAAGTCCCTTTAACATTTCATACAATAAGGGCTTGGTGCAAACCCATTCTTTCTGCAGGCCCTTTCCATTTGCTGTTTTTCCCTGCCAGGATTTGTTTTTCCCAGATATTTTAATTTTCAACTGCTATTTTTTAATTATTCATCACTGTGCTCCGATGTCATCTGCCCAAAGAGACTTTATCCTAGTTTCACTTTATCCATTTAAACAGTGTTCTCTTCCTAGCACTTGTCATTCTCTCAAGTGCGATTTCTTAACAATGGAGACACTTGCTTATAATCTCTCTTTCACACTAGAATGCAAGTTTTGGGAAGGCAGGAACTTCCCAATGATGTCCTTACTCACTGATGTCCTTGGTGTCCAGAGTAATTCACAGCTTAGGGCAGATAGTCAAAAAACAGGTTTTTTAAAAAAAATAAAAGGTATGATTAAAATAGTGATTTCTTTTCCTCACTAGAGGACATTTTTTTTCATTGCTTCCTGAGGGGGGAGGAGGGGAGAGAGAGAGAGAGAGAGAGACATTGATATGAGACAGAAATATCAATTGGTTACCTTCTCATATGTGCCCCGACTGGGGATCGAACCCAAACATGGGTATGTGCCCTGATCTGGGATCAAACTCATTACCCTCCAGTCTACAGGACAACATTCCAACCTACTGAGTTAAACCACCCAGGGCAGTAGTGAGTTCTGAAGTTACAAATTGGATCAAATCAGAATTTTTGCACACCTATGAAAATATTAACATGACATTCTACTATAACTATACATAAATTAATGTTCATATAGTGTGCACTTCATTTTTTACAAAAATTACAGCTAAGTTATTCAATAACAAAGAAAGGAATAGTGGAGGCATATAACTATAAAATGTCACAAAGACTCAACAACTTTATTCTCTGCCTAAGGCAAAAGAGAGACTCATTGGTGATTATAATCCTGCCTTTCTAAAATGTCGTTTAGACTTGCCAAATATCTGAAATTAAAACTTTATATCCCTGTGCAAAACAATCATATTGAGACAAACAGAGGCTCACTGTTTCTCTTGAAAAGGCGTCCTTGAAAAGAAAAAAAAAAGGTTGGCAGTCCATAGATGTCCTAGAACACCTTGACAATGAAGCCAGTCAAAGCTGAGAATGCAGAGAAAGTTGACTAATTTAGCAAGACACCACTTTTCCTGGAAAGTACAGGTGTGGTCACAGTAAGAATCCCTGCAAATTTGCTGAGAACATATTTTTCATCTTGAATGGCTCCATCATCTATTGGCTAAGAAAAGGGAGACAAAGAGACAAGAAATTAAATATTCTAGATAAAAGATCATGGTTCAGCTATATTTGTAAAAACTATAGTTGAACTAGGAAGTAATTTCTTATTTTTAGATTATAAAAAGTAAACACATATGATCGTGGGAATAATTTCAAATTCTGGCACACCAAACACACTTTGTGAAGTATAAACTTTCCATGTTATAGCCCCAGAGATACACAATATATATACTGGAGAAACTGACCCCATTATTACAATCACAGCTAAAAGTCAGAGGCTAGTTGACTTATGCATGCTAATTTTAGTTGACCACATAGCTATTGAGAGTCTACTGTTCTAGGCATTGAGAATAGGTGGGGAGGGTTGTAAATAATGCCATGTCCTTACTCTGAGGGGCTCTTTCAAAAGGGAATATTTAATACAATGCAGTATGTACGGAAACAAAGTCTTCAGATACACCTCTAATGTACAGTAATCTATAATGTAGACTCACAGACATCTGGAAAGAGTGGACATAGGAGGAAATGTACGAAGCTAGGGTCAAACTTGATATCCCCAAATAAAACATTAGTTTTGAGGCATAAATCAGAAAAGAAGGAAAATGATATTTCAGGAAGTGAGGCAGCATGATTAGAGCTCTCGATGTGTCAAATGTGTGATGCCCAGGAATTAAAAGTCTCCATGTTGCCGGAGGCCATTACAGCCATTACACTTTAGATGTGATTAGTGGGAGAAATGGAGGTATAGAAGATCCTCCACTTTGGACATCTGGTACCTATTCACTTATACTACTATATCCTAGCCCATTGTCATAGACAAAGTTGCACAGAAGTAAAGATTCTTAATCTTAGAGCAAAAGGAATAGAAGGAATGCCCCGTCATGGCTGGTAAAACAGGCAACAGCTGTGAGGGAGGGACCAAGACTCAAAGGCATAACTGCCTACCACTATTCTATTGGTTACTCTCAGTTGAGTTCCTCTCAGATGAAGTCCACAGATAGCACAGGTTTTCTAAGATAGTATTTCCACAAAATTTGATACTGGCTACTAGGAACTCTGCTGTTTTCCTTACCAGATGATTACACTCAGTGAACGTAGAGAATTCAATGGTACTTTGACCACCACTGAATAACCAACAGCTACAATACTTATGGTAGTGGGGTATTAGTTATTGAATGAATGGGTAATTTAAAGACTTTCTAAATCAAGGTAGTTTATAGTTGAAGAATAAATAGGAGATAGTGCGTTATATGGCAAAATAAACCATCAGTCAATCTCTGGAAATGAGAGACAAAAACTTATTGAGGGAATTGTAAGGTCCTTATAGTTCTAGTATTTTTGAATCTTTTAGGAAAAGAAAATCTATTTACAATAGACACTGTAGAAGAAAGAAGAGAGGATAACAGGGGACAGAGACGTTTCCTTGGTGCTGCTGTGCTTGTGTGGAAGGCTCATGGAGATAGTGAGCACAGAGAGGGACGAACCTTCAGAGACGTGTGACTTTCTCCACAACACACAGTTGGAGGAGAGAGTGATTTTCACAAGTAGTTGTGCATGTTCTAATAATATTTACATTTTAAAATTCTAAAAAGAGATTATTAGAAGCATTTAAATTTTAAAATACAATTACAATATTATGTTTTAGATTGGTCAAATTAAAAAATACCCCAGTGGGAAAAGAAATATACTTATTTATATATGATGTATTTAAAATAAATTTTTAGAAGTGAGAAGTTTATTATTAAAGTCAAAAATTTCCTTGTACTTTATTTTTAATCTATGGCTTTATTTCTTGCAATAAAAGATTTATATCTTTTCAAAAGAAGGGAAATACTGTTGTATAAGGTAGATAGATACACCAAATGTGTTTTTGGATATAATTTTTCTGATGCAAAAGTTAAAAACACTAATTTTATATACTGTGAAAACAAACATACCATATTTTTGGACTATAAGACGCACCCCCCCCCCAATTTGGGAGGAATAATGCTTATTAATGCTGCTGTTGAGTTCTGTTTACATTTACATTGGTGAAATATTACGTTATTTATGTTATTAAATATTTTACCACATTTTTGTTTCAATTTTTTTCCTATTTTCCTCCTCTAAAACTTACAGATGTACAAGAGACTTCTATGTCTTTTTCTTAATGTGATTGTACTTGTACTCAGTTTTGAGAAAGTTGTCCTGTGGTTTACTCATATCATAAGATTTAATAGTGGATTAATCATTTGTACTCCAGGGGAAGATGGCTTGATCAATATCAGAAATATAGTCTCTTCTAGGGCAATGTTTTGATAAGTACACTTTGAATAAACCTCTTTTATGAACTGAGTCATATTTCTTAAAACATTAAGCCAATAAGCATTAGATTTGGTTTGGAATAAGAGTGATCTCAGAATCACATCTGACCAGCCTAACCCAAAGGATGCCCATCTATACATCCATATCTATGCAATAAGCCCATCTAATACATTATTAACACAGGCTGAAAATAATAATGGACCAAGAATTAATTTTTTATGTGCAATATGAATCCTTGATCTTGAACCTCTGAAGAAGCAAATATGAGTAAGTTTGTCTATGCCAGCCAAGAGTTTGGAGGCAAACTAATGATTTTAAAAAATGCAATATAATTTTAAACAATTTGTTGGTGGAGTCAAATTATTAAAATGGTTCAGAACAGTGACTTTTGCAGTTACAATAAATTGGACAATAGGCACAAAGGAATCATCACATTAACATTAGTTTGCTCTTTGCTCTTGAGTATTTTTCTATATTGTGCTTTATTGCAGTGATTTTCAACCTTCTTCATCTCATGGCATACATGAACTAATTACCAAAACTCTGCAGCACAGCAAAAATATATTGATTTTTTTACCAATCTGACAAAAATAGGTGTAATTTTGATTCATTCACACCAGACAGCTATTGTTGTGTTGGCTGTTGTCATTTTTTTTTTTTTTTAATTTGACGATCTAAGGCAAGAGAAGCCAGTGCCCTGACTAGAGAGTCAGGTATTGCACCTTTTAACAATTCTTGCAGCACACTGTTTGAAAATCACTGATCAACTCTAGCATATCTTTCTGATACAAAGTTTATTTCCCAAAGTTCTTTAAGGAGGCAAAAAAGATGTTAGGAGGAATTTCAAATGTTTTCAACTAGATAATTGTTTGCTATCTTAAAATCACATTTTGACAAAAACTAATTGTTGGTGCATTAGAGTGTTTTGCAAACCCTTGCCTGTAGTTTTTAGCAGTAAAGAACCTGTGTGACATAGGGGAGAGGTCTCGAAACACAGTCAGTTCTTGCTTTGTATATTGAACTATCTCCATTTCCAACCCAGAAAAATACACATACATACATATACATGGAAAACTAATTCTCCTGTGTTTGTGTGTGTGTGGTTTTTAAGGAGCACACACAGCTCTCTCTAAACACAAACATTTGAGTTTTTCCTACATGGCACCAAAGACTGTTGGGTCCATGAGGGGCAAGACTTGGTCTTAACTGCACCGTGTGTTCTCAGTGCCTCACAGAGTGAGCCCAGTGACACGGGTTTTTATCAGGACTTGATGAATGCATTGCGATTTCTTCATTTGGATGTTAAAGCAATACCCCTGAAAATCAAAGAATTACATTGATTTTATTATTGTTGTTGTTTCAGTTTGAACTAGTGTATGCAATCTTAATACCCATTTTGGAGGAGTTCAATCATCTTAGAAGTGTCATACAAAATTTTTATAAAATGAATTTTGACAGTGTGTAGTAGGGAGTGTGAAAGTCACTTATGTACACTGTACAGTTTATTTATTTTTAAATATTATACTTGATGCAATCTTTACATTTTCAATTACAGCTTATATTCAATATTATTTTGCATTAGTTTCAGATGTACAGCATAGTGGTTAGACACCCAGACTGTACAAAGTGAACACTGTACCGTTTAAACGTGCATGTTATTTTAGAGAGGGCCTTGATACTTAATTTGAAAGTAGCTTTGATACTTGCTAGCTGTGTGATCTTAGACAAGCTACTATTTAACCATTTAGAATCTCGGTTTCCACATTTATAAAATGTGGAGGCCAATTATTAGTACCTGTTTTTTTGAATTGTGAGGGAGAGGTAATATATGCCGTGCACTTGGCACCGTTTTTAATAATAGAATAGCTGCTCTTTTGCAGTTTATTATAAACCTGCCTTCTTTTTCCTCTGTGTTGGCAGGTTTTCTCTACTGATTCAGGACATAGATTTTCATAAAATCAGTCAGTGAGTCTTATATTAAGTTAAATCTTTGCTCTAATCTTTGCCCTAACTTTCATTTCTATGGTTATTAGTGAAAGTATTTAACTTACTTTTTAATGTGTTTATGTATGCATTTATTTCAAATTATTGTTTCCATTACCTTATTTTTTCAATAGTAAATTTGTAGGACTTACAGTGCATTTCTTTATGTTAATGATATTTAAAAGCTGACTGCTGTATGTTTTTAAGACTACTTTCCTCTTCTCATTGTTTTTATACCTATTCAAAAAATTTTACTGTGAAAATATGAGTATATTTTTTATATCCCAATCTATTTTCTTAAAATGTCTACCTTTATTGTCATACTTGGAAAGACACTCTCTAACCTAACCCAGAATATGTAAGACCTCTATATTTTCTTCTAGTGATTTTATCATTTCCTTTTTAATATTTAAATTCTTACCCAGTTTTTTTCAAATATAATTATAAAATTGTTTTTAAAATTATCATTTTTCTAATACCATGTTAAAATTATAATTTTCCATGAACTTGAAAGACCAAATTCTCTTATAATATAAAGACAAATTATCTTCCATTGACTTGGTACTTTTAAATTTTATTCTGTGACCTATCTATGCCTATTCCAGGTATACACCATTTTCACTTTTGTGGCAATTAAATATGCTCCTTCTCAATTTTATTTTTCAAAATGATTTGATGATCTTTTATTACAATTTTCCTCTACATAAATTGTAATGTTATTCCAATACATTTTAGTAAAATATGTTGATAATTTTAGCCAGCATTACAATATATTAACAGATTTACTTAAAATTTAAAAAAATGTTTTTTAATATCATCTCAGAGGACAGAATTGATTATATTTCTCTATAAACATATTTTACAAGTAGGATATTGGTTCTTAATTATAAATAATTTTGGAATACTTTTCTTTAAGGAAGGATATATATTTTTGTCTCATGTATATTATCAAACATGTTTATTATAATACTTAATGTTGGATTTAGTAAACTTTGTTCCCAAAAGGAAATGTTACAAAGCAAAACCCTGTACTATTTTTGAGAAATATAACTGTTTCTATATCTTTAAAAATAAAGTTAAATTAGTAAAATTAATAAATAATTTTTAAATATTTTAAGAAAATAGTGAATCAATTCACAAATAGCATTTAAAATATGTCTCCTGAGATTTTTTCCAATATCGAAAATTTGAACTGTTTTTCTAGGAAAATGTATGCTAAGAGACATGAATACATGCTAGTTAAGATGTATCATCCAGAATGAATCTGCATCTAGCTTTTCGGTCTGATTGATATTGATGATGTCCCCAGTCAGTGACACTAATATTGATGAAAACTTCCCATTATTTGCTAATCATGAGATTGTATAAGCAGATAAAAGATGAGCATTTATTCAAAGGAAGGTCATAATACAAACAATTCACTGATGATTCTACCATAGGACATTTAAACACAGGCTTTAATTCATTGACTCCCATCATTACTCCATAGAAGCACACAAATGGGCATGGCTTGTCCACATGTAAGTTTTACAGCTTCTGAACTATGTGTACTTTTTCTGATTACCAGAATAATTGATGACTTTATATTCCCCAAAGAGATTAATCACTGCATCCATGAAACTATCTGCTATTTACGGAACGTTTTTAACTGTTTGGTCATTAAATTTGTCAGACACAGTTTTGTTCTCACCTTTGTTTGCATTGACATCATTTCTTAAAATAAAAAAAATTGATATTAAATAAAAATAAAGTTTGGGGATGTATATATCATTCTACTACAAAATGATTTTTAAACCTTGTCCTTGGAGATGAATTTGCAAGTAGATATAACCAACGTCAGTGTTTTAACCAACTCCAAGTTCTCTGTTTTATAGCTGCTTTTAAAGCTTCTATAAATTGGTTTGGTTACTATAGATTTTGAATTCACAAACCACTAAGTTCCACTATAGTGAACGTGTATTATCACTTCATAAAACCCATTTGGCTTCATCATTCCAGTAAAGATATGACAAGGCTGTTTATCAGTAGGTAATAAGACAGATAATTTAACTGTACAAGCTCTAATTGGTCTAATTCACTAACTGACCTCTCACCACTTGATTCACTAGTACAATTGAGCTCTGATAAAGCCTTTAATTGTAAATTGCACACAGCTGTGAGCTGCTTCTCACGCTGGCACAAAAACACTATCATCGACTGTTTCATCTCTGCGACCTGCTAATTTGGAGCATATGTAACTGTTTTTAATGCTGAAGGCTTGACATACCACAAACAGCAGATGTTGCAGCTGCCCCTGAGATGCTTTATTTAATTCAATTACGTCTTTTGGAGATATGTAAAAAAGCTAGGCAAGATGAGAGAGGGCAGGAGAATGTTAAAAATGGAGCCCCTGGTTGAGGCCCAGGTGGCTCGATAGGCAAATGATTGGGTGAATGTCTAAATGATCTTTTTAATTGAGTAGACTGACGGCTAATCAGGGTCATGAAGTGTTATCACACTGATGAGCTGAGTGGAGCCCTGGGCTGCTCTGCAATTAATGCTGCTTTTGTGAAAGGAGAAAAAAGAAAGATAATGTATACCATCTGGCAATTGTTTATGATAAAAGCAGCAGTTTGCTGCAAATTCAAGTTAAATGCTATTCATAACATTATTTTTGCTGCTGCTGAGGGCAAGGACAAGAAGCCCAGGCCTTTGTCTGACTTCTCATTCTCCTTCTCAACCAAAACATTCATTTTCTTCCACGTGTGTTATTATTAATTACTTGGCTGCTTGCTAATGTATGGCCTGAATGATTCCCTGTTTGATATGCCAATAAAAAGCCCAGAATACACTTCTTGGAATCCACTTCTACTTTCATGCCAATGTATCCGATTACAATAAAACAAAGAAACGGTTAAAGTCACAGCCAAAAACCAGAGAAAACAAGTCAGTTTTTCTTTTTGTCCTTAAAATCGGACTCTTTGGCACCTCTGGGATTAAAAAGGGCAGGGGGTGGAGTTTTTAACAACAGAGACAAAATATGGAAAACGATTTTTTTCTTCTAGCCTCAGGATCAGCATTTACAAACGTTCAGCTGATAGAGATATTCAAAAACTGTCCAATATTTTCACTCTTTATCAGTTAAGATGTGTGAGAACATCGTCCAAAATGACATAAGGGTAAACTTAAAATAAAATATTGATTCCATTGTTAGCATAAGAGGTATACACGATTCTCTCAGACACAACCACGCAAAGAAATAGATGTGGTTTTTATGTTCAGTCACTGACAAGACCAAAAACTAAATAAGCAAAAAGAGACACTTCTCATAAAAGTATTAAAAAGCTCAACTTTAGTGAGGAAAGGGGAAAAATGTGCCATTATTTTCAATCATATAAAGACGAGAATTTTGTGTCATTCTCTCTTGAAGTTATCAAAGCATACAGGAGCACCCCTATTCAGGAGTATAAAGTGAGAAAATAAAACAGTTTAAAAGCAAGGAATTAACTTTAGAGTAGTAAAGTGGACTTTGAATTCTAAGACATGAATATATATTCTATAGCCAGATTACATGATTTTGAACTTCTTGGTGACTTTAGGTGCTGTTTAGGTGAATGCTGGCCTTAACTGTTATCTACAATATGTGTATAAAGCAAGGGTAATGCTTGACACAGAACCTACATTCAGAGAGACAACAGCATCACCTAGTATGATTTGTAAGGCATCTCGGAAGCTTACTACATTCTGGGCCCTGTGCTAGACACTGGGAATACAACAATCATAAATACACAGAAACTCTCCAAAACAGTTTTAAAGCCTGGTGAAGGACGCAGATTCATAAGCAGAATTTACCATGGAGTGTCAGGGGCAGGTACAGTACCATGACTTCCAGACGGAAAACCTACCCCTGATCTCATAAAGGGTGTGTGTGGCTGTCAGGGAAACCTTTCCAGAGAAACAGCATCGAGTTGAGAGACAAAGTGGTGTTAGATTCTGTAGGAGGGCTTCCCTTCTCTTCTGAGGAAGTGAGAGGTTGGAAAAAACCAGTTGTTATAGAATAAGTGTAACTGTGATGTGGCAAAAAGTTTCTCCTCGACAAGCCCTAGAGAGGCTTGATATACATTTGCTGAATAAATAGATGAATTAATTTAATTAATTTAGATGTCTGTAATGGGCATGAGACATTTCCAGGAAGTATTTTCACCCACAGTCCTCATCTGGGGGTGCAAAGACTCATCTCCCAAAATGATGACAAAGAAGAATATTAATGAACATAATTACTCTACAATACAGGTTTATTACAGGGATGTGTGAGTTAATTGTGCATCGCTGTCAATGTGGTCACCTCAAATAAATCACAACCTCTTTAAAAGCAGGAATGATATTTCCATTCCTTTGGTGGGTTCTAAAATGACTTCCAGAGAGAACACTAAGGTTGTAGACATGCAATGAACACCTGCACCACTTCACAGAGAACTTAGCTGATGGAAGAGCTGACCACTGTGTGGCTATGTAAAGGTGTCAGTTTGCATCCAAGGAAGGATTTTTATTTGATAATATTGATGGAGAGGGAAAGGGAAGGGGACAATGAAAAACAAATCATAAAATTATCCTAAAGTTACTTAAGTCAAACCGGATCTATCATTTCAATAGAACATTTTCGGAAGAAGAATGTCTATCTAGTTGAAATTGAACAACAGTAACAATAACAAAACACATGGGCACACACATATGTACACTAAAAGATATATAAAAAGTCATTTTGGTTTGAAGGAAACGAAATGCATGTATTTTGTTTATAGAGACAAATGAAATTAAATACAATTTCCTTCCTGGGAAAGCATGCTAAACAGGACTGGACTACTCATAAAAGAGCTAATAAATCTCCAATGCTCCTTATCCAGCGGGACTGGAAAGAAAAAGAATTCAAGTAAAGGATGTCAGGATCAGAAGTCAATTCCAGTATGAATTTAAGAAAGGCTAGTTTAAGTTGAGTTTTCCTAGAGAAAATATTAATTCTACTAATAACTAGCAATGAACAGGCCCTAATTTGGGGGGGGGCAGATTGTGCTAACTGCTTCATATACATTATCCAATTTGATCTTTACAACAGACTGTCAGCTGGCTGTTGTTATTCTTATATTCTGTCTGCAGAAGCAGTGTCACAGGAAGATCCCTGTGTCCCCTCAGCCAAATTTACAGTTATGAAGGAAAGGAGGCAGAATTTAAGCCAACTTCTGACTCCAAAAACCTGTATCTTTCAACGATATTCTTTACTTCTTGTCTTGGGGGAAGTTTAAGAACATGAATATCATTCTTGAGGTGAAACCTATTTTTATTTACCTCCTATTGGTCTAAATATTTTGTGAATATTTAAGGGTATATTTCATAATGTTCTTTAATTATAACTTTTAGTAACACTTCTAGCCTCACCATAAAATATTTATATATTTTTTTTAATTTTCAATTCATTTTTTTAAATTTTTAAAAAACATTTTATTTATTTATTTTTAAACAGAGGGGAAGGGAGGGAGAAAGGAAGAGAAACATTAATGTGTGGTTGCCTTTCGCATACCCTCTACTGGGGACTTAGACCATAACCCAGGCATGTGCCTTGACTGGGAATCAAACCAGCAACCTTTTGTTCACAGGCTGGTGCTCAATCCACTGTGCCACACCAGCCAGGACAATATTTATATATTTAATGTAAAAAATAGGCTTTCTCAGGCTCCAAACTTTCCAACATGAGGAACCTCAAGGCTGTCTGGTCAATGAGTCCAACCTCACCAATGGTTTGGAAAGGGATGCTGTTGTTTTTTTTAAATCTTCTGTCAAACTAAAGGAATATTTTTTTGGCAGAGACAAAATCAAGTAATTTTTAGTCAACATTTTTATACCATTACGTATTTATTAAATGTCTATTATGGACTAGGTCAGTGATTTTCAACCAGTGCGCCACAAGAATTTTTAAAGCATGCAGCTCCAGACTATTAGGCCAGGGACACTGACCTGTTTTCCCTTAGATTGTCAAAAAAAAAAAAAAAAGACAACTGCCAACATAACAATAGATGTTGGGTGGGACTGAATCAAAATTGTAACTTTTTTTGGTCAGATTGGCAAAACATATATTTTTTGGTGTGTCACAGAATTTTAGTAATTAGTTTATATGCGCCTTGAGATGAGAAGGGTTGACAATCACTGGAATAAGTACAGAGAATCCAGGTAAGCAAATGAGGTTCTGCCCCACGGCATTCTAAAGGGGCTTCTGGTATAGTTTAGGAGATAGTTGCCTGAAGTAACAATTACAAAGCTAACCAATATCTCCTGCCTACACTCATTTGAAAATCTGTGGGAGATTTGATCTCTTGCTTTTCCAGCAAAGTGTCTGAGCGCTGCTTGAGAAAATGTCAGAGTTGTGCTCAAAGCGAGCATCTAGCAATGAAGGGCACGGGCAGGAAGAGGGGGACTCTGGGGAAGAGTCCCAGAACGGCAGCCAGACGCAAACAAGAGGCCAGTTCAAGGAAGCCTGCATGGGAAAAGTACATGAAAACAGACTTCATAAACCTTGTCAGTCAACCAGGTGATAGAAAGAGGGTGGAAAAGGAAAGACAGAATTTACACAACATTTTAATGTTATAGTTCACTGCAGAACATTGACTGGGAGCACAATACTGAATGCTACAATGGTGTGTCACACTAACAATGGAGACTCTATGAGGAAATCATCTAAATTGGGCCCTAGTGACAGAAAAAGTCTTCCTACCCTTATATGAACTTTTTGACATTACTAATCTTGACCAATAGTACTGACAGTCAATAGGTACATTATGTGCACATACAACTGGGTCCCTTCCCCACCCCTCCTTGCTAACTTTCTCACAGATTTAAGGTGATTTTTGTAGACTTATATTTTGCTCAGAAAATATATTGTGGGGTCAAGACTCTACAATGGTGGAGTTGTATTAACAACCAAGGAATTGGGTGGTTAGTTTTAGCCTATGAGTTATACAGAGACCCTTGAACCTGGGACAGAAGAAGAAAAGGAGACCACACTCGTGTGAGCGAAAGTTCAAAGGGAAGGTGGACTTTGGGGTGACCTTTGAAGGCTAGGAGCACAGTGGGGGAAAGTAAAGGGTTTTGATATACTCTTGTCTAAGGTCATGCTAGCTCTGTTGTATATTCTGGGTAACCTTGGACTGGTCATCAAAACTCTTTTGTCTCAATTTCCTGGTTAATAAAGCAGGACAAATAAAGTACCTACCTCATAAAGTTGTTTCAAGGATTAAAGGTGCTGAGATGTTAAGGCTCTTGTAAATACTTAATAAAGGTTAGCAATTGTTTTTACCCTTTTAAGGAATAAATGATAAGAAGAGGCTAGCGGATGGGGCACAGACTGCATGTGTAAGATAATGTAGAATGAGAATGTGATCCGTAAAACACAGAAAAGGAAACCAGACAGACTACTAAAGGGACTATATTGAGATTGATAAGAAAACTACTCATATTGAGATTATATCCCAGAGGAACTTAAAAGTCATAAAAATGCCCATAAATACTAGGAAGTCATTGTCACCTGTTGAGTGGGACAGCAACATGCAGAGAAATGGAGCTCATAAATTAATACAATATGCACTGAGTGCTTATTTTGCATTAAGTATTTCAAGCCCAGTAGAAGAAGCTAGTTGGGCACTTAGGAAAATTAGGAGTTTGGGAGCTTATGGCTACAGGAACTGTTGGCTAAGTGGGAATTGATCTTAAACCCCTAAACCTCTTAAATATTTCCTAAGTGGATTATTCTTAAGTGTGTTTCTTCTAAATGTTTCTTCCAAAGAAATAGGTATTCAATAAATTGCCTTAGGTGTCCATGAATCTAGAATGTTATGGTGCTTGCTCCAAGTGTAATGACAGAAATAATTACTATACATTGTAGGATGCCAACAATTACCAATAATAAACTGGAATATAAACAGGACACAAGAGTAAAGATAAAGGAGAAAAGAAGAAGGATTAACCGTGGGTACACTAGTTGGGAGGTACAGGGAGCAAGAAGTATTGATCAGAAAGTAAGAAAAAACAGAGGTACACACTTTGACATAAAAAAAGGAATAAAACTTTATTTTTTAAATTGAAGTTAAGATTAATAGTCAAATGCAATGAGCAAATCAAAGAGGATATAAACTGAAACAGCATTACATTTGGGGAAAAAATGGAAAGAACTGTCGAGTTTCCAGGGAACAGTCAGTAAGGAGTGGAAGCCATGAAAGATATCAACACAGAGTAATAAGATGGTTTGTGACATTGTTCAGAGACGACCTCTTTCAATAACTCCCTCGTCCCGCCACAGTGCTTAGAAAGACCTGAGTGTCCTCCTTCTCTATTTTGTCCCAATCTCTCAACTCTCCCACTTATGGCCTAGAAACTAGACTGTAAGATCCTGAGACCAGGGGCTGTTATTGTTTGTTATACCTGGTACATACACTAGACATTTAACCTGTTACTAAATTGACCAAAAGGAAATCTTAACTTGAAAAAAAATACTTTCACAATATTCAATATGCCATTTATCCTTGTGCAGGTGACTGACTATTCATTTTAATCATGGGAAAATTGCCAATTTGCAACAGTAGCAGTTTTACCTTCAGTATATAGTCCATATACCTACTATAATTGTATGGGATACAAATGTGAGCAGTGTGTTTTCCAGGTGTTGAAAACCTGGAGGCAGAGTTCTTCTCCAAAGGCACTGCACCACTGAATCTCCCCTTGTGTCTGCTCCTTTATTCCTGACTCCCTGGGATAAGAGTTTCACTAAGAGCATGTTTGTTTGTTTGTTTTAAGAACTTAGAGAACCTAATATATAAGTCATCTCCTTAAATGGAAGCACACAGATGATACAATATAATTTTTTCTGGAATGGTGACATAACCCTGAAAATAAAAAGACAGTGGCTTGGCAAGAATGTGACATTCCAGACCCAGTGGTAGACACACTCCATGTTAGAAGATGTGAGGCCAGGAGAAGCCACAGGTTGCATTTCCTCTGCCTCGTGTAGTCACACTTTCTCATGTCCATGTCCTTGTGGGTACCGTGCATGGTCGGTCAGGTGAGTTGTTTGGCTAAAGAGATATATCAGCAACTGTGATGTAGGCTGAGGCTTTCATGTTCAGGCTCATTCTGTCAAAACATTGTCAGCAGCCATATGAAGAACTCTGCTAGCCTCCCTGAAGATGAAAGCTTTATTTGTAGTCCTGTATAATGCAAACCATGGGATCATGCATTACAGCCTAGCCAACTCACAGACTTATGAGAAATAGTATATTTTTTGCTGTTCAAAATTACTAAATTTGTGGAAGGCTTGCTAGCTAGCAATAGATAACCAATAAAGAAGTGGCTAGTTCACTTTTGATGATATTTTGCATCTCTAGCTATTTAAACTGAGAACTTTCAGTGGATAGATGTGTCTCATTTTCCCATAAACTTATAACTCTCCACAAATTCTTCAGTAGCCACCCAAATGGACTTTTTCTTTCAGAATCACTGTAAAAAATTCTCCAAGATTCTAAGGATTGTCTTAATCCTCCACTATTTGAGATACTTTTTACAATTGTTTATTTTATGACACCTGTTCTTCTAGACATTGTGACTACAACAACAAATGAGATGTAACATTTTAGTGGGAAAGGCAGACATTTTTAACGGTGAACAAATAGGCAAATGAAATAATTCCAGATAGTGGTAACTGCTCTGAAGGAAATAAAAGTGATTAAATATAGGGTGACTAGCGAATAAGGCAGAGCTAGGTCAGGTAGAACTGTCAGCAGAGATGCTTTTGAAGAGTCAGTCTTTGAATTTAAATATGAATAACAAGGAAGGCACCAGAACCATGGGATTTCCTGGTGCGTAAACATTTCAGGAAGATGAAACAAGCAGAGAAAGGCCTAAAGGGGAGGATGAACTATATATGTGAATAAATAGGAAGTCAGTCTGGTAACTGAAAAAAATGAGTGATTGGGAGTGCTGTGTGAAATGAGGTAAAAACAGGCAGGTAGGGAGCAATTTATGTAAGATTGTATATACAGTTGACCTTTGAGCAATGCAGGGGTTAGGGGCACCAATCCCCCATTCAAGCCCACACAGTTTAAAATCTGGGTATAACTTTTAACTTCCCCAGGCTTAACTAGTAAGAGTCTAATTTGATTAAACGCCTTACAAATAGCAAAAACAGCTGACTAACCCATATTTTGTAGATTAAATGTATTGTGTACTATATTCTTATAATACAGTAATATAGAGGAAAGAAAATATTATTAAGAAAATAATAGGGAAGAAAAAACATGCATTTACAGTATTCTTGGGGAAAAATCTGCTTAGAGGTGGACCTGCACAGTTCAGTAGTATGTTATTCAAGGGTCAACTGTACATGCACATATAATTATATCTATATACTATACACATATATGTGTAGAGATAGAGAGATAGTACAGAAGAGAGAGAGAGAGTCAAAGACTTGGAGACAGACAGGCACAGAGAGACAGACACACATTCATACAACAGAGACACAAAAGGAGATGTGGAGAGAGAGGCAAAGGCAGGAAAGTGAGGGCAGAGAGAGAGAGAGAGAGAGAGAAAGGAGATTTCAAGCATTTCAAAAGTAGGATGAAAAAATATACATATAATTCCATTTGTTTAGGTGTCACCACGTCACAGTCAATCTACAAAGGCCTTACATAAGTTATTTCATGTGTATATCATATTGAAACCCTGAAGTGTTATTTTTTTATACATGAGAAAGCTCAGAGAGGATAAGTCAATTTTCTAAAGTCACATGTTCAGTTCCATATCCATTTCTCTGAATCAGGTTTATCTGACTCAACCCATATGCAAATTGTAGCACATCCTTTCCATTAGCTGCAAACATTTTAATTTGCTCCCTTCTGGAAGAGATCCCAAGTAGCATAAGTTACCAAATGTTGATGTGGTTGTTATACGACTTTAGGGAACAAAGTGGTATCACAGACATGTTTTATGTCAATTACAAGAAAGGTGCAAAGAACAACATATCAATCTTAGAGGTGTAGCCACTGAACACGTGGCCTATTGATACGCTACACCCTGCCACTCACCTAACCAATTTGGCTGACCTGACATACCCCTAATCCCCAAGCATATCTGACGTGTTCATTAACAAGAAAGTAAAAAAATTCTAAATTAACCCAATCTAAATAAACCTATTTTGGGCTAGAAGACATATTTAGTAATAAACATATTTTGAGTTCTCTGAATAACAAGTATATTTTTAAAAGTCTTTGAGAAACTAACCAGAATACTAGGTCTCTCATCTTACACTTATTTCCTTGAATCCAAATCTCATAAACTTTTCTTTCAATAATTTGAATGAATAATCTGTATCAGGGCTAATATAATAAAGTGGAAATCATTCCCACAATTTTTTTAAATAGTAAGGATAACAATCCATCACTTCATTATGCTATTATGGCAACAAAATGTGATGATATTTCAAAATGATATCAAAAAACTGTACTAATTATCAATTTATTGCCTCTCAGCTCCAAATTCACTCTTTTTGCCTGTTCGGTAGAAATGGATTTGGGCCTTGTTAATATTGTTGGGTTTTTTTGAATTCCTTGCCAGCTACACCATGCTAGCTTTGCCAATAGAGTGCGATAGAGAGACACTGAAGGAGGAAAGGGTTTTCTTTTGGGTTGGGTGTACACACTAGGAAGTTTTTTACTTTTCCAGCACCACAGTCCTAAGTGTGAGCAGGTTCCAGCTTCCCCAGCACCCAGGTCCTGTGCTGCATAGAGGCCAGCAATACTCAGGTTCCAGAAGTTGCTGGTTCACCTCCTTCCCAAGGGTTTGTTGCTGAGTGTCTCTGGTTAAGACATCCCCCAGTGAACACTTACCCCTGGAGGGCCGATCTCCTGTGTGTCCCAGAGGGCACGTTTCCACCAAGTCCTGTTAGTGTGGCACCACAGAGACTTCTGTCATCAGTGAGCCATAACGTTGTCCTCTGCAGAAAGTTCTTGATGTCAGCCCTGGGTCATGGAAGAGAGGGGCATCTTTCTGGGGATAATGTCTGCTTCTTCCCGTGTTCTTTAGATTCCCGCCCCCTACTTCTTACTTGCCAATCTCTCCTTACTCCAATCCCCTGGATAGTCAATAATTCTTTACGTTAAACTTTCACTTTTCAAATTACTGGGTAGTTTTTATGTCCTGATTTGACTCATACAAGTACAGAGACAAATATATTCTTTTTAAAAAAGAGGATTGTCAATGTGGCTTTAAATTTCCCTCCTAAATAAAAGAATGCAGATTACGTGTTGTTCTCAGTCATAGTCATTCTTTCATTAACTCATCAAATACACATTCTGTACATTCTAAGTGCTACAGATAAAAAGATAAAAAATACTGCAGCCCTGGCCAGTGTGGCTCAGTTGGTTGGAGCATTATCCCATAACAGAAAGGTTACAAATTTGATTCCCAGTCAGGGCATATAACTAGGTTGCTGGTTCAATTCCTACTCCAGCCATAAGCATGTGACATCCCCAGTCTGGATGCATAGGATCCCCAATCCCCAGTCTTGGTGCCAATCCCTGGTCTGGGAGTGTACTGGAGGCAATCAATCCATGCTTCTCTCTTACATCAATGTTTTTTTCTCTCTCCCCCTTCCTCTCCCTCTAAAAGCAGTGGAAACAAAAGGCCTCAGTTGAGGAAAAAAACAAATAAAAAAAAAAACTGTACTCCAAATCTCAAAGAAGGATATAGGTCTTCCCAAAATAACAACGAGGTATTCTGATAATACTGCAGAAAAGGCATGTGAATTGTTATGAAAATCAGTGATTTAAGTTTTATTACTGGCTTGTTTAAGCAAATCACCTACAGGACACAGAATATGGTCTGAAGCAGTGAGAAAGTGCTGAAGTTGGTGAACAAACATATGGATTCTAGCTCCGGACTGTGCGAACTTAGGTAAATCTTATTATTCTCTTGGCTCCTTGCTAGTTCAGTAGGGGATGATGTATTGAGAAGACTAAATTCAATATAATGTCATAATACATAGAAATTACCTACCACAGTGTCTGTCTGCCAATTCAACAGATGTTAAAAAACACACCATTTCCTGTTCACATTACAAATTTGTGAGAATCAAACTAAAAAAATAATAATAAAATATTTCAAAGCCCCTTGTGTAATATAAAGTACTATATGAAAGGAAAGGGCAGTTATTCCATATTTAATATCAAGTAAAATGCAATTAACCCAAGAGTAGGGGCAGGACAAGTGTAGAGGACAGATGGTAACAAGAAAACCTGGTAACCGTTATGTGAGAAGTTGTGTTACGACGTGAAAGAGGCTAGAGAGAATTGGTTCAAAGGCACACTCGGAGCACAGCTTCAAAGTCAGGGAAGAAATGTGAGTGGTTAGGAAAAACAGAGGCAGCAGACAGCTCAACCTGACATTTGGCACTCAGCGCTGGGTGACTGAGAAGAAGGGCTGTGAAGAGAACACGAGGCAGAGGCGTTAACAGTGCCAGGCTCTGCAAAAACCAGCTGCAGCTGCAGACCGGTGTGCACTGTGTGGAGAAGGCTAGGTTCACCTGTGTTGGCTATTACCATCACTAGTTCTGTCCTGAACATGCACCAAGGGAACACACACATGCTTCTTATTATACACCAGTGACATTATTTACAATGATGGTTAAAATGATTTAATTTAATACTGAAAATTTTGGATAAAACATGACCATTGAACTTCATTATTTTGGGAGAATCAAGAAATGTATTGCGTGTTTAAATAAATTTGAGGTTTAACCTTGTTTTTCTACTTTTGAGGAAAATATGAACATAATTTGTAGATGAGCTAGTTACATATACACATGAATGTTTATGTATGTAATATACATATATTGGTTGAGTATAATCAAATGCTCTTTATTTGTATGCATGTGTGTGCTTAAACAAAATAAAAGTTACCTTGGAAATAAAACATAAATACAAAGATAGTAAATGCTTTTCACATTAGGTAAGCCTCATTTTCATGAAAAAATATAATTTTCTACTATTTAAGAAAAAGCAATAGAATATAGATAAATTTCCTGAATAATTTAAAGTTAACCTTCTTTTAAGGTTAAGCAAATTAGGTTCTTTACATATTGAATCACTTCTGTCTTTAATATCTAACATTAAAACAGCCTTCTCAAATGTCACTGAAGAATTTTTAATCAACATACTAAATATCTTGTTTCCCTTCATCCCTATAAGACTTTCTGTTACATTTAATATTCTTTTTTTAAATTAAATTATTTATTTACTCATTTTTAGAAACAAAACTGACTATCATATTTCAGGATATTATTTTGCATATGAATATCATTATGGCTTTCTAGAGTTACACTTTTAAAAAATATATATTTTATTGATTATGCTATTACATTTGTCCCATTACCCTCCCTTCATTTTCCTCCATCCTGCATACCCTCTCCCACCCACATTCCCCCCCTTTAGTTCACATCTGTGTGTCACAAGTTCTTTAGCTTCTACATTTCCCATACTATTCTTGCCCTCCCCCGTCTATTTTCCACCTACCATCTATGCTACTTATTCTCCATACCTTTTCCCCCTCTCTCCTCCTCCTGCTCCCCTGTTGCT
>CM052549.1:20446452-20474462 GCA_028533065.1 Trachops cirrhosus
TCTTTCATGACTTGGAATACTTCTTTCCAGCTCCTTCTTGCCTGTAAGGTCTCTTTTGAGAAATCAGCTGACAGTCTGATGGGAACTCCTTTGTAGGTGACTGTCCCCTTATCTCTTGCTGCTTCTAGGATTCTCTTTCATTTTTACTTGGCTAATGTAATTATGATGTGCCTTGGTATGTTCCTCCTTGTGTCCAACTTCTTTGGGGCTCTCTGAGCTTCCTTGACTTCCTGGAAGTCTATTTCCTTTGCTAGATTGGGGAAGTTCTCCTTTATTATTTGTTCAGATAAGTTTTCAACTTGTTGCTCTTCCTCTTCCCCTTTTGGTACACCTATAATTCTGATGTTGGAATGTTTAAAGATGTCCTGGAGGTTCCTAAGCCTCTCCTCATTTTCTTTGAATTATTATTTCTTCATTCTTTTCTGATTGTATGTTTCTTTTCTTCCTTCTGGTCCACTCCATTGATGTGAGACCCAGCTTTCATTCCATCACTATTGGTTCCCTGTGCATTTTTCTTCATTTCACTTATTGTAGCCTTCATTTTTTCATCTAATTTGAGACCAAAATCAACCAATTCTGTGAGCATCCTGATCACCAGTGTTTTGAACTGTGCATCTGAGAGGCTGGCTATCTCTGGGTCACTTAAAAGTATTGGTTCTGAAGCTTTCATTTGTTCTTCTGTTTGAGTCATCTCTCTCTCTGTCTCTCTCTCTGTCTCTTTCTCTGTCTCTCTCTCTCTCTCTCTTTTTGGCCTGGTCATGCCTGTTACGTATGAGGGGCAGAGCCTTAGGTGTTCACCAGGGCAGGGAAACCTGGTTGCTGGGTTGTGATGCTGTAAGTGGGGACTGGGTCCAAGAGGGCACAATGGCACTTGCTCCACTCTCTGCTTATTTCAGTCCCTTCCACCACTTCCCCCAAGCAAACTGGCCTTTCTGGTGCTGATTCCCGTGTGGCTGGGCTTGTGCACCCCTTGGGTCTCTTCAACAACCTCTCCTGTGAGGCTGGGAGTCTGTCCCTGTACCTCAAACCCCACAGGTATTTTCAATCAGTGCCCCAAGGCTCTATTTCCCAGCACTGGGATCCTGGGTTGTGCACAGTACCTTGCTTTGCAATTGCTGCCTTGCTTTGCAATCGCTGCCTCACTGGGTCTGCCGGTTGCCACCCCTCGGCCGGGGTCTGCCAGCCGCTGCCTGTGCACCAGGGTCTGCCCGGTGTGGTCTTACATGCCTGGTCCCAATGCTCTTTGTGCCATGCGACCCTTCTCTGCCTGGCTGCCTGACTCTGCCCCTCCTACTGGTCTGGATGAATGTGTCTATTTTAACTCCTTCCTTGTCCGACTTTCATACAGTTCAATTTTCTGTCAGTTCTGGTTGTTACTCTGTTTCTAAATTGTTGTTGTCCTTATCTTGGTTGTGCAAGTCCATATTTAATATTCTTAAATTAAATGTTGTCTCCATCTTGGCTGGAAGTCCATATTTAATATTCTTAATATCCACCATCCACTCTCTACCCCTTCCTCCAAGTATTTTTGACTTATGGTGTCCCTAACCACAGTGGCTGAAACAAAGCTTCCACCCCAGGCATTGATGGGTACAATTCTACAGCCAAAAGAACAAGGGAAAAAGAGCAAGTGAGGTAGAGAATGCAGGAAAGCAAAACCAGGAAATGTTTTGCCAAGCTGAGCACAGCCTCCCATGCTAACAGCAGGGTACTCAGCCGTAGCAGATATTTCTGTGCAGAACTTCTAGGACCTTTTCACCTTGCAGCAGCCCATCGGTGAAGAGGAAGAAGCATCTAGGAGTGCTACTCTATTCCTTTCCTCTTATTTGTAAACATTTTCTCAAGGGGATATTAAATTGCCCACATTTCTGGATTATGCTACTGTGCTCTTCCTAAGAAACCCCACACTTCAACTGCGCTGTGATTCACCTGATCCAGACACAGTGGAGGAGACTTTCATGAGTCCAGTGGAGCTTGGACCTGTTCCAGTTCCCTTCATGATGGTTGAAGTGAGGTTGTACCACTGGTCAGCCCTCACCATGGGGGAGGCTCAAACTGCAGGTGATATTTGGAAAAGAGGCAGTGATAGTGGCAGCTGAGAACTCCCCATTTTGCAAGTAGCCTGGGACCTAGACATAAGGGAATCTGGCAACTGGGACAAGGGAGGAGAAAGTTTTATAAATTTGGTCCAATTCAGAAGTCTATTCTGCATATACTTTTTCTCTAAAAGAACATCACCCACTTTTAAGGTATTAAGTATCCTATCTATGCAGAAATAAAACAAAAAATAGCAACAAGAACAACAGTCACCATCAAACTATTGATGCAGAGTGCTTACTTCTTACATTCTTAGATGGCGGTAAGAAAGCTAGTTAGTTCTCTTGCATCTTCTAAGAGCAGTAATTCCATTTATTAGGGCTCTATTCTTATGACTTAATCACCTTTCAAAAACCCTACCCCAAATACCATCACATTGGTATTAGGGTTTCAGTGTATGAATTCTGGGGGGACATAGACATTTAGCCCATTGCCACCATCTTCACAGACAGGACAACTCAATGTCAAAAACATGCCAATTCTCGATCTTTAAATGTGTGGTAGATTAAAAATGGCCACACATTCTTTGATGCTGTTTCTATGGAGAAGTGAGGACTATGTTCTCACTTTAAATCTGGGTCAGCCTTGTGCCTTGTTGGACTGATCGAGTGTGGTAGAAGAGACCCTACAGCAGCTTCTGGGCCCAGGTTTTAAAAAAGTCATAGTTTCCACTGCTTTTCTCTTGAACTCCTCTGTCTAGATGTCCTGATCTACTGTGTAAATTCCACTACCTGCAACCTGTCTCCTGTGGGAGCCCCACACAGGCACTTTTGTTAAGGGTGATACTAAATCCAGCCTTTCTGCACCCCCACTATGATGATGGACATTGGCGTGAAGCCATCTTGGACCCTCCTGACAGCCTATCTTCATAAGCTGAATAAAGCCACATGGAACAGAAAAACCAATTAAGTCCTGCTTAAATCTCTGACCCACAAAATTGTGAGCTATAGTAAATGGATATTTTAAGCATCTAAGTTTTAGAATAAACCCTAAATGATTAGGTAAATATTTAATAGATAATTGAACCAGATTCCATACAACTGAAATGAAAATTGCAATGTTTTTCTTTCTTTTTTTCATGAAACTTGACATGCTGATTATAGAAAGTATACTCAGAAGTAAAGGACCAAAAATAAAAGCTGACCTTTCTGAAGAAGAATTAAGTGGAGCTTCTTTGCTTCATGGCTTATCGAAGTTCAACTTATCAAGACAGTGTTGTATTGACTCACAGACAGATATATCATTGAGAATAAAGAGTCCAGGAAACACACCACACACACACTCACACCTTGATCTAGAATGAAGCTGTATCCCTGGCTGGTGTAGCTCAGTGGATTGAATGTGGGATGTGAACCAAAGAGTCACCTGTTCGATTCCCAGTCAGGGAACATACCGGGGTTGCAGGACAGGTCCCCAGTGGGGGCCACGTGAGAGGTAACCACACATTGATGTTTCTCTCCCTCTCTTTCTCCCTCCCTTCCTCACCCCCTAAAAACAAATAAATAAAATCTAAAAAACTAAAAATAAAATGAAGCTATAATGGTTATAATATATGATGTGGTACAAGTTGCTCTCCATAAATAAAATAAGTAAAAATTATTTTAGTATCAGATGTCATAAAAAGGATGAAATTAGAAGCCACAGAGTAAAAAGTTTTTGCAACACATGTAATCAAACAAAAGATTAATAGAGTATATGAATAATTCCTATATAAAACTTTAAAGAAGACAACCAATTAAAAATGGGCAAAAGAGATAAATGGGAATTTAATTTAAAAAGGAAACACTACTGATCTATAAACCTATGAAAAGATGTTTGACTCCATTAATCATAAAGGAAATGCTATTGAAACTACAATTTGGGAACATTTTATACAAGTTTGCCAAGTTTGGCTAATGTAAGCCCAGGAGCCCAGAAATCTCACTGGCTTGCTTGCACCAGCTAAACCAACAAGGTTCACCAACTGAGGCCATGAACCCATGACAATTGGCTAAACTGAAGGACTTGCCTACAGACTGATGCTTGAGCTCCAAGCTCAGCCACAGATATTTTATTTGGCACACAACCTAGTACCCTATTAACAACATGCACCCAAATCAGGCCATATGATTTAAAACCTATTTCCAAAAGAACCTCTCTTGTCACCTGCCTAGGCAAAACATAGAAACATTGGGAGATTTTAGATTTGGCTACCCTTAATTAGGGCATTAATTGTGCATGTTGGCTTCTGGTACTTCAATCTAATAATGGCATCATCACTGATGTAGGCATTACGTTTGTCAGATGTGTATTGAAGGCCCAATGTTACCTTCAAATTCCAGAAGCTGTATAATAAAAAAGCCACAAGAACATAGCCTACATCTACTCAAATGTACATCCACTTGGGAAGGATACCTAAGTCCCACCTGTAAGATAACACTGCCCCCATCCAAGACCTTGCTGTTGTAGATGACTTCATTCCTGCATCACAGATGTCTGATACCACCACCCCAGCAATGCGCATGGGCTGTTTTTCCTAAGGCACTGACAAATTTGACATGGGGCATTTACTGCTTCCTTTCCTTTGATGTTATGGATTCTGTTATATTTGCTGCCTTGCTGTTTGCTTAGCTCATGAACCTTGTATGGTCTTTGCTCTCTGCCAAAATGTACACTCTGACATTCCTTGCCTAAAAGAAAATCTTGTAGAGGGTATTACTATCTGCGCCATTCTAAAAATTAATGAAGATTATTGCTTTCTCCAGAAGGCAACTGCCTCATATTGGTCCAAGCCTTGAGCCCCTGGAGACAGGAACTTCCACTCCCTAATGCCTTCTACTCTCCTTATGCAACATGATTGCCTCCCGTGTCTCTGACAATGACCACCACAACTGCCCCTTCAATTTGGTTATCAACAAAAACTACTAACCTTTATATATGTTTACTGAACTGTTAGTTCGTACACTCCAACAATGTAACTGCAGGACCTACAAACTTGACCCAAGGAATATAACAAAATACTATCATAAAAGCAAAGCTCATACTTTTAATATACTTTACAACTCAACCATGGTATTTTTAGAGACCCTCAACATGTTCAATTTGTTTTCATGGCTAATGTCATATAAATGGGGAATTTGATTATGAGACCAGCTTACAAATATTCTTATATTTGTTTTTCTCCTTTTTACTCTCATAATAAAATAATTTTCTATGATGTTTAGGGCCATTTAAAAATATTTTCTACCATTGGAGCCATGCAAATACTTTAAATAATGAAATTCAGAACTGATGTCAAGACATCAAGAGGTCAATCATAATGTAGCTTGTTGGTGTTTTTGCAATGCCCTCATGACCCAATTGATGCCCTGGCTAGGGACCAGGCAGGACCTTTTCTTGAGCAGCTGATTAAGTTCACACTCCAATCATTTCCCCATCTGACCCAACTGGCTCAGGGCCAAGAGCAGACAACTAGAGATAGTCCCTGTGCCCCAGAGCCTGAAAATCTATTCAAACTAGCCAGCTACAGGGGCCCCTTGCTCTACCTAAGCTGCCCACTATGACTCTGTCTCCTCAGGCAGACTCAGTTTCATCTAGGTTCAGCCCATGCCCACCAAAAAGAAAGGATACCTTAGAAAACTACACAAAACTGCCTCCTCTTGAGCTCACACCACTTGCCAGTTTTTTGTCTTTTTTGTTTTTTAGATGATGCTTTGGCTCAGGCCAATGGCCTAAAAGATGATTTCCTCCAGAGCCTCAAAAATGGGAAAGAGTTTCCTGACTTGGATACATCTGAACTGTCCTAAACACTCCCAGTGTCTGATGGGAGATTGGCTCCTGGAATGTGGAGAGGGCAGGGGCCAGGATGGGAGGTAGAGGTGGGAGGTCGGAAAAAACAAACGCATACTGTGGCATCTGTCTTTTTCCTTGATGTCTGTTTTTCTTTTTTTTCTTTCTCAACTAATTTTTATTGTATTTTTTCCACTACTTTTTATCCCCCTAATACACTCCTCTACCTCCATCCACACCCTCCCTTCCCCTTGCAATCAGCACGCTGTTGTCCATGTCTGTCCTGTTACTATCATCTTCCTCCTAAAAGTGAGAGGCTTTCTTTTGTTCTCACTTAAGTTTGGGATTGACAACAAAAATACATTGGGTTGGTCAAAAAAGTTTTGTTTTGTTTTGTTTTGTTTTTCTGTAAGATGGCTCTAGTAGTGCTTAGTTGTCTTTACCTTCATTCAAAACAATTTTGTTAGATCACATTGTGACAACTGTCATATCAGCGTGCATTCAAAAGTCAAAATTGGTGAATTTTTGTGTAGCCATTTTAATATTAAAGATGGAAGTAAATGTGCAAGATTTTTGGCATATTATGCGTTAGTATTTCAAGAAAGTTAAAATGCAACTGAAATGCAAAAAAATTGCAGTGTGTGGAGAAGATGCTGTGACTGATCGAACATGTCAAAAGTGGATTGAAAAATTTCATGCTGGAGATTTCTCTCTGGACAATGCTCCATGGTCAAGTAGACCAGTTGAAGTTGATAGTGATCAAATTGAGACATTCACTGAGAACAATCAGCATGATACCACGTGGGAGATAGCCAATATACTCAAAATATCCCAATCAATAAAGTTATTGGTGAAAATGAAAAATGTGTCTTTTATTTTACTAAAAAAAACTAAATGAACTTTTTGGCCAACCCAATATATCTAGGGGTCACATGGATGTGATATTGTAGCTGTTTAAAGAGAATTGTTTGAAGCTTGAACTGGTCAAAGAGGGCTAACCTGAAGTGGGCATAGCAGCAAACTTTTATTGTGACCTTGTTTTTGAAGAATTTCATAATCCCATAAGGACATTTGTTGTACTGAAGAATCATCCTACAGGCATCAGAATATATATATATCTGGTAGAAAAAGGCAACTAATTTTAAAACTTTGTCTCTCCTAAAAGCCATTTCCTTTGGCTGAGCAGGTAGATTTTAAAGACTCACAAATAATTTTGAGGAAGGCAGCAAAACCAGCCTGAATGACAGGGTTACCACCAGGAAAGTCATCCTTCTGACACACAGATCATTGGATTGACTTGATGTTCACCTCCTTTCTTTTCTCTAGAGGTAGTGTTGAGCAGTGAAGAAAAATTCAAACCATGTAGTAAATCCTCAATTCAGATTAAATAAAGTTTTAAATGACTGGAATCTGATTGTTTTCTATTAGAAAATAAAGAGAAGAAAAGGATTGGAAGCACTAATCCCTGTTCTTTTATTTAAACTGCACGAAGGCTCATGTCCATGAGTCCTTTTTCCTTTTTGTTCAATCCTCCCCTCTCCCCTCCCCAGCCCTTAGATGTCATCTGCTCTCCATCTATGGGTCTGTCTCTATTTTGCTTGTTTGTTCAGTTTGTTCATTAGATGTTACATCTAAGTGAAATCGTGTGATATTTGTCTTTCTCTGACTGTCTTATTTCACTTAGCATAATGTTCTCCACATCCATCCAGGCTGTCACAAAGGGTCAAATTTTCTTTCTTTCCTTCCTTTCTTTCTTTCTTTCTTTCTTTCTTTCTTTCTTTCTTTCTTTCTTCCTTCCTTCCTTCCTTCCTTCCTTCCTTCCTTCCTTCCTTCCTTCCTTCCTTTCTTTCTTTCTTTCTTTCTTTCTTTCTTTCTTTCTTTCTTCTTCCAGCTGAGTAGTATTCCATTGTGTAAATATCCCATGGTTGTTTTATCTACTCATCTACTGATGGACGTTTAGGCTGCTTCCATATCTCGGAGATTTTAAATAACATTGCAATGAACATAGGGGTGCTTGCATTCTTTTGAATTAGTGTTTTGGGTTCCTTTGGATATATTCCCAAAAGTGGAATTGCTGGGCCAAAATGCAGATCCATTTTTAATCTTCTGAGGTAACTCTGTACAACTTTCCACAGTGGCTGCACCAGTCGGCATTCCCAACAGTGCAAAAGCGTCCCCCTTTCTCCACATCCTCACCAGCACTTAATATTGCTGTTGATTTATTGCTGATTTATTGCAGATAGCCATTCTGACAGGTGTGAGATGATATCTCATTGCGGTTCTAATTTACATTTCTCTGATGATTAGTGATACTGAGCATCTTTTAATATGTCTATTGGCTATCTATATGTCCTCTTTGGAGAAGTGTCTATTCAGTCCATTGCCCATTTTTAATTGGGCTGTTTGTTTTTTTGGTGTTGGTGTTGGTAAGTTCTTTATAAATTTTGGATATTAACCCCTTATCAGATGTATCAGCAAATATGTTCTTCAATTCAGTGGGTTTTCTTTTTATTTTGTTGATGTGTCCTTTGCTGCGCAAAAACTTTTTAGTTTGGTGTAGTCCCATTTGTTTATTTATGTTTCTTTTGTTTCCCTTGAGGTGGTTGTGGAGGGGGGATATAAAGAGACTAAATGGTAATGGAAAAATACAATAAAAATATATATAAACAGATATAGAAAAAAGAGAAAAAAGAAATGTAAATAGAACTGTAATTTCAAAATTGATTACTGTTTCTCCTGTTAGCTAAAATTTAACTGCCAACTCACTGTCATCTTTCCTTCCTCATTCCCTCTTCTGAGTTTATATATGGCCAATCTTACCTAGTTTTGTAACGAGGATCACATAGCAAGTTATAATTAAACAGTGGCAATGAAACATTCAAAAAATTAAATAAGTTGCATGAAGTCTCAGAAAACAGTTGTATGGACAGAAATCACAATGTTCAAATGAGCAGGTGTGGAAATCCTCCACAGCAGGGTGATAGCATAAAATGCGAAATAATTAAATACATTAAATAAATGTAAAAACCAGGTTTGTTAAAGTATAAGCAGATCATCACAAGTATTAGCACCAAGTTCTCAAAGATATCCATTCAAGAATTTGAGGTTCAGCACTACAATTAATCTCTTGTATCCTTTATTCCAAATATTAAACACACCATGAACTTAGTTTAAAACTTTACAATGTGTCACAGGATAATTCTTAATAGATTCCTGGAAACAAGTTGAATTTATCCACTTATGTATATAAAATATGTCACAGTGAAAATAACCACCTAAGGATCCCTGTTTATCTCTGGAATCTGGGGCTGCATCACAGGGCACGTGACCGTCTAGGTCTCCTGGGCCTTGTGTGGGATTATGCTGAAACGCATTCCCAGAGAAGATGCTTCCGTAACCAGATGTTCCCTGTAAATTTGCAAATAAAACAGTCCATATGACATGCAATAACATTGACTTTAAAATTTAGCTGTTTAATATTTCCTAGTTCAAAATGAAAATATAAGATTAGAGAATAGACCAAATTTATCAGCAGTATCTCAGTGACAGAGTCCTCACTTGTACCTTGAATTCATTGGTCTTTTGTAAATTGGATAGTGATTATATTATAAGCTTCTCCATGAACAGAATATTATTTCTAATCAAATCGTTTGCAAATATTTATAACCACTAGCTCTGATTGAAAATAACATT
Source organism: Trachops cirrhosus (assembly GCA_028533065.1). Classification (NCBI taxonomy): domain Eukaryota; kingdom Metazoa; phylum Chordata; class Mammalia; order Chiroptera; family Phyllostomidae; genus Trachops; species Trachops cirrhosus. The sequence goes on from CM052549.1 coordinate 20,456,011, forward strand.
GTGGGTTTTAGAGTACAAATCTGTAGAATTCTGATTAAATTGAGGGGAAAAAATCTCATAATGCATATTAGTTTTGTTTGTGGAGTCTCTAGTTACTATTTTTTTTGAATTGGATTCTTTTTAGCCTAAATTAATGTGGCTGTAATTTCAAGGATGAAAGACATAAGTCCAATTATATACATATAATTGAATATATATATATATATATATATATATATATATATATATATATATATTGACTCTGGAAGGATTTTTTTTGCCCTTGAATATAGAATGACTTAGAAAAATTTGATTTTTCTTAGAAAAAAATGATTACAGAAAAACGTGCAATGGTACTTCACATCTGAGCTATATTGCATTCCCACTGGTAAAAAATAATACCAATTTACTGCCTTTGATTTACAAAGCACATAAATAAATATTGCCTCAGTTACTTTTAAGGCAGAGAAGGAAATCATCTGGGCAGTTCAGACTATTGTTGTTTTTTATAGGAGAGTAAACTGAGATTAAGATACTAAGATGTAGCCCTGGCTGGTGTAGCCCAGTGGAGTGCGCATGGGCCTGTAAAGTACAGGATCACCGGTTCCATTTCCAGTTAAGGTACCTGCCTGGATTTTGGACCATGTCCCCTCTGAGGGGCATGCAAGAGACAACCACACTGATTTTTCTCTCCCTCTTTTCTCCCTTACTATTTCTCTAAAAATAAATAGATAAATTAAAAAAAAGATATTAAGATGTAAAATAAAAACCTGACTTTTGACCCAGCAATTCCACTGCTAGGAATATACCCTAAAAACCTCAAAACACCAATTCGAAAGAACTTATGAACTCCTATGTTCATAGCAGCACTATTTACAATAGCCAAGTGCTAGAAACAGCCTAAGTGCCCATCAGTAGATGAGTGGATAAAAAACTCTGGTACATATACACAGTCGAATTCTATGCAGCAGAGAGAAAGAAGGAACCTTTTGCGACAGCGTGGATGAAACAGGAGAATATTATGCTAAGTGAAATGAACCATGTGGTGAAAGACAAATATCTTATGATCTCATTTACAAGAAGAATCTAATGAGCAAAACAAACTAATGAGCAAAATAGAACCAGAGACACAGAAACATGGAACAAACTGACAGTGGCCAGAGGAAAAGGGAGAGGGGGACAATGGTGAAAAAAAGGTGAAAAAACATGTATGAATGACCCAGTGACACAGACAATGGTGTGGGGATTGACTGGGAGTGGGGAGGAGTGGGCTGGGTGGAGGAGGGCAAAGGGGGAAAAACTGGGAAAACAGTAATAAAATAACAGTTTTAAAAAAGATAGTAAGATATATAAAAGATCACAAACCTCATCTGTGATCGAAACAAGAATATAATTTTAGTTTTTTAAACTCCAGTTTTACCCCTCTTATCCTCTCTGCCACCTTGTCTTGGAACTCTGTGCCACCATCAAAATATCTTATGTGTATGCTTCATATATTTGGGAAAATGTGAGTAATCATTGCAGCAGATATGTACACACGTATATATTTTATATGCTTTACTTAATATATTTGGACAAGATGTGAGTAAATATTTAATAATCCTTCACTTGCAATTCTCTAGGGTTGGAATATAAAATGGTGATAGAACTTACAGACATCTAGAGAGGTTAACTGAGTCACTCAGAGTCCCACTGCTGTAGCGATATCAGCATTTGAACATGATTTCTTGATCCCCACCTGATGCTCTTTCTCTATTCTGCTCATTTTGTGTTTTCCAATGCCATGACATACTGTTATTAGGTTCATTAATTTTCTCTAACTTCATTTTTATGGTCTTTCATACAGTATGGCCAGAATTAGTGTATTCATTTACATAATCATGTTGACAAAAGTAAACCACATGAAACACCTCCATTTCAGTGTAAAATATGGAGGTCCTGCATGTTAATGTCAGCTGCAGAATGAACAATAGTTCTCTTGGAAAAGAGCTGAAGGGTTTGTTGGCTATTATAACAATGACCTCTGAAGTAAACATTCTTAGTAAGTTATTCTTATAATTATGTTGTGTATGTAATACACCCCCAGAACTGTAGGGTTTATTAATTGTCATTAATATTTATGTCACCTGGGTCTTAATTGATCAAGGATGATCTCAACTGGGCAGCTATTGATGATTAATAGGCACGATCAAGTAGCTCTTTTCCAAGGTGCTTCCCATTGTCTTCATACCAGCTGTCTACCTGGGGGGTGTTCCTCTTACAGTGGTTGAAAGGTGATAAAGAACAGGCCTAACTGCACAATATAGTTTAACTCTCCACTAGCTTCACATTTGTTAAATACATTGGACAAAGAAGTCATACGGTCAGGTCCAAAGTCAAGAGGCTAGAATGGATACTCTGTGAAATGGTAGGTCCCTTCACAATTACACAACACAAAGGAATGAATACATAACCCTATTACCAGGGAGGAAGTGCAGAGTTGAAACACTAATCCACTCTACCATACACATGAAGTAGGTCAATGTTAAGGTGTAAATCACTGAGTGCTTATCACTGATATTTTTTCTCTACTCTGAGAGCTATTTTTCTCCTCAGCCAAAGAAAACCAAGTTTCCTATGAGACCTTTCAAAGTTCACATGAAATGAACTCAGCTAAACACATTAATTCCAGATTTCAACAGAGCTCCTGGATTTGCCTGTCAGAGGGTGCACAGCACTCATATATAAAAGGCTGTTAGCTCACAATTTCTTCTTTCTGGCAAAGTTTGATTTCAGCCGTGTCAGTTTTGTAGGCTGCTTCTGCAAACCCACAGGAACTTTACCTGTTAAGGTCCACTACAGTGCTCACGTCAGCCTCTGTGGGAGCTGAATACCCCTGTGGCACTGAGAAAGAAAAATCGCACAGCACCAGTTAAACAGGAAAGAAGGACCATATTCAAGATTGGTGCAATAGAGAAGGGTGACTGAACCCAACTTCTCACCTTCAATAATTACTTTTCAAAGGGTTGGATTCCTTGAGAAAAGACATTTCTGTGATGTAAACTTGGGTAAGAGGCTATGAGAAGATTTACATTTCAAAGGGGCAGAGAAAGAATGTAAAGCTACAAGTTGTCTAAAGCAAATGCTCTCAGAAAAGGGAGGTACGAGCCATGAGTTAAGAAACCTATCTAAAGTAAAGTTGACTCAAGTGATTTGGACCCCTAAGGCTCTCTTCATCACACTGGGATTTGACAAGAAGAGAGAGAAGACTGAAAATCTGAACTAGAATATGACAAGTCAGAGTCTGGGAATCTCAGTATTTTAAATACACTGTGTCTGTTACCTTTGTAGAGAATATATAATGATATTGCACTTTTGAGCAGTTATCTAAATAAATATAAATAGTTTTAACTTAAGTCAGTCTTTTGATTAACTTTTTAATTCATATTCTAGAAGCAAACAAGTTGTCTAAAAAATAAATAAAAGTACACATTTCAACTCTTGGGATTTGGGAGTTGAAAGATTACTATGCTTCATCTCTGTGTGTGGTTGCCTGGAATAAAATAAGGCAAATTATGTAAGACAGATAAGAGGAAGTAGTAAGACCTTGGGAGAGGTGGCTTATTTCTGCAGACAGTGGAGCTTGATGGTACTAAAACCCCAAACTAGAAGGACTTACCTACCAGTCCTGTATAGACTTTCCACCACAGGGGCAGAGATGGCCCCAGAAGACCAATGGTATGGAGTAGATAGAATGCGTGCCCTCTGTGTAAAGAGCAGAGGAAAAAGAGCTGCTAATCAAGCTTGTTTCTCTTTCCAAACTAGCCAATCACTCATCCTACCCTGTGGAGATGGAAATAGGGAGTTACAGAGGGACCTGGGAGATTAAACAAGAAGAATTTGGGAACTTCTAGAGGGAACTATGAATGGAGGAAAAGAAGTGCTCACGGCCCTCACTTGACTCACAACCAAACACCAATTGGATCTTTTTTCTGGATTTTGTAATCAGAATGGGTGAGTGATTTATATACTTTAGCAGCTCATTGTCGGAAAACTAAGGCATTCAAAAAATATATGTCAAGTATATTTCATTAGTTGTCCCTTCTTATTCATTTTCCTTTCCAAGAGAGAAATTAGGTTTAATTTTAACCTAAGCAATTCTTAATTAGGAAGACAAACCTTCTGAAGAAACTACACTGAGTTCAAAGTTGAATAGAAAAGTCATGAATTTACTGGTTTTTGCTCACTGTTCTATAACTATCTTGCTCTTATTTCTTTGAATAATTTAGGATGGACAGTGCTGTTAGTTGAAATAGTTGATTATTAAATGAGAATAAGCATAGATAAGTCCTCAGGTAAATTAAAAATAAATAACCTGGAGTTTTCTCAGACCACCAACAGAAATACTGGGATGTGATGATAGATAGCTTGAGGAATATTATGGTTATAATTTAGGTCTTGTAACACTTCAGTAAACTAGAAATAAAAAAGTGGTTTGCTCTCAGATATGATATTTCTTGTGTAGTGAGAAAGACAGTCATGCAGTAATATTTAGGATGAAGTCTTGCATTTAGAAAATCTACACCAACTATAAAAATTTTCAAGGAGAAGGAAATAAAGGTTAAGTAGGCTTTCAGACAGAGTCAAGAACAGTCACACTGTTCTTGGTATATAATTCATCATTAGTTTAATGATACTAGATAAAAATGAATACCCAAAACATATCAGAAAGAGTATTGTCTATATGAGAATAGATTAGTGCAATTGAAGCAAAAACAGAGGGTTCAGGGAGAGTAAGGAGGCATTGTTGAGAAGTCACGTGGCCTATGAGAATCTGTAGAGTGTTAGAAGAGATGGAGCTTGGAGCTCAATACTATTTCTAAAGTTATATATTGATTCAGTAATGGGTATCTGGATATATATCTATGTCCATATTTATTTTGATAACTACATTTATGTTTACACTGTAATTATAAGTAATGTAGTTATAAGTACAGGTATATTTATCTATATATCTGTACTCAGCCAGGGCTCACCTGGTTTATTTCATCCAGAGTTTAAGTAGTGCTATTTCATTGCAAACACATGGCATGATTAGTCAAAACTGTGAGCATGGCACCCTAAGGTGTGGATGTCTTCTAGCTGGACCTCCTGGGTATGGGCATTCTGACCATTTCTGCTGCTTGCTATTAATGCGAAGGGCTATTGTGGAGTTGTATATTTTCTATTAAGCAGTCTGAGACAATTAAACAAACCATGTTCAAGTTTTCTTTTCTTCAGTTTTTTATGTAACATTACAATAACTTTGTATGGTGAGAGATGGATCACAGACTTTTTGTGGTGATCATTTTGTAAAGTATAAATATGAAATCTCAGTACGTTGTACACAGGAAACCAAGATAATATTATATATCTACTATAATTAAAAAGAGCTTTACATTTCAGAATAAAAATTGGACACAAGGCATAAATATATGTAAAAAATATCACTTTCTTATAGGGAATAGATTTTTTTGGAGTTAAGTATGTACAATAAAATTTTAAAAAGGGAAAGGTCAAGTCAAGGAACATGTATAAAGGACCAATGGACAAGGACAATGGGGAGGATTGAATGTTGGAGATGGGGTGGGTAGGGCAGGGGGAGGGGAAAATGGGGACAACTGTAATTGAACAACAATAATAAAATAAAAAAATAGATGTTAATTGACTTGGCTGGAAAGCACATTCTAGAGGACATCTTGATGTCTGAAAAACTACTATGGTTTTCCTGTTACTACTCACTCTTCTCTACTGGAACTTTGAAACTCTTTTCCCACTGAGAAACTTAAAAGGTGCTCTTGATGATTAAAGAAAAAGAAATCTAGACCTGATAGGCCAAAAGCAGGTGATTTTCATTATTATATAAGATTATGCTGGTTGACCAGATATAATAATAATCTTTTATAATTGTATATATCTTTGCAGTTTTAAGATGTTATTAATTAAAATTATGTAATTTAATTTCAATTATTATATTGTAGTATCATAAAACCAATCTAATAAGATAGGCAATGTTTGTACTATTAGTGATACTTGACCGAAAAGTTTCATTAAGTTGAAGTGACTTATACACAGATACAAAATTCATCATTAATAGAACTTATACCTTAAAAACTTAGGTCCCCCGGTCTTATCATTCTTATGCTTTTGTTTTTTAAGCTACCCAATCATCTTTCATTAACCAGAAATTTATTGAGTATTTACAATGAATCTCAATATATTTCAATGATTTTGGAGAGTCAGACAACATATCATTCTTATTTTTATAGAAATCATAATTTATTTAGGGATTGATATGAAAAGAGTATCAACATCTGGCATAATTGGTATAAAAATAGAGAGGTACACCAGTAAAAGTTTTGGTTTAAGGGAGAAAGTAATGACCTCTGTAAAGTCGGAATAAGAAGATTTTTCAGAGGGAAGGAACCGAAGGGGGTTTTGAAGGATGAGTAGGTGTTTCCTTTGTGAAGTAAAGCAGCAAGGGCTTTGTAATTACAACCATCAGCGTCGGCTTATGGAGCAGCTTTGGGCCTACAGAACCCAAAGTGAATGTCTGGCTGGGCAATCAGGAAGGGGCTGGTAAAGGACAGCCATCTATTTTTAGAAATTATTTAGAAAGCAATATGCTTGAAGGCTTTCAGATATAGAGATCACTGAGATCACAGAGCCAAATTTCTTTATCTTTCCCATGAGAAACTCTGAACTTCTGGAAAAGAAAAAAAAAAGCTGGCTAGACTGACTAGTTAGAAAAGTGTCTAACTGACCCACGGAGCAGGGATGGGTTTACTCTAGTCTGAGAACCAGGCCTTTCTGGATCAATGTGCAGGCATGTGTCCAAGGAGAGGAGGAAACATTAGATGAAGAAGTCAAGGTACAATATGTGGAGAAGTTTAAAAAACCCTGTTGATTTTGAATTCTTGACTCTTAGGGAGATAATTGTACTATTCTGCCTCTAGCTAAGTGGATTCTACTATTCCACAGAGGGCCAGTATATTAACATTTTTTGTATTTACACTAAAGAGATTGGGTAGCAACAATTTAAAAGAATACACTTCACTGCCAAATTGAAAAAAAGTCAAAAATTAACTCATGACTTAAAACTACTCAATTTCTAATCATCCTCTAATGCCTTCAAGGGCAATTCAGTTGCTAGGAATTCTCAAGATGCCATTATTATCATTATGCTGAATTATTTACAAACTTGTATCAAAGCACCAGATTAAATTGCTTTGGTCTTATGTATAATTCCTCTGATCTTTGGCAATCATTACTTATTTACAGCTTCTATAATTTTTCCCCTTTGCAAATAAAAAACAAAGTTTCTTAACCATAGCTAAAAGGCACTATTTTACTTTTAGAGTAAAAATCTGTCTCTAATATAATAAAGTTAAAATGAAAAACTATAGTCTTTAAAATTTAGAAGCAAGATTTTCTGTAAAAAGCAGATTATCTAAACAGTTTCTTTCCCTGAAGGAGATATTCATAATATTTATCATAAAATATAAATATTAGGTTTCTTGCTTCATGAGAACTATTTGTAGGTATAGTAAATACAATTCTTTTAAAATAAAACTAGGATAATAGCAACAGTTAATGTTTACATTTATCAAAACAATGTGAGGATTACTTCAAGAAAATGTTCAAAAATTAAATAAAAATTACCCATATGACTTGAACAAATATTCAACATGTGATTTTGAACTGAAGTTGGCTTTAGTTTCACACCGTGGCTTTAAACAGAACAAGTCTATGTTTAATTCAAACCTGGGGTTGAGTACGTTTGTTCAAGAGAAATTGGTACTGAATGTTCAGGTTTGCACACTGATGCATAGCAACCATTTTGTCTTTAACTTAGAACTGCCTGCTATTCACCTGGAAACACCAGGCAACACCTTGGATTAATAATAATAAATTGGGTTTTTTTTGTTTTGTGTGTGTCATTTATTGTTGTTGCTAAAGAAAGTCTTTATAAGATTAAAATCAAAGAAAAGAATTAAATGAAAATGTGAATGAAACTATAATTTGGAATCTTTTGCCTAAACAGAACACCAGATTTCTCAGGATATAAATAGTCCCAGAAATAAAAATGTTTTTAATATCTGATTATTTTTGTAATATATGTGATTTTTATACAAGCCAGATACCATTTACAATAGTGTATTTTATTACAAACTGACTAAAATTGAAATTTGAATATTTGGAGAAATGTTGTGGTTTTCAGTACAGATAATTAACAAAAAATTAGCAATAAACTATGAATCAGAGGTCTGAAAATGCTCTGTGTAGTGTGAAATGAGAGCTGTGTTGTAGTCTTTTCTATCCAGCCCTCCTTGCTTATTTGGGTAGAAGACACACGACGTAGACAAAAGAGCAGTCAGATGGAAAGAACCAAATTTAAGTCCATCTTCCTATTTATTTAGTAGCTGGATTTCAGGTAATTGGATGGACTCTCTGAGTACATTTCTTCATCTGTAACTTGGAGACCACTACTACTACTAATAGCTAGCATCCTACGAGTGTATACAATTATTAGATCCATTATAAAGTGAATAAATGAGTCCCAGAATAAATGTTTACACTAGATTTCAGACTCAGGCAGAGCATGTGCTCCTAGACACTACCAAGTACTGACATCCTGACTGAGCTCTTACCTGCCATTTGGTTGTTTATACACTTTAAGGGCTTTGGTGAATTACAAAGGCTTGGGTAAATTAAAAAGCACATCCCCAACCTATCATGGATTACTTACTATTTTTCTAAATGACAAGATCATTTTGTTTATAACAATCTATATTTGGAGGGGAGTATTTGGGTAAAGTCTCGAGTCCAGTTAATTGTAGTGTGTCGGTGCTATTTCTTTAATGTGATATATACATTGATATATGTGATATATATTACTGTTAGGGGAAGCTGGAAGCATACAGAGAACTTCTCTATTGTTCTTTTGTGCCTTGTGAGTTTATAATTATTACAAAATAAAACATTTAAAAGAGTATCTGTTTTTCAGAGGGTCTGTAGAAAAGTGCACAGGATATTCTATTGCCATACAGGAAGAAAATATTTGAACCTTTATTTTTATTACTTTTCTTTACCAATTAAGGATAGGTTACTTATTCTGAGTCTTAGTTTTTTAACTTATTAAAACAAGAAAGATAATAACAGTGCTAATTTCTGTGAAATTTATGTGAAAAGACTTGCATTTTGTGGCAACATATAAACTCTAGTAAAGGTTAGCTTGTTTTCTCCTCCCTTTGAGAAAATTAAGTTATATATATTTATTTGTATCACTTTCAGTATAAGAAGTCATTAGAAAAACTGGAGGTAATTCTAATTAGAATTCTCACATGTAAAATTCTAAAAGAGCTGAGTTCTATAATATGAATTGTGTTTATCTATGGGACATGTACACAATGGAATACTACTTGGCTGTAAAAAGAGAAAGGAAGAAAGAGGAAGGAAGGAAGGAAGGAAGGAAGGAAGGAAAGGGAAGGAAGAAAATAAAACAAAAATTACCCTTTGCAACAGTGTGGATGGACCTGGAGAACATTATGCTAAGTGAAATAAGCCACTCAGAGAAAGACAAGTACCATATGATTTCACTCATATGTAGAATCTAATGAACAAACTAAAATAATAAGGAAAATGGGGACAGATTCATAGAGAGCAGGATGACAGGTAGCGTGGGGTGGGGTTAAGGGGTGGGGTGACTGAACAAAAGGAAAAAGGACTCATGAACATGGACAACAGTGTGGTGACTGCTGGGGGGAGGGGGGTATAAGGGACCAAAGGGTAATAGAAAAAACACAAGATTTTGAAAACATATTTATATAATCACTCATGTTGACTAAACACTGACAAGTTGCTCTTCCAGGCTGATGAAAACTAGTGATCACAATATTTTCAAAATTTTGAATTCAGTATTTCCAGCTCACTCTCATTTGCCCTAATTGACAATATTTTAGTTGCATTTGTGGAATTAGGGACCAAATCAATTTCTGATGAAAAAATTTCAATCAATAGTACAGCTTTGGTGAAGAAAGCATTACACTTTCTTAATGTTCATGTTCTCATAAAAATTTGCATTTGTTCTTTTGTATTCCCAAGCAGCCTTAGAGAAAATTGGCAACCTCATGAGTATTTCTGACCAATGGAGAGTGAACAGAAGAGAGATTTGCCACTTCTGGGTCTGCTAGGAGCCCTGTGCTTCATTCTCCAGGCTCGTCTGTGGCTTTGTGGCTCCGGAGGACATGACTACCAGCGGAAGGACCAGCTTCCTGTATTAGACATCAGTTCAGAATGCGTTAAGCCACTACAATTTTAGAGTTTGCTTTTGGCAGCTGGCTACCCTGATTTAAACAGGGGCTTGACTGTTGTAAAATTTACATGTTTGAGAAGTTAGCAAATTTTATGAACCAATTAAAGACTGGTTTTAGTTCCTTTCAGAGACTGTAGTTAATGGTATGTTAAGTCATGCTTTTGTTAAAAATGAAAATATTTTTTAAGTTAAGAATGGAATGAAAACCAGAATATTTTTTAAAATATATCCTTAATTGTCAGTAAGGATGGTGTCATTTAAAACTCACCTGCACATACAGTCCTTGTTGATCCAGAGACCTGCTAAAATTCTCCAAATTGCCCAAACTTCGAACAGATCATCACAAAAAAGTGTTCTGTACATTTTAGTTATATTCCACAGAAAGAAAATTATCTTCTGCACATGAATCTAGATCTAAGGGTGTTCTATGATAGCTGTATTTTTAAATAATGAGTAAATGTAAAAATTCATCTTTACTTGCATATGCAATGTTATTAGTAGTTTTCTGAAGTGACCACTAAAGTTGGGTGAAATAATTCTCACTATTTAAACAAAAAAATATATAGGTATAGTGGTATATTGTACTTGAAGATTAAAAAAACTAGAATCTTTTTACTCCATTATTTTTTTAAATGTTGCTTCTATGTAAAAACATCAAAAATTCTCATCCCCAAACATCTACCCCAGGAAGTAAAAGTTTTAAGCTCAAAGACCTGAGTGAAAATTGCCCCTTTAAACAACTAAACAAAAAATTATTTTTCTCTATAGAAATATGCACTGTGTCTTTAAAGTTTATAAATCTGAAACTCATCAGGTAATTGAATGGATAAATTTTCTCCACACACACTAAAAATTATCTCAGTATTTAAATCAATTGCTATGAATGATAGCGAATGAAATACTAGTTAATTCCTTTGTAGTTCAAGTTGGCATCAAAACACAGGTGGAAAACAAATCCTTGTTGAAAGGGAAAGTTCAGGAAAGTCTCTAGAAAATCATCTGAATTTAGATACATTCTCTTTACCAAATCTGCCTAGCTCTCTCAGGTAAACATTCTGAGACTTTTGTAAATAACCAAGGAACCTCTGATGCTCCAAAGCAATCAGAACCTCAGCTATGCAACTGATTCCAAATAAAGCAGATTTTCATAGAGAACAGCAAAATTAAAGTTAATCTCAGGACACATGTTTTGAAACCATAGCTTCTTTTCGATTGAATAGCAGTGGCTGGACAATTTTAAAATGATTTATTACTTATTTAGATTCTAAAATAGTAAAAATAAACAAGCAACCTTTATTTTGATTGAAGAAAGAATGAGATGTCCTCCTTTTTCACCTTGAAGCAAATTTAACAGAGAGAAATGTGGAATGTAATTTTTAAGATTATGTCTCTTTCTAAAATTTAATACTAAATTATGTATCTATATCTATGTTTTATTTACAATAGAGCATCAAATACTTGAATATTTGACCATCTAATAATATTTCAGCTATAAGTCTCAATTTCAAGTAACAGACAGTAACATGGACTAACTTAAGCAAAAAGAACTTATTAGGAGGATGCTGGTGGCTCACAACCCATCTGAACCCCAAGCTGAAAAATCGTCAAAACACCAGGGACATCTGGAAACTCGGTCAGCATGAACCACAACAATGAGCTCATAGAACAAAACACTTGGTGAGAACCCTCTGCACATGAAGACTGACACCAGGTTGAAAGACAGCTGTTTATTTTGCCTTTGCATCACTGCCCTAATTATGGTCAAATTGTCCAGCTGGTTGAACTCATGGCATGTTCTGCTCTCGGGATGAACTAATATTCCCATTGGTTTGGTGTGCACATGTGTGCATGTGTGTGTGCGAGAGAGACAGAGAGAGCAAGACAAGAGAGAAGATTTATTCCACACATTCCACTCCTTTGACTATGCAACATTCTAAAATACTCTTTACACATTTTCATTTGTAAAAGTCACCCTATTCAGTGCAATGCAAAAAATAAATCATGCTAACAGCTAGAACCATACTTTTCTGTGTCTGTATTATTATTCAAGTTCAGATAACTATCCCCATAGCAGTGATATATCCTGAGCATCTAATATTATTTTACAGTAAACTGGACATGCACTTTTCTATCTTAGCTAATAGAAGATACACAACTAGTATTAGACATATGGAATAAGCTTATCAATGCCAAAGAGAAGCCTTGACAAACAGATATATATAATTTCTAATTCTTAAGAGATAAATTTCCTATTAATATTATACAAAATGAACAGTGCTGCATCAGGAGGCATTCCCAAATTTTTAAATATAAGCTTGAATAAGACCCTTCCCCACCATTCATTTATAGGACAGTTCATTGTTAGTCTAAATTTCACTACACAAATATTTTCTCTTTTTTTAATGCCATACTTGTCTATTCACACCTTTCCTTAGACCATCTCTCTTAAGTTAACTAGAATATTCATTTATTGATCAAACAGCTTTCTTAGTGACTCAGAACTGAAACTCTTTTCTTATAATAATATTGAGTTAATAAGTAAAATGCAAGTTGACAAGGGATAGCCTGGTTTAGCAAAGACTTGACAATAGGGCTAATCCCTGACTGTTTTATTATCATACTACCTGTACCGGGCAACTTCCTCAAAAAAGGTGGCTTCAGCTACCACTGTTTTTCTGATGTCTCCTAATTCCATAATCAAAGCCACATCTTCTTTCCTGGATTTGAAACTGACACTCGCAGTGGTGTCCTGTCCATTCCCCAGGCTCTTTTAATGTCAATCAATCAAAAAGAGAATTCATCTACTCCTTTCCTAGTTTAAAGTTTTTCTTAATGTATTTTTACATTGGTAAGTAAAATTATTATTGAATAATAAGCATTTATTAGAATTTTGGGAAGTTATCTAGGAATCTTTCTTTTCACTCCTATTTAATTTATATATATCCAATTTATCAAGTCCAATTAATTGATTTTAACTTTTAAATATTTTTCAAATCTCTCTTTTTCAAACATATTGTCATTAACATAACTCAGTACTAAATATTTTACCTCAATTATTATAATAAATCATAGTTAATGTTTACATTCCATTTTTGATATTTCAAATCCTTTCTTTTCTTTTTCTTTTTTTTTTTTGGCTAGAGTGAATCATTAATAACTCATTGGGAGAAGTTATTTTTCTCTCTCACTTGAAGTCCACAAGTGTCTCTTGCATTAAAGGACAAATTTAGAATTTTTTGAAGGGCGTATAAAATCTGTCCTCTATCTAAAGTCATAACTTGTCTTTTCCCTCAATGTACTTGCATCAGTTGGAAATGACAGGCTTAGATCAGCATTCTCCATCTACCTGTTTCTTCTTTCTTTTAACACTGGCTGTTGACTTCCATGTATCTTAACCAAATGTCATTAGGGTCAATCACAGTGTGTAAATAAACTTCCACAACAGAATAATACTAGTCTCAATGATTATAAAAATTTATTGAATTCTTACTAAATAAATACTGGACAGTGATTTGCATGTAACACATCCTTTATACCCACTAGAATATTTACCATCTGGCCATTATTACTGATGACTTGTTTGCCTACATTTGACTTATCCAGCATTTAGCACAGTTGATTACAAACTCCTTCTTGAAATATTTTTCTCATTTGCCATCCAGACACCACTGTGTGTTCATATCCTCTCTCTCTCTCTGGTTTCTTCTTGATATGCTAAGCTACATTCTTATCTGCTTACCACTTTCACATTTGCTATTCATTCTTCCAAATATCTGCATAGTTTCCTGCTTTATTTACTTTAGGTCCCTACTCAAATACCACCTTATCAGAACAGTTTTTCATGCCTTCCAATGACATAAAAGAAAGCATAAGCATCATTTGCCACCTTTATTCTTTCATATGCCATCTCTGTTAGAATACATATCTCTTACCTACAATACTTAGCACTCTATGATGTGTTGTATATTTTATTTGTTTATTGTCTACATAGTCCTGCCACATGACCATTACTACAATTTAAGGTCCATGAAGCTTAAAGATTTAGACTTTTCTGTTCACTGCTCTGTCTTCTAAATTAACAACAGCATCTGACACATTGAGAGTGATTGAGGTGAGTACCTTTACTGCCCAATGAGAGGCAATCTATTCTTCTTTTGTCATATGTGGGATATGCTCTTTCCTAATACTCTGAAGTTAGGGGTGGACGTATCATATGCTCTGTCAGAAAACTGTGGGTGAAAATTCTGTATATTACTTATAGGTGGCTGCATTTCATTGTTGACTTTTGCCTCTTTGGCCCCTTTTTCCTCCTTGTGTGAAGACCTTGGGAGCTCATGTCCCTGTGTAGGTGCCAGAAGTTTAAGGCAGCCTGGAACGCTGAGTGTACACACGGAGGACAGCTGTTCTGGAGAACTGCCCAAACAGAGAGTGGATCTGCGGGACAGGAAAGTAAACTTGTGGTGTGCGGCCGCTGAGAGCTGGGGAGATTATGACCGCAGCATAACCCATCCTATCTTGACAGGTGCAATAAGCAATAAATATGTGTTGAATGAATGAATAAATGATCCTATTTTTATAGAGGTGAAAGCAGAGTCACAATGAAGGTATGTTGTTAGCGCAGGGTTGTCCATGGCAACCTAGACTCAAAGCCAGGCCACATATAATATTTAAAACATGCAACGATCATTTGAACTGAGAGAGATAAACTATTTATTTTAAAGTTACTTGTAATATAAATCATCGACCAATAGATCATAGGCCACTAATTGACTTAAACAATGATGACAAAGACACACCATAGAAAAATATCTGGGCTTCCCAAGTACTTTCTTCATATTCTTAAGACATTTTAAAGTAAATGTCTAGGACTCTATTATCTTAGTGCCTTAAAGTGTAGTTCAGTATCAAGAGATTCAGTTTAGTACAAATGGCTCTGTCTTTACAGGTAAATGCAAGACTCATAAGACAGTATTTCTCTGCTTCATTTACCTGTTTTATTTTTTAATGAAATGTGTTCTACATGATTGTTTCTTATAGAAAGATTGATAATTTTTACCTGACATTAATTCTAGGAAAAGTTTATATGTACAAACCAAAATGTTTCCTTATCAGAGAAAGTAAAAATTAAATAAGATAATTACATCTCTAACTACCTTAACTTTCAGCTCTTGAAGCCAAATTTAGTACTTAATTACAGAGAAGAAAGCTCTTTATCCTTTAATAAGTTGTGTTGGGAAAATTGGAAAGCTACATTTAAAAGAATGAGACTAGACTGCTACTTGACATCATACGCAAAAGTTAACTCAGAATGGACTGAAGACCGGGACACAAGACCTGAAATAATAAAATACATAGAAGAAACCACAGGTCTGTACCTGTTTTCAGAGGGGTGTTTGTGAACTTGACCACAAAGGAAAGGGAAGTAAAATAAAAATTAAATGGGACTATATTGATCTAAAAAGCTCTGCACATCAAAAGAAACCGTCAACAAATCAAAAGGGACAATGTCCAAAATATATAAAGAATGCATGAGACTCAATAACAACAAAAAATCCAATTAAATAGGGGGCAGAGGACTAAAACAGATACTTTCCCCAAGAAAACATACAGATATATAAAAAAATATGTTCAACTTCACTAGCTATCAGAAAAATGTAAATCAAAACCACAATGAGACACCACCTCACACCTGCAGAGTGGTTATTGTCAACAAGTCACGTAAAACAAAAGGTTGGAGAAGTTGTGAGAAAAAGTAGCCCTCATTAGGCAGGTGGGGATATAAATTGGTGCAACCACATACATGATAAAGAGTGTGGAGTTTCCTCAAAATATGAATAAAGCCACCATATAACCCAGCAATCCTTGTTCTGGGAATCTACTGTAAAATTTGAAAACATTTATTTGTAAAGATATATCTCCCTATGTTTATTGCAGTATTATTAATGGTGGCCAAGATATGAAAACAACCATAAACAATGATGAAATATTGCCATTTGCAACAACATGAATGGATTTTGAGAGTATCATGCTAAGTGAAATAAGTCAGAAGGAAAAAGGTAAGAACCATGTTATTTAACTCATACATGGGATATACATTAGAACAGAAAGACACAAACAAAACAAATCAATGAAGTCATGGACACAGACAACAGTGTGGTGGTTACCAGAGGGAAAGGTGGGGGTGGAAGGCTGAAGAGAGTAAAGAGAGTCATGTGTATGGGGATGGAGGTAAACTAGACTGGTTGGTGAGCATACCGTGCAATAGAAATGATGTATTATAAATTTGAACACCTGAAACTTATATGTTATTAACCAATGTTACCCCAATAAATTTGATCTAAAAAAAGAAGGAAGCCTATTGGTAGTATTTACTTCTTTATTTATTTTACATTCTAGTACCTCTCTCTCTTTCCCACTCCCTTCTTCTCTTAAAAATCTCTAATTAACTTCCTTTAAACTACATTCCATTTGTAAGTTCTTACAGGTCTATTTCAAAATTCATAGGATGTTTATTTGAAATAAATCAAAAATTCAAAATGAGTAAATAGAAAAATGGTCAATTAAGATTTTATTAGTGAATTCTGGAAAAATTTAAATAACATTGTAATTTTTTATAAAATTAAAAATGCTCATTATGAAAATTTGAATAAGTGAATAGAAGAAAAAGAAAATAAATTGTCAATATCTTATAATCCAATGGTAAAAAGCCATTATAGTATGTTTCAAGTTTTTCCTGCTATACATACCATTTTAATGTTTTTATTTATAATACACTATATTTTCCTTCCTTTAAGTCCCTAGAGAATCATTGAAGACCATGAAAAAGGGAAGAAAAGTAATACTTAAATGCCACTAGGCTGTTCAATATCACTCTATTATATGGCATTTTTAAGACTTTTGGGAGTAAAAGATAGAAAATTGTACTTGAACAACAATTAAAATAAAATTTAAAAAAAAAACAACTCTTTAAAGAAAAGACTTTAAACTATCTCTTTCTACTCTCATTTTAACAGAGTTTGATCCTTTGAAAAAGTATGAGGAAGATAATTTCATTTCAGGCTTTTACAATTTAATTGCTATTGATTTCTCATCATGTTGATTTTAGCAACTTCAGAATTTATCAGCCTATTTGGCATTAAAACTTAGCATTGTAATATTTCTACTACCTAAGCTTTTCTTAAATATTTGACCATTTTATTATTAATTGTAAAATATTCTGTCTAAATATATAATTTTATAACATTAATTCAACAATATAGTAAACATTCTAAATCCTAGGCTTCTGTTCTATTTATTTATAAATGTAGAAAAACTTTATTTTTATACATGCAGAAGATATACAGATGTTATTTTAAAGTATGACTCAAGACTTATGCATTAGGGGGTCAAAATTAAACCCATTTCATCTTTATCCCACCTTTGTTTTAACTAAATCTATTTTTATATTTATCCAATAATCACTACCAGTCCTGTGCTAAAATTTCTCAATCATCTCAGTATTGAATGAATGCTTTGGTAGATTCCTCAAAAATACTCATGCACACAATATCCTCTGAAATTTACATGTTCATCAGTTGTCTGTGTGCGTTTGATCATTGAGTGACAGTTTGGGCATAAAATCTTGAGATTACATTTAATTATCTTATAAATATTGCTTTATTCTCTTCTTGGTTTTAATGCTGTAGATATGTTTAATGTAAAATTAATTTTCTACTTTTATAAGAGCTACTGGAAAGTTTTTCTTTGAAACTTAATTTTACTGAGATATTTATCAAGTTGACTAGATCAATTTTCTCAAGTATAAAGTATAGCTTCTTATATTTAGATTTTCTTATTTAGAAACAAATTTCCCTTTTCAGGAAAAAATTAATTTTCTAGTTAATGAATCATTTTTCTCTCTTTTCTCCTTTTACTTCCCTCTTTCTTGTGGTTTGATTTTCTCAACTTTATCTAGTTTGATTCTCTACATGTCTTAAGTATCTCTTACTCTAATTTACTCATTATATTCTGTATTATACAATTTGTTTATATTTTAGTGTCTTTTCAAAGATTTGTAGTTTCACATTTTCTTATTACTTGTATATCTCTTGCTTGCTCTCATTTACATTTTTATTTATTATTATAAAAATATAATTATAAC
>CM052549.1:20474962-20559943 GCA_028533065.1 Trachops cirrhosus
GCATGATTTTGTTATAGTTGACTATAGAATAACAATATAAGGAAAATTGAAGAGTTTGCAAATATATCCCATGATAGTTTAATGCCCTTATTATAAAAATTAACAGTAATATGATAGGCAAAATAGCATGATATTTTATAAAGTGGATTTTTCAAGTACACCTAAGCAGGTCTTCATTCAATTGTTCTCTGAAATTTTCAGTGGTTGGAACAAATATCTAAGAAGGTGATTCTTTTACTCACATTTTTTATACATCTGAAGAATTTAATACTTAAAAAGAAGGAGTAGATGAAATAAGTGTTTATTCAATTCAATTGTATTTTTGGCTCCCCTGGAAACCACACAGATTAGCTACCCAGAGTGACTTAAGTGGAATTGATGTTTCATATTGGTCACATAACCTTTTGACTTTGATTACTATAAAAAGCTGAAGACTTTCTTAAAATATTTTTGTATCATCATGTTTCATTTATTTTAGAAAACAATGCTGTTTCAAGACAAGCTAAGTGGAAATACTTGAGTTTACAGAAGCATTCTATACCGTGACCTTTAAGTCGCCTGAAGAGTGCTCAAAGCACCTTTTACTGCTTAATCCAATTACGAAAGCCTGAATTTCACTTCTTTCCCAAGAGAAAAATATACAATAGCATCATTATGAAATAGCTAATCTCTCCATAAACTCAGATGTAATGTGGAACAAACTCTGTCCCCGGTATGTATCTGTATTCTATAAAAGGTGACATAGCAGTCAGCAACGTTTTCTCTGATTGCCACTGGGTGACTCAGTGTAACCAGAATAGCAGTGACTGAATTTAGAAAACCTTCTCAAGTCTTTGAATAGGGTTACCCAGTTTAGAAAGTAATGCAATCATCTACTGTATTCAAGCCAGGTAGCTATTTAGCTTATCTTGAAATAAGAACATCTAAAAAGATTAATACTTCAACATGAAGTCAGAGTTAGGGAACACCGACTGTTTGACCCTGCAATGACCAGCTCCAAAGTATCAGACTTGAAGAGACAGAGTAACTTAAAATAGAACCAGAGAGCAGCCATCTGGATACCAATGCAGCACAATGTAGAGAGAGAATCTTCCCAGGCAGCAGGAGGCACACCTGCAAGCTGAAAGATTGCTGTGCTGGTGTATTGCAACACCTTGCAAAGTCTAGCACAAACCCCTCGTGCACTACCCATGCTCACAATGAGATTTGGGTTTAGGAAAGTAATAAGGCAAGCATATTGGTGGTATGTCATTCACTTGGAGGCAAATATTCACTTAGGGTAATTAGCTTGAATAGTGAGATTTTAATCATTTCATTCTCAACATAAATATTTGGCTAATCGATATGAAAGGTATTTATTTTCTCTATACTTGGCTTTGCTTCCCAGCATTAGTACTGTGTGACAGATGGCTGATGTCATCTCTGCTTGCAAGAACTCTGTTGGCAATATTAGCATGGCATATTTCTGGGGACTTGTGATATGCTATGAGATGATGAAAAATAAAAAAGGTTCAAAAGGGAATTCCCCAAAGCAAATATATTTATATGATCTGATACTCTATCTTACTGATTCATCATAAAGATAAATGTAATATATATATTCCTATATATTCCACTGAATTAATGTTTTATTTATATGTATTCTGAAAAATATTAACTGTACTATTCAGCACACTTTTGGA
The DNA here is from genome assembly GCA_028533065.1 of Trachops cirrhosus. Taxonomy (NCBI): domain Eukaryota; kingdom Metazoa; phylum Chordata; class Mammalia; order Chiroptera; family Phyllostomidae; genus Trachops; species Trachops cirrhosus. The sequence continues at coordinate 20,476,645 of CM052549.1, forward strand.
GCACTGGAGGTTAATATCATAAGCCCATTGGTTGTTTATGTGTTCTTTGTCCTCTCCTTTGTTTAGATATGCAGGTAGGACATTCTTAGTGGTGACTTCTTGTGCTCTCACAAAGACCACCAAGAGTCACACCAGTGAAAGAGGACTTGGTGGAGTGAGCTATGTCAGAAGTTGACCTTCTGAAGTTCTCAATCGATAAGTCTAAAAGGACTTTCCCTACTTGGTCCCATGTTCTGGAATTTGTTGTTGCTGACAGAGTCTTATTATCCCCTCTGTCTCCTGCTCACTGCGGCCACTAAGTGGCTTTTGTCAAAACCTTGGTTTGGAAAAAGAGGAAGAAGATGGGATTAAATTGGGGTTGCTAGTGGGCAGGCTAGGGAGCAGGTAATGACAGAGGAGCATTTTTCTAAATGGGAGAATGAGCCTTTAAATTTTAAAGCATGTGCTGTGTTCCAAGCAGTCTTCTGGACATTACGAATGTTAACTTCTTCATTCACTGCTCTGAACAAGTGAATGAGGTGAGAGCTGACAGTGTTTCTGTGAGAAAACTGTGGTGCAGGAGCCTTTCATAACTTGCTCAAGGTCTCAGCTCCTGGTGGAGTTGGTTTTCAAACTAAGGCCGTTTGGCTTCAGGATTTGTGCTCCTGCTGCTACACTGGACACAAGAAAGCAGGGACTCCATCCCTGCACTGAAGAGCAGAGGAGGAATTGTCATCATCTGACTTCTGTCAACCAAGTCTGACATATTTGGTTTAAAACCTTACAGGAGAGTAAGACGTCCTTGAGGAAAGGAATTGTGTTTTATTATGTCTATTTTTTTTTCAGTACAGTACAATATGCTGTCTTAAATTAAACTAACTACATGATCCTATCAGTAAGGAAGAGATTTTACAGGTCTAAAGAAAAATTCAAAATATCTTTATATTATTCAAGAATGTATAGGAGAATGTGAAAAGCAAAAATAGTAAGACAATAATTTCTTTTATAACATGACAATTTCTCATAAGGATTGCTATTCCATTGAATGGACATTTATCTTGCTTTACAATTGGAATCTGTTCATGCCATCAGCAGTATTTTTGATGGGACTATTAACTGAAATAAACCTGGAAAGTTTCCTAAATTTAAAATTAGATTGTTACTAGTATTTCCTTTCCTGAAGATCTTTATAATCAGAAGAGGATCAACACTTATTTCCCTTTCTTTGGGAAACCTTGCGATTATTCCATTTGTTGATTTACTCAATTTCCCCTAAAAATCTCCTAAATAAAATATTCATTGTATTTATTAAAGGAGAAATAGGATAATTTTCTAAGATTTGATGTTCCCAACTACTGAAAACTAATGACAATTATTTAATAATATAAACATCTGATCAAAATATTCACATAAAAACATATCATTCTCAGTTGTCATAGGTGCTTATTAAAATTTTAAGTCTCACATTAGAAGGCAATAAGAATGATATAGATATATATATTCTAGAGTCAGAATATTACAGGTGCTAACACTATATTAAAGCTAGGTATTCAACAGATACAACATAAATGTGGTTCATACCTTGAGACAGTTGCATTTGTCTCTCAGATTTAGGGCTCTTTGTGTACCAGAGAAACACACATTTAAAAAAGACAATCATGACATTTACAGGACAAGTTTTTATTTTCTAGTTTTTTTTTTAATAGGGAGTGAAGTGAAACTGTCACATGTGACACTCTTAAGGAAAGTGTTCAGATCTATCATCTGAAATACATCATCTCAGCAAGTTATAATTAACCAATGATACTTGTGAGTAGCTATGTCAGCTTTGACCATCATGCTAGAGAACCTAAAGCAGGCCAGACTTAGGATGGCCGCAGAAGCGTGCCGCACTTTCCCTGCGCTCGCTGTGCGTTGCAGACAGCCTGGACCACTGCGCTGAGAAACGGAGACTGAGAGCAAAACGCTGCAACCGGTTTAATACTGCGGTGTGTTCCTGCTCTGAGTATGATTAAATAATCATAAGAACTTCTCTAAGGGCTAATCTGCTATATTTTCCAGATTTTCACCTTGGGGACATATTGTCCCTTGTCACTGAAACCTCGGGGACAGAAGGGTACGCCACAGGGTGGCACAGCAGGAAGCTGAGACACTGATGAAACAGTGTTCAGTTAATGAAGGCATGGCCCATGGCCTCCGCTGCTCTGCCATATGTTTGAAGAAATGCTAATGACTGCAATTCAAATACCTTTTTCTTCTTAACTATATGTAAATGTGTTTATAAACGCTCTCTTATAAATATACGATCACATTTTTAAAAGCCAAGTGCTAATGTTGCTTTCAACATCTATAATACACAATAATTAAAACTTAAGCAATTCTGCTTAATTATACCTTATGGGAAACTATACAGTAATTTATAGAAATTAAGCAGAAAAACAAAGATCAACAGAAATAAAGCAGCAGTTGAACAACTGAATAATAAATCACTTTGATCATTAATTTACAACAGCAAAATCATTGTAAGTAGAACACTTCGATTCTAATGCTTTAACAGCTGACTCGTGACAGAGAAGGTGTTAGAAATTTGGGTATTCCTCGTAAGAGCACAGCTTGAACTGACGGAGTCATTGTCTACAGTATTCATTTTTATGCTGCTTCTCGGAAATCAAGCAGTCATTTTTGGTTGAAAACTTTTGTTTTTCTAGTTCTCATCTGAGATGACTCTCCTCCCCCTTTTCTGCCACTAGCCCTAACTTTGCAGATGATAGTAACTAGAAATTGGTCCCTTTTAGGACTGACTCATTCTTTAGTGACCCACTCTCCATAAGGGCTGTTTGTTGAGAATACCCAGTGGGTGCCCAGTTTGGGATATTTTGTACATTATACATTTTAAAAACTACTTGAACATCTCACTTGGTTAAACCTATGAAAGCTCAGCTAACTACATTCTAATAAATAAAAATGGCACATCTCACATTAAAAAAATGTACCCTCACAATACCCAAAATGCTTTATTTTTTGAATTAAAATTATTTTTAATAAAACCAATACATGTATGTATGTATTAGTAAGAAATAAAAATCATAAGTTTGAATAGCTCTTATTTTTAAATGTTTCAGGAGAAACTTACTGCCACTTGTTTAATGTCCAAAACAAATTTTTTTGTTTAAATTCTTTTTACTGCATCTCTACCTTCTCTTTTGTTAATAGATGTATTTTTTAAATGTTTGTATAATTAATTCTTCTATTTTTCTTAATAGCTGCTGAATTTCTACCTTTCTTAGAACTTCTCCACATGGAAGATTATAAGATTCTACATGGATTTACTGCAAGCTTTTGTAAGTCTCATTTTGATATTATTAGGTTTAATATATTAGGAATTTTTCAAAACATATGATGAGAGGTAGTGATCTCATGTTATATTCTTTTAAATAGACAATTTTTAACATTATCCAAAGTCACTAGATTTACTTGCAAATATAATTACATATTAAATCCACATGTACTTTTATCTGCTTCTGAACTCTCTGTTCTGCTTCTTTCATCTATTTGTTATTTCTTTGTTAATGCATTTAACTTTCAATTTCAGAAGCTTTATGATATATTTTAATACACAACAGGACAAGTCTCTTATTCTTTATTCTTCCTCTCTTTTCTCCCAAGAGCTTCTTGACATTTCCCCCATAGAAATTACAGAATTTTTGCATTCTGGCCCAAACCTACCTTACTCCACAATACCATATTTGATTCACAATGGGAATAGATGTAGTACTATGAATCAGAAAAAATATAGTAATCTCCCTGAATTTAAGATTTGTCTGAAAACTGTATAGTTACAGATAGCAAGGCATCTCTCTGCATCTCTGAATGCTGATTTCCCATAGCCATTCACCCGGCTTTCAGCTGAGAGGTAACCACTATTTTGACCTTCCTATTTATCATTCCATTTATTTAGTGTATAATATACATAATGATACATAGCCACTGGGGGTATATTTAAAATTGTATCATAATTTATTAGTCTTCTTGGGTTTATTATTTTCTATCAACATTATGTATCCATAACTCTTTGTGACTGCATTTAAATACACTTTATTCACTGATGCCACTGTATATCATTTCATTGTGGGAATGTGGCTCAGTTTATTTTTCCATTCTTTTTGGTGGGTATTTGAGATACTTTTAATGAATTTTTCATTATGACCAGTAAAGCTATGAACACTATGTACATATTCTCATGAACAAATACAATTTCTCTAAGGTACACTATTCTCAAATCTACAAGTGGATTTGCTGAATCATCATGCAGATAAATGTTCAACTTTAAGAAATAATGCTACATTGTTTTCTAAAATGTTTGTGCCAAACATCCATGCAATTGCCTTCTGTGTGTTAGGTGTGTTTGTGTAAATTTTGGCTTCTTTCCCTGTAATACTTTAATTGGAATTTATATTACATTATTTCCATTTTATTCTACAAAGTCTACTTTTCAGAAATTTTGTTCCAGCCCACTTAAAAAAAAACTTTAACCACTGCAGTGACTATATCAAAACGAACTTGAACAGATTATTTTGAACAGCTGTAAACTGTTTTTTTTCTTTGGAGAAATGGTAAAATAATACAATTTAATTTATTTAACTATTACTAATATAAAATGAAAGGGAGAGTTCAATAAAGTTCTTAGAACACAGTCTGAAATATAGAAAATGCTCAGGAAAGGCCTAGCTGTTGTTGCTGTTACCTGCTGAATAAAATCTCTGGGCCTGTTTTCTTCAATACTTAGACAGAAGTCGATCACTAGTATAAATTTAGTTGATTATGTGAACAATTTGGAAGGCAAAAGATTAACATACATAATGTTTATATTAATCTAGAAAACTATACAACCTATTCTCTACTAATGAATATTTAAAAATCAATTACCTATATATTTTAGCTAGACATGCTAGACCACAAGATACGACTGTAATATTTTTTTCTGAATGCTTCAGAATTATTATTATATTGACAGATTTGGTTAAGTTTCCCAATCCCTCTAAAAGTCTATTTTCTTACTACACCAAAAAATGTACCTGGTCAGGAAGAAAAGAGCATCATTTAACATTTTTAATAAGAAGAATGGAGTTGGGAGATAACTGCCTAATGCATGGTAAAAACCAAAAGACAAAACTTAAACAACTTCCTCAGTGCAGGCTAAAGAATGAGTGATGAGAAGCCATTGGACTGATTTGATAGATCTAGAAAGTAAAGGTCAGTGGTGCTTCTCCAAACGGGTTTGACCACAAATATACCAAGCTATATTTGAAAACAAGTTGATGCATTTTTATCCCTTCCTAGGAATACCACTTATGGATATTTCCTCCATATCAGCTCTGCTTTGCTTTAGGCATGTACTAAGGGATTCTAATTACATACGGTTGCCCAGTTCTTTCTTCAGGAGGGCCATTTAGTAAAGAAATTGGCATTTAGTAAAGAAATGTCATATGGTCAAGACGAAAACTGACAAAAGGGCAAATTCTTCTCCTTTCTTCATTGAAGATGATTATAGGGTGGAATGCATTCAAAGACATAATGAATTTCTGAATGCAAATTCATTTCCCAGACAAGAATCACAGGAAAGAAATATAAACACGATCAGTGATAGAACTGGACATTGTTTACTGGTAAATCATTTGCATAATGTTTGCATATGAATATATTACTCACGAGCATGTACTTTTCTTATATTATTTTCCTTAATGAATTTGATTTGGTTTTTTAACAAAAAGGGGTAATGTCTCTGTTTCTACTCCTGTCTGGAGCTGTTCCGGGTTATAATAGACTTAGTCCATCTGTGCTTCTTCTTATGGCCACTTAGAGATGGAAAAATGATACATTTGTTCTGGGGTTTGTGTAAGTGGCTCAATGATGGAAGGCATATGGAAATGCTTCCAAGTAATGTGTAAAGTAGGTTTAGGGAGTGAAGGCTGTCTAGGAGTTGGATAACTTATTTGGGAAAAATGATGATTGGAAAAGTGGGAGGTTTAAGGGGAGAAAAATTTTACGTATGTGACCCAGAAACTTAACACCTTGTCCTTGGACCTCAAGGAAGATCTGGGATTTTTTTTTTGAGAAAAGCTATCTTCCTTTTGGTTCATTTTCTGCCTGGTGAATCACACTAGTAATCTTTTCACCATGAAATCAAACATAGGAATATTTCAGCACAGACTTTGAATAAAGCAGAGATATTGGGAACAGGGTTCATTCTGTGCCCTATGGGGTAGACTTCTATAAGACCTTCCAACTCCAGTGACAATGAGTCACACTTAGAGCTGGGAAGAATGCTACCACTTCCCACCTTAATCCCTCTCCTCCCCAGTGGCCTGGTTCTTTTAACTTTTGGCCTGCTTTCCACATATGATCCTTACTCCAGCGGTTAGGGAAATCTCAGCCTCTTCCACCATATCATAATCGAAAGCCCTCCACAATTTGGGGGTAGGGCAAATTAGAAGTCTAGCATAGAAGCAGTCTTGGGTTGTTTTTCTGCACAAACATGGACAACAGTGTGGTAATTTACTGTGGGGCGGGGTGGGAGGGGTGGGGGAGAGCAAAGGGAGAAAACTGAAACAACTGTAATAGAATAATAATAAAAATGATTTAATAAAAAATAAACAAAAAAATCTGCCAAAAACACAAAGCAGAATTCTTTTGCTCAAAGGTAAACTCTGCCAAATATCTTTCCAAAGCCTAAATAGGAAATGATAAACTATCCTAATATTAACTATTGGAGTGCCTGAGAATGAAATCCATATTCATATCGCTAAGGGAGTGGGGAAGAAAGACTCCTCAATTTTACTCAACTGTGTAAAAATTAGAGCTTCCCTTTAAATAAAAAAACTGACTTGAGTCTTTCATTCTAATTAATTGTCAGTTCAGTTCTTTGATGAAATGAGAAATGCAAATGAAACAGGAGTATTTCTTTATAGGTGTTTGGTCTGGTTTTGTAACTAAACTAAGTCTATTTATTTTTCATTGTTTTCTAATGATATTTATTTATATTTGAAACCTACTAATATTTTAATGCAGTTTTCTATTAAATGTGTAATTCAATAAAATAATATAAAAACAGGTAAATATTTTTCATGAGTATCATTTTAAAACTACATTAAAAAAATAGGAGATTAAAGCACTATTCTGTAAAGTGTGAAGTCTGAGAAGAGAATAAACTCCCAAGAGTATGAACTTTGTATCTGGTTTTAAAAATGTTGGTTTTGAGTGGGATGGGCAAAAAGAGGTTTTCAGTTGTGAGTATGCAAAAACAGTTATTCTTGTATTATTATTTATTAATTATTGTATTATTTTCCATACCAATAAATGTAAACCTACTTTTGCTAACTCCATGTATATGAACAGTAATAACAAAACAGAAATTAGCAATATGCATTTTTATCAAATACATAGGCCAAACACATGAACTGTTTTGTCTAAAATTAGTTTTATAAGAATATGCATTTATAAGAATATCAATACAATGAATATATATTGATGTGTTGAATATTTTTATTTCTCTAAAATCATAAATGAGGTAATAATATAGCAATGTACTGTAAACTAGGTAAGCCAAATATTTTAATAGGTTATATATCAGACTTGAACTTAGAAACTTCAAATGCTACAGAAGAAGCCAACTATTAAAATTGATTCCATTTTTTCTTTCATGTGTTACTGTTTCTATTTTTATAGCATTTCAGATATATTTCAACATACTTATATCTTAACACAGAGTGGCAGTACATAGGCCTGACATGTCAAACCATGGATCATGTTTGGGGAAAGGTAATGATCAATTAGCCTAACTGATTAATAAAAAATGGTTGATTACCAATTAAGTTTTAAGGCAATACTATAAGGTTTTATATTAGACACATTGAATGTCCATATATAATAAAACATTCAGTTAGGGGATTCTTCCACTACTCTTCTTAGAATGACAGTAATGAGATACATGCAAACTATTCCTGAGCTGGAAACAAGAGAGTAAAGACACAGAGACGTTCACGCTGATAGTAAATGGCATAAACCAGATTAAATCCAAGTCTCTGTCAACCAGTATGGGTGTAACTTGTAGTGTTTCTTACTCACTGGAGACTTGACTTCTCATTCCAAACAATGGGTATAAATGTTGCTAAATTTAGTGCAGTTAATGACTAATATCATTAAAGCTATAAGAAAACCTAGAAAGTGAATCAGTTACTCAGTGTAACAAATATTATGAAAGTTAATTTTAACTCAGATTATCATTTTCCATTGCTGTGCTTTACTTCCCTCATTAACTGGGAAATATCAATGATAAAAGACCTAAAAATAAGTTGTAATACCATAAAAGTCCTAGCAAAAAACATAGACAGTAAAATTCCAGATACCCCATGTAATATTTTTATCAATACATCTCCTAGGGCAAGGGAAATAAGGAAAAAATAAATGGGGCTATATCAAATTAAAAAGTTTCTGCATGACCAAAGAAACTATCATCAAAATGAAAAGGGAAATGACTGTATGGAACAATATATTTGCCAATGATACATCTCACAAGGGTTGGATCTCCAAAAGACATAAAGAACTCATATGACTCAACCTCAGGAAGACAATCCAATTGAAAAATGGACAAAGGACCTGAACAGACACTTCTCCAAGGAGGACATACAGAAGGCCCATGGACATGAAAAGATGCTGAGCATCACTAGCCATCAGAGAGATGCAAATTAAAACCACAATGGCATATCAGCCAACACCTGTCAGAATGGCCATTATAAAATAAATCAAGAGACAATAAGTACTGGAGAGGATGTGGAGAAAAGGGAACCCTAGTGCTCTGTTCGTATAGCCACTGTGGAAAACAGTATAGAATTTCCTCAAAAAATTAAAAATGGAACTGCCTTTTGACCCAGCTATTCCATTGCTGGGAATATACTCTAAGAACACCAAAACACCAATTCAAAAGAACTTATGAACCCCTATGTTCATAGCAGTGCTATTTCCAATAGCCAAGTGCTAGACACAGGCTAAGTGCCCATCAGTAGATGAGTGGATTGAAAAATTGTGATACATTAACACAATAGAATATTATGCAGCAGAAAGAAGGAATTTCTACCTTTTGCAACAGCATGTATGGAACTGAATAATGTTATGCTAAGTGAAATAAGCCATTAGCAAAAGACAAATACCATAGGATCATACTTATAAGAGGAATCTAATGACCAAAATAAACTAATAGGCAAAACAAAACCAGAGACATGGAAACATGAAGCAGACTGACAGCTGCCAGAGATCAGGGGAAGGGATGCTGGACAGAGAGGAAGGGTCTAGTCAAAAAACATGTATGAATGACCCATAGACATGGACAACGGTGTGGGGATTGACTGTGGGAGGGGGAGGGGAGGGCTGGGGGAGAAGGGCAAAAGGGGGAAACACTGGGAAAACTGTAATAAAATAAGACTTTTAAAAAAGAAGTAAGATTCATAAAAGGTCACAAACCTCATCTGTGACCAAGAATATAATTTTAGTTTTATAAACTGTAATTGAATGAACAAGAATAAAAACAATAGTTGACTTTAGTCTTTTTAGCATTATAATTTTGTAGCTGAAAAATAAAAATACCAAATTTCTAATACCTTATTCTTGGTTGATAGCCAGTATTGCTGTTTCCCATATTTGATGCATTATGAGAGGTTTTGGTTTTATTTACCAGGAGGTTATTTTCTTCTTTCTGATTTGATTGTAAAATATGGCCATTAGTTGTGAAGCACACTACAGCATTCTGTTATTTGAAATCCCTTATACAGTAGAGATGAACCTTGTATGATAAAAATATAACAATGGTTTTCTATAACTGACACTAATTTTCATCATCATAATTAGCAAGTGGCTGAAATTGACTTTCAGTAAACTTAGAGGTCCTCCACTTCTCTTCCAGTGGTTTCTGTCAGGCAGGTGAAAAGTAACTTGATGTCATGCTACTAGGGGGTGGGGTGCAGAGTGTCTGGCCTATGTCTGTCATCTATGACTCATGGACTCGATCAAAATCTCTGTTCCAGTCTGGGCTCTACTCTGGAGTCCAGATTCCATCAGCCTTTGTACACTTTTAGATCTAAGCCTCCCTCAGTCTGTGCCTACTTCTTATCCGAGTCAAATAGATGGTTTCGTGTGTGGTGCTGCATTGATGGGGGCTTGGTCCTGCAGCACGTGGACCACACGGTATTCGAGTCATAGGCATGGCTCCACGGCTCACATGCCCTGTTTGGGACATGGGCAACCTCTGAGAGGCTGTCTCAGGCCCATCTGCCTGTGTGCACCAGGTCACCTCTGCTACTCTGGTGTCCTGGCCATTTTCTCGGCTTTCCATAGAAAATTAGAGTGCAAATCATTTTGCCATTAAGATCTATTCCTACTTTGTTTTTTGTTTGTTTTTCTCACATGCCTATCATAGCACAGATAGGATCCAAGCACATATTTGTTCACAAAATTATTTTTTCTATATTAAAAATATTATTTTTTTCTCCAGCCATTCTGATTAGGTTTTGTCTAGGCTGGTGTCTAAGTCACCCCATATTCCCATTATTTTGAATGGTTCTAGGTGTCTAGGCTATTGACAATCGAAATCACTTACGGCCTTCTAAGCTCTAACAGTCTTTCAGTGACACAGCGTGTATTTCTTGGTTCAGCTTCTTAAATAAAAAATCATTAAGCAGTAACAAAGGGCAAAACGGTTAATGTTTTGACATTCTACCCTTCCCCATCCATATTCACTACCTATTCCACAATGAGGGGAAACAATTTTAGGCAAGTTGAATATGCCATTTTAATGACCATTTAAGCAATTTCATACAAAATTAAATTGCTAATATTGGTTTTCTGAATTTGTAGGCTGTTATACATTATTCAGCACACCTTATGACTGATACTTACAGTTCAGGTGTCCTAAATGCTAGGATTTGGCAAGAACTTGTTAAAAGGCTATGTAAGATATTTTTGGGGAGGAAGCATTTATTAAGGAAATGTATTTTTTAGAATAACCTTGAAAAGGAACATATCCATATGGGCTCCTGTGTTCATGGAAGCATTATTTACAACAGTCAAGCTACGGAAGCAATCCAGGTGGCCATCGATAGACAAGTGGATAAAAAAGAAGTGGCACATGCTCACAATGGGATATTACTTGGCCATAAAAAGAATGAACTCTTAACCATTTGCTAAACATGGATAAACCCAGAGGGTGTCATGCTAAATGAAAGAAGTCAGTCAGTGAAAGGCAAATACTATGCAATTCCACTTATATGTGGATTCTAAAGGACAAAATAAACAAAAACACAAATACAAAATTTGAAGACTTGTAGACACAGAGAGCAAAGTAGTGGTTGACAGAGGGGAGAGTATGTTGGGGCACTAGGTGAAAGATGTGAAGGGATTAAGGTGCAAAATTTGGAAGTCACAAAATAGTCACGGAGACGTAAGTGAAGCGTAGGAAATACAGTCAATAATATTGTGGTAACTATGTTCCAGTTGGGGTACTGGAAATGTTAGGGGAACACTATGTAAAGTATATGATTGTCTAACCACTAAACTGTACACTTAAACCAGTATAAGATAAAATTGAAAACATTAACATATTCATAGGAAATGACCCATTTAATTAATGTAAATTTACTGGCAATAATTTAAACAATTAATAACGAGTGACTTGTTATTTAATAATTAGCTATCATGTGCTGACTAACCTAACTAATCTGTGCTTACCATCTCACTAATCTAAAAATGAGTGTAAGTAGAGTGACCCACCTTTTGGGTTTGATTGGGAATGCCCTGGTTTTTTTACTGTTGTACTGTGAAATTATTTATTGTCTCCTTTTCTACTGAAAAAAAAACAACCTTGTTTTGAAGTAGAAACTATTTAGTGCCCTACTTATAAGGGATTATATTTGCCTTACTTTTTCCTGTGTATATCATGAGTAGTTTAAGAAGTTTAAAAGTTTCTTTAGAGGAAATATATTATTTTTACAAATAATGATTCCAGGGTATTTAACATTCTATAATCCTCCATAATACTAGGAAACAGTCTTTCTACTCTGTAAAAATAGGTCCAATCATTGAGGGCAATGAAGACATTTTGATGAAGAAGGAATTTTGACATTAGTCATTATGGGTGACAGTAACCTCTACACTCACCAAGCTTAAATACAGTATTTTCAAAATCACTTTTTTACTTGCATGTTCCTTAGAGGTTAACAACATAGAAACCAACCGTTTAGCCCATTTGCCAAAATAATAGCTCTTGGTAACTTTAAATTAGAGAAACAACAATTTTTAATCTGACTTTTCAAAACACAGCACCAACTTCATTCACATAAATTAAATCTCATATAATTTCTATTAGATATCCTACATGAGGAATAAGATTTTAGTTCCAACCATCCTTCTCCTCTTTCGTTGTCTGTGCCATTTAAAGGGTGCTCAAGAATTTGACATATTTGCAGAGTTGATCTTGTGTTTGAACTGGGAATTTTACTTATGCCCAGTTGTGGAACTTCAATATTTATATGCATCTTTAAACATTCATTTAGGATTGTTATTACATTATTACCCTAAGAATTATGATGGTCAGAAATTTCTTCTGATAGTCCCTTCTCTGTATTGTTTAAACAATACTTGTATAGCTTTAAACAAGTAGTTGCATATATATCCATAATATATGGATAGCAACTATTCATTTAGGAATAGGGAGCAACTGTTTTCTCATATGTCCCTAATCATCCAGAACTCATCTTAGGAAGCACTGGAACATATTGGCCAATCATTATAAAAAGGAGAAGCAAACATTAAATAAAAACTAAAACTTTTATTAAAACTATAAATATCACATTTAGAAAAATAAATCCTAGTATACAGATGAAATATACTAAAACTTATTCAACAAGTTCTTACATTTAGTTATGTAAGACTTAAATTGGTCTCTAAATTTGGACAATTTAATATTATTATTTATTTTATAGTTATGTCCAAGTTGAATTTGATAGCAACCGTGTTAATGAAAACTTTTAGTCATTCTTTTAAAGCCCTTATAATTGTCAAGATAAAGATTACTTTTGTATTATATAAAACTGAATTCTGGGATTTTAGCAGAGAATTAATTACGACACCTCAACAGAACTAAAGATACTCTTTAGTCACACAAAAAAATTAAGTCATGCAAGGTTCTTCTTTCTGTAAAAGTGGTGGCCTGCTAGTTAAAAAAATAATACACATCAAGCTGCTCAAATTTAAAAGAATTTTTATTACTGTCTAAAATTCTCAGTACAGAGTATACAAACTGTCTTTCAATAAACAGCATAAAGTATCTGCTTCTTGAGTAGCTACTGTTTACTCCAAGCCTGGTTCACATGTTTACTGTCATTAGAAACACACTAAAGCGATTTTTACTGGCATGTGGGATTTCTGCAATTATGACATTTGAAAATATAATTCAGGAACAGAGAATAGCAATGTATCATAAGAGCTCTTTAAAATTTTTCCAAGAAAGGACATTTTAGAAAACAAATAAAACAAACAAAAAACAAAATTGTGATATGCTATCACCAAATTACAAAAGACATTTTAATGTGAATTATTTAGGTAACAGTCTCAAAGTAAAATGTCCTCTTACATTAAACAAACTGCATTTATGAGAAAGTGCTAATTATCTATATTTGTCCAAAGGATGTAGACAATTGAAAATATTATCACAAAGACAGAATTCTTTCACCAGTTTGGGAAAATCATTAAACCAAGAGATATGATAGTCATTGATCAAACTTCTCAGATAGTTTTCTTTCTAATAAAACTCATCACCAGGGAACAATGCATATGAATGTATTCCTCTGGCCAGCTATATAATCATATTAACTAAACTTCCCTTTTAATTATTTGTCTTTTATTGATGAATAGAGGATTTTGTATATTATATAAAATTACTATCAAGTATATTTTCCACTATGGTGGTCAACATTCTTTAAATTTTATCATATTATATCTTTCTCAGTGTTAGGAAATAACGAAATAGGATATATTTTTCTCATATGGCAAACATCAGTTTGAGTCTTTATTTTTACAAAGCTTAAAATTAATTTCTTTGCAAGTTGACAATTTTCCTAGGTCTAATTTTGGGACACTTTTATTTTCTTTTCCTTAGGTACTTAGTAATAACTTTTCTCTTTTTAAGAGTTTGATATATATTTAATAATAAAGTGGTCTGAAATCATTTTTGGGAGGATAAGGAAGGTCAATAAATACACAGCATGGTTTTGATTAGAAGTTAAGTGCCCTGTATGCTGAGCAATTTGTCCTCTGAATGAGTTTTGCAATTAGACTTCTGATGTAACTTGAGCCCTTAGGTTAATGTTGTCTACTTGCATGTTTGTTGTGGATAAATCTCACACTATTAAGTGTGTTAAGCCATTAAGTGTAAATTTTATTCACCTTCTAATAGTAAAAAGAAGCTTTGATGAATTCTTGATTACTTAAAAATGAGAAACCAAACTAGGAAGCATAATGCTGAGCCTTTAATTCATACATTTTTTTTTTTCAAACCCTGTCTTTCTTTAAAGGATCTACCCTGGGATTAGGAAAAAGTCACAGACTTTTCTAGACAGATGAGACTCAAGAAGATTTGCAAAATGTTTCCCCTAATCCTCCTATGTCTCTAATATCTATCTATGCAATGTGCCATAAAGGTCTTCTCCACCTTTGCTTTTGTGTTTGTTTATTGGGTTTGTATTACCGTTGCTGTCACTATGAGCGCATTCTGGGCTCATGAGATTCTGAAGTCCCCAATTAACAACATAAGATGTTGGTAAGAAGAATGACAGGTGAATGAATAGTCAACTATCTTCTTTCCCCTTTCAAGTGTTGTTTCAATTCTTATGACAACACTGTCTCTGTCTTGCTCTCAAGATGTAACGATGGAGTGGAACCTGAAGCACGTTGTCTCTGGAAACCCTACTTCATTCTAATTTGAATCAGACTCTTTTGTGAACTTAAAGCATCATTCAGTTTTGAGGTTTCTGTTCTATGCAGAAGTCTAACATTTGCAGAGTTCTATGAGGAAATGAATTTAAGTTCTTATATATTTCTTAGTCTGATCCTGGAGCAAAAGGTACTGTAGAGGAGTCAAATATGGATTAGTGACAGTGAGTGGCATGCTTTATATTCACCAGCTTGCTTCTCTGCTACCTTAGAGTCCAACTGTCTCAAGAAAAAAATATTCAGTACAATATTTTTTCTTCCATTTTTATCTTTTGCTATTCTTCACTTTATCTGATTTAAAGACATTTTCCTGCCACAATTCCTAAGAGTCATTGCTAAAACATAGTTCATTTTATTATAGAAAGAGAGTAAGCTAATTATTTCCTGAGAACTTGCTATAATTTTAAGGGCTATGCACAAGATGTTAACTAATCACACAGCTCCCAGATATTTGTAACATGCAGTGTGACTCTGAGGTCTCATTTAAATGAGTGCTAGGCATGACTCGTGATGTGTTGCTTCTGGTGCTGTATGGAAGGAAAAATGGTGCATTATGCAAGGTTAAATTCACAATATTTGACATGTCTTGTTTCAGATATAACAGAAGTGTACCATATTTCATCCCTGTCTAACAATCCACAGCATTTTCTGTGAAACAATATCTTTGGTTTAAAAATATTTGTGAAATAAAAAACTAGAAAGGAATTGCCAATTGCAAATATGATGCAAATTAATGCAAACTAGCATGAGTTAATATACATGTGTTAAGATAAAAATCCTTTGAAAATCATATTTTAAAATGATCCCAGGAATGCGAATGGGGAAACTTGTGGTCTATTTTTTAACTTGTGTTGAAGTCAATGTCATTGCTGCTAGTAATATGAAATGTGTTAGAATTGTTCAGCATTGTCAGAATAAAATGAAAAATGTTCAGATCTGGCCCATTTGATTTGCAAATCTTTTAACTGGGTATCATTATTTCAAGGCTTACTTTTTAATTCACAAATTTCTCTAAAAAGACATCTGCATCCCCTATGTTTATTTAGTCACTATGTATTCATTCTTTAATGCTTTGCAGTCTCACATAGACTAACCAACTATAAGTCATATACCCTTCTAATTCTCAAATACAAGAACAAAACCATGGTATATTTAGACAATGGAATTCTATGCAGCAGAAAGAAAGAAGGAGCTCCTACCCTTTGCAACAGCATGGATGGAGCTGGAAAGCATTATGCTAAGTGAAATAAGCCAGGCAGTGAAAGACAAATACCATATGATCCCACCTTTAACAGGAACCTAAACAACAAAACAAAGAAACAAGCAAAATATAATCAAAGACACTGAAATAGAGAACAGGCTGACAGTGTTCAGAAGGGAGAGGGGAGGGAATTTCAGGGGAAAAGGGGAAGGGCTTACAGGAACAAGTATAAAGGACAC
The DNA here is from genome assembly GCA_028533065.1 of Trachops cirrhosus. Classification (NCBI taxonomy): domain Eukaryota; kingdom Metazoa; phylum Chordata; class Mammalia; order Chiroptera; family Phyllostomidae; genus Trachops; species Trachops cirrhosus. The sequence continues at coordinate 20,493,100 of CM052549.1, forward strand.
ATGGACAAAAACTAGGGGCAGGTGGAAATGGGAGGGAGGTTGGGAGGGCTGGGTGGGTGGGCTGGGATGAGAGTAAAAGATAGAAAATTGTACTTGAACAACAATTAAAATAAAATTTTTTAAAAAAAGAACAAATGAATCTATTGCCATTATCCTCCAAAGTCTATCTGAAGCTTGACATGGGTCCTTTTGTATTTTCATTGAAAACTTCTCTTCTCAAAATATATTATAATATCTCATTTCTTTACTTACATCTAAGACTATTTTTCACATACTCTATTTTTTACAACTTATATTAGATGTTCTCAAATTTTTTTTCTTACAACTTTCCATTGTTCCTCCTCATCAATATTTTCCTTTTGATCTCCTCCAATTTCCCCTGATGTTTTATAACTTCAGTAGCATTTTCTCCTTATTAGTTTGTATTGCATTTATTTTTGCATATTTATATACTCTATTGAGATTTCACATATACAACAAATTAGTGGATCTATTATTAATAGGAAAAAGTCATATGTGTAGAGAGATTTTGAATTTTTGAAATGTTTTTACATTCCACTTCTCTTTAGAAGGCAAGTCCACCATCTTTTTCATCCCCCACCCCTTTCTTTTGGATTCAAAACACTAGCTTGCATTTAACACTTGTTTGAAATCTACTCGTGAGTAGAGTAAGAAAAAAAAGCTCTTGATTTCAGACTTCCTTTAAGGTTTTTCATGTTGAGTTTATCATACCCCCAGAAATATATATATATATATATATTTTTTAATATTCAATGTTCTTTCATTATATTTTGTTGTTTATGCCATTACAATTGTCCCAATTTCCCCTCTCTGTCCCCTCCCTGAAGTTTTTAATATGTTTCTTATTTAAAATTTTCAGGTCATATTCACTTTTAAAAAATAAGGAAAATGACAGAAACACCTTCCTTCTTTTAAATGACTGAACATGGAAAATATATGAAGTCATGCTAGGTGTGACTGTCATTAGGTACCCCATTTCTTAGAACAAGCAAGGACTCTTGAGAATTTCAGTTATTAAAAATAATACAACATAACACAAAACAGAAAGACCCTCCACTAAATGTGCGTACAATTCCTTTCTTTCCCACCACAGTCAACTGAAACATTCCCCTGTTCTAGGCTTCAGAATTAGAGGGCTTCATGTGCCACTTTATCTTGTATGTGTTAACTCTGTCCACGTTTACTCATTGAAGCATCTCCTATTCCTATTTCTTTCTGATTCTCACCCAATGGAGCTATATTCTGCCAAGAAAAAACACAAAAATTGACTCTTTTTATAATTTTTAAATGTTTTCAGAGACTTGGCTGAGACCCAAACCCCAAAACCTGTCTCTGGGCCTTGGTAATTTTCTTAAGCAATGCCCCAAAGTCCTCCCACCTAAGACACAACAAAAGGCTTCAGTTGAAAAGAAAGGAAAGACAATCAGTGTGCCATGAGACGCTCAACGTAACAGGCCAGTAACATGAATCAAAGGTCAGATCAAATGGGGAATGTCCTTCAATTTGACAGTGAAAATGGAATCAATATTTTAACAAATTGGTTCCACTGTTAAAAAAGCATAAGTTAACCAGATGTGCATCTGTTTACCTTCAGTTCCTAGCTATTCTCACATTCTGGGGTTGGGGGTAGTTTCAAATCAATGTCTTGGCTTACACTAAAGTGGTAGCACTGTTTCTGGAGAGGAGCCCATCATTCTCCCAGAAGAAGAGTAATTAAGACTCATTTTGATGGAGAAAGAAAGCCTAATCTAAGAACTGGGATTAAAGCAGCACAGTGGCATAAACATCAATTGATGTTTAAATATTTTAAAAATAAGTAGTGTACACCTGGAATATGTATATCCCCAGGGACATACTATATTGTGCTGAGGCATATATAGATCCACAGTGTAAATGTGGGATGTATCCTTGGAATATCAGAGAATGAAATGTATTGGTAAGTTAACTGGTAATGATTAAATACTATTTCATATTAAAAGTAGCATAGATATGATGCCCACAGTGGATTAGTAAAATATCACCATCAAATGCTATATTTTTAACCCTGTGATTGGGCACCAGGTAAATAAATCCTCACCCTGTTTTCAATTTATGCATAATAAATAAGTAATAAAATCAAAGTTTTCTCCATGGCTGAGACAGCCCTGTGTCAATTCATAATACACTAACTCTGTGTTCTATGCTGGTTTTTTTTTTATTTCTCTATTTAAAAATATGGGGAACATGACCTCGAACTATAGTTGCTCTTAAGAAATGAGAAGTTGGACATGACCAGACCTCTGAGCATTTGGTGTGACCTCCATTGATACCATCAGGAATATCTATCTTGGCATCTCTGTCTATCCCTTTGGAGCGACCAGTGAGCTCTTAGTGCTTATATGACTGTGATGAAAATGAAGTGGGAGAACTCTGTCATCGCTATTCTGGAGATCTACCCTGAACCTTGTTGCTTGGAGGGCTGAGTCCAAGGATGAGGATCACCCACACTGTGGCAAACTGGAGAGTAAAAGGGGTGTTAATAATTGTGTGGGGACAATAGGAATGTCCTGAGGAAACCGGGCCCAAATGTCACTCAGGTGAAGAGGAGACCCATTTGAGGAGGAATTAAAATATGGGTTAATCTCACATACTGATTTAGAATATTTTTTGAGACAATGTACATTCAAATAGAAGAGCCTGCTCCTCCTCACTATGTCCATCTCCAAAGTATGTACCAGAAAATGCCAAAGTCACATCAGGTTCAACATAGAGCACACGATCTCAAAAGTATTTAATGGTGATCTCCAGGACACATTAGTTTTACTTTCCAAGATTTTAAGGTTGATCTTTTACTCCCCTTGACCATAGCAGTCGCTTAATGTTAAGTTTAGAAGACACTTAAAAATTTCTAGGAGACAAAGGGAGACTCCTCTTCCATTTAGCCTCTGGACTAAATAGCTCCCTAATGTATTGTAGTTTTTGCCTAATTGTAAAAGAGGAAGGGGAAACTGATCATTTGATTTAATTTCCTTGTTATTTGGTTAAAACACAATGGATATATAATGAAAGTTCCTTTCAGATACCCTAACAGGAACATTTCTACAAAAGTCAATTTTTATATATTGGTTTTACCTATATGCATATATAGTAATTTTTCTGTGTGTGTACACATGCATATATTTATGTTAAAATACATATATATATATATATATATATATATATATATATATATAATGAAATACCTGAAGCTAAAATGTAGATTAGTCTCAGCACAGCTGCTTTACAGTGAGAATGTATTTTTTGGGCAGAGGTACCACATATAACTGGTTGACAATGTATTTTTCCATTTTATACATATTATACATTTCAAAATTCTCTTATTTCTTCTCAGCACACATTCGTGTGCCACTTAACAGTGAGGATATGTTCTGAGAAATATGTCATGAGGTGATTTGGTTTTGAATATCATAAGGTGAACTCACACAAACCTAGAAGGTGGTGTAACCTGCTATGGTAATTGTATGTGCTATACTTGTATAGCACTGGCAGTGCAGCAGGTTTAAGCACACGAGTAGTATGCTGCACTATGATGTTACAATGGCTTTGAGGTCACAAAGCAATTGGAATTTTTCAGCTTCATTGCAGCCTTGTGAGACAACCATCACATATGTGGTCCATTGTTGACCGAAGCATCGTTGTCTAGCGCATGACTGAATACTATGCTTTGTTACACTTTTAATTTAATAATTTTTGGACTAAAATTTACTACTTCATGTGATTCTAAAATTATCAAATTGAGTATAAGAAGTACTCTTTAAAATAAATTTAAATAATTTTCAAGAAAATTACATTTTGAAAATAAATACAAGTACAAATTTTTACGTCAGTACAAATATTTTAAAAGTATACATCTATGGTCTCAGGAAAATTCCAACAGAGGACTTATATTAAATAAGTGTCTTGTGACTTACCTTTTCTAATTTAGGTTTCATCACCTATGAAATTGGATTAAAATTTTTGACCTCAGGATGTGGCGGGGCGGTGGGTAAAGTTCTATTGTCATTATTTCACATCTAACCTCTAATGGTCACCTCGTAGCAGAGTCAGTGGCCCTGAAGAAGTTGAATTTGATATAGATGCAATTTTGTTATTGTAATAAGATTAAGGGTTTGGAGTTTTGAGCATTAAAGTAGGGAACTTTCTTCGTGTTATTCCCTTTGCATTGGCCGTCTTTCTCCCCCTCCTCCCAAGTTAATCGTGGCTTCTCCTTAAGGTTTGGTTGTATATTGTTGCAAGTGGAAAGCCAAATTAATTTTAATATATTTCTGTAGTGTTCCACACATACTTCTATCACATTATAGCTATTGTATATTTTTATAGAATTTAGCATACAGTAGTGTTTTTTATTGAGCTTCTCAATTAGAAGTGGAGCTTTACTTTCCAATTGCAAGATTCTTAATTCTGTCGCTGAGGTTCTGCACCTTACTTCTGGACCCCATTCCATCACTCCCAATATTCATTGGACTCCTTCCATGCGAGGCACTATTCTGGGCTCACTGCCACGCTAAATCCAAAGCACATGCTGAATCTTTGCTCTAGGTGAAAAAGTAAAATGGAACTATTTATAACAATAAGGATAAAATCGTCATATCACGAACCTAGTAGGAAGTGCCAGCCCCAGTGTTCTGATACTGCCTCTAATGTAATCTGGGAATTCTCCAACAAGCAGAACTCATATATGCTCCCAAAAGACTATGTGTTATTATTTTTATTTTGTCTCTGCACACATTCTTATTCTCTCTGTCTCTCTCCTCTCTCCTTATCTCTCTCTTTCTGAAATAGAATTGTTTTCCCTCTAAAAATAGAATCGTGCCTTCCAGAGAAGTCATACACGTGATAGAATTAAGTGCAGGGTGAGTACCGGCTGGTAACTGTAACTATACTCCAAAAACATCATGGTGTGAGATGTCTGCCTAAAGCAAGTACTTAAAATGAGAAAGGAAAAAACCCTGGGATCAGGGTACAATGATTAAGATGATTAAGAAGTTAAAAGTTGGAACGCTATTTTATAAATATAATAAATGCATTAAGAACAATATATACAGATTCAGATTTGCAAAGTGACTCTTCCACAGCTTTCATTATTTGCCAAACATTCTAGACTGGTTCTGCTTGCAGGAACCAATATGGGTGTCTATGATAATTTGAAAAATACAGTTTCTCAGGTTCAAAAAATATTTATCAATATCATGATATACTTACTCTAGAAAATTTAGAAAATTTAGAAAAATACAACAAAGAAAAGAAAGCCCATTTTCTGACCACCCAAAGGCAATTACTGTTAACATTTTTGTATATTAAATCCATTCATTATTTTTAATTATTTTCAATGAAGTATATTTGTCTTATAATATTTTACATAGTTATATTCTGACCATTCAAAGTCATATTTTTATTATTGTTATATTATTTTAATCTACAGAGCTTAAATATTAACTATGTTTAGCAGAATGCTCAGAGGGCATAGACAAAATTAAAGCTTTCTGTCTCCTCCATTTATTGCTAAAATATATCTGGATAATAGTTTTACTTTTTCAAATGGAATAAAATCATTTTTGATTGGCAGCTTTTTAGAAGGAGACTACAATAAATCACCATGTAAATAACTCTTATTGATGGAAAAGTGGAAATTTGTTTTTGGTTACTCTATGATTTTAGAATATTCCAATCTAGAATTAAAGTGCACAGTTTGAAAACTGTAAAATACCAAGCACTCACAGGATTGATTAAATGGGGTCTGAGGCCTCCCAGAACAAAAGAGGAAGGTCGATAATGTTCCTGACAATGTTTCTTCGGCTACACCCTCTTTCTCTTTGTCATGCGAGTTAAGGTGGATGATGAATATGAAAAGGAAAAAGCTCAGAAGGTACTTGGGATGGTAGTTCAACAAGGGAATTTATATAATCATTGTGAAACCTCTGAGAAAGCCTTAGTCTGAAATATTCCAGAATCCTGTGGCAAGTAAATAAACTGTCATGTGATTTCAATGAACAAAGGTTTTGATTTTCAGTTTTTATTACTTCAAAAGCACAACAGCTAGAGAGACATGGACAGTCATAACAAATACTGTATGTCTAATACTGTACCTTGTTTTCTTAACATAATAAGATTTACACAAAAAGTTTGCACAAGAATACACAAACCACATCTTCTTGTACAGCTGTCATTGGAGAGGAGAAAGGAGGAGGAATAAATACAATCTTTGTGTCCCACTGAATCCTAATCCCTACCTTATTTTTGCACCTCAATGTCTATTTTTGAGGAGAGTCCCTCTCCTGGTTTTATTAGGGGACAGAGATCCAATCCTTACAGAGAGAGCAATGGAGTGTGGCAAAAATTGGGCCACAGTCTTCTGCCACTTCAACATCTCGTTTGTGGGAATACCAGGGGACTGGGGTCCAAGCCTTGGAGTTGTAATTTATATGACATGGCAGACCTGTAAATGTAGCTGTCACCTAAACATTCTACCAGGATCAGTTGCCACGAACACCAGATTGGAGTTGGTTGTCATCCAATCCCATAGGAGGCTAGCTTCTTTTCTAGGAGGCAGATGACTAAGACACAGTTAATTGTTACTTGTTAGTTGATGACTCTGATATCAAAGGAAGGCCTCCAAATCTCACATGCCTCCACATTAGAAAATAAGCCTATACCATTAGGTATGAGGAAAATCTCTAACAATGAGGCAGAAGGCACTGGAAAAAAGTGAGAAGTTGTCAGGTGACCAACTCCAGGACGTGCTCTTGTTCATCTGAGACAAACAGGGACAGTTGGCTTGTCCTTGCAGGAAAAGCAGCCTGGGAGGAATATTCTGTCCAGTGTTTGTTCTCTGAACTGGTAAACATAAGCATCACATGGAGTTAAGCACAGCTGGCAGCACAACCGTAGGACAGGGATCAAGTAAAGGCTCATCAGAACGTTCAGCACTGCTCTCAAACCTGATTCAGTGAGCAGAGACTCAGGACCAGGGAGCCCAGGGAAAAAGGAGGAGAGGTCCAAGAGGCTCACTCAGTCACAAGTCCTCAAGTCCATTGATGACAATTATTTTCATCGGCAGGTACTTGGAGGGGTTGCTCAGTACAGTACATCTGAAGGCCCAGAGGCACCATGAGCAGGGCTGTATCACAGCACATACCTGGATGGTCAACAACTTTCCGTCTGTAACATTCGGTACTGAATGGTGCTCTGGAAGCCTGAAATATTACTCAGAGAATCATGGGTGATGATACTTCTTTTGGGATCTAATATCAAGACAATAATGTGCACCCATCTTGTACCTCCAGTAGTTTCAGGTGTTACCAGCCTACAAAGAAAGACCCTCTTTATTTTCTTACAGAAATAGTCAGAATATCTGGCCCATGTCCTGAACTATCCTCTTGGCAACAACTCTGGAGTTGTTCCATCCCTCCATATTCTCCCCACCTCCGTGGTCGTAGGCAGTTGAGTGCATTCATTGCCACCCCTCTCCCGTTTAGGATCTACAATACTGTTCTGTCATGTCATCTGGATACAGAAGTTCATTGTCACTAGTGTTGGAAAAAGTAATTTTAGCCACAGTGAGCAGTGACTCCAGGTTTATATCCCCATACTTGACAGAGTACCTTCAAATGTCCAAAGCAAGTTGGCAGAAAGGAAAGAAAAAAGAGATATGAAAGGAAAAAAGGCTGTGTCTCTGGACTGCAATTGTACCATGCACAACTATTAAGAAATGGCTGTGATTCAATGGAAGATTTTATAATACTCTTGTATTTGGGCTTCTATGACATTAGGCAAGAAGTTCAACAAGCTTTCTTACTGCTTTGAAAGTTTGTCTGTTTTTTCAGTAGTTTAACTATGATGTATTTAGTTATAGATGCTTTTATGTTTATTCTACCTAAAATGTATTGCTTCTAGAATGTATAGGTTAATGTTTTTCGTGAAATTTGGCAAATTTTCAACACTATATCTTCAAGTATATTCTATACTTCTTTCTCTTCTCCTTTCTTCCTGGAAAGAATTCTCATTTTCGTATGTTGGTATGCTGAGGATGCCTCACAGTTCTCTGTAGCTTGGTTCATTGTTTTTAGGAAAAAACAATGATTATACCATTTCTCTTCTTCAGATTATACCATTTCTATGGAAATCTCTGAGATTTCTATTACAATATCTTTAAATATCTTCTTCCATCTTAAGGATATTTAATCCCCTCTAGTAAATTATGTTTCGGTACTGTTCAACTCCAAATTTTCCATTCAACTCTATTCTATAATTTCTATTTTTATTGAGATTTTCTAATTAATGATTTATTATTGTCATACATTCATCTAAATGTTTAAATTTACTTTTTTAGTTCTTCAACTATTTATAAAAGCTATGTTGAAGTCTTTTGCCTGAGTCCAGTCAGAGTCAGTTTCTATGTTTGGTTTTTTCCTTAATATGGGTAATAGACATAATATTTTGTTGAAAACTGGAAATTTTATGCAATACATTGCAGCAACTCTAAATGCTCATTACTTATAGGGGTTGTTGCTGTTGTTTTTGTTTGTTTTAGTGTTTGTTTATTGTAAATTGCCTGAACTAATTCTGTGGAATTGCTATCTCTTGTGGTGAGCAGCAACTAAAGTCTCTGTTTACTATATTCCTTTTAATCTCATTTTAATTTCTAAATCTAGATTAGAAGGTTTTTTTTCCTGTCAACACAGCTTAGTGTTGACTTTATGGATTACAACTGGCCCAACATTGTGTTAAAAAATCTGGAGCCATTAAGGCATCCACTCTTTCTTGATGGTTCTGTGTGTGAGCTGAGACACACAATCATAATAAAAGATATTTGCAAGTCTTCTCAAGCTTTCACTTTTCATTGGGCCCTTTCATGGCTCATGTGCACATAAATAATGCTGACCTCACATTTAGCCAGGGAGGTATAGATAACTAGGGTCCACTCTTTATTCTGTTGGGTATGGCATATAGCCTTTCAGACCACTAGAAATAAGGTATTTGGGAGGTTACCAAGTTCTACTTCATTGGTCTTATTTCCCAAATAATCTTGTTCAATTCTGGCTAGTCTAACAATTTGTTTTTTGTTCTATCCATATTTTCAATGTCAGCTAGCTATGATGTTGGACTTCTCTGTTTGTTTGCTATGGAGATCACTGCTGTTTCTGACAACACCCAGGGATATAGGTTTTCTCCATGTTGGGCTCAAGGCCATTTCAGCCCCCTCCAGAAGAGAGGTCTCTCTAGTTGTCATGTCTTGCCCAGTGCTGGTTGGGGCATCTTGTTGCACCCAGCAAAGCTAGGGTGAACAGGTGAAAACCGGGGCAGCCCTGTGCTAACATCCCATTGTCATTACAAAAAACTGAGTAGATGTTCTTAAAGAAGTGTTTCTCAGCTTGTTCTATATTTTATCAATATCAAGAATCTTGAAATTGTTGTTTGTGACATTTTATTTGATTGTTGCCTTTTAGAGAGAGGATTTGCTGAGTTCTTTCTTCCACCACTGTAGTTCTGTCATTTGTTACCTTTTATAAGACCCTGTTTAGTAATCATCTAGCTGCTCTGCTAGCTTCATCAACTGTCAAGATTCAGATGATTTGAGAACATATTCCTTTGGTTATCTGAAATGGCATTTACTGGAGGAAACTCATGGAAACAAAAACAGGAGCAGATATAGGTCCCCTATTACTCACTGAATTATGTGTAGAGCTAGCTGTATGTTAGACTCCAGGAGTGAGACTTCAAAAATTCTGCAAAATATGTTTTGCCTTTTTTTTCATTTGTTTAGTTTTAAAGGATACTTCCTTTTGAATAGGTGCTGGAAAAATAATTACTGGATTAATGGTAGTGAAAAATTTTTGGTATCTTGATAAATTATATTATATTGAATTAAAAAAGAGTTTTATAATTTCTTCTTCCTCTCAGCAAATTATGGAAGTGTTTATTCCAATAGACACAGGCCAGTTGAAACTGATACAAGGAGGAAGGCATTTGACACATGTGATATACACTAAAGGGTAACTTTTTAATTTACTTTTATTTGATTTGTAGTAACTGTGAAGACTTTCTTCATATTTTTCACTATTATATTTTCTTCTATCAATATTCTATTTATGTCTTTTATCAATTTAATAATTCTTTTTACCAATTTGACTTTATACCAAATAAGTCCTCCATACATTCACTCCTTTATTTCTATACTTAGAAAAGTTGAATTAGACTAATAAGTTCCTATTATACATTAATTATAGTATTAAATCATATTTTAACATGTATAAAAGTAATAAGATACTTGAACATTTAAGTGCTTAAATTTAAGAACTTAAATGTTACTAAAATTAACTTAAGTATAAATCAGTGCATAGTAATCCATTTTCTCTTTGTGACAAGGACACACTAAGGAGAAATGGATAGATGAACTATATGTTTCACTATATGGTAATCAGATATTGGAAGAGATTAATTTATGAAGTAGGTCGTATATCTTTAAGATAGCTTTAAAACATGTTTTTTGTTTTTGGTTTATTTGCTTCTCTAACCACTAACCTAGCATTTTTACTCTTGTGGGAACTTATAGTATAAAATAATACATGTTTAGAAGTATTATTTTAAAAATTATTTTCAATTGTTGCTAAATTTTTAATCATACAAAAATATTTTCTGTTACTATTTTAATATCAACTGATTTCATTACCTTGGCTTCCAGTAAGACTTGACACATATGTCACTAACCTTTGAGTCTTAGATTTTTTTCTTTTCTGCTATTATTTGTATCCTCATTATTTATAAATAGGTATAGTCTGCTTCTAAAATAAACACATCAGACATAACTTTTATGCCTACACATTTTCCAGTATGTTTATCCATATGATTTTTGTAACTTTTACAATATTTTCTACAAATATAATCATTTTTCTTGAACGCTGACATGGACATCTGCTTCCCCCGAGAATCAGAAGGCCAAGAAAGTCTTTGGCTGGGCATTCGCCACCCCTACTGACTTTCGATGGAATATCTAAAGCTCATCCAAAACCAGAATTTAGCTCACAAAGAAACAAAACAACAAAGAAGGTTCAGGTTTTTATACTTGTGGATCCATTTTATTATTTTTATCTATTTTAATCTATGGACACTGGAAAGGAAGAAACTATAAAAACATGTAAATGGTTATTTTTTAACTTACGATTAATTTCTTCTTGTTTTAGTGACATTTCTACTCAATGGTCTCTTTATCCTGAAATCACAGATTATATTTATTTATTATAATATTTACTCTATTTTAAGTTGAGTACAAAATGAATATAGTAATTTATCTTCACATGGCTTCTGTGATTACTTTTTTCTAGGTTTATTATCCTCATTTTGAAATTCTTATATTTTTTAGACATTATGTTAAAGTGTCATTCATATTTACAGAAACAGTTTGGTAAATTTTTTAAAAATTATTTGCATTTTAGTTGCTTTCTTTCTTCCTTCCTTTGTCACCCTCCCTCCCTCCTTTTCTTGTTCTGGGTTTATAAGCATACTTCATAATCTAAGTATTTAAATAAGGTATCACCCTCCATAGGAATTATGACATTTTGAACAATACATCTCTTAGCTGAAACAGCTTCATGAACACAGAAAATAAATAAAAGATTTTGTGTCCATGTTGTTCATCTACCCATGTGTAGGCTGGCACTGCCGTTGTTACAAACTAGATGCATTGTAGTCATCTGTTGTAAAACAGCTGTGTGATACTCAAAGCTGCACTCTTCTCGGGACCTAAATTCCCAGGACAAGCTATAAAGTCAATACAAGCTAAATACACTTGGGGAACAGAATTGATTCTAGCTGTCCAGGATGATTTTTCCTACCTCTACTTTTATGCCTTTATTATGTAGCTTATTTCTGTGCTGCTACATTTTCTTTTGGGAAGAAAGGTCAGTTGTTACTGTGTAGGATGGGGCTCTCCATTCTTTCCTGGTACGTGTCTCCATAAATGGTATCATACACACATATCGGGATATGTTCTTTCTGGATAGCTTTGTCCTCTGTATTCCTTTGACTTGTGGATTTTTTTTTTGCAAGTCCTATTTCACAAGGAGACACATTAACTTTGTAAAAGCTTAAACTTGCTGAAAAAAAATCATACCTGCTGTGCATATGGGGATTCAGAAAGTGTGTAATGAGAAAATATGCCTTGGAAAAGGAGGCAAGAGAATGTTTTCAGAGATTGGAATCTATGATTAAAGGGTTAAGAAGTCTTACTCTTTCTCAGAATGTCAGACAATTGGCATCACTTGTTGGGATGAACCAAGAACATTAAACCCTAGATGATGCTAGAGTCTACAAATCAGGCAGGGCACACTGTCACTGTAACACTGAACTGGGACAATAGTCATTTCAGCAGCAGTTATGACAACTGACCACCAGAGGGCGTGCCTGATTTTCAGCACTGCAGAATATCCCGAGACTTTAGAATAGCCCTAAGGGAAGCCTCAGTGAAATCTGAATTACCTTCTTTGCCCCCATCTGAGGATGCTGTACATGTCACCAATCCAAAAGGACACCATGGCTAATAGAAGAAGGCTTTACTAATTAATAGTCATTTACTTTCAACCTCTTATAGTATATGTCAAATTAAAACAATAAGAAAGTGCTTGGTAAACTAGATTAGTAGTGCTAAACAAAAACAAATACATTTTTTTTTCACTGAAATGGATTGTTTCACCAATTGAGCTTTGTCTAATATGGTACCTATTATGGTACCACATGTAGCTATTAAGTTCCTAAAATGTTACTAGTGTGGTTAAGAAATTAAACCTTAAATATTTTTAAATTTTTAGTATTTAAAATTTCAAAAGCCACATGTAGCTAGCTAGTGGCTACCATTCTGAGTGGCCCAGCAAGGCTCATTGGTGAATTCCTGCCATCAGATAAGGCAACTCTATACTTTGTCGTGTCCTTTCCTTTTTCATACCAGTTAACCACTCACCCTAACACTTTTTATTTTCTTTTTCTCCAGTAGGTTATTAAAAGTGCTGAGAATTAGAAAAGCACCTTTCTATTAGTCAATAGTTCTTTAAAATGCCATTTCAAATTTGAGTCCCCCTTTTCTCCAGATTAAAAATAGTTGAACCAATATTGTCCTAATGTAAATTTAGACTTAATTAGTATCTTCTTTTGAAGGAGAGAAAGAAGACATGGATGCAGAGACTGAAGGGAATCAGCCAACAGCAATGGGAAGAGAGTGGTGATGTAGTTATATTTGGGGAGGATCCTCTTGTCCCTTCCTCTTCATCACCTCAACTGTGCGCCTGCCTCCACTCTCCTTCTTTCTCTAGTATATGCCGCATACATTGATGGGAAAGTAAGTCCACCTACATTTTTCTGCCAGTCACTACCTGTGTGGCTTTCGACAGTTCATTTAATCTTTGAGGCCTGTTATAAGGAGAACCCTGCAGGCGTTCAAAATCACAATAAAAGAACACCATCGATAAACAAGCATATAAATGGGAAAAAGTGTGTAGATAAAAAATGGTCTTTAGAAAACATCCTGTCAATAAGCATGAAGTTTACTACCCTAGAAATAGATAAATACTAGGTCCCATTTCTTTTAGTTTTAAATTGAGTGAATTTTGTGTTTTATGATATTATTAGACTTACACTATTCCAAATAATGTTAGACAACAAGGTGGCATATTTTTCTAAAAAAATCATTAATTATCTTGAAATTGAGCTATGGCTTCTAAATAATTAGGAGAGTGACCAGACAGGAATCTGGAAGGAAAGGAGTTATTTGATGCTGACTTTTAAGTTTTACAAATTTAAGTGTTACAAATTTAAGTGTTACAAATAACACAATTATGTTCCTGTAGATGCACTGCATAGACAAAGTTTAATTTTCATCAGAAAAAATGTTTAGTGCAAAAAAAGTTATGTAGTCCTCAACTCTACTGGTAAAAGTACTTATATATACATCCCCACATAAAATTATGTACATTGAAAATTAAGTAGGAAACAGTATGTGTATATGAAAGGGAACCCCCTCTACTTTTACACTCACTATGAATATTACTGGGCTTAGGTTAAGAATGTGTCAGTCTTATTATTGGGTCACAAATATTATAGTGTGTTTTATGTAGGACCTACAAATTCTCTCTTTAGATTTTTCACTTAAACAAGATGGTCTTTGTTTTTGAGCTGTTTGATTACTTTGACCTTTAAAAAATAATCTTTCTAAATAAGTTGGTTTGAATTTTTCTGCATGTAGTAAATAATATTGATTATTAAAATTAAACCCAGATTGAAATCACAAATATTCTCTAAAGAGTACAGTGAAGAAGGAAAAAGAAATTTGTGCTAGTTTTGCATTACAAGTGCAAAAGCTACAGCCAGAGGGCATAGGTGCTTAGTTAACATGAGCAAGACTGGATAGCTTGTGGGTGGAAGACCTGAACAGAAAACGAGTCCCAACTGATGACAACGTGTTGTGCCAGAAAGCATCGAGCCTGTACAAAGACTTTTGCAAGGGAACCCCTGAAACAAATGACTACCAGCCATTAACTGCCAAATAAGGAATGGTTGTACAGATTCAGGAAAGGGTTTGGCATTTCATCATCTCACATCATCACAAGGAAAAGAAATGAGTTAGTACAATAAGATATTGTGAGAGAAAGACCACATTCACTTAACATTTATTGCAGTATAAGAATTATTCTATTTTGTTATGTTATTGCTGTTAATTTTATACTGTGCCTAATTTATAAATTAAACTTTTTTATAGATATGTGTGTACAGAAAAAAAGTAGCATATACAGGTTTGGGTTCTATCTATGGTTTCAAGCATCAGCTGGGGCTCTTGGGACCTATTTTGCTCAGATAAGGGGAACTGCCATACAGATCATCTCCTGAAATCTGCAAAATAATATTATGCTGTATATTACTTTAAAAGCTTATAATCACTTTGCTTCTTTTTCAGAAATTTTCAAGATTTTGTCAACTCAATAATTCCCCTTATCATTTAAGTCAGGCCAGTTTTAGGAATTATTTTTAAAACAAATACATTAAATTTCAAGAGTGTTTTCCCAGATTCCTTGATAAAGTGAAAGAAGCAAGTGAAAATGTGTTTGCACAAAATCAAGCAAACAAATGAATTTTAATTTGTGAGATATGGTTGATTTTCTAGATTATAGCAATTATTATGAAGGCTGTTCAAATTAGAATTCTGAAACCCTGAAGATCTCATATAGACCTCAGATACATTGGCTCAGTCAGGACTGTTTTTATGTAAACAGCTGTATGTAGATGTTGCATAATAGTATCTTTGTACATTTTTTTTCCAGAACTGCTGAAGTCTCCATTTACACTGAACAAATTATCCTGAATAGCAGGTAGGAAGCAGTCAGCAAGGTAAAGCTAGAAATAGGTCTATTTTCATTATGTGTTGGAAAGGGCCAGGAGACATGACATTTGTCCAGCCTGGCAAGGTAGAACTCTATTGAGAAAAACCAAAACACAAACCAAAAAACAAATAAAATAGAAAAATACACAAATACTGTTGAGCTGTTTCTTGCTGAGAACACAAGATAAAGGGAAATGTGACAGAGTTTATGTCATAAACATTTTTGCTATTGCACAAGATGACAAATAACTTAAAGACAAGTTCTTAAGTACTGCATTTTAAGGAAGATTTTCTTTTCTCTTCTTTCAACAATAATCTCAATTTCATTTTCTCTTAAGAGCTTACTAAATTACATTTTTATGAGTATATAGAGAAAAAAGCAGTGGACCAAGAAAAATATTCAAAATAAATTTGAAAAAGAGCACTTAAAAAAGATGGGTAGAGAGTTAATGCTATTTTTGATTAAAGTAAAAAATACAAAAATTGGATTATGAGGCTGATTTGACACCCAAGGCTGCTGACTTCTTCCCAAGCTTTTCTGAATAACAAGGTAGATTATTCTCAGCCTTCTCTACTGGGAGAACCCTGCAAACATACTTCTTTCTGTCATGATAAAAAGCACACAAATTCTTTTACTACAGAAATATGATTAGAAGTTAACTCATCATATTTAGACATAGACTATAATTTTAAAAGGACCACTTTATAGGATTTTTCTATATAAGTTATAGAATCTATACTGCATTTAAAGTGAGAGGAAACCATCAATACTCATTTTATTTTGGGTAAGTGTATATTCTTAGCTCATCCAGGAGGATGAGTGTTTCCTTAAAATAGCAGTGCTAGTTGGTACATAATTATGCTTCATCTAATCCCAGTATCATGCTTTAATGTTTACATAGTAGGTCCACAGGTACTCTGTAGATATTACATTATATAGTTTAATGGCAGATTTTCTGTTTTACGATTTAAAACAAAGGAAATTCAAGTTTGTAGCAGAGAAAATTCTCTGGAAACTACCCAGTACTGAGTGGTGGTGAGTACCAAATAACAATTTGAGAATGACACTCTATTGAAACATACTGTTGATTAAAAAGCATTTTTAGGATAACTAGTCCCACACAAAATTACTAAAATTGGTAAATCAATCATGATTTTTTACCTGGCTCTGGTAGCGGTAATAGGAAATGAAATATTTGGCTACAGATAAATCAAAACTATATTTTTCTACTTTGATAAATTATAATTATTTATACTTGTAATAATTGGTATAACTTTGCTTTTTTGAATCTGATTGGTACAATATCAAACATCTTCATTGTTTTGTACTAAACATGCAAAATTTCTTACTATTCCAGTCAACATATCCCAATATTTATATACTGGGAAGAACACAGCTAATACAATTTCCTAATGAAAACTAATTAGTTTTATTTTTTATTTCTTATAATTTGTATGTGAGGTTATTATCTGAATGCTATATCTTTCTCTTCCTTCCAATAAACATAAAATATTTTTTGTTATTCTCTTTTAATGTTCACAGCTGACAGAAGTAATTTAAAATTTTATTTCATCATAATTTCAAAAAGTATTTTAAATTTATATTTTACTTCTTAGCCTCTAAGTTTTATTATTTTAGAAATAGGCACTCTATAATTTTCTTTTCATAAAACATTTTATATAAATACTCATTCATAAATAAATGAGTATAAAGTGATATGTATGCTCAATAAATTTTCACAATAAGAACACATTTCCATCACCACAAAGATCAAGAAATGAAATATTGTATAAATTCATATAGATTTTAGGTCTACCAGTGTAAATGCACATTTCTAAAAGTGATGGTTTAGTTTTATATGTGTTTGCACTTGTATACATGGTAGCTGACAATATATATTACTGTGAAGTTGGCTTCTTCCATGCAACGGTTTTAAAATATCTATAATTTTAATATAACTATAATTTGTTCACTTGAGTTGCTTCACTGTATTTGTTATATGAAGACAAGTGCTTTATCTGTTATGCCAGAATGGACAATGAAATTGTTTCCAATATTTTATTTCTATGAATAAATGATGCATTAGACATTCATGTTTTGGATACAAGGTATATGCAGTTCTGTTATTTTTACCTAGAAATTTGCTGGGTCATAGAGAATGCATACATTCACCTCAATATATAGGACCAAAAGAGTTTTTTAGAGTAGATGTGCCAGTTTATACTCTGACCAATAAAATAGAACAGTTGTGTTTGTGCTAGATTATTTGTTAATATATGATATTTCTAGTGGATTAATTTAACTGTTCAGTTGATTATGTTGTCACATTTCATTGAAACCTTCACCCTTCATGAAAGACCTTTTCATATGGCTTTTTGCAAATAATATTTCTAAGATTTACAAAACTTTGAATATATTGGGATGACATTGCTTAGTAAAATTATATAGGTTTCTCCAGGTCTATCCATGCTGTCACAAAGGATAAAATTTTCTTCGTTTTTACAGCTGATTAGTATTCCACTGTGTATATGTACCATAGGTGTTTTATCTACTCTTCTACTGAGGGACACTTGGGCTGCTTCTATATATTGGTGATTGTAAATAATGCAGTGAACATAGCGGTGCTTATGTTCTTTCAAATTAGTGTTTGGGTCCCTTCAGATATACCCAGAAGTGGGATTGCTGGGCCTAAAGGAAGATCCGTTTTTAATTTTTTGATGTATCTCCATACTGCTTTTCACAGTAGCTACACAAATCTCCATTCTCACCAACACTGTACAAGTGTTCCACTTTCTCCACATCCACACCAGCACTTGTTTGTTGATTTATTGATGATAGCCATTCTTACAGGCATGAGATGGCATCTCATTGTGTAATTTGCATTTCTCTGATATTAGTGACATTGAGCATCCTTTCTCATGTCTATTGGCCATCTGTATGTCCTCTTTGGAGAAGTGTCTATTCAGGTCCTTTGCCTATCTTTTAATTGGATTGTTTGCAAAGTGAAATAAGTCGGTCAGAGAAAGACAGATACCATATGATTTTTCTCATATGTGGAGTCTAGTGAACAAACTGAACTAATAAGGAAAATGGGGCAGAATCATAGATGGAGGGCAGGAAGACAGCTACGGGGCCAGTTAGGGAGTGGAGGGATTGTGCAAAAAGAAAAAAAAGACTGAGGGACATGGACAACAATGTGGTGATTGTGGGGGTAGGAGGTATTAGGGGGATAAATGGTAATGGAAAAAATTACAATAAAAAATTAAAAAACAATCATATAGGTTTCAAGTGTACAATTCTATAATACATCATCTGTATATTGCATTGTGTGTACTATCCAAAGTCATGTCTCCTTCATATGATTATTGTCCATATTGATGTCACACTTTGTGAAGTGCCAATTAAGTTCTTTGCCATTTTTCTATTGAATAATCTCGTTTTCTTATTAATATGTAGATGATCTTTATGTAGTTTTGGTAGAAACCCTTTTTTGCATATATGTTTTGAGAATATGATCACTCTATCTGCTGTTTGCCTTTTCATTATTTTAATGGTGTCTTGTGAATAATATTTCCTGATGCTAATAAAATAATTTATAATCATTACATTTAGTATTTTGAATGCTATGTTTTGAACATTACCAAAACTTGCAAAGATTTCTCTTATCTCTTCAAGAGGTTTACTATTCTTTCACTCTATCATGAGTAGTCTTACTAGAATTAACTTTCTATGATATGAAGAAAATAGCATGGTTCTTATTTTCCATATGAATGTCCAAAATAACTTATATTGAAAAATACTGTCATTTCCCCACTAATCTGGAACACCACGTTTGTCATAAATCTGATGCAGATCAGTATTGAAATGCAACCATTGCTTGCTACCGACACATTTTTCCTTCTTAAAGAAAGAAAACAATTCTGTAATAGGTTTTAAGCACAGTTATCTCAAGCTACTCCTTCTATTCCTTGATAGAAATTTGTCTTTCCTCCCAAAGTACTATATAACTTAAGAAGGTTGCAGTCTTTGCACACTGGATGGAGAGACTGACTAGCAGGGATGCTGCAGGTCTGGTATGAAGGTGTGTGGGTAGAAATGTGTGAACCAACCTAGAGAATAGCCATATGCACACTTTCTAACTATAGTCAAGATTACCAGCATCACATACTCTCATTAGCACCAAATTTTATGAAATGTATTTATATATTATAAAAATGTAGAATCAAATATAAATAGACTGGAATAAACATCTGTGATTACTGAAATCAACATATTTCCTCTATTAACAATGCTTTCTCTAAGGAACATCCCCCTACAGAGCAAGAAAATTATTCCAAATTCCCCTTAGGTTTGCATATGAAGAAATAATCTCTGTCGTTTCTGAAAGATGCTTGAATGTCTATCAAAAACAGTGTTTGTTTAAAAAATAAATAAAAAGTAATGTTTCCAAGAAATATCACAGTGTTCTTTTTTGAAATTCATTATCACATTATAGCTACTTTTAATTAACTTTGTCAAATAATATAAACAGAAAAGTCTGGAGGCAATATATCACTCATTCATTAACATTTAGTGCTCATTTGCTACACAGCTTGCTTAGTTTCAGGCCTTCAGTAGGTACCACATTTTCCTTTGCTTTCACCTTTGCTGCACACCTTCCAAAAGTATGCAGGCTTTTGTCATGGTTGCTTAAAAACACTGGACCTGGGGCTCATGGAAACCTGCCCTTTAGAAACAGTGTAGAATGAAGACAAATGAATCACATGGTGTATTACATAATTTTTCTTTCTGCTTTTCTTCTGAAAGTTTTCTGATAATCCTAATATTTTGACCAGATTTCAATTACTCAAAATTACACTTTTTCTCCCTCAATTGACAGAAAATTACTATATATGGGGACTCAGAGTACAGGAAGTCTCCTACAGCATGACTGGAAAGTATCGTTTCAGAGTCTTTATTTACTAAAGATATGCATTTTACAGATTAGGTTGAGGCCAATATTTTCCTCCACAATCCCATTCCCTGGGAGGTAATGACTTTTCTGAGTCTGTCTTTATCTAATGATTTTTAAAAAACATTTTATACATAAGTATATTTCAAAAAAAATGTAATTCTATACTGTCATTCTGCAATTTTAATTCAATATACACAACAGATAAGATTTATTCATGCTAATCTATGCTGACTACTGCTTTTATTTTACTGCTATATCACAATTGATCCTTCCTCCTACTGATAAATATGTATTTAAGTTGTTTACAAATATTTGATAAGAAACACTATGGAAAGAAGTGTTTTACTACATGTCACCTTGTTCTCATTTGCAAGATTTTACCTAGCTTATATAACTGAGGGTGGAAATTCTACATGTGGGGAATGAATATCTTGAATTTGATTTGCTATTTAAAAATTACTTTAAAAATTGATGTAATAATTTATTATTTCACTATGAAGGTATAAGAGTTTTTACCCCTCATGCTCAACAACATATAATATTGTATTTTTTAAAGGTTATGTTTCAATTGTTGAGTATCTTTCCACAGGCTTACTGGAGATTTATTTCCTCCTCTGTGAATTTATTGTTAATATATTTTGTTCACTTATCTATTGGATGATTATTTTTTTTTCTTTTGTGGTTCTTTTATATTTAAGATACTGATCATTTTACTATTATATGTTTTGGGAATATTTTCTAAAATTCTTTTTAATTGTAATTTGTGGTAATTGCAACTTCAAAATAATCAAATATATTTATATGTTTCCCATCATATGATGCCATTGGAAATATTTCATATTTTCTCCTTAAAGATTAGAGCATTTTATTTTTACCTAAAATTAGTCACTGTATATGCTATAAAATAGTGATCCAGTTTCAATGCTTTTCTCCATAGGAACAACCAGGTGCCCTGATGGCATGTACTATACAGTAAGTCTTTCCCGCTTCATCTGTAACACTGCCTCTCACTTAGATCGAGTTTCCAAATATGCGTGGGACTGACTGTAGATTTTATTTCTGGTCTATTTGTCTACCCATATGTCGATGTCACAATGTCTTAATCACTCTGCCTTAAAACATATTTTGATATTTGGAAGAGTAAGTTTTCCCATCTTGTTTTCTT
The DNA here is from genome assembly GCA_028533065.1 of Trachops cirrhosus. Taxonomy (NCBI): domain Eukaryota; kingdom Metazoa; phylum Chordata; class Mammalia; order Chiroptera; family Phyllostomidae; genus Trachops; species Trachops cirrhosus. Next base: position 20,514,641 of record CM052549.1, read on the forward strand.
TCTTCAAAATTATTAAATTCTTCTTATGCTAGTAAATTTTTGACCTGCTATTTTAAGTTTAAGTTACATAATTTAATAGGTCTCTATTATTAATTGCATATAGTTCCTACCATAAAACATATAAAAAATGATATCGATATCTCTCTGTATATAGACATAAAACTGTTATATATTGCATATATGTATGTAATATATTGTATATCAAATATAAATGTGTAATATATATCACAACTACAATATATTGTATGTCATTATTTTATATTATATATTACTGTTATGACTAGGTCCATAGTCATTTATTAAACAATTTGACTTCTATCTTCTAGCTGGATATCACTTATCATGGAATGCTGTTGATTTTTTGCACATTATGCATACATCATTGTGATATTATCAGTTGAAAGAAACCTGTCAAAATTTCAGACTTTGTATGAAGACAGTTATATCTTTGGCAGATATTCTGGTATTAAGTTATGGTTTGCCAGCTCCAAATCCACCCTTCCACACTCGGCTGTGTGCTCCTGGAGGAGGAACTCCGAAAACCACATTCCCCCCCACCCCGCGCACCTGACTCCCTGCTTGGCTCTGCCAACACAGAGTGCTAGAAAGAGCCCGAGTAAGGAGCGCAGGGAGAAGGGATATGCTCCTTTGTATCTGCTTACTATTCCTATTTTCTACGTTTCCTTTGGTTTATTTCTCTATCAGCTCTTCATCCCGTTGCGGTAGCTCTTCTTATCAGCGACAGCCGTTAGTTTCCATTTGCGGGTTTTCAATACTTTCAGATCCCTCTTCAGGGGCCTTTGTTTATGGGCAGGGTCTCTCCTCTGACTTCTGCAGAAAGCAGTAACCTCTGAGCGGCGCATTTCTAAATACTGGTTTAAAATGTGCTCTTCAATTGCTTGTCCGTTTGAATGGACATAAATCAAACCATTATTTTAATCATGTGAGTGGAAATAACAGCCACCTGTATTGTTTTCCCTTCCCCTTCCCTGAAACTAAGCAACAAAATTTTGGTTCATATATAAAATTTGGCTTCCGAAGAAACTAAGGTTGTTACAATATTCAGGCAACTCATTCGGTCTTCACTTGATACGAAATTAATTATCCTGCTGATGAAGTGTGGTCTGATGTTCTAACCAAACAATTTTGCTAAATGTGTTGAATCTTTAATTTTCTCCATTCTCAAGGCCACAGATAATGCTTTATTTTTCTTCTTGGCAATCTTTTCATTTCAATTTCCCCATGCCCATGTGGTTCACCATGTATAACCTACCACTTTATTTCTGGCTTCTTAAATTTAGAGTGTGAGAAGGTGTCTAGTTTATAATATTTTGTTTAAGTGAGTCTATCAGGGTGACATGGGTTAACAAAACCAAACAGATTTCTCTCACAGGTTCAAAGCCCTGCCTTAGCCTCAAATTGCCAAATAAAAAAAAAATAATTAACTTTATTTCTTTGTTCTTCCTGTCCTAATAGTGGCATTTCCATTTTTCTGAATATACCTCATGTACATATTTGCTTCAAAAACCTTAATAAGATCTGCATTTGCTGGATAGGTGATAATGATAAAATCTGTCATCTAGATGGAACCAAGTTTCTTGGCTTCAATTGTCTTACAAATTTTGAAATTGTTTAAAAAATTTTGTCATTGTCTTGTATTGAAACTGCAATCTCAGAAATACTCAGACATTCATCAACCAGTATGTATCTGTGATAATTCATTTCAGATATATTCCATAAAACCCAGAGTAACAGTTTAAAGTGAGATTTAGGGGATTTTGATCTGTAAGAATATATATTTTGTTTTAGAGAGAACATTCAATACCAAAGTTTAGACCTCTTAATTTTGTCTCATCTTAATTTTTATTCTTTAACTTAATTTTGTTTTATTATGTTATTTTGCTTTTCTGTCTACAGTATAAAGTAATACATCAGTAAATAAAATCAGAAAAGTAGAAAAAGGCATAAAAATAATTTGTAATAACATTAATCAGTGCTTTAATATATCTAATGTATCCAATTGTTCTTAGTTCCTTTTTCTATACCTCCATAGTACAAGGTATGGATGCCTAAACTTGCTTCATACTTAAAGTCTATGAAAACTTCAAACGCAGGTTTTACTAGAGAAAGATGTAAACACAACTGTCAAAACCATAGAAAGTTGCCCTCTCCCTTTTCTTACAATTTTTTAAGTTATGTAGGTAAAAGAAAGTGCAATTAGGATAATCCACTAAAAGCTTTATTTGCCACCTGCCATTCTTCAAATGCCTGCTGATAAAAGTGAGTTTTTAACTTGCAGATTTTCCTTGATAGACTGGAATTAGGAAAGTTTTCCTCTAAAGTGAGTGCTTCAGCTGCAACATGGGGATAAATATAGAATCAATCAAATCAAAGTTTGGCAATATGGAAGTAAAAGATGCATTTGATCTGTCCCAATGATTTGTTATTTGCATAGAAATAAAATCATTAACTCATTTGTTTTTTAAATTTCCCAAAGCTTAATTACAGTTATTTGTTATTTGACCTGATTGTCTCTCACCCTGGCTAGGAGAGCAGACTTAAACTGAGTTGTTCTCATGATTCTGAGCACTAGTGGGTGGGTTTGCTTTCCAGGCCATATAAACCCAAATTGTAGTGGGACAGGAATGTATCACATTATTTCCTGGGATAAAATATATGAGAGTCACACAGTTTGGGTATGACCCCAAACAGGGTCATGAAAACTCATGTTACAATGAGCAAAACTATCTTAATCTTGCAGCAGCTACAGTGTGTAACCTATAGTTTGTTTTTAATCCAAAGTGTCTCTCTGAGTTTTTCTATTGGGTCAACATTATCCATACAAGGATGCTGTCACAGAAACGGATTCTGCTGCCTTATAAACCTCCATGCTTCAGAGCTTTTCAAAATAAAGAAACCACCTTTAAAAGGCAAGTTGTGTGAAGGTATATGTTGCAATTATTTGTCATTACTCTTGACATTTCTGGATATCGTGACTAAAACCAAGGCTTCTATGGGGAAGATGCTCTGGGTTGATTAGAGCCAAGAATATTAAGTTCAGATGTTAAATTGGATACAGATGATGTTAGTTTTCAGCGAGACCAGACCTAGTGACTCAGGGTTATTTGAGTACTTGGCTACCTTCCCTGCTATTTCTCAGAAGACGCTGCTGCTTCCTCACCAAGCTGATCGCTATTTCAGGAAGTAACTGTCCCCATACCTTTGTGTGCGCGCATGTGTTATGCATCATCCTCTCTGTCCCGCATCTCCCACTTCCGGCTAAAAACAAGTAAATGACAAGGAAATCTTGACATTTAATCTTGACATCATTTCGAAATTAAATATTGTCTGAATGAACACGATGCCACTTTTCAATTATTTTTTTTTTAAACCAGGCATCTAAATGACCAGAGAGTGGAAGTGCTGTATTGCTTCAGCAGAAATGAAGCTTGCTTTTGCTTCATTTTTCTTCCTGGCTCACTGAGATCGTTTGCTTCCTCCTTCAGGTTATGTGAGTAAGACTCCAAGTTCATTCTCTCTAAGAAAGCAGAAAAAAGGAAGTAAAGAAATAGAAAGGGGGTTAGAAAATGGGGGAGAAGCAAGTAAATGGAAAAGAAAGAAGAAAAATATAGAAGTGTTCTCAGATCACTAGTAGTTTCCTCGGGAGTCAACGCTGCTGAGAAGATAATGCGCCCTTTCACCAGGAAAGGAAACAATATATTTTCTGATTCTACAAGAAATGACATCGGACCTCGAAAAGTACTAATTTCTAGTGGCATCTATCCCGAGATTTGAAACTTGCTTTATAAAGTTCAAGACCTAAAATTGTGTGTAGTTGGTCAGTAATTCACTTCATTTCACAAACCTACTCTGCAGTGATGACCCTGGGATTCACTCTTCTCTTCATGCAGAGACTTTTGACACATAGGTTACATTTTATAACCAATAACTCATTAATCTTCTCAATAACCACATTCAGTTAAACGTTATTATCCCACATTATAGGTATAGTGATTGAGGGGAGTTTTTGACTTGCTTAAGGTCAAACTTAAATCGGAGTCAGAAGTGGATGAGGTATGAATATGATTCCATGACCCTAAACCCTAACTCACGATATTACTTAGAAAATGTCAACGTTTTTACTTCTAAATTCTTTTTTTACCTCCCTCAAAACTTGCTCTTATTACATAATTATAGCTCAAATGTCATCTTGCCATTTTAATAAACTATTAGGGAAATTTCCACTAGAGACTTCCTCTTCAATACTAAACATTATTGCAAAGTAACATAGCATTTTTCTCTTAAGAGTTTTACATTTTAAAATAGCTGCTACAAGAAATATGAGATTTTATACTTAAAACATATGGAAATCAGCTTAACTGCATCCTGTTCTTAAAACTGTTGAGTAGGTGCTGAGAATTTTTGTATGGAAAGATACTAGGATAAATGTGAAGTATGACAGAGAAACAGTGGTGGAGAATTGGAAAAAGAAAAAAAAACAAGATACCATGAGTTTCTTTCAAACCTTGAAAAAACTGTGTAAAAGTTTCTCTCACTGATGAAATGAGCTCTTTACATATAAATTATATTGTAATAGCAGAGCTCCTGGGTGGAAAAGAGTTCCTTCTCCTGCTGGCAAAAATTAAAATAATCACAGATGGCTAATGATCAAAAATACTGAGTGACAGCTCTGAAGTATAAAACACAGAGAAGGTTCTCAGAGAAGTGTTACCAGGGTTTCTTAAGTCAACACTCGAAACTGGTTTATGCATACCACAAAGCATTTCCCCACTGGATATTCATATATAGGAAGCTTTTATTCTGATTTAGAAGGTACCATGTAGAATCCTAGAGCTCCTTCAAAAAAATTAATAGAATTCCTAGTCTTTATTATTATGTTAGTATTTTGGAGTAAAATGCAAGGATTCACTATGGAAAGGGAGTCCATAATACTACCTAAAATAGCATGAAAAACTTGTATAATTCAGGCACTGAGAATACAGTCTCGTGACCTGGCTGGTGTCATCAGTAAGTTGAGCGCCAGCTTGTGAACCAAAAGTTTGCAGGTTTGAATCTCAGTCAAGGCACCTGTATGGGCTGTGAGCCAGGTACCTGGTTGCAGGTATTGGAGGGACAGCTGATTGATTTTATCTGCCTCTCTTTCTCCCTCCCTTGCCCGTTCTTTAACAAATAAATAAAATCTTTAAAAAAAATAGAATATAGCCTCTTATTTTAAAATATAGGTAGAAAATTGGGATCTCCCCAGAGATCTAAAGAGACTCTGCTTTCTTTATTAAAATTCTAAACAATGTTACTAATAGTTAACTAATAGTTTTTGAATACTTATGTATCTAGTACTTTTTTAAGCATCTTACTTATTTAACTATTTAATCCTAATAAATAATCCTGGGAAATATAGCGTATTTTGGAAACCAAGTACAGAAAATGTTTAAAAACATGGCCAAGGTCACACCACTGCTGGTGAGGAGCAAAACTTGCTGAAATGGGTTTCTAAACATAGTCTTTAATCCTAATGCAGCTATTGTATTAATCATGCTATTGGGGTACGGACTCAAGAACCTTCAGGATGAGGCCAACAACAAAATGTTACACACTATGTCACTTTTAGAAGATTTAAAAAACCACTTGCTGTCACAATCACCCAATAAAACATATATGGCATTATTATATGTAATAACTTTTGAACCATGACTTGAGTTTAATTGTATTCATTTATTCACTTATTAATTTGTGAAATCAAAAGATGACTAATATATTAAATGCCTATTTAGATTTAAGTTTTAGAGATACAAATATATACAGCACTTTCCCTGCCTTTTTCATTTTTATATTCTATATGGAGACATGTATGCTATGTATATATAATAAATACATTTATGTACATGGGTGATTCATATGTGTATACCAAGGGCTACAGGTGAAGAGAGTAATTATTTTTTTCCTGGTCACAGTTATCAAAGAAGGCATCCCATTTGGCAAAGACAAAGTAACAACATTACATATAGGACAATAAACCTTGTTGTCCTATATGGGGGATGGGGGAGCCCAAATGGAGAAAGTTGAAAAATTATTATCGTGGTGCTGGCATAGCTCTACACGTGGCAACATGCTTATTGAAGTAATAATCCTATGTTTTCTATATCCAACTTGGTAATTATAATCATAATAGACAAATTCCTTGGGAAATACAGTCACATCGTTGACAAAATAAATGTATGAACATCATAAGCAAGAACCATTTTTAAAGTAATTTTTTAAAAGGACCTTTGCAAATCTGTGGGTGGCAAGAATGGAATATTTTGGAACAAAAACTTACTGTTCTTAGCACTGGCTGAAAGAAACACCAGTTAGTAACCATTTAAGTGCTTGCTTTTCGGGTATCTCTGCCAGAATTGCTTATAATGTGCGATTTCTTCATTTGGATGTTACTTACTCTGACTAAAACATTTCCAAGTCAGCTTGCTGTACTTCACAATACACTGAAATGAGTAAAAGTATTAACAGCATGCCTGAGGCAACAGAAACTTTGAGGTTAATTTCCATTTCTTCAAGTATATTTGATGAATGATGTGACAAAGGAACCCTAATTAAGGTTGAAATCCTGAATACTAAGTAAATGAGAAGTGCCACTACATTCATCTTGCACAGTGATAACACTGCCACTTCTGCTTCTCTTTAGCCTAGCCCTTGACTTTTTGGGAAACCTTTTCCCGTGTACTTTTTTTTTCTCTATCACTTTTGCTAAGAGTAGATCATGAGTATCCTACCTCGTTTTAGTTAAGCCAAAATCTAAAGTCTGTCTTTCTTTGTTCTATTTCTTCTCACATACTCTTTTTATATCAAAAGCAAACACTTTGTTTTATATTTAATTTCAAAAATGGTATTACCTTTTATATGGCAATTTCTGTTTGTCCTCACATGATAATATCTCAAGGCAAAAATATAAGATGAACCTTTAACTTCTAAAAAAATAAAAAATGAAGCAGAATTCTCTCAATAAAATTAGCTATTTAATAATGCCATTTCATTGTTACTATTATTATTACTATTATTATGATGATGATTATGAGTTAACTAGAAAGGGTACAATTTGTTTCATCTTGCACTAGCTAGGGAACCTTAGCAAGTTACTTAAAATTGGTATAACTGTAGTATATTGATTCAGAATCACCCCTGTCAATTATGGAAGTAAAACTACTGTCCATAGTGTTTTTTGTTGATTTGTGTTCATTTTATTTTAAATATTTTCATCAAAATAGAGACTGTCCTCTGAAATAATTTAGCCTAGAGAAATCAAACCTAATATTCACAAAACAACAAATGGGAATGTTTACACCATCTATTACAGTGACTCCTTGCAGGACAGCTTCAGGACTCTCTGGTAAATCTGGGTATTTGGCGGGGAGCCCTGGGGTGTAGACTTAGAGACTCCCTAGCAGCTGCCAAGTGACTTTACCTGGGGACTCTCCTCTGACTCTCGGCACTTCCTGTTGCCTTCACTTTTAATTGAATTGCAGCATTTTCTAGTTTAGGATTACAGTCCTAGGTTACACTTTTAGAAGGGTCATGAGGAAATAAGATGCCTTCTGGTTTGTGTGATACCAGGATTAAAGTCCCAGGTTATGACTTAGAATGATCATCAGGAACTAAGGTGCCTTCTGGTTTGTGTGGTATTACAGAGCTCTGTCTGGTAGAATGGGGGTGAGAGCTTCTATTCTGGGAGACAGCTTTTGGGGGTGAATTTTGGCTGATTGGTTGACCTATGACTAGAAAGAAAATGATTTTTATTGTTACACTGTTTAGCTTCTGTGTAATCCAGACTCAGGAGAGCACTGACCACTGAACAGGTCTTTAAATCACTCTACTATACTGTAATTCAAGCTGTTTTGTTAAAGATCAGGGGAATGGAATGAAATACCTTATCTACAGGCCTTTATGACTTTCCATAATAAAGATGCAAGATCAAAAAGAAATAGATGAATGGGCTAGAGAAAAGGGAATTTGCCTGTGGCAGAGAGCAGATGCTCAGAAGAGAGACAGCAGGAAGATAAGGGTGTTTTGGCTGCTGCAAGCAGGGTCAGGGTTCCCACCGCCCTCCTGCCCTAGGGAATCTTCCTTATTCCACTGAGGGAGCTGGAAGAGGTGACCCTGAGTCGGTCTCTCTGTCCAGAACCCATCGGGGAACCAAATTCAGTGGAGGACAAGCCCCTACCAGGCCAGGGAAACACACTTTGTGAAGATTTCCAGTGGGAGTAGGGCCAGAGGGACAGCCCACTGGATATGACGGTCACATATTCCATTTTCTACATTGGATCTGTTAGATACAAAACCACAAATCCTTCTTATAGGGATGATCCTACTAAAATGACTGACTTAGTTACAACAGTTTTTGCCATCCACCATCCCAACTGGCAGACAAACAAGCCTTACTGAATATTTTGCTTACAGGGGATGAGTGCAGGTTGGTATTGGATAAGTCAAATGAAGAGGTTCAAAGACTGCACCAAGAAAATACAGATGAGGCTCTTATCACTACTAAGGCAATATTTTAACTGAGCCCAACTAGAACCCTAATGAGCATGGCCTTCCTCTCTTAGAGCATTATAAGATGTGCATCCTTGAGGGACTGAAGAAAGAAGTCCTTAAACAGAAAAATCTAAATATGGTAAAAAGCAGTATAACAAAAGCTCACAGAAGACCCCTCTGAGTTTCTTGAGAGAATTTATCAGGCCTATAGAAAATACACTGATTTGGATGCACAAGCCCCTGAAAATATTAGAATAGTGAACATAACCTTTATCTCTTAAAATGTACCTGACAGTAGATTGTGTATGGGTGACCATTTCAGGCTATGATTATGGTGGGAGATATGTATGTAGATCAAGAAGTGAAGGTGAATAACTATGTACAACATATAAGTCATACTTTAACTGTAGTTAATGACCTCACTTGTATTAGAGACGACTCTCCCACAGGTTCACTACATTCCTTTGAGCCTAGAGATAAGGTGCTACTCAAGACTTAGAAGATAGGATCCCCAGAAAGCTAACAAGATGAAAAGTTGCCCGGAACTTGGGACATACTTCTCACCATCTCAACCACAGTAAAATTGGCAGGAATAAAACTTTGGATTCATCACACCAGAGTAAAGAAAGCACTGGAAGAACAATGGACCAGCAAACTGTAAGGAGACCTTAAAGTCATCTTTTGAAATGAAAGATGAATAATATTCTTGTCATAACTTTTTGTTTAATCACAGGTTATACAGAACCTACTCCTTTCAAACAAGATGAAAATGTTTGGGTATGTTTAGCAAAAAATGTTCCAAATATCTGTGACTTTTGTCTTGCAGGAGGAACCTCTTCACTGCCTAGTATTACTGGTCTGAGAGAGGCATTTGTTGTTTTGATTCTTTTTATCATTTTCAGAATTATAACTTGTTGTTGCATACAACATGCCCCTTTGTGTGGATCTGCAATTAAGTGTATTCTCAAAACCCCTACAAGATTTTCTAATGCTAAAATACATGCTCAACAGCAAAATGATTACTTCCATGTGAAACTAATCTCATAGAAGTAGGATAGAATAGGATAGTTAAGACTAACAGTGGGTAATAAGGAGGGATCTCGAGAGTTAAGCATTTTTTAGCTATAACTTATAGTTAATAATATTAGTGATTAGTGTGGTACATATAGGCAGTTGTTCCAGGAATGGGATATATGACCAGTCCTACCCTAACTCTAGGAGGCCTGTAAGCAATTCAATTTTTGTGCCCCAGGAGGACTGCAAGTGATCAAGATGGTATCTGAGCCACTGTGCTCCAGGGAGAGATGTCCACTGACCAGGATGCACGTAAAGAATCACTGGTCAGCAGGTGAAAGGATGCTAGGAAAATCGCTGGACTACAGCCTTTATCTCATTAACATTTCTACCTGACTTCCAAATCCCTTACCTACCCTTTTATTCTCTTTATTAAAAGGGTCAATTTGAGATGTTAAGGTGATTTTTTAGGGTACATAACCTGCCATCTTCTCAGATTGCCAGCATCTCAATAAAGCACCCATAAAGATTCAATATCTACTTATTGGTCCTGATATTAACAGGCAGCACAAATGCCGACTCTTCCTTCCAGTTTCATCTATATTCATAACCATAATTGTCAAAAGCTGGATTGGACACCAAAGTCCATCAAACAGTAAATGAATATATAAAGGGTGACCCATCTGTATAATGGGACACTATTCAACATTGAATAGGATTTTTAAAAATTTATTTCAAACCAGTGTAATTCAGCTCTAAAACCTAATACTTGATTTAGTCACTGGAATATTTTAAGGTATGTTTTGACAACCTGACTGTGTTAATCTCCCCTTACAATATAAATCTTATAAAATCTTGATACAGATCAATTATACCTGATTAAATTTAACTTTTTAATTGAGATGTTCTGAATTGTGGAACACATGTGTTATAAGGCTCATAGAGAAGAAAAGGATATAAATATCTTGTTCATCATTCTGATATAAATTACATTTGGAAATGATAGCATTTCACTTTGAGGAGTTCAATAAAAAATAAAAACAAAAGTGAGATTGTTTTTATTTTCTGTTTTATTCTATTTTAATCAGTTCCTGATTTTGAAGTTACATTGCTTTTATGAAATAAGTTTGAAGGCTTCCCAGTTTTTGTCTGAAATAATTACAATAATTTTGAAATCATCTGTCCTTCAAGATTAAACAGAACTTAACTGGGAATTTATATGACACTGGTGCTCTTTCCCAATCTGTATTATGGTAATAGATCCAACTTAGCTTTTTAATTTCTTCTTAGGTTGATATTGATAATTTACATTTAAATGAGAAATAACACATTTTTCATGGTCTTAAAATTGCCATAGGTTTGCAAATAATGTTCAAGCATAATCCTTGTACCTGCAAAAATTTGTTTTCCTCTCTCCCTCCTTTTAAAAAACCACTCTCAAGAAGTGTTTGTCTCTTTTGTTGGTCATTTCAAATAACCAGTGTTTAGATTTAGCCATTATTTGTTTCTTATGTATTGAACAAACACTTATATAGCATTTATTCTATGCTAAGAACAGTTTTAAGCACTTTACATATATTAACTCTTTTGCATAATTCTTTTTAATAATGCTATAAGATGCTATTAGTGTTCTCATTTTATTGGTAAGGAAACAGACACACCAAGTTATTTTTGGATTTCTCTTAAGCATCCTACTTTTCTATTTATTATTTCCATTGAGATCAATGTCTAAATGATATATAGGCTTTCAGCTATTTCTTCTACTTGCACCTCCTCACACCACTCATTTCATTCGGCTTCCTCAATGGCCATCTTTTCCTTTAATTTATTTACTAATTTTTAAAAATTCAGCAATTATAGTATTGAGATTCAGAATGGTGATTTTATGTTTTCCTTGGTGCTTTAGTCTATTTATTTCCTGTGAAAGTTCCCCTCCAGTTGGACCTCCACTGTGGCTGAGCTTCCTCTCAAGCTACTAAGCTCCTTAGTTATTTTATATATTGCTTCCAATATTATCATTGCCATTGCCTTTTTCTGCTAACTAGAATATCTTTGATGGGGGTATCCCTCAAGTGTTGGATAGAGGTGGAAGATAAGTACCTTTGGTGGCCACTTATCTTCATTGTTCCCTGGTCCACCCTAACTGGAGGAAACATACCTGGTCCCTATGTTCTTCTGCTATCCTAGTCTCCAGAATGGAGGGACTTAGCATACAAACCCAGCTCCTGTTCAATCTCCCAAGTTCTCGGGAGCCTATACATTTTCAAGGAGAGCCATTATACATCCAAGGTGTGTATTGTGTGTATGTGAGAGAGAGAGAGGGCCGTTCACATTTGAAGGTCCTCAAATCCTTCAGCACCTAACTCTTCTCATACTATATTTAGGTCCTATCATGAAACTTATTACAGATCACCAGATTTCTCGACTTTCCCCCAAAAGGCAAAAATCCCACAATCCCTGTACCCACACTGGTACTTCCCTGGATGGTCACATATCCCAGCTGACCAGATCCAACTTGTTCATTGGAGGTGAGCAATCAGATATGGAAATGAAGATATATTCTGAACAGGCTACTGTATTTCCAATAGCCTTCTTTTCTTTTTTAATGAATCTTTAAGGACACATAATAAAAAGTAACATTTACAATACTTTTATTAATCCAGAATATCATAATATCGAAAAGAACTAGAAAGTTGCATGAGAGGTAAAAGGATATAAAAAAGTACTAATTTCCAGCTTTTGCATAAGAGAGAATCAGTAAATACAAAATCATCATGATACTTATAATCAAACAAAGAGAGTATGATTATTAAATGTAAAGGAAAACACTATTAGAAACAATATGTAGTAATTCAAATTTCTGTATAAATATTTCAAAAAACCAAAACATTATTTTTCAGAAAATACTGATCAATCTTAGTCCCCACCTCGGTATTACTACTTAACAGAAGTAGTACAATAATATTGGGTCACAGTCATAGGGAATTGTTATGAATTTGCATGTTTCTTCTTTTTAAAATCATGTCCCTGTCAATATCATCATCCCTGGATTTAATTAAATGTCATATTTCTAGCACAGAATTTTTCTTAAAATTGGCTATGAATAATGATCATGCTGTACAATAAAAGAAAAGAGAAAATGAAGTAGGAACATACAAGAAGAGGCCCAGTAACCAATTAGGTTTACCTAAGTGGGATGTAAACTTTCGATTTTTTAAAGCCACTAATAGTTTGGGTCAGAGCTACTGAACCTGTAACTTTAACAAATCAGAATGTACACACTTGTGGGTTTTCATTTGTTAATTGGATTATTTCAGATGGCAATTGCATACATGGATATCGGGGTTCAATGCTAGGAGTCAAAATGCCATTGTGCTGGATCTGTCAATCATACCAAAGTTCATTCTAAGAGAAACAGGAGAAACAGCCGTTTTTACAATTCTTTCTGAGAAATCAACCTAAAAAACATGTGACCCTGACCCTCCTATGCACTTGGGATAAGGGATGATGATTCGTGACCAAAAAATGCCAATCCACAGGTCAAGTAATAATTAGCTGAGTCAATCAAAATGCCTATTTTAGAGTAAAAGGTGCCAGCCCCACAGGAAGTAAAAAGACAAGCAGAAATAGAAAAACTGGCACATAAAGAGATTATTATGGAGATATAAGGTAAGGGTGAAAAATTATTTTATTTAACTATATAGGTATTGGAACCCTAAAGTAAAAAGTCACAAAATTCTGAAATCTGAGAACGGCCCTGAATGTGGAATGACCCCCTGCAGGGACCCTCTTGTGAAGGATAAAGGGGCGCTGTAATAAACCTCACGGGAAGTCACCTCACAGGGTGATCTGCTCCCACATTCCTAACGGGGCAGGTCTTGGTGAGTAGTCATGCCCAGGCCTATAACCTCTTTAGTAAAAGATTTTTAGCAAAGCCCTGTCCATTGCTCTTGTCCATCTAGGTTAACACACCCTTGAAATGCCAGAGTAACTCTCTTCTCCAGACCCCTTGGAGACAGCAACCACTCTCAAGGGAGCACATAATCTTGTTAACTATCCTGTAATATTTGTTTTCTCTTACCTTCACGGAATCTTCCCTACATTCTCTCCTTAATTCCACATAAATGAAAGAAGCTAAATAACTGTCACTGTCTGGAACATTTGAGATTTTGCTTCTCAGCACTATTATCAGTTTGGTTCAAATATGCACAAAAAAATTCTCTACAGTTTGGATGTTTTTTACCTTGACACTCTTTTATAGCTTTAATATATCAGATCGTCTTATCTAGTGTTAATAAAGTTCCTCCATTATTTGAAGAAAATGACTCTGTTTCTCCCAATTTAAATTAAAATAGAGACAACAGAGAAGAAACAACAATGAAGTATAAAAATGGAAATAAAAAATGAGAAAATGAGAGTAATGAGAAAACCTATGAAATATGCCTATAAATGTAAATGGGTTAATCATTTGAATCGAAGGTAACAGCAACATTTCATATAAAAACCAGAATTCGGAGCAGAGAACCCTCACATAACAGTAATGACAGTTACTAGCAAATGTGAAATATGGCCCCACAAGAATGTTTTGCAATTCAGCTTCCAATAATGCAGTGTAAGGATAATCTGCATTGACAGGCAGAGAGTAGTAGCGAAAGAAGCTGGCATCAGGTTGTAAGGAATTGGCAACAATTTTTTTCAGCAAAATCTGTGAACTTCTTAAATGCCTAAGAAGCAGAGCTGCACACAAGAAGATCCAGCAAAGCAATAGCTACTGCACTTAATCCAACAGCAAACTTCTTCGATGTTAGTACGCTGCAGACTAACTGATGTTGTCAGGGAACTGGGCAGTAACTGATGTTGTGAGCACCGGGCACTGCTCACACTCACAGACAGTCATCACCGTGAGAATACTTTTCAGTATACAAAGAAGAAGCAATGAGAAGTTTTCATTCAGAGAGAAATAAAATATTTTTCAATTACTGCTAATCACATTTCAAAACTCATTGCACCGTTTCCTCTCCTTTCTCACTCTTTGAATGTGTGTATAGGTGAGAGTGAGTGTGGTGAATAAAAAGTTAGAATAAGAGAATCTTTCCCAATTAACCTATTACGTAGTTTGATTGGTGATTGGGAAGAGAAGGGAGGGGGCAGAAAGGAATACCTGAACACTTTCATTGGACGGATGCAAGAGTCATGAATTAGGGGACCACTTGCATCCTGAAGGAACCCAAGAAGTCCCTAGTAGTCTCTAGGTTTGAGGATCGTCATACCTTTGTTCAGTTTCATGACTGTTTTTTGTGTGAAATGCTGATTTCACATTTAACTTGGAAAAGAATATTGAACTGTGTGTAAATAGGAAACCTTTGAGACTACACCATCTGGAGCTAATATTTGAAGTGATTTACACATGAACTAGAAAAAAACACAAAATCCACATGAAATTATGCTTGAAATTTTTAAAAAGTACATTAACAGAATGTATTTACTGCTTTCAAATTGTAGCTAGATTGTGAATTAAAGTTTATTTCCTTATATTTTTAGTTATTTCAATGACTATTAAACAAAAGTGGCTCAGGATCTGGGGTATGGAGCTATCACTCCACTTGCTTTTTTTGACATTAATTATCATTTGACTATCTGCTACTCTACTATATGCTTTCCCTCTTCCCAGTTCATTCGGCACAAATATATGTTAAGCCTACTATATGCCATACATTGTGCTAGGATTTTGGGAGCCAACAGTATTTCTAGACAATGGTCTTTACCTTTTGGGAATAAGAAATTAGTTAACAAAACAGACATTAACCAATTATTTCTACAATTAAACACATATGCTAAAAAAGAGTGGTACATGGTGCTATAACAAATCTAAGAGGAAATTGTACTATTGAGAAGTCCCCGGAGGCTTTCCAAAATTGGTGATTATTATGCTGAAATTACTGTCTAAATCTTATTATCCCTATATCTTTCTGCAGAGTGTATCAGCCAGGTCAAGCCTTAAACCAGATGTTGCCACTGTTGTTTTAAACAGTAAAACTGTGCAAATGAAAATATGTCGGCTGTGTCAGGAGCCACAGATCAGCTTGAAAATGTGGGCCACAAAGTCATCATTTATTTTTATAAGAATTTCAATAAAGACCATAATTACTGATGTCATATATGCTTATCAGAATTATATGATTATTGAATGAATGTCATCACTGTATTTATTTAGAAAATTCTGTAAAATATTCTGGGGTTTTCATTCACCCTCTTCCTGTAGAAACCCCCAGGAGAGGCCTGCCATGTGATTCCCAATCCAGGGAGTATTTAAGCTGCCCATGAATTACTAGAAATTTTCCATATTGATTCTCTGAAACCATGGGTACTAGAGACATTCAACAACATGTATTATATCAGAGAAATGATCTGCTCTCAGGAAAAAAGAGATAAACTCAAGTAGTTTGTTACAAAATTTTATTCCAGTATCTCCCTGGGTTACTGAATCTTCCCACTCCATGGGGAGCCCAAATTGACAGTTACATCAATCTCTAACTCATTAGACATCTCTTTTTAAATCCTTGTCTGCCAAAGCCTGGAGGTAGTCCATGCCACTTTTGACACTTTACATTCATAGATTTTAAATTCTTTGCTTGTTAATTACTGGATCTGCAATGGCATCACATACTCAAAACAGCCAGGAAAGGAGAGTCACTGGCAATTTTGAACGGGGATATGTCCAGTCGATTTTCAGTACCTACATAATGGGATTTATAAAATATTCAAATCTATTATTTTGGGGGGACATTGAAGAATGTGCTCTTCACCTGGTAGAGATCACATATATCTCTATCACAGTATTGTATTCCTAAGGATAAATAAGTGACTGGCTATGCAACATAGAAATAGGTCTTCCACGGAAGTAAAAGTCTCGCAAGGATTGCTTTGATTACATCACACAGACCAGTATTCTGGTAGCAACAATATCATTTTGGTTAAGACTAATAAACCTTGTTTTTAGTGAAAAGCAGTTAAAATTATCCTCTGTAAATAGTACATGAGAAAGTAGCCAAGGTTATCATGTGTGATTCCAGATGGAGAACAAGCCTTTTAAATAATTCTCTCTCCTATGAGCAATGATAAGGTGGACCCTATCCAACTGTATGACTGGGTTGCCTGAGGTTCAAAGACATAAAATAACTTGCCGAATATCCCATGGATAATAGCAACACAGAGACCAGATCTCAAGATGAAACTGACATTAGGGAGGAAGCAGAGAGGAGAGAGAAAGAAATTGAATTAGCTTTATCTGGCTCAAAATTCCATGCTCATGTTAACACATAACTCATGTTTAGCTTTTTCTCAGTTCAACAAAAATAGGCCTTTTAAATAATGTGTCTGCAATTGTATCCTCTAGAGGTAATCAACAGCTTATTAACCTTAACCATAACAACACATTATCACTATTTTGTTTTAGTCAGCTAATGTGCAAAACAATAGTGAAGATCCTACCCAACATGCAAGAATTTATTCCTCAGTTATTGGCACTGAATAAATACAGTGACCCTCACTGGAAATGTCAGGGACTTGGGGAGGAACCGCAGCATGCCATAAAGGAAGGAGTCAGGCAGTTGAAGAGCTCACAAGGAAGTCAGAGTTAAACACAAAGATGGGTCAACCATTAGCCACAAAGTGATGGCAATCAGAGCCAGACTTACAGTTTGGAGGGAAGGGCAGTGTGGTTTCCTCCAGGGTGTTATTCTTCTTTGCTAAACATAAAAGAGATTGAGTTATATATCTAGAGGTTTGGTCCATGAGCATTGTTGCCAGTAGGTCTCCTTCTCATAGCTAACGGGAAACTGAGGCTCTCTTAAGTAGGATGTAAACCCTCCAATGATTACTTTATTCTCACAAATTGGCAGTTGAAAATTCCTTTCAAGTCCAACCGAAAAAGTTAAATAAATATTTGCTGAAACAGGACAGATATCAGTAATGTGACAGGTAAGTGTAAGCTGTCTGAAGGCAGGAAAATTATTTTTCTCAGCACTATGCATCGAATGCCTATTTCAGTGCCTAACAAATAGCAGATCTCCAACAATTTGTTGGATTAACAAATAAAATAATAGGTGAATAAGTTTTGTAACAAAGATATAAATGAATTTTGTGTAATCAAAAGGAAAATGAGAACTAATTCAGTATATAATTTGGAAAATATAAGGCATAAAGTATTTGATCTATATATTTTAAAGTACTGGCATAGAGAATTGTCCACACTAAAATGTACATATTGAGAAATAGATTATTCCTGAATCCCTTGAAAGTCAACAGATTATTTCTAAATCACCTTTAAATCTAGTAAATAAATTAGCTAAAACAAAACACTGAATTTCCTTAGCATAATACTCTCCAAGTTCAGCCATTCAGAGAAAGACAAATATCATATGATTTCACTTACATGTGGAATCTAATGAAGAAAATAAACTAAAAAACAAAATAGAAATAGACTCTTAAAGAGAACAGACTGACAGCAGTTATAGGAAAGGTTGGGGGGCTTGGTAAAAAAGGTGAAGGGATTAAGCAAAAAAAAATACTCATGGATAGAGACTACAATATGGTGATTGTCAGAAGGAAATGGGGTGCGGGGAGGTAGAACAGGATAGAAGGGAATAAATGGTGATGGAAGGAGACTTGACTTTGGTGAATACCTAATATAATACAGAGATGATGTATTACAGAATTGTACACTTGATATTTATATAATTTTATTAACCAACGTCACCCCAATAAATTCAATTTAAAATTAACATTGAAATTCCTATCTAAGAAAAATGCTAAGAAAGCAATATGTCCATCTTATATTCAACTAACAATAATTCCGTAGTTGAAACAAGCATCATGTTTGTTCAGTTAGTACTCAAGAACAAATTATGAATCCTCAGGCTTATAAATTTGAAAATATGTGGGAAAAGACAGTATTGAAATAAAAGAAAATCTGAAACAAAAATGTAAAATATAATGGGACATTTCAATGGAAAAGAACTAAAATACAAAATTGGGTAGACTTAAGACTGCATTTAAAGAGATATATTCCTAAAACATTGAGAAGATCATATTAAAAAGTTTCTTGTACAACAAAGCAACATTATCTTTCAGAGGCAATATGCCCAATGATTCATGATTTCTCTCCTAAAAGTTATGAAGCATCCATCAAGACTTTGAATTTAACATTAAATAAAAATGTGAAATTGAAACATTGGGTATAAAAATCTTAAACTAAAATACTTACCTTTCAGGGTCTGGATTTTTCTTCTACAAAAGTCCTAATCTTTCAATTTTGGTATGTAAATTTCCTA
This sequence comes from Trachops cirrhosus, assembly GCA_028533065.1. NCBI lineage: Eukaryota > Metazoa > Chordata > Mammalia > Chiroptera > Phyllostomidae > Trachops > Trachops cirrhosus. The sequence goes on from CM052549.1 coordinate 20,533,534, forward strand.
TAACACTGAAATATAAATTTTTTTTAAAAAGACAGTACCAGTAAGAGGTCTGGGCACTTTCTGAGAAACAGTCTATACATTGACACTTGGTCATCGCCAACCCCAAAGAACCTTTATAATATTTGCATCCTCTTTTGTCAAATAAAGTATTTGAGATAAACACAAGTCACCTCAAAAATCTTTATGAAATCTTCCTTCTCTCCTTCCTACTCTACCTACTGTCATAGTTTGAAGTCACTGTTATGTAGGCCTGGAGAGATGCCTGGACTTACACCCACACTGTAGGCTTGTGGTTGTGATCCAATAAATTCCTTTCAACAGCTGACAACAGAGAGACTTCTGAGCACACACCTAATAGTCTTAGTCTCAAACTAGAATCCATCGACAGTTTGCCTAAGGCCTCAGAGTAAAGTCCATGGTAGTCAACATGGCATTGTAGGTGACCATAGAATATATAGCATCATCCTTAAAGTCTTCAATCATCAAACCATTTTTATTTAATATAATCACATTGCTTTGTTATAATTTTCTAATTGCTTATTTACCTTACTAACTATGTAACCCTGCTGAAGAGAATGTATATATCTTACTCTGGAATATGACTAAATACTTAGTGCCCATTCTGGATAAACAGATGAGGGAATTAACTGATTTGAAGGAAAAGTTGGTCATTTTTTCTTTATTTTTATTGTTGACACTATGATAGATGTCCTCATTCTCCCTTCCCCACAACCCCTTGCCTGCCTCCAAACAGTCCCTGCTCCCCACTTCCTTCTGACCATCCACACACTGTTGTCTGTGTCTATGGTTGACACATATATGTTCTTTGTCTCACCAAAAATAAAAATTGAAGAGGGAAGGTACAAGTTTTGTGATGTTTATACAAATTATAGAACAATCGCAAAATTCTTCAGGTGTCAAGAATGCTATTTATCTTCTTTTGAATTTGAATACCAACAATGGACATAGAAGTCATAATTCTGAAGGTGTACACTGGCCATTACAAAGGCATTATAATAAACACATAATGAAAACATTTATTCAAATTTATACCTTGGTTCTACCTGTTTTTTTGCATTGTATTTATGCTCTTTTTAATATTAAGGCTTAATTACCATAAAATATGTAGATTTTAAGTGCAGAGATCTATGAATTTTGACAAATGAATGAACCATTATAATTAAAATGTAGAACATTTCCATCATCCCAAGAAATTCCTTGTGCCCCTCTCTTATTCAGTGTCCCCACTCTCATCCCCAGCCCAGCGTAACCACAGTTCTGGTTTCTATCACACAGTTTAAGTCACCTACTTTAGAAGTTCATATGGGTTAAATCAGAGTATATGGGAGGGGGGTGTGGGGGGTGGCAAAAGTAGGTTTACTCTTGTGGGTTGGTGAAACAGTTTATTCTTGTATTATTATTCTTTGATTATTGTATTATTTTCCATATGAACAACTGTAAACCTACTTTTGCCACACCCTGTATACATGTTTTTGAACTATTCTTTGTATGTGCTTTTTTTGTACATTATAATTTTGAGATTCCTTCTGCTGTGGCTTATGTCAATAGTTCATTCCTTTTTATTGCTGATGAGTACTCTGCTGTTTATCCAGTCACCTATATATGAACATACAGGTTATTTCCAGTCATGATTATCATAAATAAAACTGCTTTCAACATTTGTGTGCAAGTTTTTGTATGAATATGTGTTTACTCTTCTCTTCGGTAAAAACTGAGGAGTGGAATTACTGAATCATGTGGTAGGCATATATTTCACTATGTAAGAAATCGTTAACCCTTTCTTCCAAAATGCTTGGACCACATTGCTCTCTCAGCAGAAATATATGAGTTCTAGTTTCTCTACATTCTCACCAAACCTTCATGATGCTATTTGTTTGTTCCTTAGGTCTTTCAGTGAATGAACATTTATCACATGGTGGCTTTAATTTGCACTTCCCTGGTATTTTTTATTGATATTGTTGAGCATTTTTATATGCTTATTGGTCATTTCTGTACCTTTTGTTCAAGTACCTACACATTTTTAATTGAGCTTATTATCAGTTTGTTGTTGTTATTATTATTGTAGTAGCTCTTTATATGTCCTATAGCTTTTGTCAGATACATGAATCACAAATATTTTCTCTTAGTTCTTGGCTTACTTTTTAATTTTTTAAAAAATATGACTATTGAAAAGCTGATTTTTTTATTTTGATAAAGTGCTAACTCATATGCAAAATTATCAGTATCTCTACAGAATTTGTAAATAGTCCATAAAATAAAAATTTTCATTTTGTTTTGTGAACCAAAATTTGACAGATATCCTCAATTTTTCTGTTGCATGTATTATTAAAATTATACTTTCAATTTTTATTTAGACTATTATAATAGCATAATAGTCTTGGATTCCATGATAAAAAAAAGTAACTGAATTGCCACAAAAACTAAAACCAACTTAAGGAATCTATAAAGATTTCAGATTTTGAAATTTAAATGATCTGTAAAAATCCAGAAACATTGGATAAAATTATATCTGCTTGCTTTATTAGATTTATATATTTTCTTGATAAATATTATGAATATCGATTATTCTCAACCTAGTTCTTAAACTTAACTTGTGATATGAGTGACTATTAAAAATAATTTCACATAAAAATGATACATGACCTTGGTATTAACGTATGTGAGGCCATGGGTCCTGTAGCCTTCCCTGGTCCTTTACTGTTGTCAACTATAAAATGAAGGCAGAGGTTCTCCTGGGCACAGGTACTGGGATAATGTTAGTAGTCACACTATAGAAAAATTATTATTTTCTGTGTTCTATTATATCTAAATTCATCATCAACTTTTGAGATATGATTGGCATGTTTAGGTATACAGATATTAGATAATACATAATATCTTTCACAGAGAATTATTAAAAATCCAAATGCCTTTTCTAAATCTACCATTCCTTTGAATAATAAGAACAGAAAATGAACATATTTCTTGAAAATGACCCCTGTACTATGATTACAAACTCTAAGACAAATATGTTTGTAAAGTTAACATACAGGTTTTAATGAAAATGAAGTTAAAAATGTACCCATAAGTCAATGTTTTAGAAAAATAGACATGTGTATAATTCATGGTGATTATGTACATGCTCCCTTGCCATAGACAGCTGTCTAAGATACATATAAATGTACAATCTACCTAACATTCATGGAAGACTATTGTGTCTGGGGAGAGAACATCATTATGCCAATTTTTTAGTTTTCAGTATTTTTTAATAATCACAGGAAATATATGAGTTACTACTTTTCTCTTTTTCATACTTAAGTAGATACTCTCTGAGATTATCCTGAAGGACTCTTCTCTTCTTTGAAATTTGTTCACTTAGCTCAAGATACGGAAGAACTCCAAGGTAGAGTGCATGTACTTGAATCAAAGGTAAGAATGAAATCAGGAGAAATATGTGTGGGAGACCTTATTAGGTCAGACCTATTTTATTTAATAGAACAATAAATATTGCATAAATTATAAATAAAATATAAATCACTATATATTTTTCTGCATATCCCTTATAACTTTCATGTCCTAGCAGGCCTTAAATTGTTTTTCCCAGGGTATTGCCTTAATATTACACTTTTTTTTTTTGGCGATCATGACAAAACATGGGATATCACTTCTACACAGAAGAAGTAAAATTTGGGGGCAGGGGGAAATAATCTTACTTTAATAAGAGACAGAATAAAGCTGGAAGAGATTTTAGTATTAGAACTAGAAGTTTCTGAAAATGTGAGCTCTTCCCTTGAAAATGACAATATAAAATAGGTTAAAAATATTATCTATGATAAAAGGACATATACTTTGAAAACTATTGAATGAACAATTTTTTTCCATGAGATATTCTAAAATTATTGGCCATCCATAATAGTAACAATTAATTTAATGGATATTTATGAAATCTGAAAGTAAATTAGTTTTTAGTATGAATCCTGAAGTCCTTTTACATTTAATCACTCTTGGTTTCCAAGTTGATAAATCCTAAAAACATTTAGCATAGAGTAGTAACTATAGGCTTTCTATGAAGTAAGGGAGCAGGGTGAGTATTGATACTCATCTCCAATTGGTACCAAAGAGATGGTGATAATTCATAAAACTCATCTTCCCTGGATTCTCAGTTCTGACTCCTTCTTGACTCAACTGCTGTCTTCGAAGGGCAGAGACTTTGTATACATTTTCAAAGTGATGCTTGTGATTCAGTCTTTACCAGTTCCTTTGCTTTACTCAATGACATTTCTTAAAATATTGGTTCTAGCTCTCCAATTCACCAGTGTTCTTCCCACACTAAGGCTGCCTGTTCTTTAACTGCACTCATTCTGCCAATAAAGCATTGATCTGTAGAGTGGCAGTAGAAGAATAGCTAAATGCCCCGTGGTCAAATGTGACCTTTTACCTCTGTCTTTCTGCTCCTGTAGCATTTTATTTGAACCATATATCATATTACTTCATTTCAAATATTATAGTCCATTTTTTATGAACATATTTTCTTTTTCTTCTGGCATATGGCATTCTCAGGACAAAGGCCGTGCATGACCTGTTTGTGTTGGTGTATGCAGTATCTATCATACTGCTTAGAACTCAGGAATAACTGAATAATAATGCGTCATGTTGAAAATTCTCTAACTAAAGCAAAACAGAATGAATATATAGAACTTCCGATCTTACTGTCTTATAAAATGAGTGAACAATTCTTTTGAGGTCATTTTGTAGTTATAGTGGGTAATAGATGGAAGGATAGTGTTTATTACATGTCCCTAGATTTCCCCTATTTTAAACTTTCACCCTCTTTTAAAAAGTTTAATGCTCTTTTGAGTCATAATGATTAGTCTTTAAAAACATAGAGAAAACAGAGAGATTAGAAATAAGATGCCCTTTCTCTTCTGAGAACTACACAAATACATTGAGTCTCTCAGACATTTCTTACTAAAAGAAGGTGGACCAGTATCACTGGTGGAGCTGGGAGGAAGAAGAGATCAGAAAGGAATGAGATTAAGAAGGTCAGGAGTGGCCCAGAATGGTACTGAATAAGCAGCTATGGCCTGTGTTGGGAAAGAGTGAACACAGGCGTCCCCATCTGCCTTGCTAACTTGTTTCTTTTCTCCACCAGTCATAACTAGTGTGTGGAATAGAGTGAAGGGAAGGTGTATTTCTACCATACAAATATATTTCATGATGAAGAAAAGTCAGGGGAAAAAAAGGAATACAAAATTTTAAATGAAGTTGGTTAAAAAGGAAGTCTCCTTCCTTCCTTTTTCCCTTTCTTCCTTCCGTCCTTCCTTCCTTCATTCTTTCCCTCCTTCCCAACTTTCATCCATTCCTGTGTCAATATAGTTTTCTTTTATGTTAGATAGAATGTTCTATATTAACAAATTCAACAAATATTATTCATATTACATAATTATAAAGGAGGGTGGGATGTGTTATCAACTGCTAAATCTGTCCATTCACTTTAAACTTCGGACAATCAACAATTATGATAAAGTTAAGCATTGTTTTACACAAAAGAAAAGGATGCTCACTGTGTTAACTGATTATTTGACATTTCCCCAAAAGACAAATGACAGGAACATGGCATGGAATCAAATTTCTAAAGACAGCATTTTAGTTGATGATTTGTTTGGAAAACCTAAACTGATGGTCAAGTCAAACCAGGAGCATAGACCTCAGTTTATTCCGTCACAGGCTTGTCATCTCTTCATCCAGCAAACAATGGGCTGGGTTTGAATAATTGATCTGTATTGATTTACAATAAAATAGCAACATATCCAAACATCATGAAAGATTTATGTTTTTATTCAGTGTTTATGTTGATATCTTAAGTAGCAAGCACATCACACATTGCTGTGTAGTGACAAGACCAAATGTGCTTTGGCAAAGCTTCAGTATAAAAATTAGAAGGTGCTGATTTCATTACCACTCCGGCAATACATTTGAAAAAGTGTTAATGACTATTAATGGCCTAGTCCTCAGCCAGAAGAATGCCTGAAGTCAGTGAAAGTGGCATTTTATCTGCTCTTAAACATTAAAAACAGGGAGCCTCCTACAGTTGCGTGTGTAAGTACCTTTCCTGCTCTACAAATAATCACATCCCCCACTTCACTGAGCTTTTAAAAATGTTTAAATTCTAGGCAAACCCGATTTTTCCACTCTGGGGGTTTTACCCCTTCCTTTTCTTTATAACAAGTAACACATTTGACTTTAGTTGAAGGCAAATGAGAAGGAAATTTATTTTCAAAGGATATTTTATCTCTTTTCAATTTTACAATATAGAAAATACAGAAACTCCACTGTTTTCAGCTTTTTTAAAGATTACTTATTATCTGTTCTAATTTATTTATTTTTGGAGATATCGATGTGTGGGAGTCCACACAATCTTATAATGGAATGTGCTATGAATCAATCCAAGTTTCTGAAGCCCACATGGTTTCAGGGGTTTTTCTCCCCCTCAAATACTTTTTTTTTTTTTGGTCCCTGGAGGGTCCTAAATCAACAGGTTATTAGATGAGGAATGGAAGCTTCTGTTTCAGAAAACACAACTTCAGCTAGACAACAGAAAACAGATGCCAATTATTTGCCAGTGGCTGCTGGAAAACAAAACATTTTATGACATTTACTTTGCCTTAGCAGAACTGCCGCTGATGCCAAAGAAATATAAACTGGTCCAATTACCAGCAGCCGGTTTTGAAATGTGGGGTATTATGATTTGGAATCTTGCTCTACAATTAGCCATTCTGTGACCTACTTACTTCTTTAAACATAGATTCTCCATGCAACCTGTTTTAAAAGATGTTTGAGAAGAATGTGTGCAATCAATGTATATATAATTAAATATTTGATGTATTTAAAGATTATATTTCACTCCATTGTCTTCTAATTCTGCTATTTTTTAACATAGGGATAAAGATAATGTTGGTATTTGAAAAGTCTTTTGAAAGTGACTTCTTTGACATACATTTTTATTTCATATGGCAAGTGCTTCAAATTCAACTTCTTTCTTACATTGAATCCAGCTGAATTATTCATTGTTAATGTGATGTCACAAGCAATGTTTAAGTATTTTTCCTCCAGCAGTTAACAGACTTAATTTAGTCACAATCAATATCCATCTAGCCCCACAAAAATATAAATTTTCCATGAATATTTTTAGATGAAATGTTTCACCTTTGAGATGCATTTCTGAGGAAATATCTCGGGCTGACTTCACTGAAACTAGCAGTTATGTCAAATAAATTTCTACTTTCATCAGCCATGAGCTCAAGACATGCAAATAAAGTCTTTTGAAAAACATATGCAATATGTGTCTAGTTCTCCTACTCTTCATAGTGACTTGAGCTATCTTTTGGGGTGTGAAGAAAAGCAATTAATGCATTTTCCTTGATAGCAGAATTACTATAAGCACTGGTGTTATAAAATCTGAAATAAGTGCGTACGTTGCCTCAAAATGTGTCTTGAGTGACTGAGAAGGGAACTAAATTAGGAACAGCACTTATATCACTGAGTATTTGTTGAAAATATGAGCTGAAAAATGATGATCAAAGTGACTTCAGGAATCCCATGCTTCTCAGTTTTTAATATGCACATGAATTACCAGGGATCTTGTCCAATGCAGCTTTTAATTCAGTAACTCTGGGGTGGGTCCTGAGATTCTGCATTTGTGTAAGTTTCCATGTGATGATTTCAAAGTAAGTGGTTAGTGGACCACACTCTTAGACAAGCGTGTAGGTGACCTGAGGTGGGGTCATCCTTTGTTGAACACTGGAAATTTTCTGAGGTACTCATAGTCAATCTCACTATTGAAGGTGATTGACTAAATTGTAGTCAGAACTTGAGGAACCCTAGTGTAGCCTATCCCATGTGTAATGACAGCTACCAACTCAACTTCTGAGTCCAGAGTGGATGCTGAATGATGCACTAGGTAGAACACGAAGTTTGTTTTTATTAGACTCAACAATACTAAGACTTTCTATGGTGTCTCTCTCTGTGTCTCTATACACACAGAGACTATATATATATATATATATAGAGAGAGAGAGACACACACACACACACACACACACACACATATAGAGAGAGAGAGCAAGCACTTATAGCTAGAAGTACATAACAGGGTATTATGTCCTGATTAGAGAAAAGGGGAATTGTACCCTAAGGTATGACCCAAATGAACTGTGCATCTAGTTCCTATTTGCATCTCCTCCTTAGGAATCAATCAAACTGAACAGCTGAGTAACTATCATCACCAAGGAAAAGAATATTTAGTCTCATTTGTTTTTACACCCATTCTTCTGAACAATAGAATCCATAAATGGGCATGTATTCTAGATAATATTTTAACAAACCTGATGCACATTCATTTGGCCTGCACTTAGCTAATGTAATGGTAAGCCCATCTCTCCTATTTCACTCCGTCTCCAGTCGGAGGAAAGCTTCAAGCCCACAGGGGACTGTTCCACTAAGCCTGAGTACCTTAGGATATAATCTTAGAATATAATCGCACTCCCAAAACACCTGGAGCAAATTCATGGCTGCTTCTTCAGTAGACAGGAATTTTGGCAGATTTCCTGTCTACCTGGGGAGCAATGGCAGGATGACATAGCATTTAGAGGAAAAAAAGCACTTACTATCCTTTAGAAAGATCAGGATTCATCTGAACCCCACCATACTCCTCCCATCCCACCTCCAATCCCCAAGAACCACTGATCCTTCCGCAGATATATTTCTCCCCTTCCTATTCCTCTGTGCTCAGCCTGACTTCATGACTGCCTGCCTAGAATGTTGCAATCATCTTCTAAATAGTCTGCCTGACTCATGTTTTTATAAACTTAAAAAGCAGTGTCTTGTTACACCTCCAAAACTCTCAGCAGTTATCTGCGCAATAACCTCCATTGGATCCACTTAGCTGCAACACAGGTAGCAAACACAAGGTCCGTGGGGCAAATTCCGGCCCTCCACCTTGTTTTATCCCGCCCGGCACCTTGTTTCTACCCTGCAGCAGCACCAAACTCTCGCTTAACAGTTAAGGAGCAGTTACATTTATCCAGTCCTAAAATTACATTCGGCCCTTTGAAGGCAACCACGAGGCTGATTAGGCCCCGGGTGAAAATGAGTTTGACACCCCTGAGCTACAAGAATAAGTCTGTCATACTTACTTACAGGGGGAGGCCACACCCTGTCATACAAAGTTGTCCAGAATATACACCCACATCTTCTGAACTCCCAAAATGGCCTCCATCATGTCCCAAATAAGCCACGCATATTATCATGCCTGCTTAGATTTTATTAGCTGTCCAACCACTTCTCTATAACCTAAGCACTTCTCCACTATTTATTCCTTGAAGCCTTCTCTGAGCATTTTTATCCTTTCTGATTTCTCCCACAGTAGTTATTACTACTCGTTTTGTTACTTTTTATATGCTTGCCTTTTATATTCTGTTGCTATTACATGCTTAAATATGTGACATGTTATAGTCAGGACTGTGTTCCTTTATACATAAAGTTTGGGAAGGTAAGCTTTGGAATCAGTGTGAATTTGAGTCTTAATGAATGAATGCTAATTCTCATTTATAAGGGGGGGTGGGAATCTAGCTTTTCAGGATTAGTGTGGGATTTCAGAGAAAATAAGTTGAAAATTTTTAGAAGAGTTCCTAAAGTATAGTTTTAGTTCTGAGATGTTAGCTTTAAATAAATCCTGATATTAACAGATACTGAGGACTTTGCAAGATATGACATATATAATTCACACTACATAGAGAAATGCTCTGTATAGAGAATATATACCAAACTTTTTCTCTATTTTGATTTGATTCAACATTTCTGAATTCAATGTTAACTTGTAGACTAGGATCATGTATGACAGAAGTCTGGCCGACTTAGGCAACTGTTGTTCTTAGAAAGCAATTCTTTTTTGGCCATATGCATGGCTGTTGTGCTTCTGAGATACTGTCATGTATTTGATATGATTATGCCTTTTACAATCACTCTTGAATAGCACCAAATACAGGATCATATTAGCTAAATTATTAACTGGAATCAGAAGAAAATTAAAATCCCTTCGTCCCCAGGAAATAGATACATAAATGAAGACTTGACTAAACTGGGATCCATGAATAGGCAACTAATGGCCTTTAGGAGGTAAACATAAGTTATTTCCACACAAATACCACAAAATTTGACACATGGTAGATATTAAACAAAATCTGATTGAATGAATGAATGATTTAATAACATGATTCTAATTAAATTCTATGAATCTCTGGTAATAGTCCTGTCTTCTGATATTATTAAAGGATTTCTAATTTATGACTGGCCAAAGTGATTTAAAATTTTAACAAATATATTTTCTCATTAATTACATAAATGTTTATCAGTTTCACTATATGTTAGAGTATCTGTTAGTGTAGAAATAGGAAAATTAAGTCTGAATATCTGCCACGAGAAATTGTTTAGCGTTGAAGTAGTGTGCTCCCATCATTGAGCCTAGAATATTTTTTTTTAAAGATTTTATTTATTTATCTTCAGAAAGGAAGGGAAGGAGAGAGGGAGAGAAATATCAATGTATGGTTGCTTCCTGTGCATTCCCTGCTGGGAATTGGCCTGCAACCCAGGCATGTGCCCTGACTGGGAATTGAACCGTGATCTCTTGGTTCACAGGCCCACGCTTAATCCATTAAGCTATGCCAGCCAGGGCTGAGCCTAGAATATTTTTTATGAGAAGATCCATAAAATGATTTGATTATAATTAAGAGTAGATCTAATGATTTATTTATTGTTGATAATAATTAATTTGGTTTCATCAAACTCTTATACATCTTGGTTATTAATTATATAGCATACTTTTCACAACAGGGCTATCAACGTAACTGAAGACATGTAATTTCTACTACATGTAGTTTTCAGTACCATTGGTGATAGAACACTTCCAAAGTACTAAAACTTTGATGGCAAGTTATGGATCTGATAATACTTATTAAATACTTTCTCTGGCCTTCTCTTGCAGATGTACATAAAAGACCTGGGAATAAGAATAAGTTTTTGACACCTATAAACATCTAATCAAATTAACCTGCCCAGTAGAACTGATGGGGATTAGTGCTCAGAGCATCCACTTGCCTTAGGACTAAGTATCATAGTGTACATTTTCAATCCTTATTCGAACAATCTGTCTCTGGAAGGTTTGAGGCCATCCTTCATTCCTGTTTAGTCAACTAGAATGTTATTTAGCTCAAATGGTGTACCTGAAGCTGCCTCCCTTTCTCTGTTTATTTCATTAAGATGTAACTTGATTTATGATCAGCACTGTTTTCTTGAGACAGAGATTAATCATAATAATTGTGGTGAACTTATTCCATATCAAAGGTGAGTCCAATTTTATCACTCTGAAAATCTACAGTGAACTATATAAAAATCATCATCAATAAGAATTTCTACTTAATTTCTTAAATAAAAAATAAATATTTTTTTAATAGTGTGTTAGGAAGACTATTATATTTAAAGCTGGAACAGGTAGTACTAATTTCAAACCTTTACTTTGTCACTTTAATTTTGAATCATCAATATTTTATAAAGGTATGTTTACTCAAGTTCACAAGTTAACCTTGGAATAACCATGGTCATGAAAGTATTATTTTATGTTATAAAAACATAGAAAAATGTTACAATGAGGCCATAATGATTTTATGAAACTAAATGTAGAGTTGACAATCACCTCATTAAAAAAGTGGATTTGTAGTTTTTTAGCCAATATCTTTCTTTTGGCAGTTTTTCTAGTCTCTGTAATTATATAGGACAGTATGGCATTCACATTGGGAGAGAATAGGAAAAGCTTATTATCTCTACAGTATGAATAAAACTAACTTTTTCAAATAGCCAAGTATCAAATTATATTTCATCCTAACTAAAAATTAAGAAGAATATTCTGATAAATTTAATTTAAATTAAGAATCTGGTTACCTAAATAACTATACAAAAGTGCCTCTAATGTGTGCAAAAATTATTTCTCCTTTATTTTTAGTAGACATTTTAATCCTTTTCTTAGTCAGGACCTAATTTGTCTGCTTTGACTGAAGTCTGGGAGCTCTTTTCATATAATGCTTAAAAATATATTTATACATATAAATAGATAATGAGTATGCAAGCCAATGTTTAGGTTATTATGTAGTCTAATCTACAACAAGAAAGGGCAATTTAGAAATTGTTCAAGTAGTGTGTTTAAATTGTACATTTATCATTAGATTTAACATTTTTAATGTATCAGTTAAACTTATGATGAATCTGAATAAATATATATTTATTGACATTTACATAGTAAGTTTGACATTCACAAAGTGTCATGGATTTTTTTAATGTCATGGATTTTATTGGTATTTTTATTAAAAGTCTGACTCATTGAAGATCTATTCTATTTATCTTGTCAATGTGCTTCTTTCCTTGCATTTTTATAGTATGTATGCTATTTACTTGTTTATCTAAATAAATTATTATATTTCTAATAGTAAGTTTCACCACTCTAGCAAATATGTTCAAGTATTCAGTATAATGTAGTTTTGCTTAATACACATTATGATCACCTTCTAAATGAAATCTTCCTCATTACTGCTGGCAAAATTTGCTGCATAGTGCTCTATGTTCTTACACAGAGGTACATAAGAGAAAGAAAGAGACAAAAGAGTTTTTAAAGAAATAATGGCTGAAAACACGTCAAATCTGATGAAAAATATTCATCTATATAACTCTCCATAGTATACATGCAAAGATTTACACGTAGACACATCATAGTTAAACTGTTGAAAGCCAAAAGGAATCTTCAAAACAACAAGATTAAAAGCTACTTGGCACATAAAAAAGAATCATAATAAAATTAATATCAGGTTTCTCATCAGAAATGAGGGAGACCTGTATTCAAACAGCTGAAGAAAATAGAGATGTCATCCAATAATTTTATAACCAGCAAAACCATGCCTCAAAATGAGAAAAAAGTAACAATGTCTATTTCCCACCCAAAAGATCTGGACCTAACTGAAATATGTGAAAGAATACATCAGATAGCAACAGAATATATGTAACTTTCAAGAGCATATGAAAAATTCTCCATGATAAATCATGTGTGAGTTATAACATACAAATAATAACTTTACCATATGATCTCACCTTTAACTGGAACATAATCAACAAAAGAAAAATGCAAACAAAATATAACCAGAGACATTGAAATTAAGAACAATCTAACAATAGCCAGAGGGGAGGGGGAAGGGACAGAGGGGAGAAGGGTTTTCAGAGACTACTACAAAGGACACATGGACAAAACCAAGGGGGAGGGTGGAAGCAAGGCAGGAAGTTGGGTTTGGCGGGGGTGGGGGGTGAGGAGAAAATGCAGACAACTGTAACTGAACAACAATAAATTAATTTAAAAAAGAGAGAGAAGTAACTAGACAAAGGAAAGGGGAGTTTGGGTTTCTTGGGCAGTAATTTGTGGGAAGGTAAATATATGAGGAAACTAATGGAATAAGCCTTATCTTAATAAAGCTTGTTTTTTGAAGACTCTCTACCCTTGCAAATAAAAAGAAATAATAACTTTAAAAGGAAAAAAATAAAATGTTCTCAAACACAAAGAAATCAAATTACAAATCAACAACAGAGAAAACCAGAAAAATTTTAAACCTTGGAAAATAAATCATAGGCTGCTAAATAATGTGTGTTCAAGGAAGAATTCACAGGGAAATTAGGAAACATTTTGAACTAACTGAACATGAAATCACAAGATGTAAAAATTATGTAATGTGTGGCTGACTGTATATTTAGGGGGAAATATTTAGCTTTAAATGCCTATATTAGAAAAGATCATTTAAGATCAATAAATCTCTATTTTAATAAGATAGTAAAAGAAGAGAAAAATTTTAAAAGAGAAAGAATTAAAGAATAAATATTAGAACAGAAAGTAAAACAGATAAAGAGAACATCAATAAAACTAAAATCTGATATTTTGAAAAAATAAAAAATGACAAAAACTTTATCTAGACTGGCCTAGATAAAAAGAGAGACACATATGATTAAAATTAAAAATGAATAAGGGTATATCACAATGAATTTACAGAAATTAAAAGGATTATAAAGAAATATAAACAACTTTATGTTGAAAAAGTAGACAACTGAAATGAAATAGATCAAGTTCTAGGAAGAAATAAATTATCTTAATTGAGAAAAGAAGAAATAAAATATCTGAATAGATCTATAGCAAGTCAAGGACTTAAATTTGCACTTAAACAGCTCCCAACAACAAGAACAACAACAAAAACAAAACAAAAAAATTCAGGTGCAGATATTTTTATCTCCAAATTTTATAAAAATCTAAAAAAGAGATATGAATTATCCAAAAATTCTTATAAAATTTAAAGGCAAAAGCACTGCTCAACTCTTCTGTGTGCCAGTGTTGGCCCAATGCTAAAGCCAGATAAAGATATCCCAATAAAAGAAAACTAATAACAGTGTTTCTCATAAATACTGAACAAAAAACTAACAAAATACAGCAATGCAAAATTAAGCAGCAGTTAAAAATATACACCATGATGAAGTGGAATTTATCCCAGGAATACAATACAAGGTTAGGTTACTGTTCAAAAATCAATAATGCAATGCAATATTCATATATATTAAAGAACAAATTCCACAGGCTCATCTCAGTAAAAGGGAAAAATTATTTTAACAATGCCAGTACCCATTTGTGATTCAAAAAAGAAAAAAAAATCTCTCAAAAAACTAGGAATGGAAGGGAACTTTCTGAATCTGATGAAAGGCATCTATGAAAAACTTCAGCTAATCTCATATTTAATGCTGAAAGAGTAAACGCTATCTCGTTACAACTAGAAATAAGACAGCAATGCCTGCCCTTGTCACCTATATTCAACAATGGATTGGGAGGTCTAACCAGTGCAATCAGGAAGGAAAAGAACAAGTGCATCCACTATGAAACGGAAGAAATAAAACTGTCCTGATCTGTAAACAACATGATCCTCTATGTAGAAAATTCTAAGGACATATTTAAAAAACTAATACAATTGATAAATGTGTAGAGCAACATCACGGAATACAAGTTCAACAAATAAAAATCAATCATAGCTCTATAAACTAGCAATGAACCATTAAAAGTGAATTTCAGAAAAGAGTTCCATTCATATAATGTCAAAAACTTAAATATTTGGGATTAAATTTAAATTGAACACTGCAAGTTTCAAAACTTTGCTATAAAAATTAAAGACAATTTAAATAAAGGCATTCCACACTTAAGGATAGAAGACTCATCATGTTCCGATGGTAATTACCCCCAGTTGCTCTGTATATAGACAACACCTTTCTCAAAATCCCAGCAGGAATTTCTTCTTACCCACTAGCATGTCTAGGTATTAGGGAAAATTCCAAGAATGATTCCCGGTGACCCTTATTCTTATATAATCCTCTCCTATGGAGTATGATTGGAACTATAAATATAATAAGGTATCACTCCAATGATTATATTTCATTATAAGGCAAAAAAAGAGGGAATATCTCCTTGGTCCCTTAGGCTGAATCTAATCACCTCTGACCTTTAACAGGAGAGGATTTTGTCCTGCTAGTCAAAAGAAAAAGAAAATCAGCAAGATCTGAAGCATGAAGACTGGACACACAGTTTTTAATTTAAAGTTGAGGGGTTCACATGAAAAGAAATGTGGGTGGCTTCTAAGTGCAGACACTGTCCCAGGGCTAATGGCAAGCAAGGATACAGGGACCTCAGACCTACAATTACAAAGAACAGAATTCTGGACACAACCTGAATAAACCCCGAGGTGTATTCTTCAGGGCCTCCAGGCGAAAGCCTAATGCGGCGGATGTCTTGACTTTGGCCATTTCAGACCCTTAGCAGAGTATTCACATGAGTCTGCTTATACTTTTCATCTATGGGAGTATGAGCTAACAAGTGAATATTGTTTTAAACTGCTAAGTTCATAGTAATTTATTATGTAGCTATAGAAAGCTAATGCTGCCTACAAGTTAAAAACAACAGATTAACCAGTGTTGGCAAGAATGTAGAAAACCTGGAACCCTCATATATTGCTGATGAGATTGTAAAAGGGTTCAGTCACTTTAAAAAACAGTTTGGAAGTTTCTTTAAAAATTAAATGGAAATGCACCATAGAACCTAATATTCCCTCTTAAGTACCTACCCAAAGGAATTAAACCTATGTCCACACACATATTTATATGAGGATATTTCTAAAAACATTACTCATAATTGCCAAAAGTTAGAAACACTCAAATGTCTGTCAACTGGTGAATTAACTAAAAAATGAACTACTACTCACTAATAAACAGGAACAAACTAGTAATAAAAAGTGTAGATTTTTTTTCTTTTGGTTTAAATTGCATTTCACTAATAACTAAGGAAGTTGAGCTTCTATATGTACTAATTTTCAACATGTATCTCTTCTCTGATGAACTGTTCAAATTTATAGTCTTTTTTTGCTTGGTGATTATCTTATTGTTGAGTTTGAGAGTTCTTTATATATTTTAGTTAGGATTATTAGTCTATAAATTAGAGGACAGAGTGTAGATCAGTAGCCTACATGTTTGGTTTTTGATTTTTTTTTAAAGATTTTATTTATTTACTTTAGAGAGATGGGGAAGGGAGGGAGAAAGAGATAGAGTGAAACATCAATGTGTGGTTGCCTCTAGCACACCCCACACTGGGGATATGGCCTGCAACCCAGGCATGTGCCCTGACTGGGAATCAAACCGGCGATGCTTTGGTTCACAGGCCTGCGCTTAATCCACTGAGCTACACCAGCCAGGGCCCATGTTTGGTTTTTGATTTTTGAGAGAACTATTCTCTTTGATGGTTGTGGTGGTAGGTGTACATTCCTCTAAAATGATCAAAATTAATAAATCTGTCCTTATATTTTATAATTTTATGTAAATAACACCTTAATAAACAGAAAACAGGATAAAAGTAAAAACACTTAAATGGTAAAAAGCAAGTCACATTATGATATCTCGGTGCCTTAGTCCTCATGGGTTCACTACTGCGGTCAGAATAAAAGCCACAGTCCTTCCATTGCCCAACAAGTCCCTGTATAATATGAATATTATCTGACCACTTTGATCTCATCTACTACCCTCCTTCCTTGGCACCTTCCTTACCATACTCACTGACTTTTAAAAAAAATTAAATAGAGGGATTTTTGTTTGTTTTTCATTTTTTTAAAAAATTGAATTTATTTGGGTAACATTGGTTAACCAAACTGTACAGGTTTCAATTGTACAACTCTCCACCATCTACACACTCCATCATGCACCCATCATCCTAGGCGAAGTCTCTGTGTGTCCCCATTTATTTCCCCTTTACCCACCTCCACCTACCCCCAACCCCCTTTCCTCTGGCTGTCACCACATTGTTGTCTGTGTGTGTATATAGGTGTGTGTGTGTATATATATATTTTGCTTAATCCTTTCATCTTCTTTCATCCAACTCCCCCAACAACCCTTCTCTCTGATAGCTATCAGTCTGTTCCATGCATCTATGCCTCTGTTTCTATTTTGTTCCTCAATTTATTTTGTTCATTGGATCCCAAACGTAAGTTAGATCATACAGGATTTGTATTCCTTGAACTGGCTTATTTCACTTAGCATAATAATCCCCAGGTCCATCTATGCTATCCCAAAAGGTAATTTTCCTTTTTCGTGGCCATGTAGTATTTCATTGTATAAATGTATCAAAGCTTCTTTATCTACTCATCTGCTGATGGACACTGGCTGTTTCCAGATCTCAGCAATTGTAAACGGTGCTGCAAAGAACACAGGGGTGCACATATTCTCTAGAGTAAGTGGTTCCAGTTGCCTTGGATATATTCCCAGAAGTGGGATCACTGGGTCAGAAGACAGTTCCAGTTTTAATTTTTTGAGGAAACTTCCTACTGTTTTCCACAGTGGCTGCACCAGTCTGCGTTCCCACCAACAAACAGTGCACGAGGGTTGCCTTTTCTCCACATCCTTGCCAGCACTTGCTGTTTGTTGATTTAGTGACCATATAGCCCTTCTGACAGGCTTGAGGCAGTATCTCATTGTGGTTTTAATTTGTGTTACTGACTCTTCACCCTAAAATATCTTTCTCCCAGATATCTTTATAACTACCTGGGTTCCTCATTATTTTCCATTATCAGCCCAAATTTTACCTTATTATAGCTGTCACCCTAAATAAATTAGCAACCTGCCTCACCCTTCTTACCATTTCCTGTCTGTTTTCATGACGCATTTTCTGAAAGCACTTACCTGCTAGGCTAAATATGCATTTGTTTATTTATGGTCTTTCTCTCTTTCATTACAATATAAACTTGTTTTGTTCATCGCTATATTTTCAAATGATGAGTAGAATGTCTGATACAGAATACACAATCATTACATATCTGTAGAAATAGTTAACAAATTATACTCTAAAATGCTCATTGTTTGTCAATCTTATTAGTTTAATCTTTTAATAAATTATTTCTCAGAATATTTAGAATAAAAATTTCATGACTACATATTTCTGTATAAATATGTCGATATGTGTGTGTATACACACACACATATTATATATGTGTGTACATTGAATTTTTTTCCTGATTAGAGTCTTAAGTATAAATTCTGGTATCCCAAGCAATCATTTTAAAAGAGTTCTATAGTCTCTTTTTCCCTGGAACATATGAGAACTTCATTAACAAAAGTTCATTCCCTCATTCTTTTATGTAAGTATTTATAAACATAGTATTTAATAGCTGTGATCTAAGCCATGAACCTTTACAAGTTCAAATCCATGGTTACTTAATACATATTAAGTAAAAGACTTATAAGGGACATAAAAGGGACATAAAAGACTGCAGGCAACCATAGGAGTAGCTACTTTACTGCCTAATTAACAACTAAAACAATATCTAGAATAATACCTAGCCTAGCTACCATCTAAAACAATACTTAGGACAATACCTAACAACTAAAACAATTCCTAGGACAATACCTAGGATAATGAATGAGTGATTGATATATAAATATTCATAGAAATATTGACATTAGGTAACAAAAATAAGAGTAAAAGCCAATATTTATTGAGAATTGTCTCTATGGTAAATGCTAAGCAAAGCATTTGATTCTTGCAAAAACCTCATGATAGAGTGCGGACAGGTTACAAAACTGCCCAACATCACACAGGTAGTAGTAAGTAGAGGAACAGACATAGGACCTTAAACTCATCTGACTGCAGAGCTGGCCATTTCAGTCATTCGGGCTTACTGCTTCAGCCTGCTCTAGTCACAGCCAAATTCCCTAAATCAGAGAACTTAAAACCTGTGCCCTCTGCACTTTTGGGGCCATTTCTGTGCTACCAAAGGATTTGAGGATCCAGGACAACCAAATGGAGACCCCATTAATGATGCTAAGTGCATTATGAATCAAATCCTTGAACAGAACATCTGAGGAATTCTAAAAATTATCAGCAAGACTTCCCATCTCCAGGCAGCTCTTGAATATAAGTCAGTCACAACAACACTACAAAGCACATTTTTGTTCAGAACATTATTCATTCACAGTCATCCTAACTGACTTTTCCCACATACCATGACACATTTTTGCAACAGAAATAGCAAATAATAAAGTGTGGTTTTTCCACTTTTTTCCATCACCCCTGATAAAATTAGTTGTGGTTTTTTTAAAGGATTTTATTTATTTATTTTTAGAGAGGGAAGGGAGGGGAAAAGAGAAACATCAATGTGTAGCTTTCTCTCAAGCACCCCTTACTGGGGACCTGGCCCACAACCTAGGCATGTGCCCTGACTAGGAGTCAAACCAGTGACCCTTTGGTTCACAGGCAGGTGTTCAGTCCACTGAGACACATCAGTCAGGGCCAATAAAATCAGTTCTTGACCATGTCTTTGTATCTGTATAACTACATGGTCACTTTGGTATGTAGTATGTTTCTTATCCCAGAAGTCTGCTTTGTATTTCTTATCTATATCTTATTTTCAGTATACATTGTATCACACTGGCTATCAAGAAGCTTAATTTTTAAGAAAGAAGACAAACATACATACAAAATTATGCACATACTGTTTTGTTTTAGTTATTTCAAAGCTCTTGTAATTTAACTGGCAGAAGCATGCACTAGTATTTGTTAGCATCTGTACTAGCTTGACGTTATTGTATAATTAAAATGACATTCAGTATATCTCAATTTAATTTTACTTTTATCAGTGTTAATCCCAACATGCTGATAATATTTTAGCAAACATTTTAAGACATGAATCTTATATATTCTTGATGAAGCACTTGGCTCCTCCTAGTGGATACTAAGGCTTAGCTAATAGGTAAATATTTCTATATATTAATAATGCATTATTATTGTTACTTTTAAATATATATTTAGAATTCATAAACTATAAAACAAATAATGTCTCTAAAGTTGAAATCAAGTTATGAAAAACATAAATAATTACATTTTAAATAAAATTAGTTGACATTAATTGGCAGTTAATTTAGCTCTGTGTTATTAAACATATTCAAGAACATTAATGAAGATTTTAACCAGTTAAGTATTTTTTTCTTTTTTCTGTTTCTGTCACATTTAACAACTCCTTATCAATAAAAAATAAAAAAGAAGTAACTGGGTGAAAAAAGGAAGTAACTAATATCGAATCCTGGATTTAAAAGGGGTGGGGTAGAGAAGTTAAAATTTCTAATTATCATATTAATGAACAAAAATAACATACAGAGTATGCTTTGAAAAACTACGCAAGATAAATGGCGGTATTCAGCTGTTTCCCAGGGGAAAAATGCTTGTGCAGGGAAGTGTAGTGCCTGAAAGCCACACCCATGTGCCATGAGTGCGCATCTGCTCAGCACAGGCCCAGCCAAAATCTGCAGGTGTCAAAATGCCAATAGTACACACAAAATGATGGAAATGGAGACAAATTATCTTTTGAAAAGTACCCATATTCCAAAATGTTGTGAATTCTGCCTGCCTGAAGATATCATTTGCCTTTCCTCCCCTTCTCATGCTGTATATGGAGGTTTATGAAAGTCTAAAAATGAACAATGAAAATTGCTCCCTCTTTGATCAACAGAGCAATCAGATGACCAAGCTGTCATCGCATCAGTTTTCCCAGGAAATGCCTAGACAGCACCAGCATTATCTTCATTCCTCTTAAAAAGCAGATTGGAAAGGTGAGCTCTCCTTATTTATATAGATTTTTGGGGAGGTATTTCTATGAAATATGCAGAAGACATTCAAGTTGTGTGAATCATTGGTTTGATGTCTGTGGACTGTGAAGTGAATCAGTTACAAATTACCATACAGATGCTACTCATCACTCTGTGCTCAGACCTGCAGAAAGACCCTAGATGACTTTTGGAAAACGACACCCTGAATTATTACAATAAATTTTGTACCAGATAAGCCCCTCTCTAAGCTACTGAGATGGGCACTGTGTTGAACAGTCTTGCTATCATACTAGAATATATTGCTTGCCAATGTGATTATACATATTTTATTTCAATATTTTTTGTTTTTATTGAATTTGCTAGGGTGACATGTTAACAAAATTATACAGGTTTCAGGTACACAGTTCTACAGTCCATCATCTCGACACTGAATTGTGTGCTCACCACCCCAAGTCTCCATTCATCACCATTTATCCCCCCTTTACTCTCCTCCACCTTCTTCCAGTCTCCTCCCTCTGCAATCACCACACTTGTTCATTGAGTAACTTCTTTAAAAATGTTTTAGTAAATATACTTTGTATTGCTGTAACACTTTAATAAAGTGGTTCAATTTTGTCTGTTTTTTCTCCAAAAATCCTGACAGAAAGCCTGACATTTCTGTATCTGACCACACATGTGGATAAATGTAGCATTTTGCATGGAGCCACATGCATGTAAATGGTCCTGGCAGCACTGGAACCCATCTTTCGACTCTTACCCCAGTACGAGGTCCTCCTGCTATGCCACCCTGCTTTTATTAAGATATTAAATCTTTTTTTTCATAATGTTCCTCTGTACCTTTCATGGATTTATTATCTAACATTCCATAAAGCTACCTGTTTAGATGTGCTGTGTAGATTTACACATTATCTTTTACACATGCACAGGCAACACACATATATAGTAGTAGTCCAACCACTATATTAAAAAAATTCATAAGTAAACATAACCATCATTAAAACTTACAAAAGAAGTTGAAGAAACTCCTAAAAGATTATGAAAAAAGTAGAATTAACCACTGATTTCTACAAACTATGTTACTAGAAATATTCACCTGTATTAGCTTCCTAAGGTTGCCATGAGAGAGTTTCACAAACTGTGTGGTTTAAAACAATAAATATTTACTCTCACGGTTCTGGAGATTAGAAGTCCAAAATCAAGATCTCAGCAAGGCCATGCTCCCTCTGAAGACTCCAGGGAAGAATCCTTCCTTGCCTAGTCCTAACTTCTAGTGACTTCTGGGGTTCCTTGGCTTGTGGCAGTGTAAGTCTCTGTCTGTTTGGATTTTCCCCTCTTCTTATAAGGAGATTGATCATACTGGATTTAGGGAGCACACCCCAGTACACAAATCCTTGCCAGCTACGTAGAAACCCACCTTCCTTCCACAATATCATTCATATAGGACCTCCTTCTTCAACTCACTCCAGGGGACATTGGAATCCTCTCACATTCTTTTTATTTTACTATGTCTAGTGTGTTATGTAGATGTACTAAGCAATCACGTTACAGGAGAGGAGAAGAGTAAGAAAAGGGGGAAACAAACTATTTCTAGTAGTACAAATGTATTGTTATCCCAACATACACCATTTAAATATCTACTTCTTTATCTTCCAGAAATTTCTCTTTCCCCAAATCATAGTAAATCCGGAGACCACTTCCTGCTCTTCAACATAAACTAACTTGAAAAAACTGCTCAGGATACACAACAATAAATACATATGTATATTTGAGATCCAAATCATTCTTCAGTGTGCTTCTTGTACAGAGATGACCCATGCATCTCTGTAGCAATTATAAGAAAGAACCATGATTATAATACCAAAATTTGCTTTTATTCTCCAAAATGTAAGAACGTTATGAGATCACTGTTCAAAAATTTTAATAAAAGAGAATATTTGTATTTAAAAATAATTTTTATTTGATCTTTGCATGTCAAGCTTTTTTTTGTATTATCTCTCTGCTCAGTGGTTTCTTTAATTCTGATTTTTAAATCAGCAAATACCATCTGCCAATATAGCTAGTTCACTTTAAGTCTTCAATAATAGTATGGTCAAATACCTGATTCTATTCCATAATTTTAAAACAGTCAATGGGGCTTGACTTTTTCTTTGTTTCAATTTTAATGTCACTCAGTCATAATTAATTTTGATGATCTTTGGCTAAATTAGAAGCTATGGGTAGCTCTGTAGGAAAGGAAAGGATAAAGGGCACCTTACAAAGTACCCTGTAGGTAACCCCAACCTAATTTAAGGCATGCTTGATATGTAGCAACAGACCCTGGAAAAATGGCAGGTGATTCTCTAAACAGAATAAAAGTAGCAGTTGTATGCCTGCCGAGACACAGTAAATTTGTATTAACATGGTGATTTTCATTAGGCAATCAATAATATATTTTATTGGTTCCAGAACACTGCACAAACCCCACTAGAAGTCATTTCACTCCACTGTTTTGTGTGAATACTACAATTAACCAAAGAAAAAAATAAATTAGTTTTTCTGAAATCTGGAGGTTTTCTACTTGTACAAGTCCAATTACAAATTAGCAAGCTGTGAATAATAAGATTACAAAAATAATCAGTCTTAAAGCAGCAAGTGCTTCACTGGTAGAAAATCTGCAAAGATTCACAAAGTTAAAGTTATGGGGTAAATGGACATAGTAATGATATTAAATAGAATAATTTCTTACCTCAAATGTCAGTAGATTCACTCTATAAATCCTTAGCATTTCTTATTTTCTATAGAAGTATTATGCCAAGTTGAAATAGTTCTTACACATTTGAATTTCAGATTACTTGCAAATTAATCTTTTTCATTGTATACTAATATTTTCTCATCATTTATCATGTGGTATCATTCGTACAATGTCACTCAATTTCACTTCATATCAAAAATATCATTTAATATTTAACATTTCATAAAATTGGGGCATATTTCTTCAGCTTCTTGTTTGTATTATAGCACTGATAACATGACATGATTTATGTCTGTCATTTTGAATTTTACTACTTCTACAAAAGAACATAAAAATTCTTTCAAAACAAATAAATATAAACATTTTTTGAAGTAAAGAACACAAACTACTTCATTCACTTTGTTTCTAACTTCCTACTCTTGAGAAATAAACATCGAATGTAACTCTTTTGCTCTCCTTCCTGTATTTTTCTTCCAAGAGCCTTTCCCCCTAAAACTGGGCTTCTGCTCAAAATGGAGCATTTTCCTCACCACTCTCCTGCCTTTGTGGGAGCCGTTTCCTGCACCCAAAGTGCCCCGATCGGATTGTGTCTGATCATCTCCATCTCACTGTTCCGTCAAGGTAGAATACAATTTTTTATCTTTCTGAATATATATATATATAGTTGTTGTTGAACTTTTAACAAACTCTGCGCTCTTGTGGTTAATCAATCGGCAGTGTAGGGCCTGATAAAATTTAAACAAGTCAAAAAATACAAACAAGAATTTGTGAAAGTTGGCGATGGTAAGAACATCCAGTCAAATCTCTTTAAGTTCCATCAAAATAGAGAGGTCATCAAGGATAGTTAATCAAAAAACCCATGGAAAACACCCACAAAAAGCTGATGTCACTATAACCATGGCTGTTTGTGGCATTAGTTTTTGTCAAAGGAACAAAGAAAAACAACAGGAGATGTGATGTATGTGATCAGAATAAAACTCAGAAAAGACAACAAGTTATTATTAGAAAATTTCAGGGGTCAACTTGAGATGAACAGCTTAAACAGGAAGAGATTCACAAGTGATGAATGAGAACTGTCAAAAGTATGACAGGAGTGAATTAGACAATTTCTTTGACAAAATCCAACATCCACTTGCATTATAAAAACTTGAATAAGAATTGATGGATAGGTTTTAACAGAGAGAATATAAATAAACCTCAACCCAATAGCCATAATTCTACTTATTATAAAAACAGGAGAGATATCCCATTCAAATCAGAAATGATACAGCTATGCTATTGTCTTTACTACCAGGTAACTTCATCTTGCAGGTGCCAGTCATTCCAATGAGACAATAAGGAAATTAAAGGCAAAAAACTGGAAAACAAGAGGTACAAGTATTTGTATTTGTCCTACCTCAAGTGCTCTATTTGGTGAATTGGAACTGTTCACATACACACCTATTTTAACTGAATGTTTTCTTCCCATTCTCTTCCCCAGATTATATATTTTTTTGGTTGGGAAGGAAAAGGGCTAGACTACTTTTTCCTATTTCTCTTTTCTGCAGAGATTAGTATTATACCAATTTGGGTACATAATTACTGCTTATCAATGGCAGGAAAGTGATCACTTTAAATAGTATTTATTAACAAAAATTTTGACAGGTAATATAGTAACTATATTTAAGTATATTAAAGAATTTTATTCTGAAATTAATTTGACCCAATCAGTATTAGAAAAAGTAGAATTCATGTTAAATATTATCAACTGATTATTTTTGAAAGATTTAATGCATAAGCATAAAAATTATTTTTATAAAGAAAAACACAAACTACTTTATTCACTTTTTTTTATAACTTCCTGCTCATGAAAAACTACCAAAAAAATTTTTCATGGCTCATGAATTGAACTTCCATATACTTGGATGGGGAAAATAATATGAAAAAGATCTCTCTCTCTCTATATATATATATATACACATATATTCTATATTTCCTGCAGTCTGTTTATAGTTGTCATAGCACCCATAATTTTTTTCCTTCAACTGATGAAACTAGACGGATTCTTTCTTTAAGGACTCAGAAGTCTTCCATATAAGCCTTCCATATTACCCCTTCAGGAAAAAAAAATTCATACTTTCTACATAGAGTCTCCTTATATCCCATCTCATGTGTGAGCCCAAGTAGAAGGCTTTGAAGCTTTTTCTAGGCATCAATAATATGGTTAGTTGCATAGAAATCTACAGCCTTCTGTGTCAAGCCCTTCTGAATCTACGCATGCCCAAAGAAGTGTGTTTCTCCACATTCAAAGCTGGGACCTCCTTTATACCTCACATGTTGACAGTTCTCGAATGAAGGAGATAACCTATCATTTTGTCCATTTGGCCACAAGTCTTATACTGCTTTCCCTAAATTAACCTTAGAGTAATCAGATTGATTAAT
>CM052549.1:20560443-20667308 GCA_028533065.1 Trachops cirrhosus
TAAGCATAAAAATTATTTTTATAAAGAAAAACACAAACTACTTTATTCACTTTTTTTTATAACTTCCTGCTCATGAAAAACTACCAAAAAAATTTTTCATGGCTCATGAATTGAACTTCCATATACTTGGATGGGGAAAATAATATGAAAAAGATCTCTCTCTCTCTATATATATATATATATATATATATGTGTGTGTGTGTGTGTGTGTATACACACACACATATATACATATATTCTATATTTCCTGCAGTCTGTTTATAGTTGTCATAGCACCCATAATTTTTTTCCTTCAACTGATGAAACTAGAGGGATTCTTTCTTTAAGGACTCAGAAGTCTTCCATATAAGCTTTACCCCTTCAGGAAAAAAAAAATTCATACTTTCTACAGAGAGTCTCCTTATATCCCATCTCATGTGTGAGCCCAAGTAGAAGGCTTTGAAGCTTTTTCTAGGCATCAATAATATGGTTAGTTGCACAGAAATCTACAGCCTTCTGTGTCAAGCCCTTCTGAATCTACGCATGCCCAAAGAACTGTGTTTCTCCACATTCAAAGCTGGGACCTCCTTTATACCTCACATGTTGACAGTTCTCGAATGAAGGAGATAACCTATCATTTTGTCCATTTGGCCACAAGTCTTGTACTGCTTTCCCTAAATTAACCTTAGAGTAATCAGATTGATTAATAAAGTAATAAAATAAAAAAGTCATAAAATGAAATGTGTTAAGAAAGACTTCAGATCAGCTTGCATTGCCTTTTATATCCTTACAACCAACACCTTGCTTCTGGCATTGTCCAGATCCCTAAACTTCAGACATTTGAAACTACCACCATGATTTTGCCAAATCTGTACACTCTCATTAACACTTAAATATATTTTAAATAAGTGATCGCTTAACTTATTTTGTTCTCAGTAAACAAAGCTATTGTTTTGATAGGTAAATTATACTTTTTCTAATGCACATTAAAATGAATACAATGAAAATACAAAATATTAAAAACGTTCAACACCCTGGGCTCAAACAGTGAACAAAGCAATGAAGTCCTTACTCTCATGAAGCTTACATTGTAACTAGACAATACATTCATCAAATGAATCAATATAGAGATAATAGCAAGAAATGAATTATGAAGAAGAATAAAGAACAATAAAAATATTTAAGTATATTAAGTGCCCAAGCACATGGCAATGGGTTGCAAATAATTCTGGGATTGGTGGGAAGACATGAACAATTATAGCTGAGTAACTAGAAAGATTTTTAAATGAAGAAGCAGGATCCATACAAATATTTTTTAAAAAGATGAAATGTCAATTCCCATTTCTAATCTGGAATAAAGATACCTTCCTGGTTTTATAATTCATGTTTTACTAACATAAAGTAGATTTCATTTAGAAAGAAAAATCCATGAGTACCTCCCATTACCACCAACATTACATACACTTAACTTCATTCTGAAGAAAAGGAACCTGGGGCCTAAAGACATTAATTGATTTTTCAAGTTCATCAAAACAATCAAGATAGAGCTAAAACTTGAACAGTGGTTTCTAAATTTTGTTATAAATGGGATTCCCTTAAAAATCTCTAAAAATATTGACAATCTAGATGATTTTAATGTCACCTAAAGATTTGGAAATAAGAGAATTCCTGTGTACTATACAACCTCTATAATTTTCTCCCCAAAGCATAAGACTTTCTGCACCTAGAAAAGAGAGTTTCAATTTAAAGAATTCAGGTGTCTCATACAGGAATGGTAGTAATCAATATACTAGAAAGAAGTTTTTTTTTGTGAAGAGTGGAGAGAAGGTTAATTAGAAAAATATTTTATTATGAATAGAGAAATTTTGTTTTACCCCTACTGATACTTTATAGAAAGAGAACATCCAGGTGAAGGTAAAATGCTGAAAAGTCAGCAAAATCAAAAGAATTTTTTCTAACATCTGCTTTCCAAAAGAATTTTTTCTAACATCTGCTTTCATCTGCTTTCTTCTGCTTAGTCATTTATTAAGAGCTATAATAATTATTTAAAATGTGCATGGAAATTCAATTCTGTATGTATGTGTGTGAGTATATGATTTCTTCTCTAAAATCTTAAAATGTTCAAAGTAAAGTTTTTATTTTTCTGTCTTATAGTAGTCAGGTAAATATTAAGCTTTTCAACTCAATTTACAATCAATGAAACTTTTTTCTGATATAATTATCATGTAATTGGTTTCTTGTTTGAACTCTTAGGTTAGCTACCCATTCCACACTTCATTTAATTAGATAGGCAATGCTTTATATCAACACTGAGAGTTGATTTCCATTTAGTGGAGAGATTAGTTCAAAAGACAACAAAAGTTTATCAAGGGACATCATTACTTCATTATAAAGAAGTAAATTACATGTATCTGATTAAAAGTATAACACAAGTAATTTTCTTCTTTCTTATTCTCTGTAGTGAATATGTTGCAATATTAAACTGTTTTGAAATCTGAAATTGAGCTATTTTAAAACAGCAAAAAATCATAAGTTATACAGTAGTTCCACTAGAATTTCAACATGAAGCATCATCAGACACTTAAAAACACTAACTTTTTTTCTTTTCTAGTATCTCTGTAATTTAAATAAAAAATGTATAAGTCAATATGAGAGGCACTGGTAGTGTCAATTGCTGGATAATATTATTTCTTTATTTTTTATTGTTGTTCAATTATAGTTGTCCACATTTTCTCCCTATTACTCTCCCCTGACCTACCCACCCCCACCTCCCACATTCAATCCTCCCTCCCTGTTGTCTTTGTCCATGGGTCCTTTACATATGTTTGTTGACCCTTCCCCTATTAATTCTAACTTTTTTTCTGAAAAGCTAGGCAAGGCATACATTAATTTGCTTAGGAAAAAAAAGTTTGGGAAGCATGGATGTGATATTTTGAGTATAAATGAGTTGCTTGGTTTGGTTTGATGCCCAGACTTAGGCGGAATTCATTTTGGTTTTCTCAGCTCAAGAGCTCTTCAAGAGAGTTACTGAGGGTAAACCACAGGCAGAAGGCAGCCACCAATCATGTGCCACCAGAGGCATTCTTTAAGATTCACAGGGTTGTCTAGGTCTAAAAGAAGAAAGGGCAAGTTGCATCTAGAAACCCAGTATTCTAAAAAGAGAACTGAAACAAATAAAATAATGAGCAATATAGTAATTAAGCCTCCTGTCACCAACACTCTAAAATATGTTCAAGTGAAATTTCAAAAAAAATACAGTAAAATGTAAATATTGTTTGAAAAATTCAGGATAATTCCCACAATACTCAGAGAGCATTCTGACATACATTTCTGTGTACAACTCTGTGATATTCACTGATAAGTGTGTGTGCGTTTACATATATCTTGGTATAAAATGTGGTAGATTCCAAAAATTTGCTCCTAAGTGAGAACTAATATATGTGACTATTGTGATCCACTTTTTTAATGTAAAGTTTCATTGTTTTTGTTAGTAGACAATTAAGCTAAAAAGTCAACTTGGGAACTCAATGATGTTGGTTCAGAATTAAATTCTTCAGATAACTGCAAAATTGGTAGTTGAATTTATAATATGTTAGGGTTATTGAAGCAACTAAGAACTAGGTACCAGCTGCACAATAATCTCTTACCTGGAATTTTGTGACTGTACTAATGAATAACAACATAATAACTTTCAGAAACAACATGGGTCTACTTTTTCACAAAAAAAGTGAATTTTCTTCTTATTCTGTATAATAAATGTTCTATATTAATGTATATATATTACATATTTTAGATAAACATTAGATAAAATACTATTACCCTGCAAGAACATGTGATGTCAGAGTTCACCAGATAGAGACTTATATCACAATGATGGTAAGAATAAAATGCGTGATTAGAGATGTGGAATTTCTCAACCTGAGACCAGGCAATGATCAACCACCAAACTTCCCTAAGAGATAACACATTTTTTATGATTAGTAAATCTATCTGTCTATCTATTTCTCTATCTATCATCTATCTATCCATCCTTCCAACAATACTTCTGTATATCTACCCATATGTATTAGTGGTTTGTGTAGCAAAAAATGAAGTATGGATGGGAATAAAAATCTCTATGTATAGCTTTTATTTTTCTTCAGTGCTTCCTTGGGTGAGAAATTGGAACAATTGTTTGAAGAGCTTATGGGGATAAACATCAGTGCATAATGACGTAGGGCTTCCATATGCTAATGCCACATAACTCAGGATTTTCTTGACTGGCTAATAAACATAGTTAATGATATTTCAAACAAAGGTCTATAAAGTAACCTATATTTATCATTACAAAGGCCAAATGGCAGTGATACATTATGAAATTTTAAGTTAATTGATTTATAAACCAGACAAGTATTGACTGTACCATTTTCTGAATGCCTGAAGCTTTAGTTTGTAAACTTCATTTTGGAAATATCTTGGTATGGTCCCTAGTTTAACACACCTAAATATAGTCATGTGTTTACAACTACTTTATATATGTACTATTTTTTATAAATTTACTATAAACTTCTCAAGAATTTGTTGAACTGCTTTATTCTTCCACTTTACAACAAGCCTAGAGATATACTGAGGTCCCAAGAAGCTTGTTGTACAAATATTGATGAATAATAAAATTAGGTTGTTGACAAGCATTTATAATAATTCCAAAGTATGAAAAAGCAAGCATTGAATATTTGATCTGTAGGGTAATATTTTAATTATATTTACTGATCTTCATGATGATCATTATATCTGAGACTTTGAGAAATCTTCAGAATATTATTTTTTTCAACAGGTTTACATACAAAGATAAACAGACAATAAAAATATCCTTTTAGAAAAATGCTTTTTATTAATGAACAAGACACTATACTCCCTTATTAAAATACCTTAGAAGTATAATTTTTCTCTTAATAGATCCCAAATATAAGCCCTGCCTAAATACATAAATTTGCATGAGTGACAAATAAAATATTGAAAAATTTCAAGTCATTGCTGCAGAGCTTCTAGGAGCAACTTAGGGGAGATTATCAGAATGTTGAGTTAAGTATCTACACTAATGGTAAGCTGATTTTGCCAAACTGTGATTTTAATTACAAGCTATCATAATAGCTCATACAGGCAAAAAAGGTTAACAACTTCCACATTGTTTTTTGTGGTTGAATCTCCTTTGAATATCCCCAGGCCACTGTTCTTATTTATTTCTGCAGAACAAGATTATTTTGCGCTGTAAGAGAAGAAAGGCTTCGCTTAACGAACATCATTTGGAGATTACTGTTGTGAGGTGTTTGATTCCGATTGATTGTGAGTGTTGCAGCTAGTCACCAGAGGCTACAGACTCACACACAGCCAGACACACGCACATCTGAGCTCCTTGATGAGAACAAATAAAAGCCTGTTGTGTTAACCACTTTTTTGTGAAGAAAGACAATTACAGCTAATTCTGCATTGTTCATTGTACAGTTTGTGGAATATTCAGGCAATGTTAAACACTCATAAACTTGAGAATCAAACACCCTAGGTTTTAATCTAGGCTCCGTTACTTACTGAGAGGCCTTAGAGACAGATAACTTGTGAGTGAAGAAGTTAAAGCATCAGGTTGGTGTGCAGATTAAATAAGGGGTTGCATATACAATGATTTACATTTTGAAGCCCCACAACAAGCTTTAGTTCTTGTTATTAAAGTCTTAAGGCAGCCTTGTGCAATGCATGCTGAGATATAAACAATAAAGGTGTAGATAGAGAGATCTTCTACACATTTCCTAGGACTGCCATAACAGACTATCACAGACTGGGTGGCTTAAACAACAAAAATGTGTTTTCTCCCAAGTCTGGAGTCTAGAAGTCCAAGTCCAGGTGCTGGCAGGGTTGATTTCTTCTAAGGCTTCTTTCCTTGACTTGTGTGTTCTCTCTGTGTATGCATGTGGCCCTTCCTGTGTGTGTTCCTGTGTTTCCTAACCTCCTCTTATTAGGTCACTGGTCTATTGGATTAGACCATCCTTATCTTAAATTATTACCCCTTTAGAGACCCCATCTCCTAACAGGTCATATCGTGCGGTATTAGGGGTTAGGACTTCAACATATGAACTTTGAGGTGACACATTTAGCCTGTAACAAAGACTGTCAGGATGATCAGGAATATAGGAAAGCACAAGATCTGTCAGACAACCTAGAGTAGAATTCAGGACTGAGGGCCTTGAGAGCTAGAAACTTATCATGAACATCTGTAATATCTCAAATATCTTAGTGCCTCATACAGTTCCTGTTTGTTAGATACATAGAGTCCAAGGGAACTCAGTTTTAGTAGGCATCCTTATATGAACATGTTTATGAATAATAATTGGCCTTTGCATGTCTACATATTAATATATGCATTGACATATAAATATATTATTAATAAAATACATGCCATATAATATTTTATTAATACAGGGTGGGGCAAGAGTACACTTATAGTTATTTATATGGAAATTAATATAATAAATAATAAATATTAAGTAACAAATATTACTTAACTAATAATATTAATTAACTCTGTGTTTCATGTGCTCACAAACATAAACCTACTTTCACCGCACCCTGTATATTATATACATAGTTAAATATCATTACTATAGAATATATAACATCATAATAGATCATATCCCATATGATACAGATATGCATTAATATAATATATATTAATATACTTTGTAAAATAATACATAGATGTGTAAAGATTAATTAGAAGGAACTTGCCATTTGAATGAGAAATGATAGGTGGGAACATATATTAGCATTTCAGAAAAAGGAAAGCTGCATTCACTAATACTTAGGAGACTTACAGATGTTTTAAATTTTATGGTTCATAAATATAGGAGCAGCTTCTGTATTCCAGGCTTGTATAACTAGATGCAAGGAGGTTCTGTTCTTTTATGTGAATAGCACTAGGCATGGGTAAGTTTTATGGGTAAAAACATTGAGTTCAATTTTGAAAATGATAATTTTGAGATGTACTTCAGATTAAATCTAAATGGATATTTCAAATAGTGTGTCTATGTCACTGGAGTAACAGATTTGTCTAGCTAGAGAATTATATTTTTGCATGATTATGTATAGATGCTAACTTTAGGCTTAGACAATTGATTCATTATCATGTTCAAAAATACAGTAGTAATAAGAAAAGATGATCTGTGGCATCAGTCTCTTGGTGAGATGGATAGTAATCAAACAATCCCACAAAGGAGTGTGAAAGGAGACCTGTGGTGAGCAGGTGGAAGCAGTCCAATGGATTTACTGGTGTGAAGGTTATTGATGATTGCCCTCTGTGAGGCCCTCCTCCCACGGTCATTGGACCCCCAATCACTAGCATCAGTGTAGGTGGAAGTAAAAATGGTAGGTGAGGAGGTAGATTCTGTGTGTGACACATTTACACATAATTGGGGAGTTTGGCTTTGAAAATGGGCAGAAAACTGACAGCAAGTAGCTGAAGAGGGATGTAAGGTCACATAAAGGAATTACTTGTTTTGTATGGCAGATATTCTGAACAAGTTTACAAACTTACTACAAAAATCCAGATGAGAGCAAAATGTACAAATAGTAACAGATAGGATGCATTGCTGATAAGTTGTAAAGCAACGAGTTGCAAAGCCCATTGGAAGAGCCAGGTCTTACATAGAATAGGAGAGCACTCCTATTCTAACAGCACGGGAGGAAAACAGTTCGGGTGCTGGTGTCAGAAGGCTTGTGTTACGCTTGGTAGTGAGACATTGAGAGAGTGCTATGAAAGCTTCTAATTATATTTTTTAAAAAATAATTGTAGATTCACATAGCAGTTGCAAAAAATAAAAATAGAGAGTTCCTGTGTATCATCCACCCACCTTCTCCCAAGGATAACATGTTACATAACCAAAGTATGATTGTTAACACCAGGAAATTGTCATCCGTACAATACTATTATTAACTAAACTACAGGCTTATTTAGGTTTCAACAGTTGTGAGGTTCATTCACATTTTATCCCATGTGTAGATTTATGTAACTACTGACACAACCCAGAAAATGAAACAGAGCCCTCACCCCAGAGAAACTTCCTCGCGCCACCCCTTCATAGTCAGCATCTCCTCTCCCCATCCTAACCCCAGCAATCAATGTTCTTCTCTCCATTACTGTAACTGTCTTATCAAGAACGCCATATAAATGGAATCATACACTATGTAACCTTCTGAGATTTCTTTTCATTCAACACAATGCCCTTAGATCTAGCCAAGTTGATGTGTTTAACAATAATGTGTTTCTTTGCATAGCTGAGTAGTTTAGTTGTCCACTGTAACCACGAAGCATGATTTCTTTATTCCTTAACCCAGTGAAGAACATGTGGGCTCTTTCCAGGTTTTGCTATTACAAATACAGCTACAGTGAACATTCATGGTCATTCTCCTGTGTGGACATATGCTTTCATTCCTCTGCAGTAAAATTCCAGGAATGAGAGTACTGGGTTATATGACAAATATGTTTATCTTTATGAGAAATTGCCAAGTGTTTTCTAGTAAAGGCTCTCTGCTGAGAGTGACAGGAGAGAGAGGAGGGTAAGGTGGTGGATAGAAATATTTGAAGAAGCCAGTTTTGAAACATTTGATAGCTTTCATTAAAAACCAATAAAGTATTTACCATTAAAATTATTTTATTATACCCCAACAAAAACATATATGTACACTGAATATTTTCAAATATCACTGCATTTTGAGGAGCATGTTTCACGTCTACCTAGAGTTCATCATGCACCTGACTGCACACACCTTTATCACAGAATAAATGTATAATCAATGGCAGGAGGCTTTGCTTTAAGAGATATGTTAAAGTAAAATGCTTGTTAAAATAGTATGTAAATTTATTTTTTAAATCTTCACTAAATATCAGTGGCATCTAAAGATTGTAGTCACTCTGAGAAATAAAAAGTGACTGGTATTTATTTGTATATACATTTGTTTATTTGATATATATTATTTAAGTAAGTACTGAACATTATAAAGGAAGCATTCTATTTACTTATTAATCATGGTTATAAATTATGAAAATGACAACTGTATTTAAATGACAGTGAGAAGAAAATGAGTTTATTCCAGCCTGAAATCAAATTCCCATGTACAGTTAAAAGTATAATTTAGGAAGTATCAATTCATAAAGCTCTTTTTGTGAAGAAAATACTCTAAAAAGACCCAAAACTTAGAATATGTCTCTTACACAATGTTCTTTGATGTTCAGAAAAGGCCACTTTACTTTTCAACATGAGTTTCTCAGATAAATATAAAAACAGTTCTTCACATTGAAAATAAGATATAGGCTAGGAACACGACCACTTAACTGCTTATTTTAAAAACATTGAAGTTTAGAGATGAAGATTTAGTAATTTTGTTTGTTTGTTTGTTTGTTTTCATAGTAGTGCTGAACAGGGCCTGGATTTTAAAATATTAACATTTCTTTTAGGATTCAAGAAAAATTACATCAAGAAATTCAACTTTTGCTATCTACTGGATTACATCAAATAACATATTAAGCTGTGATCATTCTTTTTAATACTTCTTCCTAATACATGTTTTTAGTATACTGACATCACCTTTATAAACACATGGATTATAAAGTGTCTGGGCAAATTAATTTTTCACATAACTAAATTATTTGTTCTAGTCCCAAAAGTTAAATTTTGACACTTATCTGTCAATAATATATCAGATATTTTCCCACCTCATCATTTTTAAGATGATGAAAACTATTTAATATATCCTTAAAAATTGCATTATTTTTATGAAAATCTATACTATTTTGGGAAGAGTTGGTAAAATAATCTGCCTCTATTTTTGGTTACTGTCTTTTCTCTTATCACTTCAGGATACTATTTGACAATTTGAATTGGGCCATTATCAGACAGATTTTTCTTGCATTGTATCTCTTATGAAGTGGGACAACAGAAGCTACGTTACTATAAGTAATATTCAACTTCTCTTTGAAAACTTAGGAAGGAGCTAGCTCTTAAGTCAAGGATTCTAAATTGGCAACATATACTGTAGATTTAAAATGCTGCAAAACCAACTTTACTATAAGCTGGATACCTTCTGGGGTAAAAATAAAGGATCCTAAATATAACAACTACAGCATGTAGTTTTTAAGGAGTCACTGAGGAATAAATATTCAGAGTGCAATAAAAATTCTCCTGGATGATTTCTCTCTTTTTGGGAGACATTTGCTCCTATGAGTTGAGACAGATCTCTGTTTTTAATTTTGCAAAGCCTAGCACACATTCTGTTAGAATTAGTCCTATGCATCCTCTCTCTCACCCTCTAGGGGGTTAGCACCTTGAAGACAAAGGCTTATGTCTTTATCTTTATGCTGACTTTCAATGATACTTCACCAAAAATTTATTCCAATGATTTTGGATTGAATTGTCAAGGACAAAGTGTGAGTGACCAATCCCACAGAAAATCTTGTGTTCTCTAGAAGTCTTCTGTTCTGGCCTATAGCCAGGAGTATGGTGCATTAGCCCCTCCGTGTCTCAATGAAATTCTCAGTTTCCTCAAATTTCTACTGATCCAAGATGGGACAAAATGAAGAGCTCTTCTGATATCTAGAAAACTTATTTTATCTAAAATCTATCTTCCTGAGTTCTCCCACAGGGCCAGGGGAATTCAGTATAAATTTTGTTTTGGAACATTTCTCTGGACTTACCATACATCCTTCAAGTAGTTAATAAACTAATTTTAATATTGGGAAACATGCATGTATATCTACCAAGGTGTGTATAGACATACCAAGACACATTCCTGTGCTTTAATATATGTGTGCACGTATTGAACTTAAAACATTTATTCCAGGTATTTTGCCTTTTTGTTAATTTCATTTTTGAAGGGATTTTTAATATGTGTTTTTAACCCTACAATATCCACACTGTGGATGAGATGAAACAAAAATATCTCTAAGAAACACTTAAAGTAAGTTTCTTAATGAGAGAACAGTTTAATAGATATGAAGTCATCTCTCTATCTCATGCATGCCAACAAACAGAAGAGAAATACAATAAAACTGCTGGAAAGCCATTTGTTAGCTATTTTCAGCTTCAGAGCATGGAGCCAAACCTATGAGGTTGGAGTGCATTAAGTAAATTCCTGAAAGCATTATCAAGAGTTTTACTTTGACACAAATATTTTGCTTTCCCAATATTCAAATGAATGATGAGGGATGGCAATCCAATTGGAGAATTATAATATAGCTTCCTATAGCTCATATTTATAATTTACTTTTTAAAATATCTTGCCATTGAAGGAAGAAGAGAAGCTGAAATCAACTTTAAAGTCAGTAATGTATATCAACCAATTTCTTATTGAGCCTAGCTCACTTCCCCTCTCTAAAAGGAAAATAAGCAGATAATGCTAATAGAAAATTCTGTCTCTATGGATTTTGCGTTCCTTTTCATTCTTAATATACAGCTAAATTTTTGGCAACAAAAACAGAATTGAAATGTTAAATTACTGGTTCTTGAATTTTTACGTAGTTTATAGATAGAAAGCAGGAAGGCTAGATTCTGACAGAAATTTATGAAAATTTTAATGTGTTTGCACACATGCCTTTATCTGAACAGAAATCCTTGATTCTCGAAAAGACCCATGATGTAGAAATACTGAGAACCACTGCTTGAGAGCACAATAACTAATTCCTTATTCTTTTAATAATTTGATTTATGAGACTTTAATATAAGGTGAATTAAAAATCATACACGGAAAGATAAAAGGGACTTTAGTAGTCAGCCTGTCCAACCCTTTAAAGGGTTGCTGAATTCTCTTCACCAATCCCACATAAACTAATTATAGAATTCTCTATGACAGAGTCAGCATACTTTTCCGTGAAGGACCAAATAGCAAATATTTTATGCTTTGAGAGGCAAGAAACAACATTAAGGATATTATACAGATAAATATATAGCTCTTTAAAATATAACCATTTAAAATATAAAATTAAAATTAGGCAGTGTGCTCAATTTGGCCTCTCTCCCTATAATTTGTAAAACTCTGCTCTATAAGGACAATTATACTGTAAAATATTATATGAGTTTTAGCTTCATAAAATGAATTGACAGAGTTACTTCAATTTCCAAGGAAGGAAGGAAATAGTTACATACCTTCTAGCTATATGAAGCATTGCATTAAATAGTTTATGAATATTGTCTCTTTAAAAGCACAAAATAGCCTTGTTAGTAATGTGTTGGTACAGTGACGTCGTAAATAAAGAAATTTTGGAACATTTAGTAATCTTTACAAGATTATTTGTTTAGGTTTGTAGAGTTCAAGAACTGTGCTAGAGCAGGGGACGCAGCAATGGACACTAGGCCTGACCTGAA
The DNA here is from genome assembly GCA_028533065.1 of Trachops cirrhosus. Lineage (NCBI taxonomy): Eukaryota > Metazoa > Chordata > Mammalia > Chiroptera > Phyllostomidae > Trachops > Trachops cirrhosus. The sequence goes on from CM052549.1 coordinate 20,572,806, forward strand.
TACTTAGGAAGGGAGGACAGGCTGGTAAGTAGGCAATGAAGGAAAAGCTAGCCCATAAATAGAGGGCCAAGGAGGATTCTGGGAGCAAGCGATGTCAAAACAGTGACATAAAGGAAGTTTAGGAGTTAGAGAAAATTGGGAATTTGTTTCTGACAAGTATAATTGTGCTTGTGAATATCTGCCTGTATGAGGCATGTTTGGGGAGCACCCAATCGCTCATTAAGGATGGACCAGGAGATATGGGGTGATAAGAGTTAGAAATGGGCCGGATAGGTGAGCAGGCACAAAATCATAGAGAATTCTGCAGGTCCTTGTAGTGGATATCTGGCAATTTTGCTATTGACTGTTAATTTCTAAGTATTCTAACATTACTTTCAATGAACAATATTTTTGTAATCTTAATACTTGGGTTTCATATCAGTTCATCTTATTCTGCAGGCTTTAGAGTGAGTGCTTCCTTCGGCCTGGTCAAAAAGGTATGTGCCAATTAAGTTAAATTTACCAGAATAATTTGGGAAAAGAGTAACTATTTATGCTATGAATTATAAACTGGTTGACCAAAATTTGTAGTTTTTCATGTTCATCTTTATCCTTTTTTGAGAAGGGACTTCTTGAGAATAAAGCCATACATAATAAAGAGCTCTGAGAGAAGCCTAAATTAATCAGTCAATTAATTGGTTTTCTAAATTTAGTGATAGCTGAAAATCATCCTGAAACTTTTTTGGGTATGACACCCAACAAATTCCCTCTTCTGGGGAACCTAGTTTGAGTTGGTTTCTCTAATGTATAACCAAAACATTTCTAATTAGTATAGCTATGATGGCTTTTAAAAATTGTTAGTCCATAGAAAGCCTCTTAAAGGTTTTAGGCAAATTGTAACAATTGAAAGATTTATGCTTTTAAAAGCTTACTCTGGATTCTTTGGTGAATAATAATTAAGTCATAAAAGACAAGAGATGATAGGTAATGGCAGGCAGGAACAAAAGTAATATTTATGTAAATATAAAGTCCTAATATTTAGGCCTTACAGACTGATTAGATATTAGTGAGGGAGAGGAAGAAAGAGGTCAAGGGTGATGTTCAGATGTCTGGTTTAAGCCACTGAGTAATGACATGTCTTAAGATAAGAAGCACAGCCAGATGTGGGTGTCATCCGTACAGTAATGGTAACTGAAGCTGGATTGACACATGGACAGACTCACCTGGGGAGGAGAGAATGAACTGAGAGAAGAGCCTACATGAGGAATACAAAAATTTAAAGTGTGGTTGTAGGAAAAAAATTATCAAAAGGAAAGTGAAGGAGCAACCTGGTGGTTGGGTTGGGGAGAGGTAATGAGGGTGTGGTCAAGGATGATAAGAACTGAAGAAACCAGGGAAATCAAGCATGGAGTATCCACTGAATTCAGCAGCTAGGTTGTTTCTAGTGACTCTGTTGCTTCTTTTGTTCATGGAACTACCAAAATTCCTGACTAACTCTAACCTATCCTTTGAACATCAGCTTAATTAAATACAGCCTCCTTGGAGAGGCCTTTCCTGCAGAACCTTTCATTTAATTTTGCCCAAACATTATACTTTCATACCTTTTCTTGTATAACGCTTACCTAAACTGGTGTTTATGCCTGCCTTCCCCAGGAGATTCCAGGAAGGTTGAGCTATGTTTACTTCAGCAGTATTTCTCCAGCACTAGATAGCCTGCCAATCAACAGCTATTTTTAAATGAATGAATGAAATGAAAGAAAAATACGTTCTGAACCATTGCTGCTAAATATCACAGATTCAGTGTAGGTGTTAAGCCTCCTTCAAAGAAAGGGAATAGAGGGAATAAACAGACAATTTATACATACTGCAGAGGTTTTATAGTCAACTCTTGTGTCTTCACATGAGTAAAAGAATCAAATTATCTCATCAATTAATAGCAAGAGATGATCTATGTTTTGAGGATGCATCACAGCTTCTGAGCCTACATGGTCTACATTTAAATTCCATCTTTACTTAGTTAGCTGTACAACTTGGTCAAATTACTTACATCCCCTGAAACTCAGTTTGCTTATCTGTAAAATATGAGGGAAAAATAGTACCTATGTCAAAAGGTGTGAGAATGAATAATGTAAAATATAATGGTACATATTATCAAGCCAGAAACATAGTAATATGCATTCAAATGTTTTATAGTATTCGTATTACTGATAGATTCTGCAGTTCCTTTCCCATTGTCACTACTCAGGTCGATCTTAAATCTTTCATTCTTCTTCTTCCAAATTATAAATGGAAAAGTAGAGGCACTCTGGCTCCCAGAGAGGCATATGAACATTAAAATGTAGCATAAAGGTTAGCACTGACGGATATTTCATGCTCCTTCATGCTGGCCCAGGAAGCTTTTGGGTATCATGTTTATTTTAAATATCTATAGGCTTTTTACCATAAGAATATGATATCATTCTGGTCTCCCTCTAACTATTGCATACTCTTTTAGTTCCACTATGAAGAGATTTGGCAAGTGTAAAGAACCTACAGCCTTTGGTTCAGAAAGCAAGCCTTACTCAATCACTGTAACCCAGTGAAAATCCAGCTGACACTCTACCAGGCTGAGGATGTTGGAAATGATCTATGCATGTTGAAAGGTACACCAGTTTAAATCTTGATAGATTATTACCTTCAGGGAGTACCAAATTTTCAGTGCCCACCTGACAGCCATTAAGCAAGTCTGGTTGCCTAGAAACACTCAGGTTCTAAGGTTGATGGAATGTCTGGACTTAGTAGAGTTGATGACATTTTATGTCTAGTCCATTTTTCATCACCAGTAGAGTGACACATGATTTCATAATTGGTCCAGTATCATTCACTTTTCCTTACAATAAAACAGCTTGAAACTGATTTGAAATATAAATTTTGTATTCTAAGAAATACTTTTGCTTAGTGCATATGTCACCCCAAGCATCCCTCAAGTAGTCAACTAGGAAATGTCTCCTCATGATGATTGCTTTATAAAAATGCACACATAGAATAAAGAAAGTTTAGTAAAACAGATTAAAGAGTGGGTCAAATACTAGGGGGCCAATAAGGAAGAAGAGTAAATCCGCCAAAGGAAAACATTCACACAGGCAGTTTTAATTATAGTATAAAGATAAAAATTGAAATTAAATTCTACCATTTAGATCATATTATGCTCTCTAAGCACGCTGTAATAAAATATGGAAAATTGACCCAAGAAATTGACACATATATCAGAAGGTTCCCATGCATTCCTTTATTGTAAACATTGTAAGTCACTTTTTGAACTGAAATTGAATCCACTCAACTCAATTCAATCAATTCAACAAACATACAACAAAAGATGTCTATGGTCCAGGTGCCAGAAAAGATATTGGGAGCCAAAAAATATTGCTATGACAAAACCTGTCAACAAGTATCCAAAAATTGAGCAGTTGCCAGAGATTATATAAATGCACACACAACTAAAATAAAGTGGCTGAAAATCCAGGACTATGCAAATCATTTCTCTTTTATGTTTTTTAATATCTCTAGGACCAAACACAATGATGAGTTTAAAGCATGTATTCAATTAGAGTCTGCATTATGAAAGAATAATTATGACTTTTACTAAGCAAGAGGCAATGCTGAAAAAGAATTGAAATCTCTATATTTACTTAATTATTGGAGCATTCTGGTTCAGGGAGAAAGAATGAGAAAGTTACTGATTCAATGGAAAACTATTTTTTCAGTGATTGTCCACTGACCCCTTTTTTCTTGTTTATAACCAAAACCAGGCTGATTATTAAGTGGCCAGGAATATCTCACTTTTACGGTGTTTCCCTAATACTTCTACATTTTATTCACTGCTACCAGAAATTCTACTCTCAGAGAATTACTGAGAAATGAATCTTTTCTGAATGTTAGTAATGGAGAGTTTACACTGCCTTCAGCCACTTCAGTATCCTGTACAGTAAGGACTTCCATGTTAGGCAAGTAAGACAGGAATTGAGAGCCAGGCAGAACCCTGGACTTTGCAAGGTATAATAATCTTGATGACTGAGAGTGAGGGCATGATTACTTGAACAATTATGGCTCCAGTTGATATTGGAAAGTAAGAAAAGTGCTAACGAATTTCTTATTTTTAACGTGACAGCATAGACAATGTCAAGACATTTATCTTCATCTAATGATGCTGTTTACTAGGAATTTAGTTCCAAAATTTGGCCTTGGATGATACCTGTTCAATACATGTAGCCAAATACACACACATGCACACACACATGCCCTATGTAGTTCTTGGTTTAATGTCATACAGAAGAAAAAACTCATAAAATATATTCATAAATTATAAGAGACTGGGGCTTTGGAGGATACAGCCATAACTCAAATTTTTCCATTTTCAAACTTTCAGTCATCATGCTAATCAACAAAACAAACAAGCAAGCAAAATATAACCAGAGACATTGAAATTAAGAACAAACTGACGGTAACCAGAAGGGAGATGGGAGGGTATAATGGGGGGGAAAATGGTGAAGGGTTTTCAGGAACAACTATAAAGGACACGAGGACAAAACCAAGTGGGGGTGAAATCAGGGGAGGGAGGTGGGAATGACTGGTGTGGGGGGGAACAGGTAGGGGGAAAAGGCAGATAACTGCAATTGAACGATAAAATAAAAACAAATAAATAAATAAAGGTATTTTGTACTACATAGTACAGTTGCTTAAATGAACTAAAATTAGTACACAGTTTGTGAATTTCCTAACAAACAGTGCAGAATTGTGAAGGATGGTCAGGGGTGATCAGGAAGTTATCATGCGAGAACAGTCATTTTGTTTGTGGCTGGACACATGGGCAACATTAGAAGGCAAAGAAGGGGAAAGAGCTCCTGGCACTGAGAACAATACGAATGTAAGTACAGAGTAAGCAGGAGAGCAAAAGTTATGTCTGTAAAGACTGAATATTCTGAACATCCTGTCAAGATGGAGGCATAGGTAAACACGGCTCATCTCCTCACACAACCATAGCGAAATTACAGCTGAACTACAGAACAAATATCACTCAGAATCATCAGAAAATTGAGCTGCATGAAAGTCTGACAACTGACGAATTAAAAAAACACATTTATCCAGATGGGTAGTAGGGACAGAGGGTGTGGAGACACAGAGATGCAGAGACACAGATACCTCAAACAGGCTGCCCTCAAACCCAAGTGTGGTGGATATAAAACAGACGGATATCTCAGGAGTGAGGTTATCCCAGCCCCACATGAGACCACCCAGCCCAGGGTTCCAGTGCTAGGAAAACAAATCCCCGTAACTTCTGGCTGTAAAAACCAGTGGGGGTTTGGGTCAGAGGAAGAAACTGCAGGATTTTCAGGCAACTGCTGTTGGAGGGCCCTGCACAGAGACTTACTCAGATTCATTCCCTCTGGGCTCCAGAACTGGGGCAGCATCTTGAAGGGCACCAATGGCATACAAGGAAGAACTGAAGTGTCTGGCATCAGGGTGACAGCTGGAGGACAGGTTCCTCCCAGATAGACCTGCAGACAATGGCTTTTGTTCTTTTTCTGAGCCCTCCTTCACACATAGCCACAGTGTGGTGGCACTATATCTGAATCTCCAACAACCTGGCCCACATGGTAAGCCCTACCCTGTTGGTTAACTAAAGGTCCACCCTATCCAACTTACAGGCCCACCCACGAAGATAATAGTGGCTTTTCATATGAAGGTCTGGGCTAGGCATAGGCTTCAGGCCTTCCTAAATCCACTCAAACAAGCAACAGCTGAGCCCAGCCTCATACCTCTCTCTGAGTGGACCCAGGCCCAGGACCAGCAGCAGCTATCTTTAGATCTTTTTATAGCTTATGCTAAGGAGCCCAGACAGAACACAGGTGGAAGTTGACCTTTGCCTGCACCGCACAGGAAACCCCAGAGCCTGCACGCCCAGCAGGCAGTTATAGATCATATTGGAGCACCACCCAACCATCTCCACAAGCCACAGAGGGAGGTGGTTGTAGTCCTACCAGCTGTCTAGACTGGGCAAATCCTTCCCACTGACTGCTGACAGCAATCAAGACTCAACTATAAGAGGAGAGCATACTCAGCCCACACTGAGGGCTCTCCTGGCGTACCCAGCTTGTGGAGTAAGGGAGGCTGTGCCACTGGACCCTACAGGATACCTACTATATTAGGCCTACCAAGACATAGAGTCTAAGTAGCTCTACCTAATACATAGAAACAAACACAGCAAGGCTGCCAAAATGAGGAGACAAAGACACACTGTCCAAATAAAAGAATAGAACAAAACTCCAGAAAAAGAGCTAAATAAAATGAAGATAAGCAACCTATCAGATGCAGAGTTCAAAACGTTGGTTATAAGGATGCTCAAGGAACTTAGTAGGTACTTCAACAGCATAAAAATGATCCAATAAGAAATGTAGGAGACATTATTTGAAATAAAGAACAATTTATAGGGAATCAACAATCAAGTGGATGAAGCCAAGAATCAAATCAGTGATTTGGACCATACAGAAGAAAAAGACATCCAATCAGTACAGCAAGAAGAAAAAAGAACTAAAAACAAATTGAGACTAGTGTAAGGACCCTCTGGCACAAATTCAAGCATTACAACATTTGCATCATAAGGACACCAGAAAGAGAAGAGAAAGAACAAGAAATTGGAAACCTGTTTGAAAAAAATAATAAAAGAAAACTTCCCTAATTTGGTGAAGGAAATAGACATACAAGTCCAGGAAGCACAGACAGTCCCAAAAAAGATGGACACAAAGAGGACCACACCAAGACACATCATAAATAAAATGCCAAAGGTTAAAGATAAAGAGATAATTTTAAAAGAAGCAAGAGAAAAGCAGTAATTACCTACAAAAGAGTTCCCATAAGGCTGTCAGCTGATTTCTCAAAAGAAACTTTGCAGGCTAGAAGGGATTAACAAGAAGTATGCAAAGTGATGAAAAGCTAGGACCTAAAACCTAGATTACTCTATCCAGGAAAGCTATCATTTAGATTCAAAGGACAGATAAAGTGCTTCCCAGAAGAAGTAAAGATAAAGGTGTTCATCACCAAGCCATTAATATATGAAATGTTAAAGGGACTTATTTAAGAAAAAGAAGATCAAAACTACAAACATTAAAATGGCAATAAATGCATAACTATCAACAGCTCAATCTAAAAAACAGACTAAGCAAACAACCAGAACAGGCACAGAATCATACATAAGGACATCATTGGGATAGTGGCCAGTTCAGAGGGAAGTTTGGGCAAATGAGGGAAAAGGTGAAGGGATTAAGAACTGGTAGGCACAGAATAGCCATGGGGATGTTAAGAGCAAGTAGGAAATGGGGTAGCCATAGAACTTACATGCATGACCCATGGACATGCACAAAAGAGGGGGCATTGCAGAAGGGAGTGAGAGGTCCTAGGTGGAGGGGGACAAAGAAGGAAAAATTGGGATAACTATAATAGCATAATCAACAAAAAAAGTATTTGCTTAATAGAAAGCAAGTTTCAAAAAAATAAATAAAAATGATCTGTAAGAAAATAAACCAAAAGTTAAAAGAAGTTATTTCTGGGTAGTGAGTTACAGATGATTTGAATTTTCTTCTTTTTTCAGTTTTTGTCTATCTGATTTCCTTGAGTTGCTGCACTTACATAAAAATTCTTAATAATTCAATTTTTAAAAAAAGACTGAATACCTTGAGTTTGCCAGGTTTATATTGAAAAATTGAAGAAATAAGATGGTATTACAGATTAATCTAAAGTTAAGAAGAACCTAGATTTTTGAGTTGTGGAATATGGATTTATTAGAACATATGTGAGATATCATTGAAGGAAGTTGAACAAAGCGATGACAGTAACATTTAGTTAAGTGAGTCAGACACTAGCAATCAGGAAATGTTGAAATATTTTAATTTATAGAGAGACAAACATTTAAATGTTAAAGCACTAGTGAAGATGAGTTTGAGTTTAAATGATTATTAAGTCTGCACGCCTGATATTTTCCATGTCCAGCCCTTAAAACATTTTATATATTTTTGAATTATAGACAACCCAACCATCCATTTGTAAAATATATATCCATTTGTAAAAATATATCCATTGCCACATATTAAGTATATTTCAAAATATACTTGGTTTATTATAATATCAAATAAATCTACTTATGGACTTAGCTATAATTACCTTGTTTAGAACATTCCTCCTCAAGAAAATTTAAATGATGAATAAAGAGAAGAGTATTCTGTCCTTATTAACATTTTTATGCTTTATTATTCTCCTAACTAATATTCCTATACCTTCTACTTCTTTAACCCATTTGTCATACAGCTATCAGAAGTATTTGCCTTAAATACAGTTTTTAAACTTCTTTTTGCATAAGAAATAACATTGAAAGAAGTGGCATAATCCTAGCCTAGAGACCTCTTTGGACATGAGTTTTTTAAAGCATATTCCTATCCCCATGTGTCAAGCCCATTTTGGGTCATCCCCTTTCCCATTAACCCCAGAGCATCAATGCCAGCCAGTCTGGACACTGGCCAAACAGATGACAAAAATGCATGGTACACACTATCTACAACTAGAGTCTTGATATTTGAACTTAATCACCTTTGTGTCACTGATCATTATTTTTCTTCACTAGTCAAAATGCTGCCACAATCTTACAAACCTTCATTTAAATTTCGCCTCCACCATTCTCCCTCCAAAAAATTTGAATCCTCTATGTTGAAGCTTTCTAACCTTTCTAACTCCCTGCTTCTCCTCTCTCTCTCCCTCCCTCCTGCTTCCTATCTCTTTCCCCCTTTCTTTCTGTTTTTGTTGCTTGCTTTCTGGATTTCTTGCTTTAATTCTTTCTTGCTTCCTTCCTCTTGTCAGACTCAATGTCATTCATTACTGTTATAACTCTGCTTCACTCTCAAGTAAATTTCATATCTATCGATGGAAGTAAGTTGTAAAATCTGTAAAACACACTAACTGCAGTGTCTTGAAGTTTATTAGTGCTCATTAATGCCCTGCTCTATTATGTTGAAGGTCAGCTATGAAAAACACCACCAACAAAGACACCTAGGTCTTAAAAGAATCCAGCTTAGAAATAATAAAAATACTACATAAATATCAATACTATACTGTGAATACCTAGTCTTTACCCAATGCAACCATACTGCATCTTCATTTAGTGACATCATTCCTTCCAAATCATTCACATACCTACAAATGAAAGGATGATTACTTATCTGCTTGATTCATCAGTGAAAATGTTCCTTAGCCCACGCAGGGGCCAGACTCAGCTGTGTGGTTTCAGAGACTGGGTTGAAAATATAATGCAGTACATACATTAGAAAAAGGAAATCAGAACATTAAACCACTTGTTTTACCATCTCTGATCCCCCTGAGGCTCAGTGATATTTGGTGCATTTATCTTTCTTGTTAAAAGCAGATTTGCTACTCCTTGTAGCAGGTGGAGGAAAAATGTAGCAGAATGTTCACGACAAGGCATATAAGTGTGTTACGTGTATATTTCTGAGGAAAGAGAAAGTCATTCTTTAAATGTGTTTATTTCCTCAATTTTCTGCTAATTAAATACCTCAGAGGATTTTTTAAAATGAAGGAAGGAGGGAAAAGCATAATTATAAAATATAGGGAAACGGCAAACATAACGAGGTAATAGAGAATAAATTCCTGTATGAAATAAAGCAAACAGGTTACACATATATTGCATTTTAGGGATTTCATTCCCTAAGTTTCTAGTTCACACTTGTTTGCATTTTAGTTTTATAAGCATCAGTATAAATTCTTATACTTTGTTGAATTTGCCTGTACTGGGAAAAGTCAATAGCGGCAAAGCATATAAAAGTTGTCAGGAAGTAATTCTGTTAGGGACTCTGAGGAAAATCAAAAAGCATGGCATAATTCTTGACCAGAGGGAAAGTCCAGAGAAGCAAAGAGAATGTTCTGATGTGATAAAATAAAACCATGGGATGGTGGTTTTCAACCTTAGCTGCACATTAGCATCACTATGGAAGCTTTTAAATATCCTAACAACCAGGCAGCCACCCAGCCCAATTAATGCAGAATCTTTGGCTATCTAGCCCATTTTGTCTTTCCTGGTGAATCAAGGCAAGAGGCTTCCTTTCACCAGCAGAATGTTTTGCTGGTAGAAAAGCTGAATGAATTTTTGCTTCCATATATTTAACAAAAAGTCCTGATAAAGGACTCCGGCATGGATGGCTGCATTGGTCTCAAAGGTGTGTTGGGGACACTTGATCCAAGCCACCCAGCCATCAACCTAGTAACACCCCCTTGATCTTCATTTAACAACTGTTCCATTTCTTCCCTTTTGATACCCAGAGTGCTTCCCATGAGTTGTAATACGCCATGATGTTTGTGTTTTGGTGATTGAAAATACCCTATAAAGAGGTTTCCCATTTGGTTCCGTCATCTTTCCCTTATTCACTACTTAGTAAGTTTTTTGTATCTCATCCAGCACTTCCTGTTGGACTTCATTTTGTTTTTAAAATATTTCAGTTTGTTCTTTCTTCCTGTCCAGGCCAGCATTCACTTTACCTAGACGTCCCTGTAATACCACTTTCCCCTGCTAGACTGTATGCTTTCTCCATCTATTCAGCTGGTACCAATTTCAGGTTAACTAGTATGTGAGCATCCTGCTTTTCTTGTTCCCTAAAGACAGAAAGCTGTAACACATGTTCGTTTTTCTCCTTGGCGACCACATTCGTGTTCCTGCAATGTTTCTACCTGCCAACTGGCTTGATGGCTGGCCTTTCCCATTGCATGACAAGATGAACGTAGCTTTTCCTCCAAAACTGCAACTTTCCTTCTCAGTTAGCTGCTCTACCTTCTGCAGCACAAGCCTCTGGTGAAGAAGGATCTTTTCATTCTAAAGCATGGTGAAGCCACCTCTCCAGCTCCTGGTTGAAGTGTAATTCTTTGTCATGCAAATATCAAACTTCCTTCTCTGAGGCACAATTTTCCATGTTTCTGTTTTAATGCCAATATGCCTTTATTTTTCTCCCATTGAAACATAATTAACTGTCTTTTCCTGCATTGGTGTAACTGCATTTAGAAGCTGATTTAATTCCCCAGTCTTGCCTTTTCTTTTTCTTTCAGTAGTTGCTCTAAAGCAAAAGCCTTTTTTGTCATTGCAACATATTCTCATTCAAATTCTTTCTCTTTCTTTATCCTAAAAAGTCATATATTTGTCTCTTGTAGTGCTTGATTTTCTGTTTCCTTTTATCTAGATGTTTCTACTATTTTTTTCTGCATGTTCCTGCTTTGGTTTACACAAACCCGCTTCAAAATTCAGTGGTCTGTCCTCCAGGTTGGTTACGATCTGCCTGAAAGGGTAATTCTGCTCATTCCATTAGGAAAATTTTCACTTAAAGAATGTCATTCATCACTTTTTGTTTTGGTTAAGGGCTCTTTTTCCTTAGGTAAGTTTTGTCAAACATCTTGCTTCTACTTAAGCTGCTTAATTTCTGTATCAGTTTGTTCACATTGTCTTTCTAGTTCAGAGGTGGCAGCAACTGAAATCAGACAATCTCTGATTTTCTATATCGAGGGTTCTCATCGTTGCTTCTTTCTCCTGCGTTGGTTTTCTCAGCTCTTATACCTTTTCTTGGAGCAGTTTAGAAGACTCACTCAGTTCATCCGATTTAATTGCCTTAAGAGAGTCTGTGGATTCCGAAGTGATTGATCCGGAGGAGGGCTGTGGTGAAGTGAGGTCACACTGACCTGAGAGAGCATCGTTGGCATTTCAAAGCCGCCCTCTGCTGAGTTAAGTTTGTGCTGACTCCTTCCCCAAACCGGACTCAAGAAAGCGCCTTTGCGTTTTCTTAAATATGTTCCTTAAGCTCCAGGTTCTCCTTTTGGGTGTTTAAATTATATTTTTTGGGACTGATTTAGATGATTTACTAAGTCTTCTATTATCCTTAAGGTTCTGCCTGTTTAAATAGAAATCACTCACAGCCAATTAACTTTGAATTAACTTTTCTTTCTGCTTGTCTGACTCTTCAGTCCTGTTCATTTTATCATCTTCACGTTGACAAACTCTCTTTTTCTCATCATCTAGAGCTTGTTTTTGTTTACCAATGATGCTGTCTCCTTCATTGTGTTGTTTTGATAGCTGATCTTTCATCAAAACCACCTGCTTTTCAGGTTCTTGGTTCTACTGGTCCAGCTCTCCTAACTCAGCTACTGCCTGAGTTTTTGGTCCTTGGCCTCCAAGTCACATCTTAAATGATTTACTTCTGAATCCAAATTCATGTCTTGTATAGCTGTACTTTTAATTCCTTCACTATCCTTGTTTAATTTTAAAAGTGATAAAATTCTTCCTTTTCTTGTCTTAACAAAAAAAGAAAAGAAAAAGAGCACATGGACACGGACAAAAATGTGATTGCAGGGTGAGGAGGGTGGGTAAAGGTAAAAGAGGGTGTAGGGCAGATAAACAGAAAAAAAGAAAGAAATTGGTAATCAAAATAGATAAGATCCATTCTAAGGGTGTCAATTACATTACATTGAGTATTGACTTGAACATATTTAAGTAAGTTCCACTGCTTATTGAGACAGCTTGAAAGTTTTAAGCTATTTGACCTAGAGAAAGATTGGGGTAGGTACAAGGTGGGGTAGAATGGGTTGCAGAGGTGTCCAACCTTTTGGCGTCTCTGTGCCACACTGGAAGAAAAGTTGTCCTGGGCCACACATTAAATACATTGTGACGTGTAATCATCAAAAAATTTCATAACGTTTTAAGTAAATTTACAATTTCATAGCCATTCTGGGCTGCATGCGGCCCATGGGCTATGTATTGAACACTCCAGGTGGGAATGGGGGAACCATGTCTTATAGGTGGTCTACTGGGAAGGGCAGAGAATTCTCCACTCTTACATGAATTATCATCTCAGGCCAGTTATTTAATTTTTCCAAGTCTTAGTTTATTCATCTGTAACATGAGGATACTTCCAAGGCTTTGCAGAGCTTTATGATGATAAAATAAAGTCATATAATGACAATAAATAAATAAATAAATAAATAAGGAAGGTTTGATTTTCTACAACTTGAATTTGTTCTTTAAGTCTCAGGCTGTTACCAATGAGACCGTTACCCTGGTTTAAGCTACAGAGACTCGTCATTGCATTTTCATAATCAAACAGCTTATTGCACTATGAACACTTCCTCCACAGGTGTTCTCGGTGGAGGACTCTTTCCTCTTCCATCATGGGACCACTTCGCTTTTTAACGTAAGGCTTCAATTCACATTCTTCAATGTTTCTTTCTTTTCCTCTTTTATGCGGTCTTATTTTCTCCTTAAAACATCCCCTTTACTTTGTGCAGAAGATAATTTTTATTGGTGTATTTAATTCTAACCCCAAGGTTTTTGAATCATTTTGGTAAATGCTTCTCCAGTTTGTAGAACTGGAATACCATTTTGCATATCACAAATGGTAGAGGCATTGGTTAATCAGACTCCCAAGCCAACCTGCTGTAACAGATTTTCCCATTCTTCAATTCTTTCTCATATTCACTTATTTTTATCTCGAAGTCTGCAGTTTACTTATGCTAATTCCTGTTGACGAACATTCTGTGATACTGCCATTTCAAGTGGGTGTTTATCATTCGCTTTATTTTGCTTCTGTTGAAGTTTCTTGACAGTATTTTTCAGTTTGTAGATTTCACTGTGAGCAAAGCTGTTTGCTGTGGAAGTCGGAGCAAAACACCTCCAAGGGCTAACTTCAGCCTCAAGCCTTAGCCCTTTTTTGACAATTTCCTGTTGTGATGAAATCGGGTCAGCAGAGCCCACAGCATCTCCCTTGCAAGCTGAAGCATGATGGTTAATGTCATAACCCAATGAAGGTGGGGCAGACGTTGATGGTACACGGCCAGCTCCAGACTTCACTGACTCAGTGGTTCAGCCTGCTTTGTCTTAGAGTCATGTGACTCTTCCTCCTTTTCAGAGCCCTTCATCAGCCCATCCTCCGTGAAGTCTGAGATGTGGCCTGTGAAAGAAGCCACACTGATGCCCGTTCGTCCTAAGGAATAGCCTAAGCCATAGGTAAGGCCACCAAACCAGAAGGTCAGCACTGGGAGTCATAGGACTGACCTGCTCCACTTTGCCCAAAGCGTCCACGTGCCAATGGACAACTCTGCCAAGTGTCCCGAGTGTCTGGAAATTGCAGTGTGGCTCACCAGTTGCTGGACAACACCTGAGCAGGCAGGCCTTCCACATGGGGGCCTTTGGGAATGCAGAGGCCTGTCCTGGGCCTGACAAGGGACCCTTCTTTTGTTTTTAATTGATTTTTACATTCGATATTATTTTGTATTAGTTTTGGGTATACAGCATAATGATTAGACAATCATCTACTTTACAAAGTGTTCACCCCAATATTTCTAGCATACCAACTGGCACTATACATAGTTATCTAATATTTATAGTTATACAATATTATTGACTATATTTTCTATGCTGTACTTTACATCCCCATCACTACTTTGTAACTACCACTCTGCACTTCTCAATACCTTCATCTTTTTCACCTAGTCCCCTAACCCCATTTCCCTGTAGCAACCCTCAGTCTGTTCTCTGTAACTATCAGTCTGTTTCTGTTTTGTGTTCAAGGAGGGAGGGGGAGAGAGAGAGAACACCGATGTAAGAGAGAAACATCAATCAGTCTCCTCCCATATATGCCCAAACCAGAGACCAAACCCACAACCTAGGTATATGTCCTGACCAAGAATTGAACCCACAACTTTTTGGTGTACAGGATGATATTCCACCCAACTGAACCACCCAGTCAGGGATCTCCTTCAATTTTAAGTGACTGCCTTGCTGGGTAGTCACTTAAATAGTCTTGTTTAGAATAGTCTTATTTGTAGGACCCTCCTTTTAATCACTTTGAATGTATCATGCCAGTCCCTCTGGCCTGAAATGTTTCTATCAATGAATCAGCTGACAGTCCTATGGGAACTTCCTTGTAGGTAACTAGCTGTCTTCATCTCAATGCTTTTAAGATTCTCTCTTTGTCCTTAACCTTTGGCATTTTAATTTTGATGACTCTTGGTATGGATTTCTTTGGGTTCATCTTGTTTGGGATTCTTTGCACTTGCTGGATTTGTGTGTCTTTTTCCTTTATCAGGTTTGGGAAGTTTTCAGTCATCACTTCTTCAAATAGGTTCTCAAGCCCTTGCTGTTCCTCTTCTCCTTCTGATACCCCTATGATGTGGATGTCATTACTCTTCATGTTGTCCCAAAGGTCTCTTATACTGTCCTCATTCATTAAAATTCTTTTTTCTTTTTCCTGTTCTGATTGGGTGTTTTCTGCTGCCTTGTCTTCCAAACTGCTCCTCTATAGTTTATTCTTTTATGTGTACTCTTCATTTTAGATATTGTATTCTTCATTTCTGACTGGCTTTTTTTTGGTTTCTATTTCTATTTCCTTTGTCATGCTGTTGAAGTTCTTACTGAGTTTCTTGAACATCCTATAACCATTGTTTTGATCTCTGTATCTGGTAAATTACTTGCCTTCATTTCATTTAGTTCTTATTCTGGAGGTTTCTCCTGTCCATCCATATGTCTTTGGGGCATATTTCTTTGTCTCCCCATCTTGGCTGCCTCTTTGTGTTTGTTACTGTGTAGATCTGCTATGTCTCCCAGTCTTCGTGTGGTGGAGTTAGGTGGTAGGTGTCCTGTGGGACCCAGTGGTTCAGTCTCCCGTATCGCCTTAGCTGGGTGCTCCATGAGCCCTCCTGTCGTATTTGAGTTCTGATTGCTTTTTGTCCACCCAGGTGTGGGGGTCGACCCTAAGTCTCACTGCCTGAGGATTGACTCCAACCACAGTGTATGAACTGCCACGTGGATGCTGACCACGTGAATGTGAATTTGCTTCAACAAGCTCTGGTGCCTCCCTCTGGTGCCACTTGTGGAACTAATTTTGTCCTGCTCCAACGTTGTCTGAAATTTTCCACTGGATGTGGTTTTGGGGTCTCTTCGGAGGAATTGTGGTGCAGATCAATGTCAGATGCTGCCTATGACTGGCCCTGGACAACATTTTTGGATCTACAAAGTGATCCACAGTTTGTGGCTGCCTCTCCTGGACCTGTGTGTCAGGGGACGGGCCAAGCTGCACACCAAGACTGGTTTCCCTCAGCACTAAGTCCAGGGGCAGGTCAGTAAACAGCCCAAAGCATCCCAAAATCTGCCTTTGCCTGCCTTCTTCAGCCTAATACCCATCAGGCTCAGTCACTAAAAGAGCCTCTGGTGGTATTTGAGTTGTGTGAGGCATGTTCTCAGTGAGTCACCAGGTTTGGGCAAGTGGTGTTCACCAGACTGATACAGATTCAAACTCAATGTCAGTGCTGTGCCTGAGGCCACTCAGCAAAAGCCCTAAGGTACATGAATGCCAGTGGCCATGTGCTGAGTGCCCACAGCCATTCGTGGTGGGGTGGGAGTCATTAGGGTCAGGCCAGGAGAGTTTGCCAGGCTCCAGCAGGCCTAGATTTGTCTGTGTGAAGGAAAAGAAGGCCCCAACCATCGTGCTATACAACTCAGTCTGTCTGGATTCTGCCCAGACCGCTCAAGAGCCTGTGCTCAGCAAGGCAAGAGCACTGGGACTTGGGCTCAGGGTATTGCAAAATCTCCCATGGAGGACAGCTCCAGTCAGGTTTGTGAGAAATATGGGAAATGGTCCCTGACCCACAGACATATAACTCAATCCCTGACACCCCTTGAATCTGTCAGACCTCCACACCACAGGCCCAGGGAGCTGACTCCTCTGCAGGTCATGAGGTTTGCAGAGTTGGGTGACAGAGAGTTGGGAGGGTGGAGCTATTGCATTCCCTCAGGCTGATGTGTTGCGGGGCAGGGAGGAGAGGATGGTTGATGTGAGAAAAATGGCATCTGTGGGTGGTGTGGGCAAGGGACTCAGCACAGGAACCCTGGCTGCTGTCCCTTCAGCTCTCTCCTCTGAGCCACACAACCCAGTCTTTCCTCACACTTCTCTGCTCGATTCCAGCCTGCCTTCCTCTGCAAGAGCTCGGGGTGAGTGGCTCCAAATGAGATTTTGTGTGCTGGCTCTTTAAGAGGTGGCCTGGGTTTCTAGCAGACTCCCATCTCTCCCTGGAGGACAGAGTCCCCATTGATTTTCAGAGCCAGGTATTATGCACGCTCCTCTTCCTGGCTCTGGGGCCCTGGGCTGGGGACCCTGGCTTAGGGTAGAGCCTCATGCCCTTTTGCAGCTGAGACATCCCTCTGTGTTTTCAGCCTCCACGCGTGGGTGTGAGGCCAGTTCTTTTCACATCTCCCACTTTTTCTACCAGTCCTGATGTGGCTGCATCTGTAAATCCTTGGTGAGGAGCTTTTGTTCAGCTGCTCTTCAGCTGGTTTTCAGATTGATTGTTCTATATTTTAGCTGTTATTCTAGTTTGGTCCTGGGAGGAGGTGAGTGTGGGTTGGATCTCTGAAAATTAATGGAAATGATAGGACAGAGAAACACTGAGTTAAAATCCTACTTCTCTGCAATTCTAGAATAATTCAACAAAGCCTTTAATATATTCCCTAAAAACATGGAGAAGGTGTTCCTATTCTCCTTGAAATGTTCTTATAAACTTTTCAACATCACAGCTTATCATTTTCTCCTATCAGCCTCTATGCCCTTGAAATCTAGGGTACAATATATACAATTTACCTCCAGAATCAGATTCAATTCAGATATAATCTCTTCCTCACTAACTACCCCTTCCCTGAAAAGTCACACTACAAATACGAACGGGGTATTTCTTATTTTTAAGTTACCTCTATTTCACAAAATTGCATGTCCAGTCTTTAAAAACTTGGTGTGTATTTCCAAATGGAACTTCTTCTTTGCTTTCAAAGGCAACAAAACTACATTTAGATAGCACTCTAGAGGCAAACAGAGAAACAAAGTTTCATAATTTGTCAGTTGATACCACTTCACCTGCAGCAAAGACTCATTTCTTTACTAGGGATATAAGTTTATTTACTTTTGAGTCTATTTTTTTTTTAATTTAATGAAATGTGATCCTCCTACTGAACTTTGGCATGTGGGAAATACTAGCCCTCATTCACTCAAGGTTTCGTCCCTTTACTGCACCTGGCAAGTGCAGAAGAGTAGTCATTCTCCTGAGAGGTAATAATTGAAAATCCATTTATGTAAATGAAAATAATAAACTATTATTTTAAGCAATTTAAATTGTTTAAGACTTATTTTTTTCAAACATAGTTTTCAGTATTCCAATTATTTTTCAATGTATAAGTTATTGGTGCCATTTATTAAATATGATAGTCATATTTAAACTAGATAATCTAGATAAACTAGACAATCATAACAATCAACACAAAACTGTGTGATACATTTGACACTCTTAACTACTTCGGCATATCCATATGGTGCTATGCTTGTAGATCATTCAGTTACACACAGGCAAGGTTTACTTTTCCATCCTTGGACAATGACACTGGAAACACTGCCCAGAACCTGCAGCATCTCCCCCGGCATCAAAAACCAACCACTCTGCCCATCTATTCACAGAGTTATTTTTAGTTTTTTCAACCATATACAGGGGTTGCCAATAGGGACTCTCAAGGTAAACATTTAACCAAGAGGACCAGAATCGGATCTTGAAAAATTTATCTGTATATGCCAAGTTATTGGCATTTATTGACATAATTTCATGTAATTTCTAATAAATTTGTCATTATTATGGTGACTGATTTTGACTAATTGAAAGGAGAGCAAGCGTATGTATAAAAGGCACACTACCATCCGTATAATTAATTAAAGTTAAGGTCCATAGGAATTCATTTAAAAGCTGGAATTTAAGAAATTTAAAACCATTTTTTCTCAAGTTTGCTAGCACAAAAAAAAAAAAAATAGCCATGTTAATCATGGGGCCATTTGAAACTGGTTAAATTATGATCTTCTTAAGAGTTAAAATTAAAACAAGTGACCTCACTGGAGTTTAATTCTATCCTTCGATTGCTGCAATTTTTTTCACCAGTTCAGCTATTCCAATATAACAAATTGGCTTTATCTCCATTGGTCAGCTTCTTCCTCTAATGCAGACAACTTAATGGATTTTAGTTCTAAATAGAGTATGGTTTGTTTCTGAGTATGAATTTCAACTTTAGTTATTGTGCAAATTATGCCCGAGCTTGATATTGAACCAGGTTGACCACTAAAACAGAAAAGTCTAATATATGACCTAAATTAGCAAATTTTGCCCAGACAGCAAAGTTAAGTGGGCTTGACACACTCACCACCGACCCCCACCCCACCCTTACACTCTATTTTGCAAAGCAAGTTCTCCATCTAGTGGTTGGAAAGCTCACAGTACAATCCCATAATCATTACTGACTCACCACATATTTATACTTTTTTTATCTCTTAGAAAGTAAATGAATCACATATATTACCTGACAGTTGGCTTTTCTTCCTGCCTTCTATACTGTTTTTGTGGAGGGGACCAGGGTTCTCTCTTATAAGTTGTATGTTAGGCTGGGACCTTCAACTGGGTGGTAAGAGGAACAGTTATTTAATTGCTTGGTGAAATGAACAAGATGAATAAATGAGAATATTGTATGTAACGGGGTTTCTGCAACCTATAAAACAGCATAACATTAACATAATGCACAATTGTTAGTTAATATTTTTTTTTATTATGGAACTGGATAAAGTAATGGGTTTTGGTCTTAAATTACAAGAGATATGTCTTGAAGTCTGTGTTCTTGGTTATAGCTATAGTTAACTACTTGTCATTTATTGGATATGACACTTTCTACCTCAATCCACATTATGGCCAAGAACACCTAATTCTTCTTTTCTCTGCACCATTACTAATAAAATGTACTTTTGCATTTCTTTTCTTTCCTTTGCATTTCATTCTACCAGTTCAGCTCTTCTTATTTTCTACTAGTTGAAACATCTTTAGAGTAGTTCTCATCCAAGAAGGAAAAAAAGTTTTATCTTTATGCATATGAATATTAAAAACTACCACAGAGCATAATAAAATATTGCTATTTTCACAGACATATGGATGCCTATTATTTTTATCTGGAAATTTCTTAAAGGTTTTCTCAGCTCACCTGGTAAGTGCCACTTTGGTAAGTCACAGATGCCTCAGTGAACTAGAGCAGAGTTAGCAGAAGCTGGAAATCTTCCCTCATAACATTGGAAGAAGAAATTTTAAAACTGGAAAGATGTTAGAATTTATATTCTATAATCTGGCCATTTTGCAGGTGAAAATAGGGAGCTAGCTCAGAGCAGTTAAAGGATGAACCTGAGGAAAAGTGGGCCACAGAATGAGAATGAGGTTCCAACACTTCCATCTGCTCCTTACAAACTTTTTGATCCCCAGCAGGTAGGTGACTTAAATCTACTGAGCCATGGTGAAGTGCTTCCAATAGTGCCTGATAAGTATAAGAATGTAAAACACGAAAACCAATCAAACAAACAGAAACCTAGCTCATTACCTAGTAAGCTAAAATGAAAGATCTTAGGTTTTGAACCTAAGTCTTAAACCCAGATCTTCCATTGTATCATATGAATATACTTTTATTTTTTTAAAGACTTCACAACAAAATAGTGGAATCATTAAGTTTAGCAAAGAAAGTGCTTATAGTAATTTCTGACTTAATAACTTGATGCCTTTAAAAGTGAAATGATAAGGAAAAATAAATATTGTTATAGCTATTGAACACACTACAACCCAATTGGCCTAAAATGTGGTAACTTTTAAAACTATTGTTACATAAAACTAA
This sequence comes from Trachops cirrhosus, assembly GCA_028533065.1. Taxonomy (NCBI): domain Eukaryota; kingdom Metazoa; phylum Chordata; class Mammalia; order Chiroptera; family Phyllostomidae; genus Trachops; species Trachops cirrhosus. Next base: position 20,593,579 of record CM052549.1, read on the forward strand.
TTGTTATAGTCATGTATATATGTAGTACATCTCAAATTTCTCAAGAGTACGTGAAAATTTGTCTGTACATTACTTTTCTCTGCATACCACTCTAAATAAGCACCCATGTTAAATAATCAGTTCCTTCATAACAAAAATTAAAAGTGGTAATTGACAATTGGCAGATATATAGGACAGCCTGATGAATTAGTAAAGAAACATACAGAATTTTTTCATGTGAAGTTAACCTGGTTTTTCTCTCTGTGCTACTCAGTCATCAGGGGATTATCAGGCTTCCACTTCTGTTTGAAGAGAAGCACATTCTGTTACATATCTTGTATACTCTTATAATTATAGCTAAAACTTTTGACACCAATGAAGTAAATTAAAATATTCTATGAAAAATTGTAGACATTTAACAAAGCAAAATACAAATATTTCCCAGTAAATTTATTTTGCATTGTAGTTACTTGACAAAACTTCCATTCCCCTCTTTGTATTCAAAGCCAATAAACACATTTTAAATCCAAAGGGATATTCTCTGGAAATCAAGACTACAATATGTAAACAAGAAGATGTAACTGTAAGAAATGCTTTATAGATTTTTTCTAGAAAAAATCCATAAAGTTACTCCAGCTTTTTAAAGTAAATTTTACAAAATGCAGTTCTTGAAAACTGACTTGTCAGGACTCTCATGTGCCCTGTCTTAGTTCCCAATATCCGTCTCATTTTCAGAGTTTACACCTAAAACTGAAGGGGATTTCTCACATTGCAAAACACACAAACGTTGTACTTTATCCTACTTTAATATTGAGAGCTCTCCTGTGAGTTCACTTCCTTTTTTGTAACTACAATAAATTAGAAGCTTTGGGTATAAAATAAATTTCACCAAGAATATTTGGAAAATTTCAGGGACCTGTTGCTAATAACATAAACTTATAAAAGCCAATTATGCCACCTAGTGGTTACAGATGAGAATTATGATTTTGAAGGTTAAAATACAGTTGAATTCCAATTTTAATATAATTAAATCTAAACATGTTTGCACATATCTTTGAAAAATGTACAAAATCAATTCAGTGGTGAAAGATCATTTTATTAAAATGGGCTTGGAACAATTGGACACACAGATAAATGAAATGAACATAGGCCCCCAAATATTTAAAAACAAAACGAAACAAAAACCTCAAAGATCACAGACTTAAATGTAAAACATAAATGATAAAACTTTAGGATAAAAAAACCATGGAATATACTCTTTGGTATTAGGACCAGGAAAGGAGTTCTTAAACTTGACTCCAAAAACATAATTCATGAAAAAAAATTTGAAAAACTGGACCTCATCATTAAAAAGCTTTGCACTGTGAAAGACATATAATGTTTTATCCTGTTAAGGGAATGAGTACATATAGATTGTGAGGAAGCAGTCTCAAACCACGTATCTGAGAGAACACTAGAAATGAAGTGACAACAGAAATGCTTTCAAAGATGGAGAACAGGGGTCACTCACACACTGCTGGTGGGATGGCAGATGGAAGAGCCATTATGGAGGTTTGGCGATGTCTTATAAACCTAAACACGCAACCGTCATACACTCCAGCAACTGCACTCTGGGACGTTTATCGCACAACAATGCTAATATAAGCTCACGTAAGACCCTGTATTTGGATGTTCTTAGCAGCTTTACTCATGATTGCCAAACTGGGAAATCTCAAGAGGGAACTGGTTATAAAAACCGTGGTACATCTGTACCATAGAATACAACTTTGCAATGACAAGAAATGATTTATATTTGCAACAACTGGGAGGATTGTCCAGGAAATTGTGCAGAGTAAAAAAGCTGATCTGAACAGTTATATATGAGGGGGGATGCGAAAAGAAAGAAAAATGAATAGAAACTGTACTGAATAAACTAAAATAAAAAATTTAAAAAAAGAAAGAAAAATGATAAAAGAGAATTTATTTATTAAAAACTGTATATTTGTTCTTACATGTTTAAACTGCAGTCACCTTCAAAGTGCATACTCTCCATTTGAAGAAATCCACATATCAAGACATCTTTTCCACTGCTCAAAACAATTTTGATGTCTTTTAGTACTTCATTTTTTGTTTCACCTCTTCCACTTCAGCAAAATGTTTTCCTTTAAGGGTTTGTTTGTTTTTTTTTTTTTAATCAGGGAAACAAAGAAAAGTCTCCTGGGGCAAGATCAGGTGAATGGGGAGGGTGGGGCACAGGGGCCAGGCTGCTTTTTGCTCAGAAACTGCTGAACACTCAGTGCCCAGTGCAGGTGTGGGCAGGTGCGTTCGCACATCTCCCATCATGAAATGGGCAAACGCTTGAAAGAGTCTTCCAGAACAATTCACTGAAGCACACGCAGCCTCTCACAATGAGGAAAGCGGGTACACTGATACAGATGGGTTCCTAGAACACTCCCCTAGGTGGAGAAGCCTGTACTACAAGGGGCCTGACCTCCAGAAGGTAATTCTGAGTTTTTTGGCTCCCCTTTGTACTATATGCTTCCATCTGTATAAATTTTGAAATGACAAAATTATAGAATTGGATAACCAACAGATCAGTGATGGTCCAGGTTAAATATGGTGGGGGGGCAGGGAAGGGAAGGGGGATGGGTGTGGCTCTGAGAGCAGTGACCCTCAGGAAGCTGGAAATGCTCTGTGTCTTCACTGTTGCGGTGGTTGCAGGAACCTACACGTGATTACATTGCATGAAACCCAATATAAACACACACACACAAATAAAACTGGAAATCTTAATCAATGGCATCAAAGGTACCATTTTGGTTGTGATGTTTTATTCTGGTTTTTTAAGCTGCTACCATTGGGGAAGCTTGTGAGGAGCACACAGAACCTCTTGATATTACTCCTTATAGGTGCAAGTGAGTTTGCAATGATATCAAAATAAAATGTTTCATAAAGAAAGACAATTGTGCCACCAAGTTGTTATAGACAAGAAACATGGATTAAAAGCTTAAAGGTACAAAAAGTTAATTCTGTCTTAGAGCAATGCAAACAATCCATATTCTTGTGCATACATTTATTGTTTCAACTATTCCAACTTCAAATTTTAAAAGGTTCTTTGTTCCTTATAAAAAAGAGATTGAAAACCCACTAGTTATTTTTTCTTTGCACATGTGAGAATTGAATTAAAACCAAGAAATAAGGTGTATTTGCTGAATTAATAAGCATATAAAGAATTGTTAACATCCAGACTGCAAAAGAGCATAGAATAGAAGAGATTTTCTTGACTGTTTATGTAAATGATTTCTCAAATATATTACAGTTATGAAATTTCACTGGCATGAAATTATTCTGTCTCTCCCTTTTATACATGATTAATAGCTAGCAAATTCAGATATTGGCTTGATTTTACATTTGAAAAATCAAAATAACAACCATTCTTTCTAATATGAGAAATACAGTGCATTTTTCTTAATTTTGAATTGTTTTCTTCCCACAGTAGAAATATTGTACTCATGCTTTCTTACTTGGAGCGATATATTACCAAAATAACTGTACACTGGAGGAAGTGCAGAATAAGTACTTTTATTAGAGAGATAAATAATGCATTTAAAATAGATATATTTTATACACAATATACAATTATATATATCATTATATAACATAATATTATGTAAATAATATGCATGAAATAAAATGTATAATTATATTTAATAAATATATATTCTCATTGATTAATTAACCTTTATAGTGGATGTAAGATATTAGAAATATGAAACATGACCTTTTCATTTATTTATAGATAAAAGAAGTCATAGAGATAAACATGAAAAAACTCTTTACTGAAAACTAAGATTCGGGGTCTAGTTAGGCTTAAAAATCTGCATGACTTTGGGCAAGTCCCTTAATCACTGTGGACCTCAGGATGACATAATTCCTAATGCACCTTCTAGTTTGACTATTACATGAAACTGAGCCTGGAAATATTCAGCTCAGGAAGCTTTATGTTCTGAATACTTGAATCAAGGCTCTGAGTGTCACTGTTGTTGCTTCGTTCCCATGCACATAAACATATTTTCAGAAACTTAGGTTCACAGTGTTAAATAATTAGGCTTTCCTCAAATTCTATCCAAAAATTCTCTGCAAGTATATTATGAATAGAACAAACTATTAATGATAGAAAGATAGTAACTAAACTATCATAAAATATTAAAAAGATATTTGCATGTGAGCACATTAATTACTAATGAAAACATAAAGATACTTTCATTTAAAGAAGGGCCCCTTTTTATTCAATTTATTGGGGCGGCACTTGTTAATAAAGCCATACAGGTTTCTAGGGCACAGCCCTATAAAACGTCATCTGCACACTGCATGGCAGGCTCACCGCCCAAAGTCACGGCTCCTTCTGCCACCATTCATCCCCCTTTGTCTTCCGCCTCCCCCGCCCCCTTTCCCTCTGGCAGTCACCACACTGTGGTCTGTTTCCGAGAGGGTTTTTTGGTTTTTTTGCTTAATCCCTTCACCTTTTCACCTAGCCCCTGAACCAACTCCCATCTGACAGCTGTCAGTGTATTCTACATATCTGTGATTGTTTTTCTATTTTGTTTGTTAGTTGTTTTTTTTTTGTAGGTTCCACATGTAAGTGAGATCACATACTTGTCTTTCTCTGACTGGCTTATTTCACTTAGCATAATGCTCTCCGGGTCCATGCATGCTGTCACAAAAGTTAAGATTTCCAAGAAGAGGGCCTTTCGAAGAGCAGCGGATGACTCAGTTCCCCTGCTGAAGGGACGATTTAGAAATGAGACTAAATGTAGTCATTTAGTAAGTGAGAGCACTTACTCACTTAGAGAAGCCATCGGAACGAGTCGTGGACACCTGGCATCATGAGATCCGTGGCCTGTGGGAACAGCCTCCTCCCTCCAGAAAGTCAGGACTGTGAGGGAGAACCACCGGGAGGAGCATAGCAGGGAGTACACTGGGAGCTTAGTAGCACTATCAGTTAGAGAGAAGTAACTTAAACAGACAAAAGCCAACAATCATAAAAATCATGAAACTTACACAAACGCATAAGCACGCCTTGAGGTCCATACACATCGCTAGCAAGCGTTCTAAGGAGAATTTCAGATGGAGGCTGTCAGAGCTGGTATACATGAACGACACGTGAAGGACACATCAGCACCAGGAAAAGAGGGAAAATATATTTGCTTCTAGCCTCTGACTGTTGTGAGATAAGTTGTTTTTCTTTTTTGTATTTAGATTCTGATTGTTGTGAATAATTTTAGGTTGATTATAAGTTTATAGATACTTTAAATTGCATGATGGGGTGTACTATCTTTGCTATTTAAAATATTTGTTATTTTGCTTAGAGTCAAATTGGTGGCCCACTTCTAGTAAGTGAGATATTATAGGACCACTGTTTTATTAGCCTAATTCCTGGTTCCTAATTTTTTAGCAAAAAATTTACAGCTAGGCATAATGTTATGAAAGCATCAAGAAAATGCTAAAGGCTGCAGAGGAGTGAATTTAAGAAGTGAGAGGAAAATTTACTTACAAAAGAATGAACATCAGATTCATATACAATTTCTCACCAGTCTAGAAAATGGAGCAATTATATTAAAGATGTGTGAGAAAATAATTTTGATTTAATTCTATACTCAACTAAACTAAAACTTAACTTCGAGGGAGAAAGAGCATTTGCTAATACTGGTAACTTACTACATGGTCCCCACACACTTCTTAGAGTTCTTTTCCAGTGTTTACGATTCTTCTTCTCACAAAATGGCAGCTTGACCCATTTTCTTTTCTTTTCAAACATTGCACTTATCCCCCTACGTACCCTACATTTACGCCCTCTATGCTGATGACTTGTTTCATGGATTTCATTGCAAAAACAGAAGGAGTCAAATGGAACTTTCTTATTTTCCTATCTTCAAGCTGTCATCTTACCTACATGCATAACTCTTCTCTCTTTTCTTTTTAAAGATTTCATTTACTTTTAGACAGAGGGGATGGGAGGGAGAAAGACAGAGAGAGAAATGTCAATGTGTGGTTGCCTCTCATGTGCCCCCTACTGGGGACCTGGTCTGCAACCCAGATATGTGCCTTGACTGGGAATCGACTGGAGACCCTTTGGTTCGCAGGCTGGCACTCAGTACACTGAGACACATCAGCCAAGGTGCATAACCCTTCTCTTTAAATAAACGCAATATCCCTGCTCTCTCAGAAGTGGCAAGCATTCATTTTGTGTCCTGTATCCCTATTCTTTTTACCCCAAGAATTAGTTCCTGTCAGTATTTCTTCTCTCCTCTGCAGTGTTAATTTCTCTCTTCCTACTGGATCATTCGACTTGACCATGCTGCAGTATCTCAATTCACTGTAGCCCGCACCTCAGCTCCTGCTTCCATTTATAACATATGCTGTCTGTGGTCACTGTGTTCTTTTCTCACCCCCCTTCTCTCTACCTCCCTCTGCAGTGAAGCCTCTATGCCAGCCCTCCACAGAAATGGCCTCCCCCCGACTCAGTTCTCCAATAGAATTGAGGCTCTTTTTCTCCTCACCATGGCTCCCGTGGCATGTTACTGATTTCACTAAATGCCCCTGACTATTGTTCCCAGTATCCTTTCTTCTTGTGCCCAGCCTCTAAATATTTGAATATCCAAAGCTTAGCCCTCACCTCCCTTTTCTTTCTACAGCGGTCCTTCTCCTGAAAAGCCTTTTTCCCATATTTTACCTGCCTGGTGCTATCTTATGATTTAATTTACAGCTAAAATGCCTCTTCTTTAAAAGGTCCTTCCCTAAGCCCCCAATATCTCTCAGAGCATATTGCTCTGCTTTCCTCATAGCAGTTATTACTATCAAAATTGTATCTCTAGAATATGATCTTGGCTAAGCATGAATGAAAGAAGAGACCTCATTTGTACAGTGCACTATGGAATCTCAAATACCCACACAGTGTCTGGTCAATAGTAAGCATTCGGTTAGTGAATAAGTGACTTAACCAATCTATGATATATAAGGGTCATCTATAATGTAAAACTTCCTAGTGGAAAAATCAGAAAGCAATCATAACAAATAATGTTTGAACATATGAAAATAATCTCAGCCTCATTAACAATCACAGAATACAAATAAGTTGATGATATCCTGTTTATGACTTGGGATATTTTTTAAATATTAATAATGTTGGTGATATGAAAGCTTTGGGAAAGTTATCAATTAAAGTTCACATTTCATGTACCCTTGGCACAGCTTCTAGGAAAATACCCATGAAAATTCTAACACGAGCACAGAAATTTTTGTACACAGATGCTGATTGCAGAGAAAAGGCAAAAATCTAAGCACGCATCAAAAGAAATACTAGCGTGTTCTTTTTCCTGCACCCTTCTCTATCTTTCTCTTTAGAATGTTTTCTATGATATATTTTCTTAATGTCCATAGAAAGTCACAGATGCACATAGTTAAATCGTGTTAAAAATGTAATAACATGCATCATAGAAATGCACAGAAAATGAACCAAAAAAAAGACAAAGTCCACTTCACACTCTTTCCCTCTAAAAGGAAGAGAGGTTGTGTGTGTGTATGTATGTGTGTGTGTGATTAAAGGACAGAAAAATTAATTTCACATTCCACGCCACATGCCTCTCCAATGCTTGAAACATATAGAGCAGATGGCAACAGCATACAAAATGTAATTGTTAAAAGGAGAAGTAAATTATATTAAGAAAAAAAATATGATTAAAGAGTCATCATGATGATGGTTTGAAAGTGGTGTCATTAGAGACCAAACAAGAGTTGCATTAGTGCAGTGTTTAAGTGCAGGGACATGGTACCTATACAAGAAGTGACGTTGTCATTGAGTAACTGAACTAAGAAAAGAATGGTTCTCAGCGTGTCAGAATGAAAATCTATGCAGAAAATGGCAATTTGAGACCAGAGCACACATTGATACTGACTAGAGTCATCAGGTGTGACGAGCTCAGCTAGGGAAAGCAGATAGAACGAGACTGCTGAGAAATACGAACCACTTCAGGGCTGGGCAGAGGAAGACAATGAAAGGAAGACCGGGAATGAGTATCAAGGCAAGGAGGGGTAAGTGTGGCTTTGGGATTCTGAAGAGAGTATCTGTGTCTGGAAAACAAGAGAGTGACTAAGAATTTCCGATACTGCCCAATGATTAAGCAGGGTCAGTATTAAAGCATGTGTACCTAACATCTGAGGAGGAATACAGTGGTGCCTCGGTAGGGAAAGCAGTTTCTGTGGAGTCCGTAGTCCAAATTTTGACTGAGGTGGATCACTGTGTGAATAGAGAACATGGAGAAAATAAATGTAGGCCTTACTTTTAGGAAGCTTAGTGATAAACAGGAAAGTATGGGGAAGGGAGAAGAGAAGTGATTGGACCTGGCAGAGATGGTGGCCCACTGGTTGTTTCTTTGCTGCTTAGGTTGTTTTCATAGTAGTTTTTTAATGTTTTAGTATGGGGGAGAGTTGAGCATGTTTAAATTCTAATAAGCAGAAACCAGAAAGCAGAAGTGGACAATTCAGGAGAGAGAGAAGAAGAATAGGACCAAGGACACTGCAAAGAGTAGGAGCTATCTTCTAACATGCCCACATTAAGACTGGTCAGGAGAAGCGTTAGATAGTCATGCAATGCTTAATGATGGGATGGAGATACATTCTGACAAATGTGCCATTAGGGGATTTGTACATCGTGGGAGCATCAGAGAGCACACTTACACAAACCCAGATGATATAGCCCACTACACACCTAGGCCATGTGGTATAGCCTATTGCTCTGTAGGGGAGGAAAAATCACTTTCCCTTTACTCTTGCAGGTTCTTGGCTCAGACATACTTGTAATAAAAGACAGATTAACAGGAGAAAAAGAAACAAAAGTTTAATAACATGCACACTTCCTATATCCATGGGAGATCCAGGAATGCTGAGTACCTCTCCACTATGTCTGCAGCCCCCACTTTAAATACCATCTGAAGACAAAAGAAGATGTTGGGGGCTGGCGAGGTAGGAGGGAAGCTCTGCTGGAGAAGGTTCTCAGGAAAAGCACAGTAAACAAGAGTAAGGGGGTTACACACATTTAAGTCCATGCCTTTTTCATTGATAAGTGATTCCAGAGACAAGGTCAACCCCCTCTTCCTGGTATAGGGAGTGAGACACACAAGTGGAGATGCCCTGATAACTGCAAATGTGTCTGACAATGGCTAACTTCCACTTGGCTTTCAGAGTTTCTCCCATGCCCACTGTTTCTCAGAATTAAACAATGTAAAATGATCATTATGCCACATATCCATATTTTAGGGTGAGAAATTCTGTTCCCCTACAGCTCCTAAGCCTCAAACTTGTACAGCACGTGACTGTACTGTAGACTGTGGACAATGGTCAGGAAGGCTACCGTGGCACTACACGACAGGCCTTCTTCAGCTGTGTTACAATCTTACTGGACCACTTGGTACTTGAAGTCAGCCCTGGACTGAAACATTGCTATCTGGCATCTGACTGTACATTTCAAGTCACAGGCAGAATGTAGAGGTCGTGTTTAGCTGAACCCTTGTGTTTCACATATGCTATCACTAATATTATAATATCCCGTCCAGGTTAGGACACATTTATTTTATAGATCAGAAGAGAAAGATTTAGACTGTAATTAAAGATGGAAATGTACAGAGACAAAAAGTAATTGTAAAAAGGGACTATATTGTATTCTTTACAGGTTTGCATTTATCTGTGTCACTTTTTATTTAAGACAAACCTTTGTTTTGTTTCAAAGCATAAAGTACACGAAACAACCAAATTTTACCAGATGTGCTTTTTGAAAAACTGTCTTTAAGGCTGTGTTTTCATTTTCCCACCAGGGGTCAGTATAACTCTGTAGGACTTGTGCCTCCTGGTGGTCACTGTCCCACATCTATTGTGGCACCTGTTACTGGAAACCAGAAATAACTGAGTGAATGAATAAATGCAATGAAAATGTTTTATTCTTCTCTATAGTACTTCCCCCCTTCAGCTACCCACAAATACCTAGAAATCATCATTAATAAAGGTCCAAAAGGGTCAAAGAATATCTTTTTAACTGTGGGAGCAGCTTTACTCCAGGTCTATGCAAAGGGAAGCGATCTGGTGTGAGAAATGAGAGTTCCTAAGGACCAATAACAGCACTGTGCTGGTCATTCCTTCAAGGAAAAGGTAGTGGCATATAGAATTATAATTCAGTTATGGGTTACTACCAAGTGTCTCAAAATCTTGACATGTAAAGGCCACATAATTTATAACCCGTTCTCCCCTACAGAAGTGGGGCAGAGGATAGTCTTTTTGAAATGAAACTCTGTCAAAGCAGACATGATTAGGGTTCTGAAGAGAAGAACTCAGTTGCCAGCCCCCGGCTCCAATATCCAGAGTAACCACTTAATGTTGCTAAACTTCTCTAGTATCGAACCTGTTCTGTCCTCTCTTTCTCTCTCTCAGGGCTGTTTTGTGTGGCCTTACACTGAAGGGAGATAATTCCAGAACATCATTTCTCAACCCTTTCAAAGGCTGCAGACCCAGAATATCTCCACACATCATTAAATCTAAATGAGGATTCTCTCCTGAAGAAACTTATTTTTGGTGCCTGACTGTTCAAGATGAATCTCGCCTAGGGAAGTTAGAGGTAGGCATTCTGAGGAGAGCACAAGGGAATGGACATGCTCCCAACTTAGGTGGAGACTTTTTCTAGTTCTATGGCAGCTATTTTCAACTGAAGTGTCACAAGAATTTTTAAAACATGCAATACCTGACTATTCAGTCAGGGGAACAGTCCTCTTTTTTCTTAGACTATCAAATTTAAAAGTGACATTAGCCAACACGACAATAGCTGACTGGTATGAAGGCCTGTGTTGAACCATAAACATACAGGTTGTATAACAGAGTTGCATCTTATTAGTCATGCCACATAGTAAGGTTGCATCTGATTGGTTAATTCTTGGTACCAGAAATCCTTATATACAAGTTATAGGAACCTGAAATTTTAAAAAAGTCACTTTGGAGCAAAAAGGGTAGGTAACTACTACTATTATAATTTTTATAAATCAATCAAATTTATACCTGTTTTGTCCGATTGGCAAAAAGTATATTCTTGGTGTGCCACAGAACTTTGGTGATTGGTTTATGTGTGCCATGAGATGAAAAAGTTGGAAATTACTACTCTATCCATGAGGTTGAAATTCTCACAAAGAAACAACTCACACATCAGCTGGCTGTTATTTTACCTCAATTTTATTGCCCAAATACAGAGTAAAGAAAAGGGGAGAAACTCAGCCTGGAAAATCTCCCAAACAATAGCCTGCCAGTCTGACTTCCAGCACTTTTTTTTTTGTGGGTTTGTTTCAAATGCAGAATTCCCCCAGTGAACTTTGATTTTTAAAAGTTATATCCATTTACCAGAACATGTACCTGAAATCACATGTTAAATAAATGCAACTAGCCTTCGGTTCCACAAAGGCAGATACAGATGAGACTTTCCACGTGGTACCAGCCTAAACTCCCAAGGGCTCCGCCCCCGTGTGTTACTGTTGAAACGCTTCGGGAGCGCTCCGCCTCTTTCCCAGCTTCTCTCCTCAACACGTGTGTGGCGTTGCTATTATTAGGTGGCGATTCAAGGTAGAAAAAGTCATCTCCGTTTTGGTACTATTATTACATTAAACTCCTCACAGTAGAGACATAAATGTCATCTTCTGAATCACTCATCCTTTCCCAATGCATGCTAAATAATGTATTTTGCTGTGACAACCCAAGTGAACACTTAAAGAAGGGGGTGGAAAAGATCTCAGGATTACAGTAAGAGCATAATACAAACCCCTAAATTCTGTTGGCCAGTGTTTTCAAACTTCTCTTTAGAGTTTTACATTAAAAAAAAGAAAAAGAAAAAAAGAACAAGAACAAGGGTGCGGCCGTGTGAACTTGACACACACACGGACACAGACATCCTTCATCTGTGAGCGAGTTTTCCCGAGGGAAGTATAGGAGGCCCATAAATGAGCACTTGGCACTGTCCCCCTTGCTCCCTTGGAGCATGTTATGAGACACAGGCGTTTCCTGGGCTTGTTAAAATGAGTTACAGGTTATCCTGTCTGGCTTTGTCTAAACTCCCCTTCGTAAAATGGAATATCGTTGATTCTCCTGTCCCTGGTCAAACTCTAACTCAGCCCTGTGATAACCTAAACAGGTTTTGTTGAGCTTCAGTTTCCGGGTGTATGAAAGGGGCTGTGACCAGAAACTCTGCATGAAAGGAAATACACACAGAACATTTTTCTTGATGAGCTAAGGCCTTCATTTTTTAAAAAAATCACCCCAGACTCTAACATGTTCCTACAGTGCATGAACAATATACTTCTCATACATGTGCTACAACATATGTGTTCTGAGAGTACTTGGACCGATCTACACCCAGTTCAGTGAGATGAGCTCATTGACTATGCACTAAAATGCCATGGCAACATCAGATTGCTACTGATGTTTCTCACTTGAAATTGTAATGTTTCTTCACTTAAAATTGTGGTGCTTCCTGTGTGCTATAGACTGAATATGTTTGATCCCTTGAAACACATATGTCAAAGCCTAATCCCCAATGTGGTTGTATTTAGTGGGGGGGCCTTTGTGGGCTGATTAGGTCATGAGGGTGGAGCCCTCATAAATGGAATCTGTACCCTTATAGAAGAGACCCCTGAGAGCTCCTGAGCCCCTTCCACCAGGTGAGGACACGGGGAGAAGACCCTTTCTCTGAACCTGGAAGTGGGTTCTCACCAGACACCAAATCTACTAGTGCCTTCATCTTGGACTTTCCAGCCTCCAGACCTGTGAGAAATAAATCTTGTTGTTTAAGCAACTCTGTTAGTGGCATTCAGTTTTAGCAGCCAAGACAGACTGAGACACTGTGTGTTGAACAACAAAGAGTTTCAGGGCAGCAGCCATTGCAGACCAGACATTGGCTAGTGTGTGTTAGGTTGCACCATTACCCTGTGATTGTCAGACCAAGTCCCCAGCTAAGAGTCTTGGGAAGGTAACACAGCATTTGAGTCACAACTACCTTCTAAGGAATCTATCCGTTATTGTATTCCAGATGAACCACTTATGAGCTATGTAACTTTTAAAAAGTTGCCTAATTTTTTCACAGTTTATTTTCACTTGTATTATTACTCCATAAATATAAAATGGTGATAATAATTGCATGAACCTGAAAAAAGTCACTATGAGTATTAAAGGAACTAATACCTGTAAAGACTCCAGAACAATCTAGAATAAAGTAGTCAATGCATATTTGCTATTGTTTTTAGATAAAATAAAAACGAAGCTAATATTCTGTTTTAGATATGTTATTAAAATGTACACAGAATAGACTGCAGTGCTGGAGGATGTCTCATCATGGTCTGGGAAGGAGTGGGAGGGTAACTCAGGGTAGTTTCGAGAATAATACCACTGCACCATCAACAGTGACATCTTGTGTGTACAGACCCCACCCTGCCCAATCAGGGTTGTTTTATCTCCTAAAATGAAAGTTTTTCAGGCCAATAGAGAAAGGAATTCAAATTTTGCATTCTAAATATTAACCATTGTCAACATCACACCAGAATCTGGTATTTAAATTCGAAAATTGTGCACGACTAATGACATCTAAACTTTTTATTTTTATTATTTTAGAAAGAAAGGAAGGGAGAGAGAGAAAGAGAGACATCGATTTGTCGTTTCACTTATTTATGTGTTCATTGTTTGATTTTTTGGTGTGCCCTGGCTGGGGATTACACCTGCAACCTTGGTGTATTGGGATGATGCTGTAAGTAACTGAGCTACCGGGCCAGAGGCTATTCTAAAAAGTTCTGCTTAAGTGACAAGGATGAGATTGTAATTTTCACCACTACACATACAGTGGTTTTAGTTTGAAAACTGTTTTCTCTAGTGAGCTGTATGCATTTATGCAACACTTGTATAGAAATCTCCAATAAAACAAGAGCTGGAATTTAGAAATGAAAATTATAATACGAGTGCCAGGGAGGCACCTTTCACACCAAACGATACAGACGTTTCTTGTTCTAGGTGTATTTCCTCAAGCACAGTTAGAATTTGTGGAAATTCTTTGTTTAGACTTTTGGTTAAAATAAATATACCTGCCCTTGGGAAGAATAGGTCAGGCCTGTGTCACGTAAGACGTACTACCAGAGGCCAATGTCATATGACAAGTTCCCTAGAGGTAGAGCCTGGGGCAAGGGTTTCTGTGTGAGGGGCTTTTGCCTGAGGGAGAGCTCAGCAGAAATCCAGGAGGAAGTGAGTGAAGCGGGATGGAGCAGGGGAAGTGACTAAGCAAAGTCTAATTTCATCCCGATCCCTTCGGGAATTGTAAAGAGAAAATTTACCACAAATTTGTTCCCAGTTAGTCACCATAGGCCTCAGGCTAGCCCCAGGGAATGTAAATAAAGACAAAGAAACTCCTGAAATAAGTGACTCTAGTCAGTTGAGGGAATGCACAGAGGAGATGAGGGAAGCTGTGAGCCATTAACAGGCGATACTTAAGTGTTAATAGAATGACAAAGCTTTTCTAGCCTGAGAAAGGTGACGTGGGCCAGACACCAAAAGCATCTATTCCATCCACAGTACACAGACATTAGCAGGTGACAAAAAGAACATCCTCCGAAAGGATGTTCCCCAAAGCACATCCAGGCTAGGCAGTCCTACCGAGAACCCAATGAGGACATAGGCATCTGTCCTCCCATTGGCTACTTACTGGTTACCCACAGTACCTCAAGCAAGTCAAAAGTAGAGAAGTTTCCCACATTTCAATTTATATTGGGTTGGCCAAAAAATCTATTCAGTTTTTTTCTGTTAAAAAAAGACATTATGTATTTTTACCGATAACTTGATTATTTGGATATTTTGAGTACGTTGGCTATATTCCATGTGGTTTAGTACTAATTGTTCTCAACTAATATCTTGATTTGATTATTCTCAACTTCAACTGGTCTAGCTGACTGTGGAGCACCGTCCAGCAAGAAATCTCTAGCACAAAACTTCCCAGACCACTTTTGATATGCTCAATCAGTCACAGCACCTTCTCCACACACGGCACAAATTGCTTTTTGTGTTTCAGTTGTATTTTTTCCTTTCTTGAAATAATAAAGCATAATATGCTAGAAATGTTGCTCATTTTCTTCCATCTTCAATATTAAAATGGCTACACAAAAATTCACCAATTTTGCTAAGTTTTCTTTTTTTAATGCATGCTAATATGACAGCTGTCTCAATACAATCTAACAAAATTGTTTCGAATGAAGTTAAAGACAACTAAGCGCTACTAGAGCTATCTTACGGAAAATAAAAACAAAATAACTTTTTGGCCAACCCAATATGAACAATGAAAATAAAAATCCCTTTCTCTGAGATGGCTTTTGACTTTAATAAGACATACATGTGACAGTGTGTTATAAGGTAAGAGAACTACAAGAATATAAAATATTTCTGTTATTTTGTTAAGCAGGGAGACATGGTTATGGTGACCAGGAGAATGCCACATGAGAATGCAAGTGTTCCTTGTAGGCTCCACTTACTGCTTCAGGCTTCAGGTAAACTGAGTCACCTTCTGTTCAAGAAAAATCATGTACTTTCTTTAACCTTCCTGAAAACTACACAGACTGATTGAAGTAAAATTAGCTGGGAAAGAGACTGCGCAATCTATTGAAGGAATTTCATCATGAGTTTTGTGATTAAAATTTAGGCACTCAGTAAGAGTTGTCATTCACGAGACTCTAAGCTCTGAAGTTCACAGCCATCCCAATGTAGCCAATTCTCATCCGCTTCTTTCTGGAGCCCGCACTCAGTCTTTGCCTCCACCCTATGTCTCCATGTTGGTCTAGTATTTATATTAGTTTCTAGATTTATGGATTTTCTTGGGTTATTCCTTTTTAACACAGAGATGAAGGAAGGTAAACACATCCATGTTGTGTCAATGGGCTTATAGACAAAGAACCAACAAATTTTTTTTTTCTCTGAATTGAACAAAGGAATTTTTCTGGGTTAGATAAACTTCTATATAGGATTCATTATATTCAAGTTCAAGGCCTAAAGTTAACTTTGCATTCAGCTCTTAGTGGACTGCCTGTTGTAATATCTAAAACAAGGTATAACCTGAAAAACATTCTGTTAATTTTGGAAAACAGAATATATAATTGGACAGCACTTATAGCAATAATAGTAACATTGACAGTGATCTTAATATTTAAGAATTCACTTCTGAAACTCAAGACTTAGACTGAAGTTTAAACTTAGACTGAAGATGCCACCCAAAATTCCCTGCATAGTGAACAGGAGTAGACAAACCAAGACAGAATGCACATTCTTTTGGAGGAGGGCAGACAGAGAACTTAGTACCTACTTTCACCTGGAGCTAAGCACAGTCCATGGGGTGGGAACTGTGGAGGAGGAGGAGGTCATGCATCTGGAATCTGCAGGCTTTCTGTTCTAAAGACCTAGGACATGCATACCAGAGAGTGTGAACACTGAGGGGAACAGGGAAGTCATGAAAGAGAATGAGTTAGAAAGAGATCACTAAACTGTGCATCCACATCTCTTGCTGAACCCTGAATCACACATGCACAAAATAGACTCTAAGGACCCTGGCTTGATACCACAGTTCTGAACAAGGAATGGAGCTATTGCATGAAAAACAAAAGTTTTAGTTCAACATCCAAAAGAAAACTATGTGACAAAACAAAGAAAACAGTATTTATCACATATAAATATATATAATATATATATTTATATATATATAAATGAAATCCAGAATTTCTACAACCAAAATGGATACACAAATTTTCCTTCATATATATTACCAAGAACATGGAAAGCAACTTTTAAGAGTAAATATAATCAACCAAGTCTGACCTTGAAGAGAAAGGTGTTGAAATGAATAGACAAAATATTTTTAAGTGGATTTTAAACTATCTTCAGTGAAGTAAAATAACATATTTTGAATTCTTGAAAATCTCAGCAATCTCAGCAATGGGATGTTTCAATAGAAAAATAGAAAACAATGGGAATTCTAGAACTAATACATGTCACTTTGTTTTTAATTTATTTTTTTATTGTTGTTCAAGTACAGTTGTCTCCATTTCCCTCCACAACTCCCCCTGCCCCACCCATTCCCTCCTCACACCTTCGATTCTATCCCCTTTGACTTTGTCCATGGGTCCTTTAAACATGTTCCTTGAAGACCCTTCCCCTCTTTTACCCCATTATCTCTCCCCCACCCCTCTGGTTATTGTCAGTATGTTCTTTATTTCAATGTCTCTGGCTATATTTTGCTTCATTATTTGTTTTGTTGATTAGGTTCCACTTATAGGTGAAATATGGTATTTGTCTTTCACCACCTGACTTATTTCACTGAGCATAACGCTCTCCAAATCCATTCATGCTGTCAAAGAAGGATAGGAGTTCTTTCTTTCTTTCTGCTGTGTAATATTCCATTGTGTAAATGTACCATAGTTTTTTGATCCATTCATTTACTGATGGGCACTTAGGTTGCTTCCAATACTTGGCTATTGTAAATTGTGATGCTATGTCCATACCACCAAAAGCAATTTATAGATTCAATGCAATTCCTATTAAAATACCAATGATACATGTCACAGATATAGAGTAAGCATTTAAAAAATTGATATGGAACCATAAATCACCTCAAATAGCTGCAGCAATTTTGAGAAGAACAAAGTAGAAGGGATCACAATACCTGATATCAAGCTATATTACAGGGCCACAGTAATCAAAACAATCTGGTAGTAGCATAAGAACAGATACATAGATCAATGGAACAGAATAGAGAGCCCAGAAATAAATCCAAGTCCCTATGGTCAATTAATATTCAACAAAGGGGGCAGACGCATAAAATGGAGTAAAAATAGCCTCATCAACAAATGGTGTTGCGAGATCTGGACAGCTACATGCAAAAAAAATGAAATTCAACCACCAACTTACACCACACACAAAAATAAACTCAAGGTAGATAAAAGACTTAAATATAAGTCATGATACCATAAAAGTCCTGGAGGAGAACATAGGCTGGAAAATCTCAGATATTCCACGAAGCAATATTTTCACCGTTATGTGCCCTAGAGCAACAGATACAAAAGAAAATAAACTAATGGGACTTCATCAAAATGAAAAGCTTCTGCATGGTAAATAAAATGTAACTTCTGAGTGAAATAAAAAATTAACTGAATGATTTAGCCAAATGAATATGATAGAGGAAAGAATAAGTAAATTCAAATCAACAGAAATTATCCAAAGTGAGGAATGCAGAAAAAAATTTTAAGAATAGAGCCTCAAGCACATGCTAGTTAATTTCAAGCTATGAAATGTACATGTACTTAAAATATCAGGAGAAATTTTCAGAAACCATGGGAACCAGAAAAGTTAAAAAAAGATTAAATTGCTGAAAGAAGAAAATCTGTGGACCAAAATTTCTGTATTTGGAAAAAAATAGTATTTTAGAATAGAGATAAAATGGCATTTTCAGATAAAATAAAACTAAGGGATTTTGTTACCATAGACCTATACTCTAAGACTGTAAAAGAAAGTTCTTCAGGCTGAAGGGAAATGATAGTTGATAAAAACTCTCAGATCCTTAGAAAAAAAGAAGAACATTGGAAAATGGTAAATATCTGGATAGATTTAAGGAACTATTTTGTCTTTTTAATTTTTTAATCTTATGGTATTTTTTCTGCTACCATTTAGTCCCCTTGTACTTCCCTCCCCCAGCAATCACCAAGCTGTTATCCATGCTCATGAGTCCTTTTCCCTTCTTCTCAATCTTTCCACCCTCTAACCTCCCCCGAATAGCTGTCATCCTGCTCTCCAACTATGAGTCTGTCCTCATTTTCCTTGTCATTTCAGTTTGTTCATTAGATTCTACATATGAGTGAAATCATATGGTATTGTATTTCTGACTGGCTTATTTCGTTTAGCACAATGTTCTCCAGGTTCATCCATACTGTTGCAAAGGATAAAATTGTCTTCTTCTTTTTATTGGCTGAATAGTATTCCACTGTGTAAATGTAAATAAAACCATAGTTATTTCATCCACCCTTGCACTGATGGACACTTGGGCTGCTTCCATATCTTGGTGATTGTAAATAATGCTGCAAAGAACATAGGGGTGCTTGTGCTCTTTTGAATTAGTGTTTTGGGTTTCTTTGGATATATTCCCAGAAGTGGGATCACTAGGTCAAAAGGCAGATCCATTTTAAATTTTTTGAGGTATCTCCATACTGCTTTCCCCAGTGGCTGCACCAAACTGCATTCCCACCAACAGCACAAAAGGATTCCCGTTTTCTCCACAACCTTGCCAGCACTTGTTGTTTGTTGATTTGTTGATAGCCATTCTAACAGGTGTGAGATGGTATCTCATTGTGGTTTCAATTTGCATCTCTCTGATTATTAGTGGCATTGAGAATGTTTTCATATGTCTATTGGCAATCTGTATGTCCTCCTTGGAGAAGTGTCTATTCAGGTCTTTTGCTCATTTTTTAATTGGGTTGTTTGTTGTTTTGGTGTTGAGTTTTGTGAGTTCTTTATAAATTTTGGAGATTAACCCCTTATCAGATATATTGGCAAGTATGTCCTCCCATTCTGCAGGTTGCCTTTTTATTTTGTTGATGTTTCCTTTGCTGTGCAAAGACTTTATAGTTTGATGTAGGCCCATTTGTTTATATTTCCTTTTGCTTCCCTTGCCTGGGGAGATAAATCTGATGAAAAATTGCTAGGAGCTACACCTGAGATTTTGCTGCCTATGTTTTCTTCTAGGATTTTTATGGTATTGAGTCTCACATTTAAGTCTTTGATCCATTTTGAATTTATTCTTGTGTGTGATATGAGAAGGTAGTCTAGTTTCATTTTTATGCATGTGTCTGTCCTATTTTTCTAACACCATTTATTGAATAAACTATCTTTAACACATTGTATGTGATTGCTTTCTCTGTTGAACATTAATTGACTACAAAGGTGTGGGCTTATTTCTGGGCTCTCTATTCTGTGCTGTTTTTATATGCCAATAGCTAACCAACAGAAGGGGAAATTAAGAAAACAATCCTATTCACAATTACTTCAAAAAGAATAAAATATATGGGAATAAACCTAACCAAGAATGTAAAAGACCTATACTTAGAAAATTATAAGACACCGAAGGAAGAAATTGAAGAAGATACAAATAAGTGGAAGCACATACCATGTTTATAGATAAGAAGAATTAACATCTTTAAACAGTCCATACTACCCAAAGCAATTGTAGATTCAATGTCATTCCTATCAAGATTCCAATGATGTATTTCACAGAACCAGAAGAAATGTTTTAAAAATTTATCTGGAACCACAAATGGCCCCACATTTCAATAGCAATCCTGAGAAATCTGTACAAAATTAGAGAAATCACACTATCTAATATCAAACTATACTATAAGGCCCTAGTAATCAAAACAGCATGGTACTGGCATAAAAACAGATACATAGATCCATTTTGTGTCTTTTAAATTTAAATTTATTTACATATCATATAAAAGTTTAAAACTAAAATTATTACATTGTCAGTTTTATAACATTTGTAGATGTGTTATATAACAACATAAAGAACAGAGTGGTAGATGTATGTCTATTAAGGTTCCAAGGGTTCTGTATTTTGCATAGAGTAGTAATATTGTTTTTAATTAGAAGACTGGTCTTATGTTAGTGATACATATTACAAACCACAGGTAAATCAGTATAAAATGTGCATAAAATAATAACTGAAAAAGGAACAGAAAAAATAAGGCTATCAATGTTAATTTAATAGTAATAAATGGCAGAGAAAGAGGAAAAAGAAAAAAACAGATACAAGTAAAAAGCAAAAATAAATTGGTGGGCTGGGATGGGAATAAAAGACAGAAAACTGTACTTGAATAACAATTAAAATAAAATAAAAATAAAAAATTTTTAAAAAGTGTCAAGCTTGTCATTTGCTTCTTATAATTTATCTTGATGACAGTTCTTAAATTGGGTACACATTCATTCTGCTTTACAGATATGTAGCTGAAACAAAGAGAAAGTAAATGACTTTTCCTGGGTTAAACTTTGAGTGTTAGATAAATATCTGTTGTCAATGAAAGATAAATGGGCTTCACCTTTTAAATTAATTCCAGCTGTTGACAGGTGACATGTGCTATTTAGCAATGAATTAAGCACACAGAAGAATGTATCAAGCCTGTGTCCAAAAGAATGCTTGTAGCTATTTACGTCTTTGGGGACTTCTGGTTACTGTCATGCTAATGAACTACAAGATGTTTGTGTGTTTGTTTGTTTGCTTGTTTTAGAAAAGGTCTTTCCACAAAGTAAATAAGCACAGCATTTCAGCATTATAACGAGTAATGTCACAGCATCAATGAGAATATGTCCAAAATCAAAACTAATTTTATATTTTCTTTTTCTCACTTGAGATCGACTTTAAAGACATCTATTCAAATACTAAATTTCTCCTTGATGATGAATATATCTTATAGAGGTCCGGTACTACCTCGCTCACTTTTTTCTCATAATAGTATTTATAGTTAGAAGGAAATGCTTAGTGCTTAGGTGAGGAATCCAAGGCTCAGTCAGATATGTTAAGCAAATTGGCAATGATCACAAAGGCTGATGATATGTGTTTTCCAGTTTGAAAGATGCTGCTTTAAAGTATGAAGCTGTATTTTATCTTTATGTAATTGCTTCAGGAGTTCAAAAACATTATAAAATACATTTTATATCAACTGATTTACAGAATTTATCCATGTAGATGCACAACAAAAATGACTAGTATGAAAGGTAGAATTTAAATGCAATTTTAACAGAAAAATAATTTAATTACATGAGTCCATTTCTCTTTCTAAAATACTCATTGGTTGTATATTAGACTATTCTTGAACTGACAACCTTCACACTTTTCCACGGGGTGAGAAGAAGGCGGGTCCTTCATGACACATCCAACCAGAGGCCCTTTTTCTTCTGAATTAGGCTCCAGGTACTCAGTGAATTAAATACAGTCCTGACTATAAGGAAGACCAAAAGAATATACTGTAGAGTTTCAGGGAAGAAGAAGTCAATTCCATTTGAAAAGATAACAAAATATTTCATTTTATAGTTTAGAATAGGTATCATTAAAGGTACCCAAGGCCTTGCTTTTACATGCTCTTTTTTTTTTAAGGAAATCATAAACATTTTGGGACCTATAAAGATGTATATCAACTCCATCTCCCCAAAGGGTATATCCAATCTTCCTCCTTTTAGAAAGAGAAAATAGTCATAATAAGAAAAATGATAGTAATTATTTGTGTCATTAGATGCTACCCCTCAATTGACAAGACATTTTTTAATAGCTAAAATGGAGGATGGAAATTTTACCCAATCCTAATTCCAGAGACCATTGTGAGAAAGGACAAGTCGCTATTTTGGCTGGGAAACAGGGTACATATTGGCAAAATGGTAAGTAAAAGATGTAGGCTGGAATCAAATTTGAATAATTTTAAATGTAAGGCTTAGGAGCCTGAACTTTATTAAACAGACAATGGAGACTTTTGGGTGTGGGAAGACAATAAGTAAAGTGATACTTCAGGTATATTTGGTAGTGGTGTGTAGGGTGGGTGTGACGCACTGGCGTAACGCTAGCTGTCCATTTACTATGCTTACATCTGAGGCCACATATCTATTGCAATGACCCACCTTTGCCAATGCGTGACCATGACTTTCCCCATAACCTCCTAAAATTTGCAGGTTTATTTCACTGATGACTTTGAAAAAAGAAATATAACATAATGCTTAATGCACAATATTAAACCCTGGCCAATTTCCTTATTTTCAACTTTATCATCTCCAAATGACCCTAATATTGTATATCACATAAATTTTTCAAGACTTAAGTAACTTATACATGTGGAACGGTACAGTATGTGAGAGAATATAAGCAAGTAAAAATATTAACTGCTATGTTATAAATATGGAACCAAAAAATAATTTAGTGGGATGTAATGTGGCGTACACTTTCTATTTCAAAAACAGGAAAACTAGAGTTTGTGATGGAGATCATACAGTCAGTTCTAATGAGAACTTAGTGTCTATCAGTAAGAATTGCTTTCCAATGGTGGCAAAAAATGCTTTGATAAATTGAAGGTGCTATATTTAAAACAATTGAGGGAACTTCTCTTTCTTATCTTTTAAAGTTTTGCTATAAATCATACCTCTCTAGCAATACAGTCTTCCTCATAGGATCCAAACAAATCTCTGGGAGAATCTTACCCTTTGTAGAGCTCTGTCTCAGAACCCGGATGTAGGGATCTATGTGGCTGAGTCTGTGCTAATTTATTCACTAAAGAGGAGAAATATTTTGAGATCAGTCTTACCTCATTAAAATGAATGATATTGGGAGAAATACTTTTTTGGGAAGGGGGGAAATTTAGTTTTTAAAACTGCAGTGAAATGTACCTATATGAAACATAGGCAAAAATGGAATAAATGATTAAAGTTTATATTTTAGATTAAATAAGAAACATTAAACATTCTAGACTTTTTCTAAATATACTATACAGAAATATATTGTTAGTATAAGAAATTCTGTTGTATTATATAGTGTGTTCTTGATATAAGAGAGCTGACTCTGCTCGATAGCAGTAAACACAGTGAAAGAGAAAAGTAAAAAACATGTTCTGTAGAAAAAAGATGATGTGATAACTCTCATCTCCAGCCTCTCACACATACACACATAAATGGGAGTCAAATGCCTGTCAAGGCTTCCAAATGACTGCTATTATTACTCAAACTACTAATTCTTAGCCATTTTAGATATGACCTCCAACTATCATATTAATTATTCTTTTTTATTATGACACCCTATTTTCACTATCATACTAATCAGAGGTCCCTTTAGGCAATTAACCTGCCATCAGATGAAAGTGCTCATCAGAGACACACACCTCAATCACATTCTGCAGTGTTATATTTGCCATGATATTTTAATTTTAGGTTAAACACTCTGTTTCAGTCAGGGTTATTAGCAACTGCAACAGAACCTGATTCAGGCTAATTAAGTTGGAAAAGGAAATTTGCGGGAAGCTATGAAGCTTCTAGAATGGTTTGGGAATATCTGGGACAAACAGGCCTGGTTGTCTCGCCTGCATCCTGAGGAACTAGGTAGTCAGAGCTAAGCTATCATCACATCTCAGAAATGGCATGGCGCTGAGAATGAGACACTCTTGATGACACCATCACTGCTGCCAAGAGGAATGCCTTGCTGTGCTCCTTCACCCTCCTCAGATTCCAGTCCTAGGCAGAGGGTGTTGTGGATTGAATCGTACCCCCCCATCCAAATTTACATGCTGAAGCCCATCACCCAACATAACTATATTTAGAGATAGGGTTTTTAGGAAATTAATTAAGGTTGAATGAGATCAAAGGCATGGGGACCTAATCTGAGAAACCTGATGTCCTTCTAAAAAGAGGAAAAGACAGCAGAGATCCTTCTCTCTGTTTGCGCATGCACAGAGAAGAGACCATGTGAGGACACAGTGAGAAGCTCATTTGATAACCTGCACTGAAATGAGTGTGTGCCAAAGCTGGGAAGAGGGCCTCAGGAGAAAACACTATGGAATTTCCTCAAAAAATTTAAAAATGAAGTTGCCTCATGACCCAGTGATTCCACTGCTGGGAATATATCCTAAGAATCCCAAAATACCAATTCAAAAGAGCTTATGCATCCCTATGTTCATAGCAGCGCTATTTATAATAGCCAAGTATTGGAAACAACCCTGAATGCATCTTGATCTTGGACGTCTAGCCTCCAGAGTTGTGTGAAAATAAATTGTTTCAGTCACCCAGGCTGTTTAGAAGCCCCAACAGACTAATACAGAAGGTCAACACTGGATTTCTACCACATATCTACTCATATTCTGGGCTTCTGTAGTGGACGCTGAGACCTGTTTCTTGCCAAGACGCACAGAGAGGGCATTTGCTCCAACACAGGGAATGGGCATCGAAGGGAACCGCATGTGCAAGGCCAGGCCACTAACCAACTGTGCTGCTGACAAAAATGCCACGTATAGCATTATCATGTTTTACATGCTTTAGCAGGGCTGTCCAACCTTTTGGTCAGTCCTGTCTCTAGGCCACACTCCAAGAAGAGTTGTCTTGGGCCACGCATTAAATACACAAACACTAATGAAAATAAAAACCCTCGTAATGTTTTAAGAAAACTTACGATTATGTGCTAGGCCACATTCATAGCCATCCTGGGCTGCATGCAGCCCGTGGGCCATGGGTTAGACCCCCCTGCAAGGCATGGGAGTCTTACTAGATTAAATATTTTTCAAAATGTTCCATTATAAAACAATGCTTGTGGACCAAAAATATCTCAGTACTCAAGGCTTTACTTTTACATACTCTTTTTTTTAAAAGAAATCTGGTCATATACAATATTTGTGTATCAACTCCATCACCTAAAATAGTATACCCAACCATCTTTTTAGAAAGAGAAAAATAGTCATAATAAGTGATACGATAATAATTATTTTTTATCTTTAGATGCTTGCCCCTCAACTGACAAGACATTCTTTAAGAGCTCATTTTTTCTAACAATGATGTCCAATTCTATATAGAACTATAGGTGTTACATAATTCTATATAATCCTATAGGCTGTAGGTTCGGTGTAGTCAGGCCTGTTAGAAGCACCATAAATACAAACGGGGGATCTCTGGGAGAGGTAGTAAGTGGGCTCATAGGTCTGCTCTGCTCCAGAAATCCCCATTGGCATTAGACATTAATGTTGAGGTGCATGCTCACACATCAGTGAAATGCATTTTTACTTACCAAATTATAAAATATTTTTAAAAACAATAAAAAGTGTTAATGAGCATGTTGAAAAATAAAAATTCATATGTCCTGAGGGCTGTTGAAATTAGCAAAACATTTCTGGATGCAATAGGCAGTAATGGAAACAGTCAGTAAAAAATGAAAAAAACAAGTGTCCATACACTTTGAACCAGCAGTGTCACTTCTTCAAATGTGTCTTAAGGAAGTCATAAAAAAGGAACATGCAGTTGAATGATGTCTTAGTCCATTTGGGCTGCTACAACAAATATCACAGCATGGGTAGTTTATAAACCACAGGAATTTACGTCCCACAGTTCTGGATGCTGAAAGTCTAAGTTCCGAGTGCCAGTACGGTTGGGTTACAGCCCTCTTCTGGGCCACAGACTTCCCCTCGTGTTGTGTCTTCACGTGGTAGAAAAGGGGAAGGGGAGCTCTTGGGCCTTCTTTTTCACAGCAGTGATCCCATCCACAAAGGCTTCACCCTCATGGCCTGAGCAGCCCCCAGGGGCCCCACCTCCTAACACTATCCCATTGAGCATTCAGACTTCAACACGTGAATTTTGCAGGGTACAGTCAGATCACAGCAAACAAGAATGTCCACTGCCAGAGAATTCATATTAGGGAGAAACTCAGAACAAACTAAATATCTGAAATTTGGGGGTTACATAAAAAATAGAATATGAGGGACCAGAGATGTGAATGCACATACTGTATTAAACAATGTATTTTCTAATAATATTTAAGGCCATGAGAAAATTCTCAAGAAATAGCATTAAGTTAAAAAGTAAAATTTCATGAATGTTCATAATTGAGAACTTAGACTATATCACAGGTATGTTCTAAGTTTTGTGTATGTTACAATAAACCATACAAATATTCCTACCCTAAGGAACTGACATTCTGCTCAGTGGAGACCAGAAATTACATATGGACATGCACATACACAGAGTATTTCAAGTGGTAATAAATGCTATAGATACAAATAAGACCAGGGCAGCACCAATTGGTGGGGCAAAAAGAGGGCATGGTGTCACAATTTTCTTTTTATTTTAATCAAAGTTATTGGGGTGACATTGGTTAAAAAGATTATATGTGTACATTTCTATGACACATGATCTGTACATTGCATTGTCTGCCACAACCCAAAGTCAAATCATCTTCAGTCACAATGTTCAATGAGTGATCAGGGAAAGCCTTACTGAAAAGTTGACATCTGAACAGACTTAACGGAGGTAAAGACAGAAGTGAGCTATGAGGCTATAAGAAAAAAAACTTCCTAGCTGGGGAAAAAAGCAATTGCAAAGGATTTCAGTAGAGAGAATAACAAATGTACATCTGAGGATTAATATTCTGAAATAATTTTGAAGTGATCTGTACACTTATGAATGATTTTTTCATATTTTCCATAATATATCCAAATAAAACCAAAAATGTCTTTTAAAGACTGAAGCATTTTAAAGACAAAGCATTTGAGTGTTTGAAATAATTAAGTTTTTTCTTTATTCTATTTTGATAACCTGCAATAAAATGTTTGCAATAATTAAAAAGTTTATTTGTTCTGCATAGTTGTACTGATAGTAGATATTTCAAGACAATAGATGAACTTGAAAGAAATGTCCATATAATACAGTTAAAATACTTGATTGATGATGTTGAACAAGAAAAACCCTCATAGATACATTTTTAAAGACCTTTTAAAAAGTGAAATTAATCTCATCTCTGATTTCATTGGCTTAGCAGAATTAACTTAGGAATGAAAACATGTTCCTTTTCCCCAGTTCCATACAGGTAGAAAGTGCAAAGCATTACAGGTTCATTAAGATCAAAAATTTTAGCCCTGGGTAGCTGTGTGACTCGGTTGAGTGTCATCTCATAAAGCGAAGGGTCACCTGTTTGATTCTGGTCAGGGTACATGCCTGGGTGGCAGGCCCCAGTTCCCAAATGAGGTGCATGCAAGAGGGAGCCAATTGATGTTTCTCTTGCACATCGATGTTTTTCTCCCTCTCTTTCTCCCTCTCTTCCTCTCTCTCTAAAAATAAATGAATAAAATCTTTAAGGAAAGATTATTTTTTTTGCTAGAACAAAGATTTCTAGTAATCATAGATCAATTCTAGTTATATCAAGTCATATATTTGAAAATACAATTTTAATATGTGCACAGATATTTTATTTAATGCTTCCATGAAGCCAATTTTGAAAAGTGATTTGCAGGATCAGGAGCATCCATGCTGCTCAGAGAGGGGCTGCAATGTGTCACTCAGCACATTAATGATGGCTAATGATGGGACCTGTCTGAAAACAGGACCCAGCCAGCACCTGGGCCTGCACCTGGCCATGGAAGCCTGAAAGACATCATTCATAAGGTGTGGTCCTGTGTGCATTTCCTATTTTAAAATGATTAAAGATAATCATTCAAAAAGATAGTCCTATACTAGTTCACTCATCTATAGTGTATCACATTGCACAGTCTGAGGGCATAATCATTGAAAAGTTACCATCCCATAAGCCACAAAAATTCCCTTGTTCCCCTAAAAGTTAACCTGAATGTAGGTAGAAAAAATATGTTATTGAGCTAATTGCTTTTTAGTTGAGTAGAGTTAGGCTTGACGATTTTTTAATTTAATTGATATGTTGGTATAGTTACAAGTACACAGATGTCTTAATTTTGTAGGAGAAAAATATATGCCAGCCTATCTGACCTGCGAGGCAGTGGATAAATGCATTCAGGACTTTCACGCACAGCCGTGCAGGTTACACACTGCTCACCTTCTGAGAATTGTGCCGCTGCATAGCCCTGAGACCCTTGACTCCAGAGGAGAGCCAGTGGGTTCAAATTCCTGCTAGGATGCTGTCTGTATTTTTGAAATTGGACCAGAAAATCAATACCTTGGTGCTTTATTTCCTTTTAATGTAATAATGTTAATTTTCTAATGGTCATGTTGGGAGGGTTAATTAAATTATCTCCACAACCACACCTGAAACAAAAACAAGAAGAAACTAAGCAAACAACTAGAACAGGAACAGAACCACAGAAATGGAGAACACATGGAGGGTTAGCAACAGGGGAGTGGGAGGAGGAGAGAGGGGGAAAGATATGAAGACTAAGTAGCATGGATGGTAGGTAGAAAATAGACAGAGGGAAGGCAAGAATAGTAGGGGAAATGTAGAAGCTAAAGAACTTATGACACATGGACTGAAGTAAAGGGGGGGAATGTGGGTGGGAGAAGGGGTTCAGGGTGGAGGGGAATGAAGGGGGGATAATAGGACAACTGTAATAGCATAATCAATAAAATATATTAAAAAATTATCTCCAATAAAAAGAGGAAGTACTTAGAAACATTCTTGGGATATGGTAAGCAAACAAAAATATAGAGCAATTTTTATTCTGCAAGTAATCTTTTAAAAAATAAAGAAAATTATTAATGTGATAATTATAGTCCTCAATTGAATAGCTCCCTTAGGCCTTACTTCAACACTGCAACCAACTCCCTGTAGAATTTGGTTTACATAATTTACCTCTCAGATATCAAATCTTGTACTATGAAGACTATAATAGAGCCAAAGAGTTTTAGTGTATGGAATAATGTGTCCCATTGATCATGGAAATTCAAACCTGTATTTTAAATCTCATGTGATGATCATAAACATAAAATACATAGTTTGTGCATTTTATTTATGAGGAATTAACAATCAAATATCTATTAGAATAAAAGAAAAATGCACACTCTTTGTAGCCAGTGCTAACATAGAAGGTTATAGTAGCAATAAGGATAATTTCCTAACATTCTGCAATTGTGTGAGAAATGTGTTTTGGGCCAGTGACCGAGAAGCTTATGGACCAAGGAATAATGTTATGTGATCTTTAAAATGATTTATAAAGATCAATACTGGAAAAAGAAAAATATGTAGCTAACCAAGGGTCACAATAGAGTATATTTTAACGAGTTGATGCCATAAACCATTACATGATGTTTTTATAAATATGATCTCGAGGAGCTGCTAGCTCTGACTCTAAAGGAGGCCAAATCAAAAAGGAAGACACTAAAAGTTGTGAATAAATTCTATTACATAAGTCAAGCTATTTTCTTCTTAATTTATATATGGAGGTGAACAAAGTAGGTTTACAATTGTGCTGTGACATTCATTTGAGTTAATAAAACTATTATAGTAATCATAACCTGCATATCTTTTTCCATATGGACAACTGTAACCAATCTTTGCCCCACCTACTTTTGTATTATACTTACAATTTTAATTACATACAAAAACTTTTACTCTCATTCTAGGCTCATAAGGCAAAATTATAACATTTGTGACTGTACCATTATGTTGTAATATCATACATCATATTCACTACTTTAATTTTCATGGGTATTTATTCCATCACTGTCAAAGGTCCAAACACGACAGATCTCTAAGCAGTAAGTACATACCTTCCATGAAAGAAATGGACTTAATTTGGAAGTTGATATCGAGGTAGCATCCATTCTTTCATTTACCAAATATGTTACCTTCTATGTTCTAGACCTGGAGTAACCCCAAATTAAAACATATTGCACATCTTTCCTTCCAAGTATCTTATACTCTAAAGGGGAGAGAAATGTAGAAATTTTTATAATACAAGATCAAATGTTTGGTTGTGTGGACCAAACAACATAGAAGAAGGAAGATAAGTAAATTTAAACAAATTACAGAACTGGTAGTGGAGATCTTTGAATTAGATTTTATTTTATAAACCACCTAAAATACACTGACAGTATATACCTGAGCCACACTCAGGACAAGAGAACTCATAGGCATAGCAGCAGCTCCTAGAAACTATAAGATCAAGAGAAGTACTTTTCTAAGAAAGACTGATGACTCTTTCTAAAACCCTTCACTGACCATTGAAAACTAAGCAAAGTTCTCCAAAAGGACTGTGTAAGAAGTCATAAATGCTGTTCTATTTGCACTGAATTTGCTTCAAGAATGTGTTAGGTATACAATGGCTAGAGACAAGAATTCTCCAACTTTTGGAGCACTGTGACCTTCCATTTGTGCTAAGGATACTAGGCCAGCAGCCAAAGAGAGAACCTAAAACCTAATTATTCAGCACTGTGTACCAGCCAGAAGAAATATTTTTCCTTAATACCAATTACTCTTAGGTACACAAGGAGAGAAATCAAGAGCCACAGGCACTGATTTTGGTTTTTGATACTAGAATGATAACTTTGAACTTGTGCTGCTTAGAATTAGCCCTCTCCAATCGATTTACTGAGTATAAGCCATCTGAGAAAAGGAGAATTCAAAGACAGGGAATCAATTTATGGTCCTATTTAGCATTTGGTGACTGAGTAAAATGAAAAATCTTCAAACAAATTTCTAAATGAAAAAATGATTTATATTCCTGGCAAAATAACTTCTTGAATGCTACTATATTGTGTAAAAGGAACAAATAACATCTGACATCATCAAATCTCTCCTGCTCCCTAGAATAGTCTCCATGCTCTGAACCAGCTCATAGTGCTTCCTCTCACATAGTACACAAGCATTTACATATTGACCTAAATCCTCTCACGTGCTGTGCACAAAGGGGGAAAAAAACTTTCTCTTTTTTTCTTTTTCTCTTTTTTGCTCCTGATCTCATTTTTCCAGATGGTATTAAAATTGAGTTCAAGCCAGGCTAGCACCTGTGTTGGGTAGTGGGTTTTTTGCATAATTTAGTTTTGAATTTCCTCCTAAAAGATTTGTTAATTATAGAAGCAGTATTTATATATAAAAATGAAAATTCAAATGAAATAACTTTAAATTATTTTCATTTTAGATTTACTCTCTGTCTAAATTTTTAAAGAACTATGGAAATAAACAAATTATTAAATTATTCTATTGAAGTAGGATTACACTATAACATCTTATTGCTGCATAAATTATGTAACTGGATAGCAAATCAGTCAGAGTGTGTTTTGTACTAAAATAATAGCAACGATTTTGAGTTGGGTTTTTTTTTTTACTATTTTTGTTGATGTTCGAATACAACTGTCTCCATTTTCCCCACCACAACTTTCCCCCACCCTTGTTTTATTTCTAATGTACTGTCTGCTACTTGGCACCAAAGGGAACTTTATGCCTATTCGTAAATAGCATTCACAAAGTACATTTTGAAAGAACTGAAATGAATGAATGAATTAAGAAATGCATGAACCAAGAGGATTATCAGGGCCCTTCTATGTCCTACATACCAGATGTTGGAACTGGTATTCAGTGAATCACTATGGAGGAGAAACATGCAATAATTATTTTGCTGGGGGTTTTTTTGAGTAAAGAAATAGTAAAAAATATATATATAAAACTTTCCTTCGATACCTAAGGATTTGTTAGAGAAGGTGGCTTTTAGCTCTCTGGCAGGGAATTAAAAAAGGGGAAAAAAGGAAGGGAAGAGGAGGGGTGGAAGAGTAGAAGTGGGAAGGGGAGGGGAGGGACGAATGAACAGAAGGTAGGAAGGAAGGAGGGGAGGAAGGAAAGGAGAAAAAGGGAAGGGAATCGGAGTGGGGGAAGAAGGGAAAGAAGGAGGGACTAGCTATGAGAGACTGCTATGAATGCAGTTTTGTAATGGAAAATATTTTGAAACAGTTAAGAACAGGATTAAGTCAAAATTGATATAAATATGATAAATTGAGAAAATGCTTCTTTATTCATTTTTAAATGAAAATAAATGAGGAAATAATACTTCCCTGTGGGAATATGAAGGAAATGAATAGAAGGTATGGAAAACATCTTAATTAATCATATTTCATATGGGAAAGCAAAACAAATGAATGAGTAAATCAGCTTCTCGTCTTGTAATTTAAAATAATCTTGTCATAAGATGTTGAGGAGGCTTTTCTCTGGTTTCTCATGATTTTGACTATGACACAAAGCATAAGGCAATTAGATGCCAGGAACCCAATATTTCAAAGTGAAGTGCCGATATTTGGGGGCAGGCCATTCAAAACTGGCCCCACTACCTCCAGCCGCCACTTAGCCTCCCCACTATTCCCAAAAGAGGAAGGTGAGGAAGGGAAGAACTGGAACGGAGGTACATATCAAAGGGCCCTAACTTGTGTAAGGTACAGCATGTTGAGACAAGCATGTTGAGAAACTTCTTCCACAGGTGACCGAGTTAAAGGGCTGTGATAGGTCTTCAAAAAATCCACCCAGATAAGTGGGGGATTTTTACAAAATGGCAAATGATGGCTTGGTCAGCTCTTTGGACAGCAGACTTGCTGTTACCATCTCCTACCTTCCTCAGCATGGGAAATGGACACTGGAGCCAGATGACAAGGGTCAACCAAGGGACCTCTCTTTTCTGTCGCATTGATATATTTGCCTATTCTTTCCCCAGTATCACGCTGTCTTGATTATTGTACTTTTATGGTAAATCTTGTATTCGGTGATGTCAATCTTCTAACTGTTCTCCTTCAATATTGAACTGGCTATCCTGGGTCTTTTGCCTATCCACAGAAACTTTAAAATCAGCTTGTCAATATCCACAGAATGGCTTGTGGGGATTTTGATTGACATTTCATTGATAATCTATTTTTAATAGGCACAATTGGAAAACTGCTGACTTAAGTACTATTGCAAGTAAGAGAAACTGTACATGTTTATTTTTAATAAAATTGTTTTTATAATATTTAATTTAATTGTATTAAAATATTGTGCATTCACCAATATTATATGGTAACTTAAAATCAAAGTATGTGAGAAAGGCAATTTAAGCTTTTATAGATTTTTCTAATTAGTATATTAATCAAAGATTAAGACAGTAAATAACTACACTTGCATTGACTGATTATGTATGTAAAGTATACTTAAACAACTTGATTTTGTTTTTACAAAGTAATTGGATGACTTGGTTAAAACCAAACCATTGTACTGATTATATAATTTTTTAGTACACACAGGATGCATAAAAATGAATACTCACTATTTAAGTAAGTATTGTGAAAGAATATGTCTATGTATAATCTACATACTTTTTATTTTCCTGAATGTGTAATCAATAAAAATTGCTCATTCCATTTAACAAACACTTGCTTAGCACCGACCACGCAGCGTATATTGTGCTGCACACACAGATTCTACCCTCGATGTGCTCCCACGTCTCCAGGGACATTGTACATTACAAACAACGAGATCCAAGTTTCACTTTTTAATAAAGTATTAGGTGAACAGACCCACAAAGGTCTTAAAGGCTAGTGAAAGGAAGGCACATAATATACTTGGCCAACTTAGGGACGTTTGTACACTGATAGACAGTTTTTTGTGGCATCTGGGTGAATCTCAATAACTGCAAACTTAGCACTATCTTATTCATTTTACATGCCACAAGGATGACTCAAACCAGGTACATAATTGTCCCCAAATAACATATTTTTGTGAGGACTTCACAATTTATTTTTCTACTCTGCCTTCCTAGTTTCTAAAGGAAAACAGGGCCCTTTAGATAAACCAGGTGGCTTTTCCTTTCACCATCTTCAGCTATGCCTTTACTGTGGCTGACATATAATGCATGCAAACCTCTCATAGGGAGGAATGGTGGCAGATTAATTGTGTATAGTGAGAAATGTGAGAAATAAAAAAGCAACAATGAACAGTGTGGAACAATTTTTGCTTGGTATGGTAAATAAAAGTCCATGGAAGGGTGAATGAAAGCATGTCAGCAGAAAGCAGTCATGATAAATCAAAATAGAAGAAAAATGATTATTTAATCATGACTTTCTTCTGATCAATGAGGCATAATTACCCTGATCACAGGCCTGTTAGTCTTTCATAAAAAAAAAATCACACACATACACACAAACCCCTCTGCATTTGCACGTTTTGGTGGCACTGGTTGACACAGGAATATATCTGGCTCCCTCTTCACAGACAACATTAGAATTCCTGAGTGAGTAGATACCCCTTAAAGTACAAATCAAAAAGATTAATACTTTCTGAGTAGACTAATTTTGTCCTTCATTCATTTCAACAACGACTACACATGGTAATGAGTAGCTTATAATAGCCATCTGGGTAACAAATGCTTAATTGTGTCCTTTAATGTGTCATAGAAGCAAAAGAGAGAATGCAAGGTACATGTTTCTCAGTTAATTACTTGTGTTACTCATTTTATACACTTAATTATTCAGAGATGCATAAAAAGATAAGAGTTTCAAAATGGAATGGACCTTGGGAGTAATTTAATCAAGCTTCCTTGTGTTACATACAGAATATTTAAATGGTGAGTTGATGTCCAGTGCAGGCACAAGACCATCAGGGTGATACTGTTTGAAAGGCTGCTCTAATTAAATGCTGAGCCCTCTGATGGCGTACCATCTGCAGGCTCTGCCTCCGCTTCTGCTGGCCTGCAGAAGAGGGTGACCTGCTTGACACCAAAAGTGCTTCCATCTGTAGGGAGAATGGAACTGTTTACCAGTAGACCTGGCAACTGTGCCTCAGACACCCATTTAAAGGGGACTAACTTTGTTGAGAGATTTCACTGAAATTCTTTGTCTCAAAGGGAACAAAAAACTGGGAAGCACTTACAATGAGCTCAGAGACAGACACAAACTTGTCTGTTAGCCTATGTATAGTTCCTTGTGAACATGAATATAATATTAATATATCTTTGTTAATTTCAAAGTATTGTAACAAAAAATCAAACCTCCCAGGAGCGTCCAACCTTTTGTTGTCTCTAGGCCACACTGGGAAAATAAGAGTTGTCTTGAGCCTCACATTAAATACACAAACACTAATGAAAACTGAGTAATTTCATGATTTTGTGTTGTGCATCATTCATAGCCATCCTGGGCTGCATGTGGCCCACAGGCCACAGGTTGGACATCCCTGTGCCAGAGGAATTCCTAAATTTTTTTCTTTACCTGCAAAGGTGAAATTATTTTGTTGAAAGATTTTGTGGAAAGGAATTGTCCAATGCAAACCCAGGGTTGATGAATTATGTAGCGAGTTAAGACCTTCAGTAAATAATCATTTAGTGTATATATGCAATGGGCTAGGAGCTACACAGGATAACAAGAAATGGCTTTTCTTTTTGGACTGGTGATGATAATGATTATAATATAGTGACCATAATGATGTAGATGAACCACATTTTCTTATTTTTTTCTGGAACAAAATGTAGAATACATAAGTTCAAAATAAAATACAGCAAGAGCCTAAACAATATTTTGGATCATCTGAATACATTTATACAAATCCATTCCCACTAGATGATAAATTACATGATTAAGTAATTATGGTTGTTGTTTGGTTTGGTTTGTTTTTAACTCTGAATTTCCATGTTGCTTTGAGCCATATTTTGAAGAAAGTGAATGATCCATCCAAGCAGAATTATATTCATGTAATTAGTAGATAGGGCCTGTGTATTTTTAAGGATATGCAGATAATTTTTAACTGAAATATATTCTTCGACATATACTTTCAATATTTAGAATCATTTAATATATGCTACAATGTTAAAATTTTATTTAGTTTTTACTCTTAAATGTACTTACTTCTAGCTTTTAAAAATACTATATAAAAGTTCTAGTATTTAGAAAGAAAAGAAGCAAGTGAATCAGAACATGGTGGAGAATACATGAGGAAGACAACTAATAGGAAGAGAAAGGATGAAAAATAAGATAAGGAGAAGAAATAGAGAATGAGTAGAAAGAAAAGAAAGAGGGAGGTGTGAGTAAAGAAGAAATAGAACTGAAGAAAAAATAATGATCAGCAAAAAAAACAGAGGAGAGAAAGGAAGAAAAGGCAAAAAAGGAGAGAGAAAAGATGGAGGGGGAGAGAAAAGAAGAGAAAGAAAGGAGGAAGGGGATTGGTGGGTAAAAAAGGGAAGAGGTGGAGAAAAGAAAAGGAGGAAACTGTATAAAATGAGGTCATACAAGGACATAATACAAATAAATGGAAGGTCTAAAAATTTCTAACAGTCCAGATGTGCAAATACCCTGTAACCCTATAGTATGAAAGAAATATAACAAACTCCTGAAACAGTTTCTGAGAAATTTAGACTTGAAGTTAAAAGGGATTGGCATTAAATTTTCTAACATCATTCATGTAACACACAATTTTTGCAAATTATAAATAGATGCTTTTTAATTTGGTTCTTATGCTAAAATATATATTTTTCATCAGTGTATAATATTGGGCTGTTTATAAAAACTACCTTGTAAATTTTAAAACTAGAATACTATTATTAAAAGTTATAAATGTTATTTTCCTTTTAGGATAAAAAATATAATTTGAGAGATTATATTTTTTCTCAGTAGAGCAATTGAATGGATTCATTTAATTCTTCAAAAGTAAAGGAGGAGCCCACCTGTTCTCCTGGGCAAACTGTAGAAGGACACATCTCGATTGCAAAGACCTTGCATAGCAGTGGGGTGGCTTGCTTAAAGGAGAGACACTGAGACTGGACCTTTGCCACTCAAAGTTATGAACATATTTCTGATGAATAAGGTGACCACTCTAATCAAGAAGGATTAGAGTGAAGAACATTTGAAATGGAAGAGCCCTTAAAAGATAAGGGAGCAGAATATTTGAACTAGGTTTCTGTGATAAGGTATTATTCAAACCACATTGCTAGGCAGACATCACACCTAAACAGTACTGTACAAGTACATCAGCTCCCTGAAGAAAAAGGACACTGATTGGTAGCACTTGATGATTTGTACATACTGCTACTGTGGCTGATTTTGAGCTAGAACTGGCTGCAAAACCCCTTTGCAAGAGTGACCTGTAAACCCCACCATATCTCAAACACTGAGTGAGAGGTTTCTTGGCCTCTTAAATTGAAACTGAAGGGATTCATATCCTAGAAAGGACCTTAATGCTGCTTATAATATACTATTTTGTTAACATTCTAACAAAACATAAATTAATAGTTCATAATTAAACTTTATCTTAAGTGGGATGTTATTATTCCAAACTCCACTAAACTATGGTTTCATTCACAATCGGCATGGTGCATTTTTAAAAAAAATTAATTAAGACTTTTTTAGAGTAAATCAAGGTTCACAATAAAATCTAGAGAAAGTACAATGATTTACCATAGACTCCCAACCCCACACATGTAGCCTCTCCCTGTATCACCATGGTCCACGAGACTAGTACATTTGTTATAGCTGATGAACGTATGCTGACATGTCATTATCACCCAAAGTCCACAGCTTACACGAGGGTTCATCTTGGAGTGGGATATTCTATGGTTTAGACCAATGCATAATGTCTTGTGCCATCACTATGGTATATAGTGTACTCTCACTGCCCTAAGCATCCTCTGTGCTCCTTCTTTGCATCCTCAGTGCTCCAACCCCTGGCAACCGCTGATGTTTTTACTGTATCAACAGTACTGGTTTTTTTTTTCAGAATTTCATATAGTCAGAATCCCACAGTATGTAGTTTTTTTCAGATTAGCTGCTAGCACTTAGAAATATGCATGTAAAACTCACAGTTCATTTCTTTTCATTGATAGCTCTTATCTTTTTAATGCTGAATAGTATTCCATTGTCTCAATTGCCACAGTTTGTTTACCTATTCATCTATTAAAGGGCTTCTCGGTTACTTCCAAGTTTTGGCAATTATGAGTAAAGCTGCCATAAACATCTGTCTGCCGGTTTATGTGTAGACATAGTTTTCAGGGCATGATATTTTAATAATAGTTGCATTTAATAATGTCATTAACTGCCATTATTTTAAAATGATTTAAGTTTTTATCTTTATTTAGGAATTAGTGTGTTTTAAACATGGTAAGGGTAGATTTTTCCTTCACTCCACTAATTGCATATTTGAAAGTATAAAAGTACATTTTAATGTGTGACAAGAGATTATTCTTGCTTATCTAATCTGCATCTTCTACATTAAATATGTCCTCTTTTGAATGCTAACCCAATTAAGAACAACCCTCATTTTAAGCTTTGGTAAG
The DNA here is from genome assembly GCA_028533065.1 of Trachops cirrhosus. Taxonomy (NCBI): domain Eukaryota; kingdom Metazoa; phylum Chordata; class Mammalia; order Chiroptera; family Phyllostomidae; genus Trachops; species Trachops cirrhosus. The sequence goes on from CM052549.1 coordinate 20,632,365, forward strand.
CATGTAATAATAATTTTTAAAGATCCATCATTTTTTTCTAGGTCAAGATGACTGACTACCTAAGTTTTAACTTAATTCCCTCCCTAAAACCCACTGAAATGACAGAAGAAACAATATAGGCAAAAGGAAGAATGCCTTCAGAGGGCAAGAATTATTGAGGAATTTCTGAAAAGATATGAAGCAGATGGTATATAATTGGTTAAGAAACCCCACAGAGGTTAGCAACTGACAACTCAATAGGGACCTTTTGGAAAAGAAATTTTTCCAAATAGAACACCAGAAAATTCCCCATGATCAGAGGAGTCTAGTTTGGGAGTCAGAGCAGATCCCTGGGGCAATGGGCACGGTGATTAATTAAAGTGCCGAGCAACTGCGGCTTCAGGACGCAGCTCTCAGGCAGGAGCTAGAGCGCTACCGGGGCATTTGGCTTAGGAGGCTCAGGGTGCGCTTGGTGCCAGGAAGAGAAGTCGGGCAGTGCCCTACTCAGCTTCCAGTTACAAAGTCGACACTAAGTGCCTACGAATGGATTAATAAAGAAGTAATAACAGCTTATACACAAAACATAAAATTCGGAATAGAAAACATAGTAAATACGTTTAGAATTTTGGGTGCAAAAATCCATCATAAGCTTAATGCAAATTCCAAAGGTTATAAAGGAAAGACTGGCATATTTGACCACATAATTAATTTGACCATCATCCTGACCAAATGTATTATGGAAAAAGATAAAAGACATATGGAAGCACAAAGAATATATATACTACATATAATAGGTAAAAATGTGACCTTCCTAATACGCAAAATTACTTTAAATCAGTAAAAACAAACATACTTTTTAAAAAGTCCAGTGGAAAAATATTATGTGAGCAGATAAATCACTAAAAAATTCTCACTAGCTAACATGGGTATTTAAAAAAATTACCTATGATAAGGGAAATTCAAATAAAAATAATACATGAGATTGGCTGGAAAACCTAAAAAATATTTATTATGTACATTATTACATTCACCCTCTTGAACAGGATTAGTACTCTTATAAAAGAGTTCCAAAAGAACTCATTTGTCCCCTGTTACCATGTGATGTTACAACAGCAGATCAGCCTGTAAGAGGGTCCTCACCTGACCAGGCTGGCCCTCTGATCCTGGACTTCCAGCCTCCAGAAGAGTGAGAAATGCCTTTTTATTGTTTATAACCTACACAGTGTGTGGTATTTTCTTACAACAGCCCAAACAGACCAAGTCATATCAACAGGCTAAAGAAGTGATGAAGACATTTGACAAAATCTGATGACCATTCATGATGAAAGCTCTCAGCAAGTTAAGATTAAAGCAAAAAATACTTTAGCTTGATAAAGAACATCTACAAAAACTTGAAGCTAACATCATACTTAATGGTGAAAACTTAATGTTTTTGTCCTAAGCCAGTAAGAACACAACAATTTCCATTATTAGCATACTTATACAACACAGTACTGAAAATTCCAGGCAGGACACAAGAAGAAGAAAAGCCATACAGATCCAAAACACAGAAATAAGACCATCCCTATTTACAGATGACATAATCATCTATCTAGAAAATTCCAAGGCATGTACATAAAATATTTTAAAAGCAAATGAGTTGACCAAGGTCCCAGGATACAACTTTAATGGACAAAAATAAAGCTCAATGTACAAAGACTGATTATATTTCTATATATTAACAAGGAACTTATGAGAACAAAACTTAAGAACACGATACCATTTATAATTGATTCAAGAAAATAAAATAATTGTAAAGGTAACAATACACCCCCAGAGTCTGTGTACAAAAATTACAAAATGCTGATGAAAGAAATAAAAGACCTAAATAAATGTTAATGGACTAGTAGATTCAACATGAGATACAAATTCTCCTTAAACCAACCTATAGGTTTAATGCAATTCCTCTGAAAATTCCATCAAAGAGTTTCTAAACATAGGTAAGTTTATTTTAAATTTTTTATGTTAAAAGACAAAGAACATAGACTATCTAAAATAATTTTGATAAGAATAATAAAGTGAAAGTAATCATTCTACTTATTTCAAGACTTAGTATTTCACTATAGTAGTCGAGACAATAGAGTATTGTCAGATGGTAGACATGTAGTCAACTAAACAGAATAAAGAATTTAGAAATAGAGGCACACAAAAATGCCCAGCTTGTTTGGGGGCATATTTTTGACAAAGGTGCAAAAGAAATTCAGTGGAGGAAAGACCACCTTTTCAACCAATGGTGCTGGAGCAACTGGCCATCCACAGGCCTGAAAGTGAGCCCTGACCTAAACCTCTCACCTCACACTCACAGTATCTCAAAATGGATCATGAAAACTGTAAAACAATTAGAAGGGACACGAATAGAAGAAAATCTGGGATCTAAAAATAAGCAAAGAGTTCTTAGATTTGATACCAAAATCATGATCCATAAAAAAGAAAATCTGAAACAGAACTTCATCAAAATTGAAAACTTTCACTCGGCATGTTATTCTGAAGGTATCAACTGGGAGAAAATATTTGCAAACCACAAATACAAGGACAAATAAAAACTGTAGAAACTCAACAGCAAAAAGATAAATAATCCAACTAGAAAATATGAACAGATATTCTGCTGAAGAGATGGAAAATCAGCATATGAAAATATGTTTAACATCATCAGTCATTAGGAAAAAGCAAATTAAAACTACAATGAATGGGGATGTAAAATAGAACATAGCAAATATAGTCAATAATATTTTTTAAATGATGTATGGTGCCAAGTGGGTACTGGAAATATGGGGGAATACTTTATAAAGTATATGATTGTCTAACCACTATGCTTTATATCTGAAATTAATACAAAATAATATTGAATGTAAACCATAATTGAAAATTCCACTGCTGGGATTATACCCTAAGAACCCTGGAACACCGATTCAAAAGAACCTATGCACCCCAGTGTTCATAGCAGCACAATTGACAATAGCCAAGTGCTGGAAGCAGCCTAAGTGTTCACCAGTAAATGAGAGAATAAAAAAACTATGGTATTTACACAATGGAATTCTATGCAGCAGACAGAAAGAAGGAGTTCCCACCCTTTGCAACAGCATGGATGGAACTGGAAAGTATTACACTAAATGAAATAAGCCAGGTGGTAAAAGACAAATACCACATGATCTCACCTATAAGTGGAACTTAATCAACAAAACAAACAAGCAAGCAAAATATAACCAGAGGCATTGAAATAAAGAACAAACTGATAGTAACTAGAGGGGAGGGGGAGGGGACAACAGGGGAAAGAAGGAAAATGGTCGTCAAGGAACAAGTATAGAGGACAGACACACGGGCAAAGACAATGGGGGGTAGGATCAAGGGCGGGAGGTGGGGATGGATGGGGCAGAGGGGAGTAGTGGGGGGAAAATAGAGACAATGTACTTGAACAACAATAAAAAAATTAAAAAAGAAAAAAACACCATGAGCTGTCTTTACATGCCTGCTAGAATTGCTAAAATAAGAGTGACAACAGCAAATGCTGGAGAGGACATGAATGTAGCTGCAATTATGAAAGGGAAGCAGGAGGGATCTTTGCATAGAACTGTTTTGTGTAGTAACCATGCTGGATGCCACACAAAACTATACATGCAATAATTTGCATAGAAATAAACATATAAACACACATACACACAATTGAGTGCATGTAAAACTGGTGATATCTGCATATGGAAGATAAATTGTATCAAAATCAATTTCCTGGTTAAGGTATTGCACTACAGTTAGTTATGTAAGATTTTACTATGGATAAAACTGAGTGAAGAGTATATAATTTCTTTCTATATTATACCTGAAAACTGCATGCTAATCTACTATTACCTCAAAATAAAAAGGTAAAATAAAAACTAACTAAGAGCAAATTGAAAAGATTCTAATTTATTTTGTCTGTGGTGGAGCCAAAGGAATGTGTATTTTAAAAAAAGGCAGGAGGCTGTGGGCAAATCCATGTGAATCTCAAGAGCTATTGCTAGCTGCTATTCCCACAATTTAGACTGAGCCTATGGTAATGGCATTGGCCTGAGTTTCATTTAAATTTGTGGTCCTTTCAACACTGACTTTTTTTTCATTTTTTAAAAAGATTTTATTTATTTATTTTTAGAGAGAGGGGAAGGGAGGAAGAAAGAGAGGGAGAGAAACATCAATGTGTGGTTGTCTCTCATGTGGCCTCCACTGGGGACCTGGCCTGCAACCCAGGCATTTTCCCTGACTGGGAATCGAACCTGCGACCCTTTGGATCGCAGCCCATGCTCAATCCACTGAGCTACACCAGCCAGGGCCATTTTTAAATATATTTTATTGATTATGCTATTACAATTGTCCCATTCCCCCCATTTATTCCCCTCTACCCTGTATATGCCCTCCCATCTGCATTCCCCCCACCTCAGTTCATGTCCATGGGTCCTACATATAAGTTCTTCGGCTTCTACATTTCCTATACTACAGTTAACCTCCCCCTGTCTATTTTCTACCTGCCATTTATGCTTCTTATTCCCTGTACCTTTTTTCCTATTCCCTGCCTCCACTTCCCTGCTGATAATCCTCCACGAGATCTCCATTTCTACGATTCTGTTCCTTTCCACACTGTCTTAATCTATGTGGCTGTTCTTTATGGATTCCACCACTGCAGTGGGACCCTCTCTCCCTTTCTCCACTCTGGTCTGAAGCAGAGCTTCAGGCCCAGCCTACGTTACTCATGAGACCCATTGCTGTGTTTAGCTCAGGATAATCGTCAGTGACATGTGTTTTAATATTCGAATAAATTATGTAAAAGATACCAGTACTTATCATTTAACAAAAGACAAGCTTACAAATAGTTTAATACAAGTGCTTCAAAGATATTTACAATACCTGTTTTAAATTTTGTTTTGATTTTTCCTCTAGTGTCATGTGCTAGATGCAACATTAGTTTAGTTTACCCTTATTAGGAGGATTTTTTAATTTGGAATGTGAATATAGTGTTTACGTGCTTTTCAACTATGTCTTTCTAAAACAAGTTAGCGTGTTGCTATAGGCACTGCCAAATATTGTGGGCAAATAAAAATGACAAAGGGCAGGGCAAGTCTCATTTGGAGCAGCAGAGCTGTAATGAAAATCTACACACAGACAGCTTATGTTTTCGCTCACTTGTTTCAAACAACTCTTGATTAAATAAAATTCCATGACAACTTGCAAAGCTGAACAGTGCTGTAGAGCCTATTGTAATCAAATCAGGCTTGAGTCATAAGTGAAAATGAATTTGGATTTCACCTCCTCCTAAATGTTTTTCTAGGCAACACACACTCTGAAATAAAGAACCTGTCAGAAGGAGCAGGCAAAAAACCACAGATTATGCTTCTGAAGCCCACACAGCTTCTTTGTCGCAGTCACTTTTAACCACTGTGTTTGTCAGGCTGGATGGGGGAGATGAGATGTTAGATAGCATTCCCAGGGCCATTTTTTGATGACATGGTATTAAAATTGTTTTGTGAACAGTAGTCATCATTGCTACTGCTCATGAGTAACAGTGTTTTTCTTAAGAGCACCCTTTTCCAAACAGGCTTGTGGTGCATTTCATGCGAGCCTAGTAATGCCCTCAGGAGTAATGATATCTTGGGTCACCGTTTTCTAATGCATTATGATCACCCTTTCTCCTGACTGCCAGGTAGGCTAAATGGCATCGCTGTAGTTGTGATTGCTGTGACCCAGAATTAGAATCAAGCACAGAATTGAAAGCAAGCCATGCCGGCCATGTAGCAAGTGCTGTTTTTTTTCCCTCCTGATCATACTATTTATTGTTCTGTATTTACAGCTTGGCCATGCGCTTTTGCCACTTAATGGCAATAAGTGAATGAATCGTTGTGGGTATTAGAAAAGTATTTAAATGGTTGAATGTTGTAAGAACCAAAAGCACTGAAAAAAATCTTGCCAGTACTGGGTTTTGCCGGAAACATAGCCATTCCTTTTCAAAAAGTAACATTTTCTCATAATCGTTTGGGAAAATTATCTTTCTCATTAAGATCTTTTCCCATTCAGGGGCTTAGACTCTTGTCAGAAGGCCCTGATTCTGACTCAGTTTACAGAACACTTGATTGTTTCCTGTGGGCTTGAACAACTGTAGGCATTGGCCGCATTTCACCCTTAGACAGAAAGTAACAAACCACTTAACATTCTGACCCTGAGGATCCAGTTCTGCTAGCTGAATTCAGCTATTTCTTTCTAGACTTAACCACAACTGGAAGACTCAGGATTCTGCTACTCTTTTACCTTATAATCCTTGTAAACCCCACATTCTTTCCCCTATACCTTTCAGGGAAAATTGTATATCTAGTACCCAATAGAGAAAGGAAGGCTGGATGAGTATCACTCTTCTTGGGTCCTGACATCTACATGCTTGGAAAGAGCCCTCTAGGGGCAGGTAATGTGGGTGGATTTTAAATGTTTTCTGGTGTTCTCCATTGGTCACTTTCATCTTGTGACATGGCATGTCAAGTATTCAATCTTGGAGCAATTTGGGGCTTCGGGTCTTTCGGGTCCGTTTCAGTGGGAGAGAGTGGGGAGGGGGGCAGAGAAAGAGAGAGGGAGAGAGAGAAAGTAAATTAGTTAAGTGAAAGGCTAGTTGCTGATTTTTATCACAATCTTTCTCTTTTCTCTAATGTTATTTCATTGTATCTTGAAACCTTAGAGTGTCAGTCACATCAGAATCTTAGTTGCCATGTCAATTTCTGGGACCCTCCCCCAGAAATATACATGATTCAGCCTGGGGTACTACATAGGAATTTAAATGAGGATTAAGCAATGAGTTTTTAGATAAATTGCCGGAAAAGAATCCATAAAAGGAGTGAATATGATGAAGAAGGTCTTCAAAGCATACTTTCAAAAACAGAGTTCTAAAGTTTAGGAGTAGGTTGTTAAAAAAGATCATGAAACATTCTGTTTAAACTACACCTTCACCGGAATAGATGACTAAGTATACAAGAGTCCAGGACAGATTCACTATTCAGCATTAAGGAATATAGATGTAAAACTATGTGTTCTTTGTACCTCCTGGGGTCTTAAGGGAACCTACATGGACTCAGGCACAGCGTCTGAGAAGAAGATAACCCTTTGTCTTCTCCACTTTGGTTGCAACATTCATGTTTATCTTTAAGCCTCAGGCCTTCTGCCCCACACCTCACCCCATTCCCCACCCTTGCCATGCATGATGGAAGTCTAAATAACAACTGAGCGTTTGCCTTAGTGTTTGTGTCTGGATTCTTTTTCAACAATCTACATTAGTATCAACATGTTCCCAGAACTGGTGCCTTCCCTAATTGTTGTCAGTTTCCCCATTCTCTATGAGGTCTCCTGAGAGTGACCCTGGGTGTCCCATTCTCCCAAGAGTGGAGGAATTGTTCTCCCTGCCTAGTCTGTTTTGTTAATTCTTCCTGCAGTTGTTTTGTTTGTTACTCAATCCCCAGAACTCTTCCCCTCAGATCCAGGGTCTCTCTCTTTAGCAGCTTAGTCCCAAGGCCTTGCCCCAAATGCCACTAGTCAGATCCTGTCAACACAGTCAGCCTAAGACTGAGCATGTCTTGAGATAATATACTTTGTGAAAGAAGTACACTAAATTTGCTGAACAGTTGAAGATCAATTTATTAGTCTTCCCTAATTCATTCATTGGCTCAAATCATGGCAAACCCTCAAAACTAGGCTCTTAAAAGAGGAAAGAAATCTTTTTGGAATGATGGCAAGTTTTTATCATTTGTATCTTCCTAGTAATGAATACAGAGAAGGGTACCATAAAAATAAAGATGCTTTACTCTCTAGATTGATGTGGCTGGAAGAAACATCAGTAACCCATCTGAGTGCCTGTCTTTAATGTCCTAGTTAAGATAAAAAGATTGGTTTAAGACGACGGCAATAACATAGTAGACATCCCGAGTGCAGTCCATGATCTTAGAGAACGGCATGTTCTCTTGACAAGCAGAGCAAGATCTACATCTCTCTGGCCCATCTATGCCAAGACTAGATCTGAAATTAGTCCTTATTTCCTCTTTACAGCTATTCAGAGAAAGAAGGAAATTGGTCTTTTGGGGGTTAACTATTTTGTCTTAATTGCAAGACACCCATTTTTCTCACACCAGGTTTGTGTTGTAGGAAGTAGGGGTTGAGATTCACTTCATTTCTTATGGATATTCCAGCACCATTTGTTGAAAAGATTTTTCTTTCCCCTTTGGAATGATTCAGCTCCTTTGTCAAAAATCAATGGACTGAGTGGATCTCTTCTGTTCCTTTGATCCCTTAGGCCCGTATTATGCTGCATTGATCACTCTAGCTTAATAGCAATCCTAAAGTTGGCAAACTAGGACATTTCTGTTTTAATTTTAAAATTTCTAAAAGTGAGCGATGTTGAATATTTTTATTCTTTATCACTTTAGTTGTGAATTTTGTTATTTTATTTGCCCTTTCTATATTTTCTAGTGAAGTTTGTCCATGTTTTTTTGCTCACATTTTACTGTTATGTAGAGCAAGGATGTCAAACTCATTTTCACCACAGGCCACATCAACCTCAAGGTTGCCCTCAAAGGGCCAAACGTAGAGCTCCTTGCCCCTAGTTAAGGGGTAGTTACATTTATACAGTCCTAAAATTACATTCGGCCCTTTGAAGGCAACTGTAAGACTGATATGGTCCCCAGTGAAAATGAGTTTGACATCCCTGTGTTAGAATATCATACATTGATTTTTAAAATATTAATTTATAACTTACTTTTGGTTTTTTTAGTGGTGTTTTACATATTGAAGTGTGCCCCTCATAGGTTTATGTACTAAGTATTTAGTACTTGGTTATTTCTTTCATTTTCCTTTCAGTTTAAATAACTTTCAAAATTTTTCTCTAAATACAATATTCAGTTTTCTTCTATTTTTATTGCATACTAATTTTTCATACTTAATTATTCATTGTACTCAATATTTATGTATTTTGATTTATGATAAGACAAAAACAATATGAAACATTTTATTACCTTCACCTAATAGGTGAGGACACTATCCCCAGAAGAATTATCTGACTTTGCTAGGAGTTACTCAGCTATTAATAGTGAAGAGTGGAGTTAAAATTTTAACTCCTTACTCTCCTATTCTAAAGCCCATGCCCAAACTTATCACACACATATTGTCAAATCACCAAAATTTTTCACTTTACTTTCTCAATGCAAACTTTTAAATAAATATCTAAAGAACTGTGCATAAAGTAAAATCTATTTACTTTAAATATATTCATTAATAAACTATGTCTGTGAAACAGACACCACAGGGACCACTAGGTAGATAATAGAGGGAGTTAGAAGGGCAGATGCCTTCAGGGCCAGGTAAAATGTTCTGTACCTGAAGTTCAATGCCATAAAAGAAGTTGAAATTATGGCAAAATAGAGGAGGCCTATTTTCCCATAAGGATGTTAAGAGTCACTTTTTAAAACCCTTGGTGTTCACAACACAAATGACTGCAGAGGTAGACCATTAGGGCACCATTAGACCTTTACCTTACTATGTCTACCAACCTTAAACAATAGTGTCACAGTCTTTGCCCGGTCTCAACCAGCTCTCTACTTTGAAAGACTCAACTTAACTTCTTAAGCACCAACCCTCCAGTCCTGTAACTATTCTTCTCTCACTCACCCTTCCTGAGACATTAAGACTACCATGGTGGTGTTTGCCCATTCTGCAGTGAATTCTAACGAGCCTGCCTTTGGTGTATCAGCCAGTTGTCCAGTGGTGTTTGGGGAATTCAATACTTTCAGAGAACTGATACTAAGGTAGAAGGTACAAACTGTGGTATGTTGTGGGGAGAAGCTTTTTGTTCAAGTCTAAGTTTACTCCCTCTGGCCCAGCCCATACACAGATTATATCTGACTGAGAGTAAGAAGCGATTAGCTACACCACAAAAATGCACAAGGTAATCTGAGGAGGAAAGAGGAAGAGCATTTACCCATGGTCACTCTGGAATCTGCATGGGGTTGCAGTCAGTACCCGAGTTTTCTTATCAAGTGGATTTATGTCTTTGAATAAACTACATAAAATGTTTAACTCCATTACTATTCAAAGACATAAACTAAGGGACATACCATTTTCATTTGTTTAATTTAAGACAGTGCAAGAAAATAAAGAAAGGGGGACATTTTTAGTATAATTAAATATTAACACAATTCCAGAAGATTAAAGGAGAAGGATGATGGACCGGCCCTTAATGATTAATTAACTTACCATAAATACTTTGAATAATACTATAAAATATTTTCAAATCCATAATGGAAGTCATGTACCAAGCACCTACAAGGGGTGTAAAGAAAGAAGTCACTCCCCAAGGGAAAGAATATTTTATCATTGAGGGTTTTTTTGAATTGCCAGCATGGGGTAACAATAGAAAGCAGATTGACTTAGCATGTTTTGAGTTTTAATATTGCTTTTGCTGGGAAGAGCAAGTATTAAGGGGACTAAATGGTAATGGAAAAGATATAATAAAGATTGTGTATTAAAAATATGGAAAATTAATCCCTTTACTATTTGCACTGTGACAAAATGCTCTCTACTCTCCCCTACCCCAGCACCTTAGTTGCCACTACTTGCTGCTACTTTACAGGTCTTAGTTTTAATAGGAAACATGGAGATCAATTCAATGACTAAATCCTCTATTAGTTAGTAAACTCAAGAAAGAAATCGTCCCCTGGGTCACAGTCATTATGCTTTCTAAACACTAGGAAGTACCACGTGTGTCATTTAGTTATGCTTTAACACAGGGACTGAACATCACCCATGAGCAAATGACATGATAATAAGTCATCTTATTTTGGAAAAGAGTTATAACTGTCTACCAAACCATATCTGTTGTGAATTTTAGATTTGTTTCTTTCACTTTTAAGAAAGAAAAATGTATGACAGAATCAGTATAAGAATTGTGTATTGTTTGGCTTTTCCAGAATAGTCTTTAATAAATAATATTGATTATTGAATTTTTAAGTCAGAAATGAAGAGATATTTATGAGATTTCACAATCAAAATATATTTACAGGAATAGATTATTGCATTTTGGGATTTGAGTGCTTATTAAAGAAGAGCCCAAGGGTTGGATTATCATCTTGGTGACATAAGAAAGTTTTCATTAGCCCTGACTGGTGTAGCTCAATGGATTGAGCATGGGCTGTGAACCAAAGGGTCACTGGTTTGATTCCTAGTCAGGGAACATGCCTTGGTTGCAGGTCAGGTCCCCAGTGGTAGGCGCATGAGAGGCAACCACACATTGATGTTTCTCTCCCTTCCTTTCTCCTTCCCTTTCCCTCTCTCTAAAAATAAGTAAATAAAATATTTTTTAAAAGTTTTTATTACTTCTCCAACATAAAATTGTTTAGTATAATTTTAATTGCTTAGCATAGCTATATATCCTAAGTTCAAGATGGGATTTCTCTATGAAATAGGCTGTACTAAAGACTTACTTTTGTCTGACATAGTATAACTCAATATTCAATAATTAAATTTTTTGAAATAAGCCTACTAGCAAGTAAAGGAGAATGGTCTTGGCCTCATGGATTTGATTGATTTTGTTATTAATCCTGATTAATATTTTAAAGTGTTTAAAAATTCAGACCACTTTTTATCTTGTGTAATAAAATTGATATAATTAATCAAATGACTTGATGATTTAATATTATGGTGTAAAAATTGATCCATAAGAGTATTACCAAATTTTGTCTCTATGGATACTCAGAAAATAATGATACGTAGGTGGGTAGGTAGATAGAAGTATAGATATGCACACACACACATATATGTTAAGGCCCAACAGGCAAATTATAAACCATTAGTATTGCTTTTTAAAAAAAGAAGATATTTATAAGAAGTCCGGAAGTTACTTGATATTGGGTTTTGAGTATAGGGTAAAAGGGTAAAGGTTGAGTTGGTCATTTATTATTAATATGACATACAACATTTATTGGGTATTTTTCATGTTCTAGACACTGTACTAAGACTCTTTCATGGGTTAAATTCCTCAAATGCCTTTGTGTGCCAAGGAAAGACTACAATTATCTCAATTTTCTAGGAAGGATAGTGTATTAATGACTTGGGGATTTATTATAGGTTGAGCTGGCAAAGGGAGAATAAACTATTTAATGAACTATTTAATAAACTATTATACTTCTAGGTTGGCAACCCAAATGGTAGTCAAATCCAGGCTTGGCTTCACCATAGTTAGAGCCCCTAACTGTGTTAGAGTTCCATGAGTTCTAACATAGTTAGAGTTCTAACTATGTCAGAGTTAGAGTTCTGCACAACGCACGAAGCCATATTCAGTGACCCAGACCCTATTTTTCATTCTCTGAGCCTCTACTCTATTGCTGAATCTCTTTACCAGCATTTGGGTAGATAGCATAAAACGTAACAGTAATGACTGTTTTTCTCCTTAATGATAATGGAAACACATTTCTAGAGCCTTTTTTAACTTCAAAGTAGAGATTCAAGTGAATATTTATGAACCCTGATCTCTGCCAAAAGGATGCTAGATTTGATTAGCTCAGAGTTGTGGAATTAAATTGTGTTGAAGCATTTCAGCTGCAAGATTCTGCAGGAAACTGGCACAGAAAACCTTCCTCTACCATACTGATTACAAATAAAAATCTTCCTCCTCGCCCTTTTCTTCAGGTGTGGGCATAAATTTGCTTTTGTTAAATATCTAGGCCCACACACAGATGTTTAGGTTGATCATCATGTGAAAAAAAAGCATTATTAGATGAAATTTAAAAATCTGCTAAACAGCTATTCCGGAGAGAAGTCTCAGCACATAGTATTCATCATAAGCTCTTTAAAGTTTTCATTTCCTGCTAAAGACATATATAAATTTGTTGACTGAGACTCAGATGAAGTCTGGCAGAAAAACATGTTTTTATAATGAGAAAGAGAATGTTCATCATGCCATGCTTTCGATGAGGGAGGAAAAATGCTTTGCTAATGTGTACATATCCACACTCTTCCCAGTACAAATCTGCGACATAGGAAGCCATAAAATGTCTTGGATAAGCAGTATGCTGAAGAAAATTTGTAATAATTACCGAAAAAGGTCAACATCAATAAAGATTTCTTTCTCCTTTGTAAATAAAGGTGGTAAGAAAAGAGCATTGTTCATTGGGTTTTTTTTTAGAGGACAGATTTTAAATTCAAATTATAATAAAATAATTACAGATGTAATAATTTTAATGATAGCAATATTTTTACTTTTAAACAAAATTCAGCAGATTGCAATCTCAAAACAGAAATATAGTTTTTTTGTATGCTACAGTTAAAGATACATTCCATGTAAGATAAATATGACATAAAAATCAATCATAATACTTTCAGTTAGAAATGACAGAAATCCAATCCAATTAGAGCAAGAAGAATGCTGAATGCATTAACTTAAGTATTCAAGAAGACTTAGTGAGTTACTGAGTTTAAAGACAAACAGAAACAAATATAGAGGACACATGGACTAAACTAGGGGGGTTGGAAAGGGGAGGGAGGAGGGGAGGAATGGGTGGGTGGGCTGGAATGGGAATAAAGGATAGAAACTGTAATGAGTAAACTAAAATAAAAAATTAAAAAAAAGAAATCAATGAAAAGAAAAAGACAACTAGATCTAAGAATCTAAACAGCCATTAGTCTCTTAATCTCTTTCTTAGTCTCTCTCTCTCTCCTTTTCAATTTCTTTCTTTCTTCTCCTACCCATTTCCCTTACTCCTTCCCTCCTTTTGGCTCTGCTTTAGATAGTTCCCTTTTGTGTCCTTGACCTTTGCCCGGTTCCCTGTAGGTTTACTACAGGAACTTAAAGCTCTGTCTAAGAGAAAGAGATGTCTCCTCTTGGTACTGCTTGAGGCACAGGCCCACGTCCGGATTAACAGCTGTGTCCCAGGATGAGAAGAGGATGCTGCACTCTAATGAGACCAGAAAAGTGTTGTTCCCAAGAAAAAGGATGTAGACCAATGCATGTTTGCTATATAGGGATGTAGCGATTTCATTGCCTAAAGGAAAAGTGGAAAGTACAGATGAAATTCACCTATTGGTCAGAGAGCAACATCAAAAAGAAATTGTTATATTGAGACCTTGCTAAGAGCCATTGAAGTATACCATCTGAATGGTATACTTGTATCCTGCTATAAAAATTCACAAGTTTGCTATTTTTGACACTCAGTTTGCTTTGCTCTTTTTTTTTTTTTGCTTCTTCTTACATATGGTATTCTGATAGTAACCTGGAGAAGATATGTTATCCAGGAGTATTACATTTTAATAAATATACATGGAAAGATAAAGATTTGTCACCTGGTGACAAATGGATCTCTATAGGACTTAAAGCACATTATGTTTACTAGAAATGAACTATCCCATCAAAAATCTCAATTACTTGGTCCAGCTGATGGGTTAAAGCTAAGGCCAGTGTGAAAGGGTGATGATTGGACAACTCATTTGCTGAATTTGAGACTTGTCATTAAAAAAATAATAGTCAGTAAATTAATGACTATTAATTGACAGTCTAACATGAAAAAGGCATTGCTAGTGTGGTGTCCAAAGATTTTTTTTCCAGCCCTTTCCAGTAGGCTAATTCAGATGAAATATGTCACTTGATTAAATGACAAATTTATCTCTATTGGTTAAGCCCTAAAGTAATATAAACATGAATATTAATAATAGGCACAGGGTTATGAAAACACTGGTGATTTCGTTTACTAGCTGTGTGACTTTGGGCACTAAAATTTAACTTTACAAACATTGTTTTGTCCTTCCATGCAGTGTGAATAGTAATCCTCCCACAAATGTTGTTCAGAAGATGAAGTGTGATTGAAATTTAACACATAGAACTATTTCTTTGATTTGCTCAATTCGTATTGCTTAGACTGCACAAGTGTGATTCATAAGTATAGTGTTTTGAAACATTAAGTCCTGGTAAAACTTTTGAAAATCCAATTGTTATCCGAAAATCAATTTCCATTAAATAATAACATTCTATTTGAGTTACATTTTGAGTAATATCTTTCTTTTTCTATTGCCTAGTCAATACAAGCTAACCTAAGAAGTTCTTACTGCAGCTGTGATTACAGCAGGTGGTCTGGATTTTACCTCCTACGTGGCTCTAAATTTAATGAAGTCTTCCTTAACACTAGCAGTAAAATCATATTATTTTTATTATGTAAGCCTTGTAAGATTTTGAAACTGCAACAAACTATTTTGTCTATTCATAGAAAAATACAGTTTAAATATATTCTTCTTACTGAAATACTCTGGAAACCACTAAATATAAAGACATTTATTTTCTCAGATTCTAACTTTATCATATTAAAGTGGATCTTCTTACAACTTGCAAATATGTCACTGAAGATACTGTGAAATATTTCTGAAATGGTAAGATAGTTTGACATTTTGAAGCTATTTTTCTTTGCCTAAGAAGCACGAGTATTAGCTAGTGATTATCAGTTTCCATAACAAATTCCTGTTGTAAAATCTGTTATAAATTTAGTAAGCTAAAAGTAATTCTATTTACTAACATAGTGAAAAATAACTTAAAAAACATGGTTTTAATTAAATACTGAGGTTTTTTTAACATTTAAAGACAAAGAAGTCAGTTACTAATTTTTGTCTCAATGCTCAATGGTGATGAAAAGAGCTGAGTAAGAAGTGATTATCAGGATGTGGAATCAAATACCCTGAGTCCTTGGTGAATTTCTTGTTGCAGCTACAGTTACTCTACCCTTTCCTCCTTTCTGCTTCATCTGGGGAGTCCCCTAGAGGGATCTATAGGAAGGGAACAAGTTCAGATAAATGTGTGTGTGTGTGTGTGTGTATTTACTTATCAGTAATTGAGACTTTGGTCTCAAAACTCAGTATAATCTCTAAGCAATCTGAACTAGACCAAAGTGAGGGTCAACTGTGCCCACCTAGTCAAAGAGGCGGTGGCTCCCAGGCCAACTTATCATGTTAGCTTCGTGGAATTCTAAGAGGAAGCATTAGAAACAGACAACAGTGAAGTCCAAGAAAAAATATTTCTTTAAAAAGATTAAAATACATATTGACCATTGCCAAGAAGGACAAATTCTGATGCTTCTGCCTATCACGTTAAAGATTTCATTGCCCAACACATTGGACCAATGCATTTCCTTGCACTGGGTCCATTTCTAGCAATGCTTGCCTTTTTTGATGGTACAGTGAAGAGCTTTGAATGTCTTCCAGTGAAAAATTCTGCTTCAATTTTTATTACATTAAATTATTAAGAAGGACAGCTAGGTCTAAATAGTCAATGAGAGGAAAAGCATAAAAGTTTTGCTCTTAAGATTTGCAATGAATCTACGAGTCCTTCTAGGAATAACTGAGATAGCAATGTTTATTCCTTAGATGTTTTAGTAAATGTTTCTTTGATGTTTCCTCCTAAATTTACTGAAATGGATCAGGAAGATTTTTCTTTGATTTGTTTTAGATCATTAGAAGGCTATACTCTACACTAGGCTAAGAAATCATCCCTATTCACTCACACACGTCAGATATATTCGTCTACAGTGGGCACTACAGCAAGCAGAATGCCCTGGCATCCCCACGTGAGATGTATAGCATGACCAGGAAATAACCATGTATTGTTTTAATCCAGGGAGATTTCAAAATTGTTTGTTACTCTGCATGATTTAGCCTAGACTGATATACAGAGTGATACCAAGAATACAAGGAAATTGAAGTTCAACTGTCCATAAACTAAAATACTTTGCATTTTTTACTTCACATGAAAGGAAACCTATTAACTCCTCACAATAAGACCCTTGATTCTAGAAATTAAATTCCCACAAAACATAGGAAAGCATCACTTTAATAATTTCTTTCTATTCTATTCAAATATAAACAGAGGGATTTCATTAAAACACAGTTGGGGTGAAGGTTTCTTTGTATTTGGAGCCAGGGCTTTCTTCGTTAGAACTTATGTAGCTTTATAAGCATATCCAAAGTTTGATTATTGAAACTCTGTGTTTGACAGACCACAGAGGCAGAAGGCTGACTGTATACATCAGTTTGCACCATTTTCTACTGGGGACTTGATCATCTGCAAATTTTGGTATCTGTGGGGATCCTGGAACCAATCTCCTGCAAACACCAAGGCACAACGTAAGTTTTGGGGAATCAAAAGTTTTACTTAGATTTTCAACTGTATTGGGGTTGGCACCCTCAACCCCTGCATTGTTCAAGGGTCACCTGGGTAGTTTAGACTCTAGTCTCAAGAAACATTGCTGTTCTCTGTCATTGATTATAAGGAAGACATGTTGTATTTTCCTGAAAAAAAAGTAGAGAGACAAAAAAATAAAAAGTCCTTCTGATTTCGGCCATTATTGTATGTCAGTCAAATCAGGCCATCTGTCCAAAGTCCATCTCTATTCTCAGGGATGGAAATTCTAAGTGCATTCCTACGATTTTCACATCTAGGGAGATAAATGAAAGCCGTGGCTGTTAAAGACTTCTTCCTTATAGAGTAGCACTAAAATATCTTGGTCACTTTGCTTTTTTCTTTGACTTTATATACACAAACATGAGTATGTGTAGAAAGAGAACACACAGAAACACATGTGTTCTCTTGTCAAAGAGTCCAGAATTCATTGTTTGCATAACTAACATCAACACCAAATAAGCATTTAGTTGGACTGTCCCGTCAAGATCTCAGATGGGCCATAATGATTCCCAAATATGTTCCTAACTAAACTGGGGTAGTCTAGTAATCTTTTTATTTTTAATTTTATGATGCTTTGACAGCTTAGACGCTCTGCTGGCTGGGGGGAGACTATCCCTCTCAGGCTAGCTAATTCTAAAGATGGCAAACGATTCTCCTGTAAACGTGTCTTTCATAGACAAACTGACAAAGTCACTCTCATATCACCAACAACTTCCTTTACCTAACATTTATACACCAAGACAATGACCTGATCTAAGTCACCCTAGGGTTGAGTACTGGACAACCAGAGACCACTCCCATAGTCCGGACCCCACTGAAATTACTCAAACCATTCAATCCTAAATTGTCTCAGACTTGCCTACCCTGCCCCACCTATGCCTTTACATGGAAACCACAGTAGAGGTTCTGGGCCATGTTTTTCCCTTGCTCCTGCCTCCTGAGCAAACCTGGTGCTTCCCCATGGGGTCCTGCATGGCATGCCATGCTCCCTTTTCTTAGAAACTATGAGTAATAACACTTCTTTCAATAGCCTTGACCTCACTGTGTATTACACCATCACCTCTATAAATGAAATCCCAAGTACGATCAACAGAGGTAGTAATAATACCAAGGGTAAATTATAGGTGATAATTTATTGTTGTGCTCTTCCCTTCACTTTTGGTAATAATTCTGCTAATACAGCTTTGATATAATTTATGTAATTTGTGAACGCACATCTGTTCCTTGGTCTCTGAGCTGTTCTTTTTTTCTTTTTCACCAAGCTGTTGTTTGTTGCTCTTGACCCTTCCCTCCCACCTCCCTATCAATCCATACCTATTCCATATGTTTGCCATTCTTCATATGCCTTTTTTCTTTTTTATAATGTACTCAAAATCCATATAATCATTCTCCTGGTCAGTGACTTCATGAGGACAAGATTGAAGTAATCTGTCATTAAGCTTGCTTTATATTCTATTAAAAGTCAACATGCATAACGTATGCAAGTTCTCCAGTGAATTTAAAAATATTGTATTGCAAGACATAGCTATTTTATTCAATTGGATCAATGTCTGCCTTATTCATATTCAACTAGTCTCTGACAGGACAATCTTATAAGAATATGAAAATTCCTATTAAAGACATAGTTTATGAATCAGAACTTTACTCTGATGGATACCATGAATGAAATATTTTGTTTATCTTCTAGCTACTGAAGAAAATGTGAGAGGAATAAATGACAAGGCCTGATTAATATTTAAAGAAACCCAAACCTGTGCTTTTTATAAATTTCTCAATAAAAATAAGTAAAATAAAAGTAGCTAGCTTAGAAAAGAAATGAACCTAGCTTAGAAAAAGAAACATAGTTATTTCTTAATAAAACGTCACAGAGCTAATTTACTTGGTTCTCAGTGATCTGTTCACTTAGCGTATATCAAAAGGGCTGTAGAATTAATAATGACGACAGATAGGCATTCTGAATCTAGGAAGTCCTTCTGAGCTGTCAAAGTGATTATATTCTTTTCTCCAATAACTCAGAAATATTTACCAGTAACTGAGTATTATTTGTTTAGTAAATTTTTTATAGTAGAAACATTTATTTTATTTTATTTTATTTTATTTTCAGTTTTATTGAGATATAATTGACATATAACATTGTGTAAACTGAAAGCATACAATGTACTGATTTGATATACTTTTTAACTTAAATTTATTGAGGTGACATTGGTTGATAAGATTATATAGGTTTCAAGTGTATATTTCTATGATACCTGATCTGTATGTTGCATTGTATACTCACCATCTATAGTCAAATCATCTTCCTTCACCATATATTTGGTCAGTAAATTCTTTAAACTATATTTATATCCCTCTCTGCCATCTTTAGTAAGACATGTTAAAAATAGTTTGGTCTTCTCATGATAATATACTATCAGCGCAATGAGCATCAATTATTCAATTATTTTATAAATAGAGAAAAATATTTATATGTATTTATATGTGATAGAAAAAATGGCTTGATTACTACTCTAAACACAGGTCATTTCTTATCTTTGGATAATAATTTTTGAGATATATATATCCATTTGTTAATTTTTTTTAAATGCATTATAAATCTTTATGTGACTAGCTCAGCCTAAAGGGCAATTCATTAGTTTTTGGAATTCAAATACGTTTTAAGGACTAAACCATAGGAAAAGAATAATGCAGTCAGTCTTCACAAAAAAACTGGAGTCAATAATTAAACCTGGAAGTTACATGTCTCTTCTGCTCTTTGTAAACTGGCTTTATTTTTTTCTTACTATATATAATAAATAATTATTGGAAACACAGAGGCTGACAATTCCAGAATTTTATATCTTCTGACTTCAGTAAAGATAGTGACACTTCCCAGCATTCTTTGTTCCCTTGTCTTAAAATTCTGGGGACAAGAACATACTAATGTTGCCTGACTAAGCTACATGCTAGGAATATTTAGGGTGGTCAGTGGACAGAATCATATAAAAGCATTGCTGCTTGCATTGTAGGAAAGGGGAATGCAAGGTTATCTGAGGGGAGAAAGTTTCTCAGAGGAAGAAATGCTGCTGGGTATCTAGGTATCTAATCAGTTGATGCCTACTATGGGGAGGGGAGGTGGGTGCTCTTTTTGTTTCATCAGTTGGCAAAATGACTGTCACTATTTACCAGCTAGAATACACCTTTTATCTCATATATTAAATTGGGAAGTAGATGGGCTTTTTATGCCCTTAAATAACACCCAAGTACACTGTCAAATGCTCATTCAAAACATCTTCACATTGAACAACATGTAAAAAAAAAAAGTCATAATGAAGATAAATTGCCTTTGATATACATTTTATTATGACCATTCACAGAATTTAAAGGGATGATCATTTAATTTCCTCTTTACCATTCCCCATTCAATGTAGGTCTTGGCCTACTTTGTCCCAGGGAATGGAGGTCATATACAAAAAACAAAAGGAAAGACAAAATACTCATGTTTGGCTTTTGCATTCTACAGGTAGAATTTTTGGTCATTAAGAGGTTTCTGGGGAAGAAACATGCAAAATATAGCCAAAGACACTGAAATAGAGGACAGGCTGACAGTGACTAGAAGGAAGAGGGGAGGAAATTTCAGGGGAACTTCAGGGGAGAATGGGAAGGGTTTACAGGAACAAATATAAAGGACACATGAACAAAAACTAGGGGTGTTGGAAATGGGAGGGTGAAGGGGAGGGATGGGTTGGCTGGAATAGGAGTAAAGGATAGAAATTGTACTTGAATAATGATTAAAAAAATAAATTAAAAAAAGAGGTTTCTGGGGTTGTTGGGACATAAAGGAGTTTCAGCTTCGCAAATGACTTTAGCACCACTCCCTGTGCTGTGTGACAAAACTTCTAACTTTTTTCATTATTCCGGCAGTAATCCGTGCTACTGGGGAAAGCCCCTTGGGGGAAACTGGGTTAGAGCTCCTGCCTTTTATTTTCCTTTGGTGGTTTGCATGCTACAGGAACCTGCAGCAAAAACCAAGACATTTAAGTAGTGTGCCAAGAAAGGCTGGTAGGTTGGACTCTAAGAGGAGTTGCCAGCTTTGGGCTACTAACTTTTCTTCTAGAAATAGGACAGAGGAGAGTGAAGGTTCCTGAGGCCTGCATCTGCTTATCACATGAAGGCCAAAAATGAATGAAAGAGAAAAACTACTCCCTAGTTTTTTAAATGCAGTTAACCCCTAGCAAACGTGGCTCAGATTTAGTCTTGAGTTCCTACCAATAGGATTAGCAACTCTTCTTTCCTTAAGAGGTGAGAGCTAGCAAGAGAATAGAATAGACATAGCCCCTTGTAGACCAAATCAAATCTTACTTCAGTAATGAGACGTCCCCTCTTCCTAATTCATCTACAGCCTCCTTCGTCACTTGCTGTACTATTAGTACCACTATTGTAATGTGCTCATTGTTCATTTTTACCAGTGCTCTTGAATCTCTTGCCCCCACTAGCTTGAAAGCCTTAGAATGAGACTTCTGTTAACAATTCCCAACTAGGGTTTACAATTCCCAATAGTTTTGCCCCAGTATGCACTCAGACACTGAAAAAAATCGAAAGCCAGAAGCTTATTCAGAAAATATTTATCAGAGATGAAATAATATGTATCATGAATACTTAAATATCTTTGAATGCCTTATTATAATTTCTTTTCATTTTTATTTCTCAGAATCAGGCGGAGGGATGGAAATGAGAAAGAGCAATTTTGTAGAAAATGTCAGAATAACACTCTGGAAAAGGTATATAAAACAGTTAACTGATACTTTACCTGTTTTTACTTGGTTCATGTAGATATTAATTAGAGATTCTTGAAATAGATCTACTTTATTGCAAGCTTGCTTACTGACACATCCCTAAATTATTCTATCACACAAATGACAGTTTATACTTAATGAAAAGAGGCCACTTATTTAACTGTTGATTATTTCTGAGAAACCCCTCTAATCTGCTTTCCTGTTAAAATGGAAATAGAGAAAAACATGCTTCCACAAATCTTCAAAGGAACGCATTTCTCCTTTTTTATGGAAGGAAGAGTGAGACGAATGCGGCATGCCTTTCCTCCCACAGGAATAATTTTCCTCCTATTAGGCCTAGACATCAAGGTAGACAAGCCCTGCACTCATGAAAAGGATTCTCTCATGCATGTAAATGCCGCCCCAGAGACTGCCAGGAGGGCAGACGGTGGCAATCAGACACAGAAAGCCGTGAGCCTCAGCCCCAGGGCTGGCTTCCCTGTCCTGCTGAACGCCTCCCTGCCTTTCCTGGGGAGGTTGTGTTGGTGTTCAGAGAGGAGGCCCAAAGGTAGTTCTTCAAGGAGGAAAACAGCTATTTTTGTTTGTTTGTTTGTTTGTTTTTGAGGACAAGACAATAGATTTTATTTCTTCCTTTAATTAAAAGGTTCTTTGTTTATACTATTATTAATCTTAGGGGAAGTAGATTTAAATATGGCTTTAATATTAATAATATTGATAAACCTTTGACTGATAGATCTAATCCTGAATATCTCTTTTGCTTTATAAATAGAATAAAATTATCATAGAAATCTAAGAATTTTCTTGGTACAGGTGGATAGGATACACTCAAGTGTTGTCTAATTCTCTAAAGAAAGGGTACTGTTCCAATATTAGTAACATAAAATCCATTTACAATTATTGACATTTTCTCTTTATTTTCCCAGTGTGTATGTCATCCTTACAGTGCATCTTAGCTGAGACTAGTCATAGTTCAAGTGTGCAGTCACCAGAGGTAGCTCAAGGCTAAGAGTTACAAAATTCTTAAATAATGCATTTGAAATTATATATGAAATTATGATTCCTTATGGATTTTGCTTGATCCTTAGGAAGATAAATTTATTACTTAGGCTATGTCATAAGTTTGGCAGATTTAAAAATTTTTTTTCTGCATTCATATGTCACTTAGCACCTAAATCAGTCAAATCCAGGACAGATTCAATTAAATGTAATAATCAGTGGAAGTAAATTGCCACCTAATAAATGTTTTCTATCGTCAGCCTGAATCTTGGTACTTGGATATGTGTCTCTATTATTTTGCACTAAGGTCCTTTTTACTTAGATCGGTTTGATAAAATAACATGCAATTCCTGATCTTTTCTACCAACAGTTATTCAGCTGACCCCAAATCAAGATTTGTTCTCAGTCAGCCCAAATTTCTCTTTCTTAGCAGTCCTGGAGGGTAATTACCTGCCATTCTCTAGAGGAAAGTCTTGGTCGAGTTGATTATCAGTTAAGTTCCCTAGCAGAACCCATAGCTCAGAACCCATAGCTCATTCATTTCCATCAGAGCAGCCCGGGGAAAGTCATTTCTCCCCAGCAGCAGATTCGGGTTGGTCCAGTGCACAAATGAAGCTGGCAGCTGGCTGTTCCCTGCGTGATTTAGAGGAATCCAAAAAGCCTTCACTGGCTCGTAACTACCTCTCATTTTTGAAAAAAATCTCCTAATATTCAGTGCATTGGTGTCCTCTTCTGGAACCAGGCTTTACTGACAAGGCAAATGTGGGATGACACATTCAACTCACTGGTATTCAGCATGGTTCAGATACTGAGTGATGAAGAAGAATGAATCCAGGGAGGAAATTAAGGAGAATGCAGACTCTCTCGGGATGTTGCAATTAGAGAAAGAGACAGAGGAGGAGGGCTGGGAGAGCACCGGCGACCTGGGATAGATGTGGGGGTACAAAAGAGGGTAACCAATTGAAAAACACGTAAGGGAATAGCACTATTCAATAAATTTGTTTCAGGCTGCATTTTTCTAATCTGAAGTTGGAAATGTTTTGAAAATATGTATTTATTCATTAGGATTATCTGTTCTAACTTATGAACTAGAGTCTGGTAAGCTAGATTCTGATATTCATAAAAGGGAACTTATTAAAGAATTGAATTAGGTAAATTTGTTTAATATAGAAAAAGTGAAATCATTAAGTCTGCTTTAACCTTGTGTTATTTTGGTAATAAAGCAGCCAAATAATTTGCTATACAGAAAATTAGGTATTTCTTCTTTCTGTGAGTTCCATAGAAAATGTGCTACCCTCTTTTCTATTTTTGTTTCACTGAGATGGTGAATGCTCACTTTGGGAAAATGTTCAGAGAATTCTCTCTTAAAGTATAATTTTAATGTGTTAGAAACTATAATTTGTGCCATAGAACTAAGTGATAGGGTTCATTGTGGGATTTTAAATACATTCTTTGTGGTCTCTAAACCTTTTTGTGCACTACATTAGTATGAAATGTTATTTATTTAATCAAATAGAGCCATTACTCACAGTAGGAAGCGTACAACCCCATCTCCACTGAGAACAGGAAAATGCTTCTTGGGTAAAGAACAGAACAGAGCTGGTATTTATAAGTGCAAATAAAAAAAAACCCTGAAAGAGTATGACTTCTCTTTTATGCCTGAGCTCACAAAATGGAATCCATAGCAGAATTAGAGATCAGAATTCCTTTTCACATTGTGCCTTTCCAGGGAACTCCTCTCTTCAGAAGTACCACAGCTGCTCACACAAATGAATTCTGCAGCAAAAGGTTTTGGAGGAAAATGCAGAACTGCAACCCAGGCTGCTATAGATTCCTTCCCTTTTCACTTACCCCAGAGGCATCAGTGGGGGGATGATATGTAGGCTGTGGGAGAGCATGCTCATAATGGTGAAAATGCTGCTCCAAGCAGAGAGCCTTTATGGGGTAAGGCCTCGGTAAGGATTAATTTTGCTTCTTAAAAGGAGATATTATATGCCTGGGAATGGTGGAATAACAGAAGGCAAAACTGCAACAAATAAAATGATATAATAGTTAAAAGCCAGGCTCAGAAATCTAGTTTCAAATTTCAACTCGGCCAGCTGCTAACTGGATAAGAGCAAACACTCATTGTTCCAAGGCTGTTTCATGTATTAACCTCTTGAAAGCGTCACTATTGTCCATCTGAGTGGTGAGGAAACAGACATAGAGAATGTAGCTTTCCCACAGGTAGGAAACTTGGAGCCTGGTCTAAACATGGGTGGGCGATTGCACAATCTGGGGCAAATGCGAGCCACAGGCAACAGAGACTGCTTACTGTCGTTTCAGTTCATTAACCTTTCTTTTATCTTTTATCATCTGTAAAATGGAGATAATTACAGGACCTATCTCCTGGGGTTCCGTGAGACCATAAATACAGGGAATTTAGCACAGTGCCTGACACCCAGTAACTGCTCAGTAGATGTAGCTTTACCAAACACATGCCTTTCCTCCAATGAGTCTTTAGAGAACGATTTATCTCTAAGGGTTAGTTAGTCACCACCTTTAAATCTGTTTATTAGCTCAGACTTTCACAGCGTCTCACCTTAACATAGTTAAGCCCGTGTCATGTGCTACTGCAACTGTCAGCTATTGTCATTGCATCCGTGATAGCGAAATGGTCAACAGGGAACACAGAGTGGTTAATAACAGAGCAAAGAGTAAGTCCCTCAGAACCATGAACCAAAGTCCGTCACAGATGGAATGATCACCTGGGCTGATCTGAATCACAGTGAAGGGCAGGGTCCATTCAAGCAAACTAGATCTTATGCCAGGTGGCAACCTTAAAAGACGCTGATGTGAGTCAGCACTCTTATCCCACGAATTTTATTGAGGCAGCTGGAGGAACCGTAGGGTAGTCACGTGCACCTGCTATTTTGCCTTTAGAAGACAAGTGATAGGGAGTAGCAAAAAAAAGTTGCCCAAATAACATACTGTGAAAAGTCATTATTGGTGTAGACCCTAAGGAGTGCTTAGTAAAATATGCTATGTTTACCCTGGGTTTTTTCTACTACAAATAATTTGAAAAAAATTCAAGACGCATGTATACAAATACGCAGGTAAAGAAGATGTGGAGACAATGAGAAGGAAGACAACTTTATAAAATAATCCATTCTAAAATTTGACCATAGACTTAAATGGGGAGATGTTCAAAGACATCATTTCCAGGCTTTAGGGGGGCAGAATCATCGGCGGCTGAGACAGAGACTCTGGAACCGCACGGCTTGGGCTCGAACCTTGGCTCCGCCATGCAGTGTCTGTCCAATTTTAAGCAAAGGAGTTAAAGTTTCTTTGCCCCAAAATATCCTCAACTATAATCGATAATAAAAATAGTATCCTCTACTTTTAGGTTGTTATGAAAATCCAAGAATAATCCCTGGCTCACTTTTAATAAAATAAATTTGTTCAGTAGGTTTTATTTTACATCTTAAGAAAAGGGGAGTGGGCAGTGAACTTTCCTGCAGGTATATTAATACATTGGGAAAATATTTTAGCTTTTTAAGGTCACCAGGTGCTATTTATTTTTGAAATGGTATTTCTGTAACTTTTTAATTGCTTCAACAAAGTACCTTATATACCACCAGGGAATAAAGTTTGCAAAGTGGAACTTGAACAACAGAGTAAAACAGTAATCAAATTTATAGAGATGGAAAAATGGATGAAATAGTTCATTATTCTTCCTTGGTAAACCAAAGAGCAATGTAAATATCCATATTGAGAGATCTAAAGAAAATAATGTAAAGTGATTTTTGTAAAATGTGATTATCATTAAGTATACATTTACAATTCAGTCAACAGCCCTGAGAAAATGGCTTTATTATATTTTGAAGAGAAAGATAAAGAGAATTTAGGTTAACGGCATAATATCACTGCTAAAAAGTCAAATTATCAGGCAAAGAAAACATTATTATTTTATTCTTCATATAGCTAATTTTCTTCTCAAGCACTGAGTTAGCAAAATGGAGTAATTAGAGAGAAAAGATAGAAGAAATAAATATGATAAGAAACATAACAATTTTCTTAGTAATTGTTTTGCCTGAAAGTGATTTGTAACAAATAGCAAAGATTTTTATTTTCCTTCTAAAGACCACATTACCAAAATAATAACTAGGAGGGAAACCAATTATTTTCACACATAGTAGTCCCCCCTTATCCACAGAGAATGAATGTCCCAAGACCCCCAGTGGGTGCCTGAAAGCATGGATAATACCACCTTACATATGGTATGCTTTTTTCCCTACCCGTACATACCTATGATGAGGTTTACAGCATATCCAAATTGCCACTATCACTATATTTGTGTTTGGGGCAATTATTAAGTGAAATAAGGGTAACTCGAACACTAGCGCTGTGGTACTGCAACAGTCGATCTGATAACCCGGAAAGCTACTAAGTGACTAGCCGGCAGGTGCATCCACTGAACAAAAGAGCAACTCACATCACATCACGGGGGGATGGAGCAGGATGGCCCCAGTTTTCATCATGCTGCTCGGAAAGGGGAACTGTTTAAAACTTATGAATTGTTTCTTTCTGAAATTTTCTTTTTTTTCAGTTTTCTAAATAATTTTATTTATTTTTCAATTAGAGTTGACATACAATATTATATTAGCTTCAGGTGTACACCCCAGTGATGAGACATTATATAACTTACTAAGTGATCATCCTGATAAATCCTTGTGCCCATCTGACACCACATACTTATTAGAATTTTTCATTTGGTATTTTCAGACCTCAATTGACTACAGGTAACTGAAACCCCAAAGAGCAATACCGTGGATGGGCGAGACTACTGTACTATCCAAGGCAAAGTAGGAAACCATGATGTTAAAATGTGTTACACAATATAAGATAAATCTGACTTTGCAAACAATGAATTCTCAATAACTGGCTTGCAAATTTCTAGAAGCTACAATTCTGTGACCACATTGCCATGTTCCATTTGTACCATTTTTTGCAATGTACATTTTATGGTCTATTGTAGCCTTGAGAAAAATCTTAAAATGATTTAATTAGAGATCCCGCAAAGAAAATAGGAATAACAAATCACTCCATTATTACAAATATAAATTCTGGGCCTGTAAATAAATTTTAATGGAAAAATATTCATCACATTTCTCCAATATTCTGCACTGGTGCTTTATCATGGATGTATGTATACATTTTTCTGAGATTAATTCTGTGTTTACACAGTCTTTCACATGACAGGGTGCAGACAGCTTTCAGTTTAGCCAACAAGTCCCCATAAGTAGATACTCCATGAAGAATCACTCTAATCCTTTTTTATAAATACAGAAAGAGCAGCACGCAGTGTCCTGGGAGAAGTGTGCATAAATATCATTCTTTTTGTAGGAACTTAACAAAAATGCTTTATTTATTGCTGTGCAAACAGTGGCCTTAGGAGGTAGTAAACCAATTTGATAAGAAACTCTGGCTTTCTAGGGTGGAAGGATTACACCCAAATCCCTTTTGAAATTAGAAAGGGTCAATGCAACAATAGATGAAGCTAGAACTAATGAAATAATAAGGGGCAGAGGTGGGACCCAGACAGCTTACCCAGGATCAAAGATAAAGACGGAAGGATTTCTTGGCTCCATTTGTGGCATAAACTTTAGCTACTCCGATAGTCTCCTGTGGCCACCTTGTAAGGAAGACAGTGACTGTAGGTGTGCATTGAAATTTAGCAGAGTGAGGGAGTCAAAAAAGCATTAACCTGAAGGCACTTTCTGGGTTCCTTAAGCACTTAAATAGGAGAAAATTTGAGCACTGGAGGGAAATAGACTAAATTCCATGCTATGACCAAGAGTTGGTCTTCAATAATTCACCCTGGGGACTGAATGAGAAATCTTATTTTAACTCCACTTTTGGGAGTGCTCTTTTCTAGAGACTAGCATGGTATTATGAGCCAGTGCCCAAATCTCACCTGCTCCCTATTTATGCAGCCTGTAAACTAAGAATTCTTGTAATATTTTAAGTAGTTATATTTTAAATGGTTAAGTACATAATATTTGTCTCTTTCCCTCAAAGCCTAGAATATTTACTATTTTGCCCTTTACAGAAATAGTTTAGTTACACAAAATAAGGGTTATATCTACAAAAGAACTCCTTACTAAGTTGTTTAAATATATCTATTATAGCTCTCTGTCCATTAAAAAAGTTTATTAGAAATTTTATAAAATAGGTCATTACATGGAACATATTATACATACAGATATTTAACTTTGAAGAAATGAGATAATATATATTGAATTATATAATGGTAGTCATTCATTATGACTCTGGAAGATATTAGTTTGTAGTAAAAATAAGAACTCAATCACTATCAGGGTAAAATAGCTACTATTCTAACAGTAAGGAAGCTTTCTCTTTTCATTGTAAAGTTAGCATTTCTTAACAATTTTTTATATATAATTACTCTCCAATAAATATCAGTAGTTATCATATTGAGTAATATTTTTTGAAATTTTAGAATAAAAACTCAAATAAATTTTTTCTGCAGGGCTACTCAAAGACCGTCTGGTGGAACTATATTGTGTTTTAGCTTTCTTGTCATACCAGTGAATTATTTAGGTTTAAGGGTCTATTCTCAGTTCTTGAGTTTCAGATGAAGGTTGTACCCTCTCAAAATAGGAATGGAACACACGATCTAGGACTCAGCCAGTTGGTCAGTGACACTATGAATTCGTGTTCAGGGCAAGGCCTACCTTCTCATCCCTACTGAGTGGTTTGTAAAAAGCAATTATTAAAATATCTCCCTTTAATGGACATAATATATCGATTCTGTAGAGAGATTGGCATTGATATTTTAACAAGTAAAATTGTATTTTAGAGTGCTTTTCAATCAATAGCATATTTCCAAGTTTGTATTTGTGCATTATATTATTGAAGCAAAGAATCATTCTTGGACAATATTGTACCCATGAGTACTAGAGTGAATAACAAATCAGTTATGACTCAAAATTTTTCACGAAACACTCAAACCACCTATAGTGAGTAACACATAAATATTGTTGATTGATCTCCAAGTAAAGAAAAAAATGAACAGTACACAAATTTACCTCATGCTATGCAATTCAGAAGGTATTATTCCCATTAAACATAAATCATAGCTTACAAAGCAATAGAGTTCTTTGCTACTACAGTGCAGCAATTATCAGCAGTGTGTTATTTAGGAGCCGAAAAAGATAAGTAGAAGTTAGGTTGGTTTCTGCATTTACCAAAATAATAAAATATACAAATACTTAGTAAAAGAATATTTGCAAAGTGAAGATGTATTCAGAAATATTTCTATATAGGAAATATAACAGAGAAAATGAGAGAATTTCACAGTAGTCATTATCTCAATAACCATGGTCAGTATTTAACAAAAGGATGCAACTACATGTAACTAACTGTTCAAAGGGATGATCTGCCCTTCTAACTAACAGTGTAGCAGCCATCCTTGTATCATTCTTCATCACTGTGTTGCCTCTTCCAGGCCTGGTTTAGCCACCTAGAAAGTGGAATTAACAAAAGGATTTTCCTCTACATATCTATTTTTTTACAGTTTACATTCAATACTATTTTGTATTAGTTTCATGTATGCAGCATAATGATTAGACAATCATGTACTTTGCAAAGTGGTCCCCCCAGTATTTCCAGGAACCACCTGGCACCCTACACAGTTATTACAATATCACTGACTATATTCCCTGTGCTGTACCTTACATTCCCATGACTATTTTGTAACTACCAGTTTGTACTTCTTAATCCACCCTTATCTTTTTTCACCCAGCCCTTCAAACTCCTCCCCTCTGACAAACACCAGTCTGTTCTCTGTGTCTGTAATCTGTTTTAAATTTGTTCATTTAATTTGTTCTTTAGCTTCCACACATAGGTGAAATTATATCTGTTTTATTAGGTAGTTGTGAGGTTTAAATGGACTAATGTATTTAAAGCATGCAGGAAAGAGCTGGAGATATAGTAAGTTCTTGAAATGTTATCAGCATCGTCACGAGCATCTCCTTGTATAAGTTCTTTGCATAAACAGAAGCAACATCTTCTGCTGTCTTTTTATCACCCACAAAAGGCAGATGGTTACAGTAGTAATGGCTACCACACAGCCAGTGGTGTGTTGTTAAATGTTTAACCATCGACACTCCTGGTGGGGCGGGGGAATCCTATTTGCAGTGTTTGCTGATTTCCTGGTGTAGTTTCAAACTACTCATGAGACACCACTGAAAGTGGAGTTGAGGAGAGGGTGAGCACGTGGGCTCTGACAAATCAGTCAAGCAGCCGCCAGGGCACCACTGCATCCAGCCCTCTCCTTCTTTCTTTCTCACAAAGATGTGTGTTTCCAATCGAGAGGAATAAACTTCACAACTGAAAGATTTGGTGACAGAGAAGAGAGGAGAATCAGTTTATGTAGGATTCTGCAATGAGACACTCAATGTGGAATTCTAGTCAGTTAACCTTGTTCACATTAAGCTCCCATAATGTGAGTTCAGCAGCAGAATGGACAAGCAAATGTTTTGTGAATTTGGGGGAAAAATTAAGATAAACCATCAGAACATTTAACAAGTGCTCAAAGAAATATATTTTTGCAAAGTGCTGTCTGGCCTTTTTGGAGAATATTTATAATGACAGGATATTGCTTCCACCCTCACTTAGCTTATATCCCCATTAAAGTGGTAAAAGGATAGACCTGTAGTAAGTTAGAAATATTAAAGAGGCAGTCCACAATGTTATTTATGAAAATATCCAAATATAAACCCAATTTTTAAAAAAGATTTTATTTCTTTTTAGAGAGAGGGAAAAAGAGGGAGAAAGCAAAACATCTATGTGTGAAAGAAACACCAGTCACACTGGGACCTGGCCCACAACGCAGGCATGTGCCCTGACCGGGAATCAAACCCATGACCTTTCGGCTCTCAGGTCAGCACTCAGCCCACTGAGCCACACCAGCCAGGGCAAACTCAGTCTTCAAAAAATTCTAAGTGATTTCTAGATAACTTTAAAAATCACTTAAATTATTATAAAAACTCAGTCACATTTTTAAGACTAAAAAGAGAAAATATGTTAAGCAAGAAAAAAACACCCTCCTACTTCTAAAGAACAGATTTTTTTTTTCTTTAAAGCAGTGAGGAGCTGCATTTTAGGGATTCCAATTTTGCTCTTCAAACTCACTCTTATTCAGTTTAGGACTTTGGCCTTTGTGGAATCCTAAGCAGTTAGTGAACCAAGTCAGAGGTCAAGTCAGGATGATTTAACAACAAAAAAAATTATGCAGGTGTCAAAAGAAGCGTGGGGCCTGCAGCGAGAGCTCTGCGATGCAGTTACAGGTCATTCATATTCACTAGAGTGCTGTTTATAAGGGCAAAATATTAATGCAATGTAAATGTCCACCAACAGGGGAGTTGTTAAAATTACAGAAAACAATGAAATATATTGGAGGTACACATAAGAAATAGAACCCTATATGTTGATATGGGAAAAGCTTTAAGATGTATTATTAGTGGGGGGAAAAAGCAAGGTATAAAAGAATGGGTATGTACACTATGATTTCTTTTGAAAATGGAAAAATACAATCATTGGCTTGAGTATGCATAAAAGGCATCTCTGGAGGGATAAAAGTGACATAATAGTGGTTACTTGTTGCGGTGAGTTAAAGTGGAGCTGGGAGATTATGGAAGACAGTTGAGAGAAAAATTCTCACTCTGCATCCTCCTTATACTTGTTTATGTTCACATTTTGTGAATAAATCGCCTCTCTCATTCAGATGCCCTTCTCACTTCCACTAGGCCTCTGGCATCCTGCCCCAACCTGTTGATTTGTGCCCCCCCACACACATAAGAATGCCTTTCTCAGTCCCATGTAATAATCAAGAATCCGAACACTATCCGAGAAACCCAGACACCGGGAGGACTACATCGGGAGGACTATCGAGCCCTCTGCAGGGACAGTGCCATCACCCTGTGGAGAATTCTCATCTCCTTGAGGGCCGGAACATGATATTAATGTTTCAAGTTCATATTCCCAGGATCTACCACAATGCTCAATAAATATTGTTGACTTGATTAATAAATTAATGGATGAAAAATAAAGATATAGAAATAAGTGGATGACAATTCTTTTTTTCTGATTTGGGAAGGAAGAAAGTTCATTGAATTTTTGTACACTCTCTTTCATTGAAGAGAAAAATCTTATATAGAAATGGAGAAAATCATAATAAAAGAAAATAAAAAAGTTTTAAAAACTAAGAAGATTAAAAATGTTTATCAAATAGAAAATGTATTATCTAGATAGTTAAGAGGTAATGATCTTTTATAAGGTATATTATTCATATTCAAAATTATTATTAATAAACAATATTTTACTTTGAGAACAATATTTAAAATAACTCAAAAAAGCAAGAAAACACTATCTTTCAGAACAGGAAGAAGTCTAAAACTCAGTCAACAGCTTTAAAAATAACAGCTAACTTCTGAGAGCCAGGGACAGCAGATTGTTCCCACTGTGAGCACCCCCCACACAAACTCCATTGGCAGGTGTCACTTGTGTATGTGTGTGGGCTGGATGACAGACAACTCATTAAGGCCTTTTAAAAGCACGTGAGGTAATATTGTTACTCTTAGTTTCTCTTCCTCAAGTTTTCACCTTTTATATTTCCTTTTACTTTGAAAAATCTCAACAGTGGTGCTGGGGAAAATAATCACCTAAGGAGGTTTGAGGTGAAAAGCAATGGAAAAATCTTAGCTTGAGTGACAGGAGTTCCTTATACTCAAAGTCATTAGGATGTGGAATTGTCCATCCTCTCTGGTTAGAGAGGTAAAAATGATTTCTCAATAATTTTCTAAGAATAAGTTTACGACATAATAAACCAGAGAGCTATACATATTTGAAATAAATGTGAACCTCATTTTAGATTATTTTTAAGGAATGTTTCATTGATTTAAATTATTACTCCAGTGACTCACAAATGATGGGCAAAAGAATAACGTTTTGATTCCAAGTCATGAAGAAGTTGGCCTTTAGCCTTTGGAAACTTGCTTGGACCAAAGACATCATGACGTGCTGCTGTAGGAAGTTTTTCCCTGTGATCTAAAAACTATTGCAGGTTAGTATTTAGAGGTACAGCCTTTACCAGGTCTTAAGGCATGTCTGCTCAAAAAAACAAATTCACACTGCTCTCAACAATTTTAACTAAAGGTGCTAAAGCAATAGCTATCTATCTATGCAAGCAAGCATGTGGTCCATAAGCTTGATTTCTTAAAAGTTTCTTTTGTGTCTGAATTATTTTTAAATTAAAAAAGTATCAGTGTGACAGCAGCTTCAACAAAAGCATCAAAATGCTGGCAATTCTAATGACAGCATTTATGTTTATTAAAATCAGAGCTTATGAGTGGAATTTAGAGAATAATAAGAAAGTTAATTTGAATCCAAATTTATCCAACTTGATCTCTTTTCCCCAGAGAAACTGTTGGGACATAAATTTAGAAGAAAGCTTGGAAAGCCATGTTTCTTGACTTCTTTTTCATTTACTCTTCTAATGTGGTTTTCTGTTTCCCCACCGTTTTTAGCAGTATTGACCTAATATGATGATGCAATTTAATGCAAATTAGGTGTGAAAGTCTCCAAGAAGCTCCTGTTTTATTTCAAGGGAGTGTTGTATTCAGACAGATTTTATTCCACAACAAAGGCATAAGCCCTTACTCTTACCCAGTGAAAGGGAAAAATAGCACAATATAGCTGTCTTAACTTACGGTTAGCATTATTTCTTTAATATTGAAGCAACAAGTCCAAAGAAATTAAGTATTTTTCAAAGCCATAGAGCATGACACTAACCAAATTTCTCAACAACATGGAATTTCTTTTTTTTTTTTTTTTTTTAAATTTTTATTTTAGTTTATTCAGTACAGTTTCTATCCTTTATTCCCTTTCCAGCCC
>CM052549.1:20667808-20686696 GCA_028533065.1 Trachops cirrhosus
TCCCGAGGGGCGCTCACTTCTCCTACCTGCGGGGCCTGGGCCTCACAGGTCCCAGGGAGTGCCTGGGCTTTTTCGGGTTCACGGATTTGGGTGCGCGGGTGCGCAGTCTCTGGGTCCCGAGGGGCGCGCACTTCCTGGACTTTATTTCTTTTGCACTTTATAGCACTATTGTGTAAAGCAACACATAGACACTAAATAAAGATATGTGTTTGATCATTTCTATTTAACATTAAAAGTGGAAATAGTTGATACCATTTACTGTTTGCCTATAATTTCCATTCTGTGTAGTGTTTACTTTCTGACACCTTATGTTTAGTTTGCTTGGTCAGACGTACGATGAATGTGTTTGGCAGCATTTGTGTTTTCAGTGGAAGCTTCTGATCATTCTGAAACAAGTTGGTGCTTGTTTCCTTTGTCATTGTGGAAACTAAGGACAACCTTCACCTTGACCAATTTCATCCAACAAGTGAGAAATGTGCAGTGCCTTATGCAACTATAAACTTTAGGGCTTTTATTTTCAGTTTTCTTTATGTGACAGGACAGTTACAAAAATACTGAAAGTACACAAAAATATAATCAGTCACAATTTTTTTATGTTAGCATTACTTAAGAAACTGTGTGTGATGATTTTATGCCTTGGTATTATAATTACTTCACTGAACCTCAGAATTTAAGATTTAGGTCATCTATACCAATTCTTCCTTGAAGTATGATTCTACAGAAGAGCATGCGCAAATGGCTATATACCGTCTTCTTGTTTATCTAAGTGACAAAACAATTGCTATCTCATTAGGTAGCTATTCCAAAAATATAAATTTTTCTCCATAAAATTATGATTAATTAGAAATGATATGATTGCCAATCATGAGTTGAATGGAAAAAACTGGAAAAAAATGGGAGAGTCCAATTGACGGCTGATTACAAACTAACTTATGAAATTGAAAATCCTTTCTGTTTGGAAAAAAATGGCCTAAAGGAATCTACTTACCATAACAATAACAAATATTACATTTTTAGAAAAAACTATATAAGAAATTCAGAGGGGAATAGGGAGAAGGATAATGGGGGAAAATAAGGAACGGTCATCAAGGAACATGTATAAAGGACACATGGACAAAACCTAAGGGGGGTAGGATCGAGGGTGGGAGGTAGAGATGGATGGAGTAGGGGGAGTGGTCCGGGGAAAGTGGAGACAGTATATAAATATTCCCATTTGGGGGGAAGTATAATCACTAATTATATACTTGATATATCAGCATTCAGAACAAGAATGACAAGTTAATTTAAAAATAAGAATACAATAGCATATCACAAGCAAGAAGACTGTAGATAAAGCAACTGCCTGTATCAAGTTGATTACTACACCTTAGGTACTAACACAGTGATCCAAGTTCTCCAAGTTAGAATCAACTCTTAGATTGGGATTATTTAAAAATGTTCAATTGTACCCATTATCCCAATTTGCACCCACAAGAACAATGCAGTGAGCTATTATCATGGTACTAGGAGTCCAGTTCAGAGGGTTACAATGCAGTTCTTAAGACTGATAATGGAAGAAATGTAGATTAGCCAAGAAAGTGGAGCACCTGTTTCTCAATGATTAGCCCCCACCAGAATCCTCACCTGGAGGACTTCTTCAACACAGGCATCTGGGAGGAAACCCAGGCCCAGAGTGTCTGGCTCAGTAGGTCTTGGAAGGGCCTGAAAAATGCACATTTCTAACAAGTTTCTAGGTGATGTTGGTACTGCTGATCTAGGGATCAGAATCTGAGAACCACCGATCTAGACTCGAGAGCAGTGCTCTTCAGACTGTGAACTACCATGACTTACCTGTGATGAGATAATTACAGACTTTCAGAGTGAGAATTTAGAAAACTATAACAATTTGATGAATTCCATGTCTATTATTTTTAACAGTACACAATTTAAAGATGCATTTTAAATGTCTTCTATTTTAATTGTTTTCTAGAAATTAATTTTTATTATATTTCATAAATGTGCTGTTCCGTGCTGTATCCAAGGCAAAAGCCACGTCCTGAGGGACACTGGTTTAAAGCACAGGGCCCTTTGAGAACTGATAAAATTTCTGTTCAATGCACAAAGCAGCACGTGTGTAGCCGTGGAAGAGATGTGATCAGTGAATACCTGGATGACATTTAAATGCTAAGAGATGGGTCATACATGAAATAACCTTAAATATCTGAGTTGGAAGGGACCTTAAAAATCACATAACTTGCACATTTCACAGGTATAACTTTACTAGTCAAGTTCAACTATGGAAGTGTAGTGAACATAAGCAAAATAAAGTTGGTAAGCAATGAATTGTTATCAGGAAATTGAGCTGCAGATCATTTAAAGAATTTAATAAAGACCTCAGAGCTAATGAAGGATGGGCTCAATCCTCATTCTAAAGCTCTTTCCACCGAACATGATATATCCATAGTTTATACGGAATTGAGTAAGTAATGCTGGGGTACCTTAGTTTGCTCTCCCAACAATGTTCTGTGAAATTATATTGTCAGTTTTATTATTTCCTACTTATTTTTGCTAACAGCAAATATTAGATTCTGTATTCTTGTTCAGCAACAATCAATTCCTGTGGTAAGCTGGGAAGTAACAAGCTGCTTAGACTTCCAACTGTAGCCCATATTCCCAGTGTAATCATCATAAAATGTGCTACCACTTCCCATAAACCATAGCATGGAATTAAGGAATTTTGCATGTTTTAATAGCTTGACTACTTAAAATCCCATCATTTATCTCTTTTTGAGATGCCTTGCTTTCTAAAATATAGTTTATTACTTAAAAAATTTACCCATGAGGAAGAGTGACTTAGAATATATTAATATCTAATACATGTCATTTGTACATAAATTTACAATCTGTTTTGCCTCAAATAATCTAGACATCCATCTTTCATGTTATAAAACAAGCTATAGTTTACTTTAATGGAGATAATAAAAATATAAAATTGACCACAATTCTGAGATTGCAAATATCTTATGTAATGATTTTCTATAATAGTGATTAGACTGAACAGAAATAAATCAGCATTGCTCTTCCCAAATTTATACTACAGTGGTTGTGTTAAAAATGGATCTTACTAACCTTCATTCTACTTTCTATTGTGCCTCTAAGCAACTCAGATTTCAATGCTTTCTGTCTTGATTACCTAGTTTAAAAACTGCCCAAGTACCGAACCACATAATAAGGTCACAATTTCTGTCTTGGTTTCCTAAAATATTACTAAGTTAGCAATAGAGAACAGGGAAGAGAAGAGAGAAAAGTGTAAATCAAATGAGGAAAATGAGATACTATAATTACTTTGTATTTCCTCAACCATAGTAACCATTCTAAAGGGTTGTTTTCTTTTTCCTCTTATAATGTTATTACCATGAAACATCTCCATGGAGAAATAAAATAAGTATCTAATATATATGAAGTAGTGTTCAACATCATCAGCAAGCAAAGACATTAAATTAAAATATATTTTTGCTATGTATATGGAGAGGTAGGGAGAGCAATAATACTCACTGGGGAGGTAAGTGCTCCGGTAACCACTGGAAGTAAAAGGCGTGCCAATAATACAGCAGAGGAGGCACCCTGAACATTGAGCAAATTACCTAGAATCAGAAGTCATGGTCACTGTCTTCATCTATTGACTGTTTCTGAATTAAGCTTCCATTCTCTAAGCAGATCTTCTGTAATCATTTTTTAACATTTATTTTAGTACCAGTGAAGAGAAATCAGAAATCAGTTCTCAATGAAGTCCAAGGAAAGAATATTAGCAATGCTTATTCTACTTGCCTGTCCACTTTGGGGCAATACTTCCCCTAGAAATATCTCTGTGTACATGTTTATTTTATTTCAAAGAGGAAATATAGGACGGATGAGGGCTTCTTTTGCCTCTAGCATAGCTAACAAAATCAGAAAAAGTCCTTTCGGTTCTATCAAAGGCTGTTAAGACAATTGCAGTGGAATGGCCATGGTACCCGGGGTGGGGAAATTTCCCATGTGCCTCAGCTTGCTCATCCTTGGTGACCCGGGTGCTGAGAGCCTAGGATTCTCCTAGAGGGAGGTGGACATGATGAATGGAAATCTGAGAACAGAAATCATGAAAAGAAAAAATAGTGGTTGCATTTGAGGCTCTAAATAGGGCTTCAACACTTAAAGGAAAAATAAAGATTTAAGGTTGTCAGGACTGGAACTGTTCATAATTTCAAAGTCTAGCAATCTGGTGGGCAAGTAAGTCAACTCTTGATGGTATTCATCAAACATTTTACAATATTGACTTGTATGAGTGGTGGCATTTAAAAAACATTTGCCTGTAGCAGAGCAGCACTTTCTTATGAATCCATTTTATTAATTAACGCTCTGTTTCATGTAACTAGGTTGCCCAGTATACATTTTTTCCCCAAAAAAATTCATTCCAAGGAATCCATTACTTATTTAAAACACTCTGTGATTCAGGTCCCTGCATCAAGAACAGTGTGGCAACCAGCTCTATGTATTACACAGGTCATAAACTATAAGTACCTAACTGAAAACCAACTCCTATTTTTCAATAAGTCTGTGCAAGCATAAATATTACACTGAAACATGGTGGTGAATATTTTACATTAATATTATTAATCAGTTCCCCTCATTTGCCATAGGACCTGGATTTCAAAATAATGTTGATCTTTTGCTTTTATCACCTCATTTCATTTGAAAGAGAATTGTCTTGCTTCTTCATGCCTAGATTTTACTGTTGACCTTGAGGACACGTAAAGGGGATGCCTTATTCACAGATGAAGAAAGGTTAAGTAACAAAACCTTTCTTCTTCATTTTCTCCTTCCTTCCCATTATGGATATCGTGGAAGAACCCTAAACTGTTTTTCTGCTACTGATAGAAGACTTCATGTTAGCATGGGGTAAAGCAAGCACACACCTTCTTTCAATAAACACTACCTAAGCACGGGATTAATAATTCATTAACTCATTTACTCAGCCTGTCAGCCAATAGCCTTAGATGTATATTGTATTCCAGACTCTGTGCTAGACCCTGCAGATAAAGGATAGATACAACATGGTTCAATAAAGGGATAAATTAATGAATTAACGAGGAAGATACTGAATCAATGAGTGATTTATCTGAGGAACTGTGTCCTACATGTTCAACAACACTAATTAGGTCACCCTGAGAGCTGAACAATGCTTTATGAGTGGGTGAATCAAATAAGGGAAGACAACATTGCCACAACAGGAAATTTCATTCTTACAGAGAGATGTTCGACCATGTAAATTTCTTTTCATTTGGGCTTCACACCACTTAGGTACAGGGGTAGGTGGTTCCTATTACTTTGTTAAACCGAAAAGGTGCTGATTAATGGTTTTCCCATTAAAACATGAATTATGTGGGATATTGTTTGTTTGTTTATTTATTTATTGCTGCTGCAGTGCCTTTTACTTCCAACAGTTACCTGAACACAAAAAGATTTTGTTAGAAAGTAAAGCTCATGCCAGAGAATGTGGCAGTACTTTAACTTTAGAGAGCTTTGAAATCCATGCTTGTGGCCTTTCAAATGATGATATACAGGGGCGTAGAGTTCAATAGTCTTACCAAGAGATCAAAGCTTGCAAATGTTGCAAAGTCCATAAGGCTTCATTGGAGGGCAAAAGGGGGTGGCTGGGTGATTTTACATGTAGGAGGGCTTTATTTGGAAAGCTAGCACAAAGAAAGGAAGAGGCATTTGTGAGGGAGGATGGGAAGGGTGAAGAGATTCCTCCTCCTCTCACATCCCCTCTCCCATCACCAGGCTGGTACCAGCAACCCTCTGCTGCTCTGGGGTCACTAAGATTTATTTTAAAACTCCAAGGAAATGAGTAATGTGCATTCTTTAATGGAATCATGAGAAGAGGTGATCATATTATTCAACATATTCAAACGGAATGGCTTGCCTGAGCAATGACAGAATCCTGAGAGGGTAGAAATTAACT
Organism: Trachops cirrhosus; assembly: GCA_028533065.1. Taxonomy (NCBI): domain Eukaryota; kingdom Metazoa; phylum Chordata; class Mammalia; order Chiroptera; family Phyllostomidae; genus Trachops; species Trachops cirrhosus. Next base: position 20,673,789 of record CM052549.1, read on the forward strand.
CTGTATTTAACAGTAGGTTGTTGGCAGAGTGGATAGAAATTACTCAAGGATTTCCAACATCAGGGTCATTGAGTATATAAATGTAAGAATATTTCTTGGATTTCCAACTTGTCAATGGCCCTTTAATCAGTTGATTTCTGATGAAATTGACAATTCTGATGTATCAGACTGGCAAATATGAAAAAGTGGTTCAATGCACTTGGATAAAAAACCTGTGAAAAATTTATTATAATGAAAAGCAACTGGGAAATATCTTTGAAGTATAAAAATGTTTTCCCTTTTACACAGCAATTTCCCTTCAAGGTGTTTATCCCTTAGGTACAACCCACACAGGCAAGAAATGAGGTTTATAAGCTTATTGTGGTAAACAAACCAGGTATCCTCTGTGGAGTACTCACTCTGCAGAATGCCTTGTAGCTTCAAAAGACAAAAGATTGTGTTGTGATAGGGAAAGAATTCCGGAATATACTGTCAAGTGAAAAAAGGAGAAAGACACACCAAAAGAATACACAAGAAACTAATAATAATGTTTACCTATGAGTTAGGAATAAGGTAGACAGGGACAAAGTGAAAATTAAATATACTAATGCATACATTTTAAATCTCATTGCTGTATTTCAAACATATATGAATGTATCAATAGTCAAATATACAATAAAATTTTTTAAACAAACTAATGTTCAGTTTTAATCTACTACTCCCTTGTAGTCTTGACCTAGGTAATATATTCTCTCTGGTTAATTGATGTTCAGAAGTACCATACCACAGTTATCTTTTCAGGTCTATAAATTCTTTTTAGTTTTTTTGTGAGGGTAAGGATGTATGTTATTATCTAACATTCTGAAAGTCCACTTTGCTTTTTGTGGTCATTAGGGATGTCCGTAAATATTCTGATTCTCCTTCTTTGACACCTACAATAGGACGATATTTTGCTGCCCTTGTTGAAATTAGATGAAATTACATGCTTCTATTTGACTGATAAAATATGGATGGAGGTGACATGTCACTTCTGGGCAAAGGCCTTCAACTGCCAGAACAGCAATCCTTTATTCTTGCTGAAATTATTTGGAAGCCTATACTAAAAAAAGTCTCCATCAAGCCTGATCCTTAGTGTCTTAGAAAGCACGTTTCCCTGCTGACCCATATTCAGCATGCAACATGAGAAGGAAATAGAAAGACAAGGTAACAAAGAACATTTATTTGCAATGGGTCTTTCACTCTGACCAAAGAACAATATCCTCTGATCTCTACACCCCAGGGTTTACCCTGTAGCACATATGCTCAAATCTTTCTTGTCATGATTTGATGGTACTAGTCATTTAAATTTAACTCCAAACAAACGGAAATTGCTACCTAGGGAGATATGCAGACTCAGGGAAGATAATGGAATGACGAGGGAGTTTGAATGCCTAACTCCCGTATTTGTCATCTTTCTCATTGTAAATCCATTACTAACTGAACGCCTAGGAGACAGCATTAGTCAGGCAGGCCCTGGAAGCTTGATACCTTTGAGTACAAGGGAAACATCCAATTCTAGGTCTGTAGATCTCAAGGTCAGACTCAGAATCATTTGATCGCTTCTAAGCAGTGTGTTTGCATCTTGAGATGAGCCCTTGAGCCCACCGCTGTCTGAACACAGCATCCCAGATGACACGTACAACACAAAGGTTTCACGCAATAGAGAATGCTGTCATGAAATCGTCATTATTTTCCCACAAACAGAATTGAAAGTCCAACCTGTCAGAGTCCATATACTATCATATGTAACTATGTCTTTATGTAGTAGTGTTTTACAGTACCTTATATGAAAAGAGTTGAAAGGTGAAATGTAGACACATATGATAAATAAGAGTATCAGAACAAAGATTTAAAATAATTCAGTTCTGTTCAAGCTGAACATTAGCTAAATTTTACATAATTCACTGAGCAATGGGATTTTTGGTTTACAGGTGAAAAAAAGTTCAGATGTGAAAAGGTTTACAAGTGAAAACAAGTTCCATTAAAGTTTCAATCTTAGAAAAGCACACAAAAGCGCTGTTCATTTTGTTCTCACTTTCATATAGTTCAATTAGGTTGTCAAAATTAAAATGAGGTTCAACACAATTCAAATTTCCTCCCTTTGAGGTAGCATTCAAGGTTTTTCTTTGAATTTTATAAGTCGTTGCTGAAAAAAAGAGTACAGATGACAAGCTGAATTAGGACAGTCAAGGAATTATATATTCTTAAAGTTAAAAATATGCTTGGCTATTTATATTCACAGATGTTTGAGAAATGGATTACATGCCCCACCTAGAAACTTAGAAATGAAAATTAAAACTAAAACACAATAAGACAGGAAAAGAAAAGCTATATTATCTAATTTACCAACACTTATGTTTGTTGCAGGATGTTGTTTTTCCCATTATTCAAAACCTTTTACTAAAGTCTTCAAAAAAATAGTGTAAGTGAGCTCCACTCAGTACGCTAGCTCTAGGCTAATTTGTTAAATCACTAGGGCACAGGTGGTTTATGTCACTTAGCATAATTCCATCAGTTCCATCCATGCTGTCACGAAGGGTTGGAGCTCCTTCTTTGAACTACTATGCATCAGAAGTCACTTTGGAAAGCTGTTTTCCTGAGGAATGGCTGAAATCATCCATTCATTCATGCCATGCACCACTATGTAGCAAAGGACACTGTGGGAAGACCTAAGGAGACGTGAAGAAGTTTAAGGCAGCACTAGTCCTCTTTTGTTTACAGAGTGGAAGAAGGAAGATGGATCCACAGATAAAGATTTGTGAGAATCATTTGGTTAAGAAATAGGAGCTGATTTCACATCTGGCAGATCACAGTGGCCAGAAGATGGACTTGAAGTTTGGTGAACTGGGTTCTGAATATTTATTCCACTACTTTTGTGACAAGAAGACAGTTATTTAAACTCATTCGTAAAACAGAATAACACTCAACTTGCAATATACTGCATGCATATTGATTCAGTGATACATCACATGTAAGACCTTTCTATACTGCCTGGCCCCTAAAGGGAATTCTATAGGTGGCAGGGACCATTTGTGATTAAAGTAGTAATGAACTGTTAGAGACATTTAATGACAAAAAATAAGATAAATATTAAAGAAACCAGTGTAATTAACACCTATAGATGCCATTATTACTTTGACATTTTAAAGACATTTAAATATTTATGTTTAACATATTCAAATTCAGATAATTTATTTATAAAAAATTATATCTTGAGAGTTAGATTTTCAAATTTGAAAATTTTATATTTGAGGGCGTATGCACTAAGAACCACCCAACTTCAAAAAAATAGCACAACTAAAATTATCATCATATATCTTCTTAGTTGCATCACACTAGTTGAATGACTCATTGGTAGAAAAGACTTCAACTGCTGACTCTTTGCTTAAAACATGAAGAACCATCCCTAGAACATTCTGTTATGGCTCTCATGGGAACATAGCATAAACTTCCAGGACAAGGCCTACCAACATCACTGGGACAAGCAATAAAAGAAAAGCCATTGTTTTTCTTAGACACAACATTTTATATTTTTTTAGCAGAGGTTCATGTGAATTAACCCATACAAAAGACACTGTATAAAACAGTGATAAATATATTATGGATGATATAGACAGTAAGTGGCATAAATGAGTTCAGATAAAGAAGACAGTTACAGAAAGTGGGAAATGATAATAACTGAACATTCTATAGCAGGTCTAGTTTTAATCAGCCAATTATATTTGTTAGCCTCACATCTGCCCTTCTAGATTATGCTCTCTAATGATGGATTTTGTTATCCTGAAAATGGCACTTCTCCAACTCCTTTGCCAATTGTTTTCCTCTTGTTTTCTCCCAATAGGAGACACCAGATGGAGACAGGTGGGAGAAAGGAAGTGTTAGGGTTGGACTTCATCAGTGGCTGCTCAAGAAGCAGTGAGGTAGAGACAAAAGGTTGGTGGCTTCCAGACCAAAGGAATGATTAGTTTCTTGATTTTAGGATAACACATATTCTTGTATTTTTGCTCTGTTTCCTCCAACAATTTTATAACAAATTGCACCTATTTCTTCCCCCTGAAATACCAAAATGATTCCTGATTTTTTATGGAAGTCCAATAAATAGAGTTAACAAATCTTTATATCCATATTGATGTCAATTTAGGCAATGCTGAGAAGCAAGGAGGATAATCATGAAAGAGGAGTCTGAGAAGGTCAGACCCAAATATCACATTCAGACTGTAGAAGACAGAGTCCAAATGGTTCAGAAAAATAAAAGCTAACCTCAGTCTCTTAGATGAATTAAGTACCAGACCAGTGGGTTTTTCTCAAGATGGAAATACCATAGTGATGCTGTGGTTCTGAAAGTACCATTTCTGTAAAAGTAAATCTAGAAGTGCAAAGTGTGCAGACCTCAAGCTGGCACAAATAACTAAAAATAATTTATTATTATTGTTAATAGTAGTAGCAGTAATAACATCCCTGCTGCCTGGAAATCTAGAGTGTGTAAGAAAGTGAATGTATTTTTTAATAAGTATAACCAAAACTAATATTTTTAAACACTAGAAAGAATAAAAATCTTTGGGATGAGTAGCCCCACTTCCTCTAAGGGATCAATATTTGGGAAACAGCTCTTTTAGTGAATGAGACCAATTCACCTATTCTCCTTCCCTAAAACTTACACTAGTATAGAATATTTAATAAACTGTTCTTTAACTATAACTCTAAACCCATCAAATTCTAAGTTCTCTGCTCCTCATGGAAACCTGACAAAATGTCACTCCTCTGTTATAGGGAACCAATCTGCATGGCAATGGCAAATGTAGCCCAGCCCCTGATTCGGAAAACTGGCAGGAGCAAATCGGCACATAGGAACGTGGCCCACAGATCGGTTTATCCATGGGGAAATCAGGCCTGTATTGTACCTAGGCTGCTTTGAGGCTTGCTTTTTGCTAAAACTCCCTCACCCTGAATTGAGGCAGCAAATGTTTACTGCATATCTTTAAAGTAACTTCCTAAAGTCTGTGGTAAACCTCCCAAGAATGGAGTGTAATCAGTTCAACCACTTTTCCCCTTGCATTTGCAAACATCCTTTTCTTTATAGTAATTAGGAACATCCTCTCCTTTGTTATCTGTAAAAGTGAACCTGTGCATAGTAAATGAGGACCATCCTCAATGTAATGTGCCCAGAAAAGCAATAAAAGCCTGGCCAGGCAAGGGTCAGAGCCCTCTCTCACTTAGAAAACGGTCATGCCATCCCTTTTTGTCCACAGGACTTATGTGGTCTGTGTGAATTTGTTCATCACAGCCACAATACGTGGACCCAGCTGGCTGGAGTCCTCACTCTGTAACCAAGGAAGCTTCTCAAAATCCCAAAACTGAACCTAAGCAAATTCATATCTTTTGGTGTCCATCTCCATCATTCATGTCTCAAAAACTAACTCTGTTCATGGTGTTGTCTTAGAGGTTGCTAAATTTGGCATCTAGCTTATAATTTATTATCTATGTATCACTCTTGTAAGGAAGAAGATAGAATAAAATAAATCCCCTAAGATCAAGACTTGTTCCTGGCACCAACCCTTACCGCACCCTCCCTTAGGTTGGATGTCTGAGAACCGCAGTCCACCAATGACTGCAGGTCATTGATGATAAATTCCTACAACATCACATAAGCTCAGAGATTTGTAGAAAATGAAAATGTGTTAAAACAGTACATACATATGTACATATGTATGTGTGTGTATATATATTCTAGAAGGTATGTAGGCCTGTAATATGAAAAATAGAGACATTTATCAAAAAAGATGCAAGATAGAAAAAAACATTGCACATAGGACAATGATGCTCAGTCCCCTTCCAGTAGCCCCTTTGGAACTTCACACGGTTCTCCTGATTGCCATCAGCTGCCTTGTCCTATTTTCCTGAATCTCATCTACAGTCTGAAATCACTTCCCTTTCAAAGGTGATTTTAATTTTGGAAAAATCCCAAAGTAGTAGGTGCTAAATCTGTGATGTAGTGGGGCTGAGTCACCTGGGTGATTTGATGTTTCACTAAAAAACTCTGCAAGAGACATGGGCACATTGTTGTTATGAAGCTGCCAATCACCCATTGTCCCTAGTTATGGCGTCTGAATTATCTGAATAATTTTGCAGAGGAATGTTCAAGTATAACACAAAATGTGATGCAGATTCATTGTTCTACTTTCTCAGTCATTTTGAATGCAATGGCCACACAGTACACATGCTCACTCAACAGCTTCTACTGCCCCAACTGACTCGTACAGTGAAGCCATCATTGTTCACACATGCACATTCTAGTCCACTCTCCTTGGCTGCCAATTTACATTGATGTCACACAAACCATTCTCATTATATTAATGGTCGCTGGACTTTTTCTGGACAGACCTCAATTTATATGTGTGTGTGTATATGTAGATATACACACACAAATATATATGTATTATGTATACACACATATGGACATATGTATATATGTCTATATGTATGTGCGTGTATACATACCCACATGTGTGTATATATAAAATAGTTAAAATCAAACATAAAACTTGCATGAATTTTTAAAAGAAGTATCTTTATTCACTTTGCTCATTCATTTTTGTTTGTTTTTTTTTTACTTTAGCAAACTACTTCAGACTATGCCCTTGTCTAGCAGAAATTATCTTTACACAATCATGCCTTTAGGATATTTTTATGAAAAAAATCAAAGTTAAAAATTGCAGATTTTTATATAATTATTATGTCTAGTTCTGATATAAAAAATTTCAGTTTATTTGCTCAGTTGTGATTTTATTCCATTGAATTCTTGAGAAACAGGACATGAATTTTTCTTAAACATGTAAGAGGGCAACTAGAGCAAAAGGCAGCCAAAAGGGGACATTAAATTGTTGCAAACTGACCGATTCCACCGAATATTACTATCTGACCTGAACTTATGGTCATAAAATATACATATGTTCTATTTATAATACTAACTGCTCCAGGAAAAATATTTTCTGTGGGGGACTAGATACTCCCCTATAGTTTTGCCATCAGGATATAATGAAAGCAATGCCCACAACATATATCATTTACAAAGCATTCATTAGCAAGGAAGTCCCAGTTTTTATAGCCTGATCTGTAAACTCCATGAATCCTTCTGTTTTGAAACAGACATAATAATCTTCCTGAGGCAGGATTTGATGACCCTTGGCTTGGGCAGAATTAGACAGCAAGAAACCCTCCAAAAACCAAGTTCTTGTTACAAGATCCTTAAGGGATCCTTGTTTGTCTGCTGCTCACCTTGACAGATGTGTGTATTTTAGTAGTGTACATACCTTGAATGACTTTAATTTCGCCAATAAGAGCCAATATACTAACAAACAACACTTGATGTGTTAACTCAGTGTGCTATTTAGCAAAAGCCTGAAATGTAGTCCAAGGGTAGAGAACTGAAATGTTTCTTCTAAATGTCTCAAGAGGGTAGCCATTCTGAAATAATGCTAACAAAACAGAGAGTGATTTGCTGTTAGAACAACCTCAGAAGTGAAGTTTAAATTAACTTGTACCATAAGTTCAAACTGCTTATGCTGAAATATTTTACAGTAAATTGAAACTATTATAACACATACTTGCTTATTTTTACTTCTTTCTACTCTAAATATGATCTTTACTTTGCACATTTTTTTCAATATTTGCATCCCAAAGTATTGGCTGTTATAGAAAAAGAAAACAACATGGATTATTATAAACACAAATTCCAATGTCCATGGGATATTTGTTATCATCACCCAAAGGGAATTTATTTAGTTGTATGAAGGAAGATTTACCATAGTAATGTGCGGAATGACTTCATTAGGCTTCATTTTAAGCATGGATTTCGTTGTTGTTTCAGGATAGGATAGAAGTATTTCTGGAATTGGTATGGTTGCTAATGAGATGAAACCTTAAAATATTGAGATAAGCCCTGTGCAGGTGGTTCAGTTAGTTGGAGTACCATTCCATACACCAAAAGGCTGCAAGTTGCAGGTTCGATTCCCAGTCGGGGCATGGAGACAACCAATGAATGTTTCCCTGTCATGTTGCTCTCTCTCACTCTCTCTCTCTCCCCCTCTCCTCCCCCCTTCTACTCTCTCTAAAATCAATAAACATATTCTTGGTTAACGTTAAAAACATTGTGATAAGCCATGCTTCAAACACATGTTAAGGGTTTCATCACTTACTGAAAATCTTTAACATTTTCAAAGTTTGTATTGATATGGGTTTAATAATATCAATATAAATTTGGCAGTTAATATTTATATTGGACATTTTATTTTCTTTTATTTGTTTATATCTTTACATTTACACAAGAAGAAATGAAATTTAACTACTGGTTGAAAATTGCTACTCAAAGTGTGGTCTGCCGCTCATCCTCTGGGAACTTGTGAGAGAAGCAAATTCTGGGTCTAACCTCCCTCTGAGGGAACCTGCATGCCTGGGGGAGGGCCAGCAATGTGAGCTTTAACAAGCCCCCTGATGACTCTGATGGTATGAGAGGCTCTGATCTAAAGGTTGTTGAATTTCTCCAGTCACTTCTCCATACTCAAATAAACCCATTAAAGTGAAAGCTTGTAGCCATTTAAACTATTTAATAAATGTTCTCACTCTTGTTGTATGATAAAAAGCATAAAATTTACAATGGTGATAGCCTTACAAAGAAGGCAATACTCACATGGTTTATGTTATCTGTAATATGTATGTAAAAGTATAGGGCAGAAAAGAGAGAGAGATGGGCTTTTCTGCTGGTCTGAGATGTTACCTTGGAAGGGCTTATAATTAACCTTGTCTGAAAAACTCATGAATGTGTCTTGAGTCCTCTCTATCCTTGAATGTCAGATCTTGAGCTTTGTAAAATCTTATCATGGGGACAATAGTTCCAACAATAATTTTAAAAGAAATAACAAATCAGTTAAATCAATTTTTCAAGACTCAGATCCATGGTTTATAAAATCTTGTAAAGATATGAGACATTTATTGGTGATAGTGTGATCCAAAATAAACTAACTAGCCCATATTTGATTATACTTTCTGGAATTTGATTCAAAAACTAGATTAGATTGCTTAATGTGCATCATGCCTTAAGACTGGTCTTTTAAATGGTTTGAGTATTAATCATCAGGAGAGCAGAGGGAATACTAGATTTCTAGAAAGAAAAACTTTGCAATAAACTGAGTTATAAATATTTTACTTCCATTGATCCCAAAGTAATTCTAGTGAAGATTTTTATACTAACCAATTAGTTTAATATGAAATACTTATAGAGTTTGTCTATAAGTATTCAAATTTGAATAAAGTATTCACATTTGAGTAAAGTATTCATTAATAGACTAAGTTTCATTATATAGCAAAACTAATGAATACTATACAAGCTCTATCCAGAAAAGTCCAACCATTGTTAATATGATGAAAATAGTTTGCGTGACATTGATAAAACATGGCAGCCAAGAAGAATGGACTGGCATGTGCATGTGTAAACAAAGACAACTTCCCTGTACTATCATTGGAGGCAGTAGATGCCACTGAGTGAGCATGTGCACTGTGTGACCATAGCATTCAAACTGACCGAGTGAGTAGAGCAACAAATCTGTATCACATTTTGTGTTAAGCTTGAACATTCCTCCATGGAAACTACTGAGATGATTCAGAAGGCCGCAGCTATGGGCGACTGGTGACTGGCAGCTTCATCACAACAATGTGCCCACTCATGCATCATGTCTCTTGCAGAGTTTTTCGGTGAAACGTCAAATCACCCAGGTGACTCAGCCTCCCTACATCCCAGATTTGGTGCCCTTCAACTTTGGGATTTTTCCAAAATTAAAATCACCTTTGAAAGGGAAGAGATTTCAGACTGTCGATGGGATTCAGGAAAATATGATGGGGAGACTGATGGCAATTGGGAGAACTGTGTGAGGTCCCAAGGTGCCTACTTTGAAGGGAACTGAGGCATCATTGTCCTGTGTACAATGTTTCTTGTACCTTCTTCAACAAATGTCTCTGTTTTTCATATTAAATGGCATATCTTCTGGACAGATCTCATACGTTGAAATAAATTTAATTAATAATGAAACCAACTAGTAGTTAAACACAATAATTAAGAATATAAAATACCATCAGTAGTAAATTTAGCTATATTTGCTGAACATCTGTGTTCAGGTTCTGTTAAAACTATCTTATACACTTATAGACTAGAACATTATTCTTGCCTTTGAATTTCAAAGGCTATGACCTTTGTTTCAAAGGTCAATATTCATCCATTTTTCCTTTCAGAGTTAAGTTCCTTAACAAATTCTTATAAAAACAAACTTATTTATTTATTCATTTAATTTATTATCAATGAATGGAAAGAATCTTTGCAATATTTTCTTTTTTGCATTTTCAAATAATTTTTCTAAAATAAATTGGTGCAATATTTTAAAATTCAAAAATTGTTATTTTTTGTTGTTGTTTTATTTGTTTTGTTTTGTTTTTGCCATACAGTGCTCTCCTGTCTGTCTGGTCTGGTAGCATTTAAATAGCCCAGTAGCAATCACTGTGAATTTTGGGCAGGGTATGAGAGAAGGTAAATGGTGATAAAATCACGGGATGACTAATAGTTACTCCTGTGACAACTGTCTTAATGCTAAGGCCAGCTTCCATAGGAATTGACAAGGCTAAAGTAATATCACTATTCTAAATGTGTCATTATGTGTTTCAGTCCTTTGGGGCTTGGTGTCCTGTTGGTGCCAAATCTCCATTATCTGCTCAAAGAACGCATGCCCTTTTTTGATTCCTATTCTGATCAGAAGTAATACATTGCACAGACATGTGAGTGGTTCCCAGATGTACATGAGATCTTATTGGTTAAATCTATGTAGTAGTCTTTTGCTGTCCTTTTGTACTTGGACTGGCTTTGGAAAATGGGTCATCAGCATTTTATGTGGCACTTAAAGTAATAATTAATATTCTATCCCAGGAAAAGTAGCTGCATAGATAAAATGTCCAGAGGATATAAAATCAAACAGAACTTGGTTCAGAATCCTCATTTAGATCCTTCTTAGTTGTAACTCTGAAATAAGTTATTTAAACTTGCTCAGATTTTTAAGTCAATATTTAAAATAATGTATTTGTACAGATTCAGTCAGACAATGTACACGAATCACTTAGATGCCTAATATAGTATCTGCTTGTTAAATGGCATTTATTACATTATCAGTTTGGATTAGTGAATTTCAACCTTTTTCAATTCACAGCATGCATTAACCAATTACTAACATTTTGTGGCACACCCAAAAATATGTTTTTTGCCAATATGACAAAAAGGTATAATTTTGATTCATTCACATCAGACAGCTATTGTTGTGTTGGCTGTTGTCATTTTTTTATTTGACCATCTAAGGGAAAATAGGTCGGTGCCCCTGACTAAATAGTCAAGTGTTGCATGTTGTAAAAATTCCTGTGGCACACCAGTTGAAAATCACTAGGATGGATTATAAGCATAATGGCACATTACTCAACAGAGATAATTGTGATGGTTTTAAAAAACTTCCTTGGCTGTATCAGTACTGTGAAGGCTCGAGTCATACTATAAAACCACCTTTCAAATCCATTCCGCATCCCTAACTGGGTCTTTGCAAGACAAGCATATCAAAGCTCCCGATTTCATTACTCCCAAATAATTTGACAACTTTGTTGCTCATTTATTGGTAATTACAATTGTTCACAAAGCTCTAGCTATGCAATAGTGAGAATACCTCCAATTATGTGCTTGCCACATGTTTACACATGCAATGAAAACTTTTTATTCTTAGTAGTCATATACTGCCTCCCTATACCAATGTACCTGAATTATACCAATAAAAGAGTAGGTATTTAACTATACCTCATTGGAAATATGGTCTTGCAAACCTCAGTATTGTCTTCTAATGATTATCATCCAGTTAATCAAATCACATTGGCCATATGAAGACCAATGACCAAATACATATAATTAATACCTGTGCCTTATTTTTCTATGAGTTATAGGGCAAGGAATAAAATTTATTTTAAGTAAAATATCAGTCAAAAAGCATGAAAAGGAATCTACACACAAATGCAATTCAGTGTAGAACAATTGATAACTCAAAATAAGCATTTCAAGGAGAGAAGTTCATTGCACAAAAAATAATGTGTGATTAAAATACAAAAGCAAACACTGAGATGTTTGTTTTTATTTGCTTCAGTAACGATTTTGAAAAAATATACTGCCAAGTAAAAATTGGCACAGTGTATTTTATTTTCAAAAGAGGGAAGTTTTATCCAGAAAGAAACTTTCTATTTCGAGATTTTTCAGCTAGTATACTACATGAAAAGTACAAAATGTCTCTGAAACCTTAGATGTTTACAGGGTTTGACTTTTTGGCACAAATGTTGTGGAAATAGGCCAAATAGGTGTTTTGAAAATGTGTTTTATTCTGTATCCAGCCAGGAGCCATATTTTTGTGGTTGTGTTTGAAAGCTAGAACATTGTGTATATATTTTTTTTCCATGTTGTAACTCTTCAGTAGTATTCAACACTGTCAGGAATTTTCCCTCTTCTGACCTAGCAGTCGGGAATAATATGCACAGCCAATGATCGAGTATATTGTTTCAGTTGCATATAAGATCTGTCCTGAGGACACCAGCGTCCTTTAGGAAAAAGACCTTATGTCCTGTGAACACAGGGGAGGAAGGATCGGGTGTCTGAAAACATTGGCCAGAAGTGACAGAAAATAGAATAATCATCACCAGGCCTCACCAACTCTTAGATTATGTCACTCTCTTCTGATCAATATTAACATATTTCTAATCACTTGATCTAATCATTTTTTTTTTTGCATCATTTTAAGTTTTTTCTTTTTTTTTTTTTTTTTTTAATTTTT
>CM052549.1:20687196-20766942 GCA_028533065.1 Trachops cirrhosus
GATCTCCTATTTTCATTTATGGCGTGATAATGTTGGCTCTTTGCTCTGTACCTACGTAAAATGACTCAGATTTTTTTTCCCTGGTTGTGGGAGAGTAGAATCTGCTGCATCCTACCACGCCGCCATCTTCTCTCCTCTTTGATCTAATCATTTGCTTATTATTCTTTATGCTCTTCTTGCTACAATAGTTTTTAAAGGTTTATACAACAAAATGCAGAAGGAAAAAAGACCATGTCACATTGGAGAAAGGATCACACAAGGTTTTACAATATATTAAAACTTCTTATGACATTATTCAGACATGGTACAGGATGTTTACTTATAGAACCTGCTAAAAATTTGGTCAAAATTAGACAACTTCATCTGCTACCACATCTTTCTTAACCCTGTACACATACCAAAATTAAGTTCTTACAATTAAAACTGTTTTGAATGTAAAGTGTAAAGAGGATCTTTTTAATGATGTATAATGCCACCTATTAATGTTTTACAGGGGTTTGTGAAAATTATTAATTTTCCAGAAATATGAAGAGAATGGATGTACTTTAAATAAACTACAATGTGGTAAAGAAAGGACTCTTTTCCCAACTTTTTTTACTGGGAATTATGAAAAATTTTAAAGCAAATCTAACTAGAAATGATTCATGTTTTTATTTTAATTTAGTCTTTAGTCAATTTTTTCCATTACCAATTAGTCCCCTTATACTCCCCTCACCCCAACAATCACCATCAACTGTTGCCCATGTCCATGAGGCCTTTTTCCTTTTTGCTCAGTCCTTCTACCTCCTAATCTCCTGCCCTACTAGCTGTCATCTGCTCTCCGTCTGAACTTCAGAAATTGTCTGTGTGCTTATATGAAGATACTTCTTGGAACTTTCTAGGAAGCTGACCTTCCAATTCTCTGTGACAATGGGAAGGGAATCTTGAAAATTTGACCCATTTTTGCTGTCCTCTCTGGAGAATTAGGGAGATACTACAAAATTACATTGCTAAGAACAAAGTGTAGTTTTCTTCACAAGTTCATACAATTTTATGTTTATAATCAAACAATCTCTTACATATGACAAACATCAGTGACTTTGCTCCTGTTCCCCAGAGTACTACTCCCTCTTGCCTTGCTTCTCCACAGCTCCTGTGTACAGACACACACTTAGCTTATGCACACTTACTACGTGCACATGCTCACCCATGTTATAGGTTTCCACCGCCAACAGTATATTGGTGACCCCAACTCCTCAGTCCCCCACTCTCTCCTGCATTTCTCTGCCTGCTAACACGATGCCCTCATTTCCAGGTCCTGTGCCAAACCACCGGGGCAATCTCCTCAAACCATAAATCTACGTCTTCTAATCTCCTTCTTTAAATCCCTTAATGATGCTATTGAAAGGGCAACATTAATACCCAAAATTCCTGCTGGCTTCCACCACAACTGTAAAACAAGGTAGACTTTCATACGTAGTTGGGACCTTGGAAATGACAGCAAATATGATCTGATTTTCCAGCTTTGATTTTATATCCCTTGAAAAGCCATAATCTTCTGTCTGAGGCTCTTGTAGCCATACATGCTTCCTCGGATTCATCCCCTGTCTATTCTAATACCAGTCCCTTCATTGTTTTACACACCCACACATAACTACACATGTGCGCTGAGGATATTGAGGACATGCCCGCTCTGTAACACAGCTTCACCCTCCACTTCCCTCCTCCCTCCTTCTCCCCCAGCTAAACTTCTTAGAAACAAATTCCACTCCTAAGTCTCTCTGGGATTGTCTTACAGTTTATTTTCACACTGAAGCTCGACTTTTCATTCTCATTCCCTACTCCAAGTACATTTTAAAATATCTCTTCTAAACAAAGAGCTATTCTGGTGAATAATACACAGTGTTAACTTAAACACATTACTCTAAACTTTGGGAAGAAGGTAAAACTCAGAATAGATGAGGGTATAAACTTCTGTAAAGAGGAGAAAAGAAGAAGATGGTTTTAATAAGAAGGAAAAAGCATTGAAAATTCTAAAAGAGCATGAATGAAATATTTACACAAAGGTTTTCCACAGATAAGGTGAATTTTCATGGTGGCCTTTTTCTGGGAACAAAATATTTAAAATATTCTCCCTGACCAAGACAAAGTCCTCCCACCATCAAGAAAAATACTGGGGTATTTTGGAGGCGAGGGCCTTTTTTTTTTACTGCATTAACAATGAGTCAGTGAGAGCTCGATAAACACGGGGCAGGGCAAAGGAGGTTTACAGTTGTCAGTATCAAAACACAGTTTATTCTTATATTGTTATTTATTAATTATTGTATTATTTATTTGCATTATAACTGTAAATCTACTTTGACCCACCCCTGTGTTTATTGACTTTTATTAAATTAAGACAAGCAAGATAAGACATAGATCCCAGGCACAACATACTGATTCCTAGAAAGAGGTTTTGCCTTCAATTCCATACACTCTCCTTTCCTGCTGTGCTAGGATGGGGTTTATCATCACCTCGATTCCCCTCTCGTATCCTTCTCTCTGGTCTCCCGAAAAGAGCAGCCCTAAGGAGCCTGTACTTTACCTTCTTTACCCATGAGTCCCATCTTGATCAGTGTCTGATAGTGTAGGGCAAGCACATTCCAAAGAGAAAAACTACTCAAGCTCCTCCCTATAAGTCTAAAGAAAGAGAAAAAAATAAACAGGAAGAGAAATAGAATGTAGTTTTCAGTCCTCACCACATGCTTCACTTATCCTCACGCTATTCTGTCCATGCAGTCCTAGAGACTTGTCATGGTCCATAAGTATGACTAGAAAAAATGTATAAAAGGACAGAAAGAAAAAAGGGAAGGAAGAAAAGGAAGGAAGGAGAGAAGGAAGGAAGGAAGGAAGGAAGGAGGAAAGATGACATAAGCTTGTTTGTCTTCATCTATACTTCACAAATATGAGGAAACAAACTTACAAAGTGTTAATGAATTTCTGTATGTGAATTTTAAATTTTTTTCTTTTAAAAACAGATGTGTTAAATAACTTGCTTTCACCAAGTTATAGTTATTCTAACTGGCTGTACATTTATCATTATATTTCTAGAAGACTTTTGAGTATCACAAAAATCATCCCTCCGTTGTATTTTGCAAGTGCCTGATGGTTCGTTGACCTATGACAACAAACTTTGCTGAGGCATGAATCAAAATCGTGCAGGAGAGACATTCCTTTGGTGAGTGTCGACAGCATACCATCTGTAATACAATAAGGCTCTGAACAAGACTTAGCACAGCGACGGGCATGTGGAGCGGATGACAGTAGCTTTCTGCAGGACTTCCATGGTCTTTATTTCAAAGGCAAGATAGCAAGTGCCTAAGTGCACTCTGGAACCAGACTGCCTGGGTGAACATTTTGCTGCCATCACTAAAGAACCACCTAGTGTGAACTACTTAGCCTCTCTGTACTCCAGTTCCCTCATCTTATAGTGAGAACAATAGCAATACTTCCCACTTCATGAAATTGTTGTGAGGATTAGAGAAGGCTAGAAACACTGTAAAGATCATATATTATTATTATTATTATTATTAATTTATCACTTACAAGTCTAGATTATGAGCTCAAAAGGCCACCTACAGCCCACAATTTCCTGCTCTATTTTATTGGGAAAAGGTTATGCTATAGTCTTGTTTGGAAATATTGGATTCCAGAAGTTCTAGAAATATTTTCCTCACAAATCTCAAGGGTGTGCTCTAATGTTCCCTATAGTCTATGGCTACTGAATTCTAGAAAGAAAAAAAGTTCAGTATAGATCATTAATCAAAATAGTAATAAAATAATTTTATATTTATTTTTCAGATTTAAGGCAAAAAACATAAGAATAAGAGAGAGGGCAACTGTTGGTTTCATCTGCAAATTTTTACTTCCTAGGCTTAAAAAATGTTTTCTGGTGCACATACAATTATAAATTGAAAGGAAAATATTGAATGATTATAAATAGGTATTAGGATTTTTTTCACTGTAAGATTTCTTTTCAAGATAATACAGAGGACCTCAAAACTCAGCATATAAAATAGATGATAAATTCTCATTGGGAAAATCTAGTGTCAAATCCATTTAGAACTATCACAATTTTTCGTAATTACTAAAGATTTCATATGGTGATTTAAACACAAATGAATTTTTAATAGCTTAGTTCCAGATGGGCCTTCTCTGTAGTTGCTACATGCTCTAATACCTTCTAGGATGGTCAATTTTGTAGACCTTAATGGAAAATTTACAATGATAACTAATAATGACTAACAGGTTTTACTTTTTGCCATACAGGGATTTAAAAATATACCAACCATCATAGTGGACAATTTATATCCATTCTGTCTTGCAGTCTTTCTAAGACTGTGGAAACTGAAGCCTAGGAAGAATGAACAACCTGCCCAAAGTCACACAGCTAGTACCTGGTCAAGCCAGCATGCACAGCCAAGCAACCTGACCCCAGCACATGGGCTCTCTGACCACCACACATATATTAGGAGAGCAAGGATTTGTGGGAGCTTTCTAGTTAATTTGAAATGAGAAATGCCTTGAACCCCCTTTGAGCTGTGTCTGAGATTAATTGCTGAACAAATGCCAATTAAAATAGATTTATCTTTTTTTGATACTTTCACCACAGCAAAGGCAAAAGCCTCTTATGAGGGTAACAACACAGAATTGAGAGTATAGTGGTCCACCCTTATGGGTAGGGATATGTTCCAATACCCCAGTGGATGCCTGAAACCATAGATAGTATTGAACTCTCTCTATACTGTTTTCCTATGCATATATACATATAATAAAGTTTAATTTATAAATTAGGTACAGTGGGAGATTAATAACAGTAACTAATAATACAATAGAACATGTATAACAATATACTGAAACAAAAGTTATGTGAACATGGTCTTTTTCTCTCAAAATATCTATTGCACACTGTTGACCCTTGTGATGACGTGAGATGATAAAATGCCTATGTGATGAGATGAAGGGAGGTGAATGAAATATTAGTACAATAAGGACTACTTGAACACAAGCACTGAGATACCGTGACAGTCAATCTGATGACCGAGAGGGCTCCCACGTGACCCACTGGCAGGGAACATACACAGTGTGGAGACAGTGGACAAAGGGACGATTCATGCCCTGGGCAGGAAGAAGCGAATGGCACAAAATTTTCAGACAGTGGTAACTGAAACCACAGAATGCAAAATTGCAGGTAAGGGGGGCCTACTGCATAATACAAGAAAAAGGAAACTTTCACATTATTTAAAACTGTATGTACATAATTAAGAAACCATGGTTCCCTTTTTATTTTTGTAATGACATAAAAATCAGGTAAAAAATAAAAGGAAGACATTTCCTGGAAACAATTTAATTTTGCTAATGTCTAGAGTCATTATTCTCATTTTTGATAGATATATTAGAAAAGCTTCAGTTTCATAACAGTAGCAAGTATTTTGTGAGTGCTTGCTATATTCTAGACATGAACTGAATGCTTCACCTGTGTTGAATCACCCTAACAACCTGAAAAGATAGGCACCACTAACATACCTATTTTTTAAAAATACATTTTATTGACTATGCTATTACAGTTGCCCCTTTTTTCTCCCTTTTATTCCCCTCTGCCCTGCAATCCCCTCCCCTTAGTTCATGTTCATGAGTCATACATATAAGTTCTTTGGCTTCTCTCCTATATCATTCTTAAACTCCTCCTGTCTTATGTTGTCCCTACTTCTTATCTATGCTTCTTATTCCCTGTACCTTTTCCCTTATTTCCCCCTCCAACTCCCTGCTGATAATCCTCCATGTATCTCCATTTCTAACACAACTATTTTAAAGTTAAGGAAACTATAACCTGCAGAGAATAACGTAAGTGATCCAATGGTTTATGACAAAGCTGAGCTTTGAACTTTCCCTGTGTGTCTCTCACTAGAACCAAGACAAATAGCCACTATCTTAAAATGACTCCAAGGACTGTGCACAAGAGGTGCACAAAGGAAATTAAGAAACAGAGTTTCAGGGAGATTAAGAGTTCAACCAAGGTCATAGGAATTTTAAAATAGCAATACTCATACTAGCAGCCAGATTTTGTCTCTTTGTTCCTCAGTTTTCTAACATGCATGCTTTCTCCTTGGATGACAATAATCAAATGTTTATATTTTATTACTCTTCCTACTCTTGCTTTGATTTAGTTGTTGAAATTTGGCCACACAAAGCACAGCTGCTGCTTTTCACAGACCTCAGCTCTTTTTTGACCTTGGCAATGTAATTCAAGTAGAGGGAGACTCAACCACGAATGTTTATCCATCTGTCTAGTCCCTTATCCATTCCCTCTGGGCTCTCACTCCCTGCGCACCCAGGGTTTCTCTGCGGGCCTCATGTGTATCCTACCCTAAGTACAAGGTGTGCATTCAGAATTTTAATTAGGACCTGTTTAGTTTTTGTGTTTTTGGTATATCATGAAAAGCAAATCATTCTTGTTATTAAAATAAAATACAATTTTATATTCTTGCCCATTCTGTTATGGTTGCTATTTATCTTCATTTGTAAACTTTCATGTTATTTGCCAATTTTTTTACTAATGCTATTAGCTCTTTGAAGTTCTTTAGAGAATACATTTTACCCTAAAATCACTTAATATAATTTTTTAAAACAGCCTTTTCCCACCATTATTTATCATAATTGCCATGACCCTCTCATGTTTTAAAATTCATCCAAATTACCTCAAGCTCAGCCTTCCCATTCCTTGTTACATCCATTCTAATTCAGTAATATGTCACAGCAAACTGTACAGTTTCTTCAAACAGATCACACCTAAGCTGGTGGAGACACACTTTTAGTATTAGGTCTGTCCTCAGCAAGTAAGTGGTGATTCCATGACACTGGTAATGTGACAACTGGTAGGAGATGTGCAAACACTTAACACACTGAAAAAACATTTTATATTCTATTTATCAAGATTCTCTCTATATGAATTCCAGAGCTCTGGGTATCATCCTTTATATTCTACACTAATTTCTGTTCTCCTTTGCCACATAGGAGTTTTGGATACAATAAATGATATTACTTTTTACTATACATTTATAACGAGCCCTTAGGTTAAGAGAATAGTTATTTCAAATAGTGCAAGTACCAGACATAACACTTCACTATATTGATTGAATTATACATATATTCCAATGAAGGGTGTTTAAAAATATGTAGGGACCTAGGAGGTGGTCTCTTTTAAGTCCCTCTTTAAGCATTGCTAAAAATATTATGCAGAATGGCAGCAGCGTGTATAGACAGGCTATTTGCATTTTAAATCTAAATCTGAAAGGGCACTCCACATTGCTACTGCTTACCACGGAGGCAACAGAAAGGGCAGGCATCTGCCCCTGAGCCGCAAGCTGTAGAACAGGGGTGGTCAGGACCTCTGCAGAGCCCGCGCCTGGGGCATGACCTGTCCGTTCCCGTCCACCTCAGAGCTCCTCTGAGGAACTCGTCTGCCTCCCAAGCCCTTGATGCAATAGATTTACTGTGCAAAAAGAATAAAAAATAAAAACGGAAATTATAATGCACTCAGAAATGACCACCAGAGTCAATGTTACTATATTTTTATGTCTATAAATTGATGTCTATAAATCTTCTGAAAGGTAATTTTGCAGTTAACATCAATATCCTTTAAAATATGCTTAAGATCAGACACAAATTTATATCTCTAGAAATTTACCTTTAGGAAATAATCAGAAAGCCCCAGAGAGACTGTGTGTGTGTGTGTTTAGTGATGCATACATATGTAGGAATGTGTGTGTATTCACATATATTTTGCCATTTATTATGCACATTTTGGCCCACATTTTTAAGGGAAAAATAAGGATGTACATTATACATGGATAGTGCTAATTCTATATCTATATAAATGTTTTTAATTCTTTTATTTATGCTTATGTATGGAAAGTGTAACTCTAGAAAGCATTAACTAAAAATAATACCCTGGAATACGATAAGTGGTTTTGTTTCTAAATATAAATAAATAAACAATTGAATTAAAATGAAATTTTTTTTTCCTGAACGTTTGTGCTGAAAATTTGGGTACAAATTATACAGGGGAGTGCATTATACATGGCCAAACACAGTATATATTTTATAAACATTTTAACTTAAAATATCATAAGAGCCTATCTAAATTTAACATAATTGTTTATCAGTTAAATGGTACATAATGTTTTATTAGAGAAACATGCCATAACTTACTTACCTAACTGGTTCTCTACTATTAATCTTTACATTATCTCTTTTGTTGTTCATAAATAATGCTGTAAAATAGTATTCATGTACAAACAACTATACATGTGTCTCCAAATCTTCCTTTTGCATAAAAAATTTTTATAAGAAATTTCTGGCCTTGTATATTTTGAAGGTTTATAAGATAAATGATATTTCCACTAGTGATATATAAGAATGTTACTTTATTTGCACTTTCAATATAAAATAAAAACAAACTCACAACATACAAAAAGGACATGTGAAAATGCTATTATGCTATTCAAATTTGTCTTCCTTTAGAAAATCACATGGATGTAAATTACAACATAAGGAACATAGTCAATAACATTCTAATAAATATAGATTCAGATGCATAACTTGCTTATCAGGATGTTACCTACTGCTCTTAATTTTTTTAAAGATTTTATTTATTTGTTTTAGAGAGGGGGTGAGGGGGAGGGAGAGAGAGGGAGAAACATCAATGTGTGGTTGCCTCTCCCATGTCCCCCCGCAGGGGACCTGGCCTGAGACCCAGGCATGTGTCCTTTGATTTGCAGGCCGGCATTCAACCCACTGAGCCACACCAGCCAGGGCTACCTATTGCTTTTTGACTGAGATTTAATAGTTTGTGTCTTCAGAGAATTTGACAGTTTCAATTAAGTTGTGATTTTACTGCCATAAAGTTTTTTATAGTATCTCCGTATTATCTATCAAGACCTAGAATCCACAGTGATGTTAATTTTACCATGTCTAATATTGGTAACCTGACTTTTTTAAAATTCATATGGCTAGAGATTTATTGATATTATTGATTTTTCTTATTGTTTTTATGTTTTCTAATTTACTGATTTTTCTCTGTTCCATATTATTTCATTTTTCTTATTTCTTAGAGTTTTTTATGGTTAATGTAGTACATATATATATATATTTATTTTAATTGTTGTTGAAGTACAATTTTCTATCTTTTACTCCCATCCCAGCCCACCCACCCAGCCCTCCCCTCCTCCCTAGTATATATATATATATATTTTTTTTTTATTTTAATTGTTGTTCAAGTACAGTTTTCTTTTTAATAATTGTTTAGGGTGCAGCCTGGGGGCGTTCACTCAAGTTTCTTTTCTTTTCCATGGTAAGCATTCAGGATATAAATGTCCTCTGCAGTGCAGCTTTAATGGCTTCTCACTACTTTTGATGTGTTGCTTTCCGTTTTCATTCAGTTTAAATGCTTTCTAATGTCTCTCTTCATTTCCTTTGACCCATGAGTTACTTATTCAGAAGTGTCTTATTAGTTTAGAAATATTTGAAGATTCTTCCAGATACCTTTTTGGTATTAATTTTTATTTCTATTGTATTTGGAGAAAATACTTTATCAGACTAGAATCCTCTTAAATGTATTGAGTCTTGTCTAATCTCAAAAAAAAAAGCTTCTTAGTACACACTCCACTTTTTTCTTATGAAAACAACAATAACTTCTGTGAATTGAATGGTTCATAATCTTTAGCATTGTAAAAATATTAAAGGGGGTTAAAATAGAAAGTCAGAGCATATTATTTTCATTTTCAAAATATTTCCTATATATTTTCCTTTCTGAAAAGACATTATTTTCTAACAGTAAACTATTTTTCAGTAGCTTAAGGATAACCTGTAGGTGTGTGCATCTTTAAAGAGCTAAACCCACCAGAGGTCACGCTCAGCATGGGACAGCCTCAGTGCACTGTGACCTGGGTCAAGAATAATAGTACAGTATTTGAATAGCTACCTAATTTGTTCAAAGTGATTCCTCCAACAAAAAGAGTTTTGGAAGTGATATGAAGCTGTTTCTTTCTGTTGCACTCCAGTCTCAGGGATATTAGCCCTGGGCTTTTAGAGAATGCAGTTTATGATCTTTTATTCTATTGTATATTCTTAAATGTCTAGTTTGGGGTTACCGACCCAATTTAATTTACTTTTCAAAGCAATCTTCAATTAACATACAATTGTTTTTATGTTTCAGAAATTCAAAACTACTCACACCATGTTTCATGTTGATAGAACTCCTTTATCTTAGGAATATGGTTTAAAATCTCCTAAATGGCACTCAAGCAAGCATACATGCACTTGCCAACCTCTTAACGAGGGTATTCAGAAATCGGGAGTTGGATTCAGATTGATAAAAGTCTCTTATCAGGAAGAATATTTCAAGGGCTCAGAGCTTATATCCTGGGAGCCAGCCAAGGGCCAGTTTTGAAGGGGAAGCCATTCTTTGAAATGTGCAGCCTGAGCAAAGGAGGCCTACTGAGAACCCTTCCCCACACATGTATAGCGTCTCCTTCCTGTATGTCTGGTTCATTTCACTTCAACATTGTATTTATGAGATTCATTCATATTGTTACCTGTGATCGTAAATCCTTTTTTTCTCATTTTTCTTGCATTCCATTGCATGTGTATATAACAATTTGCGATCCATTCTCCTGCAGATGAGCATTTGGTCAGTTTCCAGTGTGCATTCATTATGAATCATGTAGCTACAAACTTCCTAGTAAAGAGTATTTTTGCTGACAATATACATATATATTTTAGTTGGAAGTATACCTAGGTGTAGAATAGCTGGATCGTAGTGTATACATATTTTAGCCTACAAAAGTGTTTCCAAGTGGCTGCATGGTTTAATGATCAGACAAGCAGTGGATGTCTTGGTTGTTCCACAGCCTTGTCAACATTTGGTGTTATTAGTCTTTCATTTTAGCCACTCTGGTATGTGAGTAATGCTAATTCATTATTGTTTCAATCTGTATTTTGTAATGAAGTTGAGCATTTTTTCATGGCGTACTGATCATGTGGGCGTTATGTTTTATGAAATATTCATTCAAGCCTTTGGCAAAATTTTTTATTAATTTGTATTTTTTGTGATATGTAGAAATTGTTTTCATGTTCTTTAAAACATTTATTTCCTATGAAAATCCAAAATTATAAACAAACAATAAAAATCCCTCAAATAGCAACCTTTAGGGATCATAAAACAACCTCCATAGAAACATTAAGCTGTTCTATTTCTCTTTAAAAATGAGGTGTGCCTTGAGAAATATATAGTCTTCATTTGCTAAACTCAACCAAAAAAATCCTAAACATTAAAATTGATCCCAATTTCAACAAAAATTAAGATTATAGGTTTTTAAACATATGATATTCTAATGCTTATAATTTTAAATCATATTAAGCATAAGTGGTGGCTCAGGTGAACTTTTGGGGATGATAGACATTTTCTCTATTATCACTGTGGTAATAGTTACATGGATATATATGTATATACATGTGTATGTATGTGTATATATATATATATACACACACATACATTTATACACCCATATTTGTAAAACTCATTGTACAGTACACTTAAAATGAATGCATTTTATTGTATTAAATCATACCCCAATGACATTGATCTTAAAAGTACACAGACATAAAATAGTTCCAGGATCTAAGTCCTTCAAGGGAACTAATAGAGAAACATAAAGGGAACTACTAATACACACGTCAACATAGATGACTCTTCAAGTAATTATACTGAGTTGAAAAACCCAATCCTGTATAATTTTTATGTAACAATTTTGAAATGATAATTTTCTTTTAAATGGAGAAGAGATTCATGTGGTCAGGGGCTAGGGAAGGGGGTTGGAGGTGGGGAGGGGCGGAGGGCGGTGAGGGTGGTAATGCAAGGTCAAGATGAGATATCTCCTTAGTGATGGAACTGTTCTGTGCAGGCTGTGGTGATGGACAAACAAACTCTCACATGTGACTAAAATAAAGATATAAAAGTAAAGCCTTTGCAGGGGGCAGGGCTTCTAACGATCAGATAAATACAAGGGATGCCCCCAGAAAAAATGTGAAACAGGCCACGCTGGTTTTTCTCAACCCTGGACCATTCATGGATCAGAAAAGCGGAAGGAAGAAAGGAAGAGAGAGGACTGAAAGAAGGCAGAGTATGTAATGGCAGAGACAACAAACAAAAATAAAAAATAAGCAGTTATGATATACAATGAATAGAACTTATTGATTGATTGGTCAGTTAATTAGGGAAACTAAGGTGTCCAACATAATTTGAACATGGCTTGGCTTAGATGACATGTACAATATATTTATGATGGTGCTGGGGAAGGAGAAAGGTATAAGGAAAAATGATACATGAAGATAGAGGCTTTTTGTTTTAATCCTCACCCAAGGATATTTTCTATCATTGTTTTTGAAGAGAGAGGAAGGGGGTTAGAGAGGGAGAGAGAGAGACAGAAAGAGAGACAGAGAGAGAGAGAGAAATAATGTGAGAGACAAACATTGATCAGTTGCCTCCTGTTTGCAGCTGAACCAGGGATTGAACCCGCAACCTAGGTATGTGCCCCTGATGGAGGATCAAACCTGCAACCTTTCTGATGTACAGGATGACACTCCAACCAACTGAGCAACCAGGCCAGGGCAAGACAGAGGCTTTTAATCATGACATCCGAGAAAGAGTTCATCAGGTAGACAGATGTATTGATCTGGAACTCAGTCAAAAGGCCTAGGCTAGAAATATTCTGACATGAAACCTCAGGAAAGCATTGTACTTATATTAAGCATACTGAGAAATATGTAAATATGTTGTAAATATGTGATGTATAAAAATGTTTGAAAGATATAGTATCTTATGTGTCACTAATAGTATTAATAATGAAATGACATCCAAATTGTATTGACATTAAACATGTACAAAGAACTTGTCTAAATACTTAATATAATTTATCCAATTTAATTCATAGAAAAGCCTGTAATATAAATATTATTATCCTTATTTTATAGTAGAGAAAATAGGTTGAGAGTAGTACTATTCATCCTTATTCTTAATAGGCGGGTTCAGGATTCATACTCCGGATCTAGGCTCAGGTATGTGCCCTTTTATCACTAGTTGTATCGGAAAATCCATCATGCCAGGGTTTACTGAGTGTTCAGATTTCTTAATTTTTGTTCATGTCCTTATTTCCTTCAGTTAGTTAACATTAGGCATTCAATGATTTTTTGCACAACACCTACATGCTGTCCTTCATCTTCTCCATATTTCATTCTTGTGCCCAAGATTGCACTTGAGAATAAAGCTGTATAAAAAGCATGGATTTAAATATTAGACTGAAATGAAAGAATATCTGAGGCTTCTTCATCTACCAGTGCTGATTTCAGCTGAGAACAAAAGACGTGGTAATTTCACTATGTATCTAAATTATTGCTGCAAGTACATATGTTTAAAGTAAATATTTGCATATAAAATTGTATGAAAGTCTGTGGTTTTCTTATGATAAAATATCATTCTCATAGATAATTTTCTGTCACTCTAGTGAAAGCAGTGTGTCTCCAGAGTAATTTCATAAAAGACCTGATCATCTGTTCCAATGAAGAAATCAAGGAAAGAATCTCACATACCTGTCAGTCCTGCTTATTATATAGTCAGCAACTAAAAGCTCTGCTTATTCAATGGTGTCTTTCAGGGGCACCCTCAAAAATTAACATAGACAACTGGGTTCCTCATAACTGTTCCACCTGTCACCACCCTCCTGCACAATTTTTCTTCAAGACCTTGAAGCCAATCATAAGACAACTAGACAACCTATAAATATGATTAAAAGTCTGAAGTATTTGAGGTCCCTGGCGAATTGATGCGGTCAAGTGCACAGGATAATCTACAACAAACTCTAAATCTATCATCACACCTCCTCTATAATTCTAGAATAACCCTTTATGATAGACTGTGAAGAATAGTTAGAAATGGCTACATGTTGCAAATCATAGATAATTGATGGTCAAAAAAAGCCTAAAGAGGAAACTTTAGCAACAAAAATATTCTTTAAACAAAGTCTTGTTTGGCAGAACTAGAGTGAAGAATAGAATTATGCAGCCAGCATTGACTAGATAAATTAAAGTAAAATGGAGCATTCTGGCTGACAGCTCGTGGCAGGGGGCATGGTTGGGGGTTGAGGGACTGAGCAAAAAGGCAAAAGGATTCATGGACATGGACAACAGTTTAACAGTGTGGTGATGGCCATGGGGGGATAAATAGTAATGGGAAAAAATAAAATAAAATAAAATAAATAAAATAAAATAAAATAGAGCATCCTGAATAGCTTCAATTCTATTTACAGAAAAACAGACGTTCACAGGCATAATGTAGTTATGGAAGTGGTAGCACATTAATAAAATGTATACTCTCAGAGACAGCCACATTGCTCCAAATCAATTCTTTACTCAGTACTCCATAAGCCAACTTTAGAATTTTTTCTTTTCTTTCTTTTTTTCTATAACAGATGAATGAAAATAGTGTCAAGATGTCCTTGTCCAACAGTTTACAGTTACTGATGCAAAAATTCACAAAAGTGTATTTTATATCAACTATAATAAAATTTCATTGCAAATTAGGTATAATTGAACAACTGCTAGTGAAAAGAAGGCTTTAGTAAATTCAAATTTGCTGGTTTTTATTTTTTTGAGGTTATAAACTCCTCAGCAACATGCCTTTAGAATGGAGCTGCTCCCTTTAAAACCACAACTGAATTGCCCTAAGTGCCTGATATGCTCCAGGTTGGCCTATCAGCGTATATACAATATTTCTGTAATATATATAGTGCATTATACGGCATACACATACACACAGACATACCAAATAGGCTTATACATTTAGTCACACATATATGCCTACTTCTTCACCTCTCATTCATTCTTCAAGCCCCTGTAATATCACTTCTGTCTCTGCATTTACAAAAAACACTTTTCCTTAATTCACACAGATTTTTGATTTCCAGATTTAATGGTTACTTAACCAAAGACATTGTCACTCTTATCTGCTCCACTAGTCTCAGAAATTCCCTTTTTCTAGACTTCAGGGCATTAATCCTCTTGAATTTTTCATTACCTTGGGGTCGGTCCTCAGTCTCTTTCATGGATTTCCTCTCCCTTCTCCCCCCTCCCCCACCCCCAGTCCCCCTCTATTTGTTCTTTATTCATTGGAATTTCACAGGACTCTGTTTAGGATAGTTTTAGCATTTTGATCCACATATTCTCTCCTAGAAAACCTCATTTTCATATATGGTTTCACCTACTAGATAGATGATTGATAGATAAATAGATAGATAGATACGCTGTAAACTTCATAGTTTATTTCTCTGTTGCTTTACAATCATATATTCAACTGACCACCAGACATTTCTACATGGATATCCTGTAGACTCATTGAGGACACATGGACAAAACTGGGTGGGTTGGAAAGGGGAGGGAGGAGGGGAGGAATGGGTGGGTGGGCTGGAATAGGAATAAAGGATGGAAACTCTACTGACTAAAAAAAAATAATAATAATAAAAAAAAAGAAAAACTGAATAATTTCAAAGAATAAATAAAGGAATATATTGTTTCTATGAACCAGCAAAAATGAAAGCAATAAAAATATCTCAGAAAAAAAAAATTCAGCACATTCCAAACCAAAATCTTTAACTCTGTCTCTAAACCTTATTTCTTCTTTACTTCCTTTCCTTAGTTAATCCCCATGGATAAGAAACCTAAGAATTGTCACTGCCAGTCTTCTTTATAATGTAATAAAATCTTGCTAACTACCTCCTGTAGACCTCCTGAATCAACTCACACTTTTACATTTTCATCTTAATGTTGTATTCATTACATTAAAAAGCAGCATGACTTTTAATGATCTGCTAAACTCATTTCTCTGCTTCTAGTTGTCCCCTTATAATCTACTTCCGTTCTGAACAAGAGTAATACAATATATACATATGGCATTATTATTCCTAATAATGCCATCAATATAATGAAATATAATGTGCAATACTATTGTGGGGAAGGGGGGAAATTCCCCTTTCTATCCTCTAATTCTTTTTGGTTGACCAAATACTGAAATAAACAGGTGGCAGATTGGCAAGAGAAAAATCAAATTTAATCTTGTGTCCATGGGAACCGCACATACAAGAGAAAGTCAGAGACCGCACACGCAGGAAAGTTTCAGGGACAGAAAGCGAGGTTGAAGTATGGAAGATCTTCTGAGCTGGGGACAAGGTGAGGTGATCTGGGCTCTTCGGAGGGTCATTGCAGGATGGTAAGAACAGACTTCAGTAAATAGGAGTTTGTCCTGCTCTATAGAGAGGTTAAAAGAAGTTATGTCTGATAATCTCTTATGGGCAAGGCCCCTAATTAAAAATCTTCTAGGTAGTTTAAAGGGAATGGCAGAACTTTTCCCTCCAGCCTAAAGCTAAGATTTCCTTCAGCTGAAAGTAATCTGCAAACCCCTGAGACAAATCTTGGGGTGGCTACATAGACACATATGTACATATACTTTTCATTTTCTGTTTAAGTCCATTAGTATTTCCTTATCAATCAATACTCCATCTATGAGAAAGAAAAGGGAAGAGTCATCTCTAAATCACACAATGAGCTTGTGAAAATTGTACATCATCTTTTAAGATTATGATGTGTGTAGGCTCCCCACTCCAGGATTATTTCCAGAGACAGCTGCTATTTCGTATGAAAGAGCTCACCTCTTTTAATAGTGTCAGATCACAAAAACAAAACAAAACAAAGGACAAAAAAATAGGAGAATCACAGAGATACTAGGTAAAATACACATTCTTCAGCGTGGCAAATGAGAACCTCCACAGCCTCTCCATGCCTTTCAGTTCATCTTTTCCAATTAAATTTAAGCATCCTGGTTTCAGAATTTTTTTTTCTGAATCTGCCACCCATATCCAGACTAGGCTGAATTAAGTAGTAACTCCTTTTTATTTACCCAAGACATCTATATTGGATTGAATAATGTCCCTCCAAAATTTATCTGTACCCCAAAATCTCAGAATGTGAGCTTATCTAGAAATGGGGTCTTTGACAATGTAATTAGTTAAAGATCTTGAGATGAAACCATATAGGATTTCAATGGGCCATAACAACCCAGTGTGTGTAATTTGTTATAGCAGCACTAAAAACTAAAATAACACCTATTTGCCTCTACGATAGCACTTTCTTACAGGATTCTCTCATCATGATTTTATCTGTTTAACCCACCTCCACCCCCAACTATATTCCAAACTTCTTAAAGGCAGAAATGTATTTATTTATATCACCAGTGTCTATAGGTTTTAGATAAATGCCCTCTATATCTAAATATACATTTATATTATGTATGTATCTGCTATATCTTAATATACAAATATATCAAAAACTCATGTTAAAAGACATGGTGTTAAAATATATATTTTACAAAAAAAGTGTATAATTTGGTTTTATTTTCAAGTTCTTTCTGGTCAAGGAACTGCAAGCATTTTTAAAATTAAAATCTGTTTCTTTTAGTATATCACATTAATTTTGTCAGTTCTTGGCATCTAACTTTTTTTTTCCTTTATCAAGGGAATCTATTTGGCAGAAAATGTCTTGGGAAGAGTAATGGATTCCAAGATGAAGGATTAACAATAAAATAAAAGAAACGTATTTGGAAAGCACTCTTTCTAAAAGATATTTGGTGAATCAGAACATCATTGTTAAGGGAGGGGACTAGATGTGAGAGGCCAATAAAACAAATCTTCATAAGTCTATAAGTAATAATACCTACAGTAAAGAAAAGTTTATTCTAGTTGTGATTTTTCTGTGTCAGGCTACGACAAAGTTCTATAATATAACATTCTATGCAGATAAAATGTTTATATAAATAAACAGCATACCACCCCAGGAAAATCTATTTGAATATTTAAGAGGCTGATCTGTAATGAAAAATGTGAGCCACTCCATCAGTAAGAAAGTGGTTTCTTTCCTTTTCTAATACTTTTTTTCTTTTTTAGATTAGCATTTAGATAATATTCACAGCATTGCAAATTAAACAGTTATGTTCTGATTTCTCATCAATTGTCTTCGCTGCTCCAGAGCAACTCAGCATGCAACAAAAGATTAAATAGCTCATTTTTTTCTTTCTTCTTGGTCTTCAAAGAATCAGTTGCTTTCTACTTCATGTTCACGTTTATGCAGAGCAGATTTAACTGTCTGCCATTCACGTTGGGAAAGGTTTCAAATATATTCGTAGGTTGCTATTTAAAACAGTTTAAAATTCATCCTTCTCACATTTCCATATTCAATTGAATATAAATACACTGAATAGAATAAATTCCCCAATTCAGAAAACATGATGTCTAGCCAGGGTTTAGGAAATTGAAGTTTCACCAAGCCAAGCTTCCTTTGTTGTGTTTTGTTTTTAATAATGATTATTCCTTCCACTGGCCAAAACTATCCCCAAGTGATACTGAGAAAATATATAGCAGATAAAGGACAAATACATATTATATTATTCTTGAGACATACGTGGATATGCCTTTTCTTATGAAATAACTCAGCAGACTTCAAAAGAATTTTTTTTGAACTTTGCTCCCCTCCAAAAAAGCCAAAATTCTTCTGACATACCCTGGGGCATACCTCAGTGTGCCACTAGAGGGTGGCATTGCAGCTACAGTTCTGTAAGCCAGAATTGTTGACACTTGGATACCACACCCCTGTGTCCTCTAAGCACCCTTCCTAGATACTTGAAGCAGAGGAACGTTAGCAGATGAACACTCCAGCAGACATTACCAGTGATAGCACTGGTAGAAAGACAGCAATTTATACCTGTGTCCACTTACAACTTCTAAAGAATCAGCAGCTCTTGAGGGATGAATGATAACTATAACAAAAAATTATAAATCGGAACTGTGGTACAGGGAGGACTATACTCCATTCCAATGCTTATATGATTGAGAAGCCTGGGAAATAAGAGAAAGAGGGAAAACAAAGCAATTTAGAGTCTTACAAGATCAATGGACCTAAATCCAGTGATTTGTCATTCTACGGCAATCTCAAACCAGTAAAGACGAGTGACACAGATTAAGTGAAAATTAAAATATTGTTGTGTTTTTTCACATTATGTATCCATGAAATATTATATGTATAACATACATACATACAAATAAATAACATGCAATATATAGATAAATATGACAGGGAGAACATTCTTCTTTTTCACTAATCATTCACCTCTTTTTCAGTATTCTAAACTTGCCGTTGAAAACAAAAAAAAAGAGAAAGAAATCCTTGAGAACTTCCCTAAAGAGGAAGATGGAAAATGAGGGCCTGTAGTTTTCTTGCTTCCCCGCATGGGTGGCCTGCTTCCTTACTGAGCAGTGTTGTATCGGGCAAAGAGTGTGTCGTCTTTCACTTACTGTGAGGCTGGATTCTCTGAACCCCGATTATCTCAACTACGAAATGACAAGTATAGGATTTACCTCACACAATTGTATTAGGACTAAATTAGGTTGTGATTATAGAAATAGTAAATCGAAGAGTATGGTATATAGCAGAAGTTCCACAAATGTTAGTTTTCTTGTATTATTCCTGCCGATACCACATTCAGACTTTACTATCTCCAAAAGGTTACAATCTCAGATCAAAATCGCAAAAATCAAAGAAATCAGAAGCAAGAAATAGATATTTCTATCTACTGCTATTGCCATCTTTTAAAGTGACTATATTTATATGACTTGTACATAAAAATGACTTGTCAGAATAAAGATTTGATAAGTAGAAAGTACAGTAATGGGTACAGAGTATTTTAGCACTTCATTTGGTCAACATAGTATCTCCTGCCATGACCCCTGCACTTCACCCTAGCCAGTACTTTTACCATCTTACTATTTCTCTATCTCATTGGTATACGGCAGCCCCGCAGAATGTAACAGACTCCCTGATACCCTTCCACTCCACTCTGGCATAACGGTGACGCTGAGATGGTAAGGTGGGGGGAATAATGGAGTTGTTAAAGAATTTAAAATTCCATAGAAATATTTGTCTCGGGACTATAATCATAGTTGGGACTATAGTCATAGCTATATGAAAACCTTCAATTCCTGTGTGTCTTACATTTATAGAGTTTATGCATCTAAATACTCAGACTTTTTTAAAAAAATTCCATTAAAGGAAGTAAATTACTGTGCCACTAGGAAGAAAAAAAAACATGCAAAGACTCCTGCACTTTCTCTTTTCATGGTTAGACATTTTCACAGCTGCTACAAACATCTTTAGTGTTAAATTTTCTTGTGCAGGGGTAAAGGTGATCAAGAGGAGGGGACTTTAATGCTCTTAAGCTCAGGCAGCTGAATTCCCCACATGCTTCAGCTGCCTGGAATCTTCTCTTGTGGATGTGTGGCGAAGTTGAGGATTTCCTCTATTCCTACTTCAGTCTTTGTTTTCTTAACTTCTGCTCCACAACGCAGTTTACTTCAAGTGAATTTTGGGGACACAAAGTCCTGAGCAGCCCACTCCATTCTGACTTCTGACATTACTTTTACATGGCACTCACAGATTAAAGATAGCGATTTTCTTTCTCACTAAAAAATAAAAAATCCCAAACCCACAATGTGTCTTACCTTGTTATATTGCAACTCCTTTGGAATCTCTAAGAAGAGATTAAACATGTAAGAATATATTATGCAGCAAGAACGTGTTTTAAGACTTTCCCTGTGCCCTCTGTCTTTCCAGGAAAGTCCAATGTATTGAGTCCAGATGATTCTTCCACTTATCTTTTCTTGTTGCATAAAATGAGCCCTGGATTAAAAAGCCAGGAGATAACTGATTAAAGAACAAACTCTGCCTCACTGCAACTCACCGCCATGATCCTCTAGGGGAGATGGTGGTGGTTTGGCGATGGAGATAAAAGGAAGTCAGCAGAATCTGGATGTAGTCTCACATTAAAGCTGATTGAGAATTGCTGACTGATTGGAAGTGGGTTGTGAGATAAAGGATAGAGTACAGGATTATTCCAATCCCCCCACCCCCAGGGCCAGTGGAGGAACAGAGTTTTGATTTACTAAAATGGCAATGGTTAGCCTGTGGCAGGATCAAGGCTTGGAGTTAAAATCACGACTTTGTTTTTGATCCTGCTAAGTTTGAGATGCCTATTAGGTATTCACAGAGCAGTGTGGAGCTGGGTATGTACGTCTGGAGCTCCAGAGAGGTCAGGACAGGGTGCTACTGATATATAGATGGTATTTAAAGACTTTGAAAAAGGGTAGTAAGTTAGGGAATTCATGACAGGAGAAAAGAAAAAATGTCTGAGCATTAGAGACAAAGGAAACCAGCAAAGGAAATCAAGAAGGTGTGGGCAAGGCAAGCAGAAAACCCAGATGACCAGGGTCTGGGAGACCATCCCACAGAAGCTATCTGTAGGACCAAACAACTAAGACCGGCTGCTGACGGGGAGAAGGGGCCTGTTTTGTTGACCCTTCTGTTCCTTCCTTGGAAGTTTGCCCCAAATAAAAACACAAAAATACAAGGTTTGCCTGTTATGGTGTGACCTTAGAAAGAGTCACTTATACTCTATGCTAATTATTTCCCTTCTGTTAGATGGAAATGGGATAATACCTCATAGTTACCATCCACTGAGCGTACAAAAATGGTCTGACGAAAGATAAAAATGCATTTTAGAAAATCAGCAACAAAGAAAATGTTTTAAAAGATTTTCTGCAAACTTGAAGCGTGAACATTGGGCGCCCTGACTTTCTGCTTTCACTGAGATACACAGCAGCCAGGTGTTTCCTGC
Organism: Trachops cirrhosus; assembly: GCA_028533065.1. Lineage (NCBI taxonomy): Eukaryota > Metazoa > Chordata > Mammalia > Chiroptera > Phyllostomidae > Trachops > Trachops cirrhosus. The sequence goes on from CM052549.1 coordinate 20,709,041, forward strand.
CCGGTCTCCAGGAACAGCCAGGCACGCGCTCCGCAGCCAGATGGAGCATATCCACTGAGGTCCGTAATGGGAACAGTTGAGTATTTCCCCCAAATCCCTTTTCTAGTACATTTACTGAGGACCCAAGATGCTGGCATGGCAGAAGTAGTAACAAAAGGAGAGTGTGACAATGGCTCTAGGGGCTGTGGTACTGCTATGTGTGTCAGTGTGACACTGACTGAACTTGCATCATAGCATCAAGAACAGTTTTCTTAATAATGATGCAGGATGAAAAAATATTTTATGGGGGATGGGTGAAATTGGTAAAAATGGTCCAAAGGTACAAACTTACAGTTAAAAAATAAATCAGACCTTGGGATGTAATATACAGCATGTGACTGTGATGATACTGAAGTGCACATTTAAAGGTTACAAAAAGTAGATCATAAAAGTTCTCATCCCAGGAAAACAATTTCATAAATATATATGCTGAGGGATGTTAGCTAAACTTAGAGTGGTGATCATTTTGTAGTATATATAAATATTCAATTATTTCCATTGTATGTCTGGAACTAATATATGTCAAATATATCTAAATTTACATTTTTTAACTTTTATTTATTTATTTTAGGAGGAAGGGAAAGAGAGGGAGGAAGAGAGGGAAAGAAACATCTATGTGAGAAAGAAACACTGATCTCTCATAGGCACCCCACCCGGGGACTGAACCTGCAACCCAAGCATGTGTCCTGACCAGGAATCAAACCGATGACCTTCAGCTTTGCAGGAGGAAGCCCAACCAACTGAGCCACACCAGTCAGGGCTAAACTGTAAATATCATGAGGCAAAAAGATAGATGTTTTTCATTCTATATCCTGGATCACTTTAAAATCATATGCCCCTAGTTTTTTGGTTTTTGTTTTTAATTAAAAGAGTCAAATAACCCAGCCTCCTGAAGTCACCTGTCAACATTTTCATGCACATCTAGTTAGAGAGGGAACTGATACTAGTAAGCAAAGGCCAGTAACTCCAAGTTCAGCATTTGTTTCTGTTGTTTTGTTGTCTATTTTTTTCCACCCTAAGTAAATATTTGACTTCAGTTTTGAAGCATAATCTCTAGTTAAACCAGTTAAATCTTTATTCATTTAATTCTAATTTTAGTTTTCTCTTTAAAAATGCTTCTTAGACAATTCTAAACAGGACTATTAATTGTAAGTTGTCTAAATCAACCATAGGATCTGAAAGATGAGACATTCTCATGTACAGTCACATGCCACTTAATGGTAGGGATACATTCTGAGAAATGTGTTGCTGGGTGATTTTGCCATTGTGCAAACATCGTGGAGTGCACTTACACAAACCTAGGAGGCATAGCCCGCCATACACCTAGGTTATATCGCACAGCCTATTGCTCTAGGTTACGTACCTGTACAGCATGTTGCTGCACTGACTACTGTAGACGATTTAACACAATAATAAGTATTTGTGTATCTAAACATAGAAAAGGTACAGTAAAAATGTGGTGTTAAAAATGGACAACACTTGTATAGGGCACTTAATATAAGTAGAGCATGCACGACTAAAAGTTATTCTGGGTGAGTCAGTGATAAGTGGTGAGTAAATGTGAAGGCCTAGCATAGCAATTGTCAACCTTTGTCATATCAGGGCACATTCAAACTAACCACTAAAATTCTATGGCACACCAAAAATATTATATTTTTGTCAATCTGATAAAAATATAATTTTAATTGACATAAAAACTATAATAGTTATGAAATACCTTTTCTGCTTCAAAAATGACTTTTAAAAAATCAGGTGCACATACTTATATATAAGGATTTCTGGTACCAAAAATTAACCAATGAGATGCAACCTTAATATGCAACATAAAAAATAAGATGCAACTCTATTCCATGACCTATATATTTATGGTTCAAGACAGGGCATTCATAGCTGCCAACTGTTTTTGTGATACCTGTTGTCATTTTTTTATTCAATAATCTAAGGGAAAAGAAATCAATGCCCCTGACTAAATAGTCAGGTATTGCATGTTTTAAAAATTCTTGTGGCACACTGCTTGAAAACCACTGGCCTAGGACATGACTATATACTGTAGACTTTATAAACACTAAACTTAGGCCACACTGAATTTATAAAACAACATGATATTAAGTCAACCAGAAGAGAAAACGATGCAGTCAGGAGTGGATGGACCTGGAGAATATCATGCTAAGTGAAATAGGCCAGTTAGAGAAAGACAAATACCATAGAATTTCATTCATAAGTGGAATCTAGTGAACAAACTGAACCAACAAGCAAAATAGAGACAGACTCAGAGATGGAGAGCAGATGACAGCTAGTGGGGGTGGGGAAATTAGGCAGTAGAGGGATTGAGCAAAAAGGAGAAAGGACTCATGGACATGGACAACAGTATGGTGATTGTGGGGGGAGGGGTCTAATTGTGGGGGGAGGGGGACTAAGTGGGGGGATTGTAAGGGGACTAAATGGTAATGGAAAAAATACAATAGAGATTAAATGTTAAAAAGAGAGCTTGTAAACACAAGATGTACGAGGCTCCTGCTACTGTACCACAGCATGCTGTTTTATAGCAAACACTTTTTGTGAGCAGAAAGAGTACACTCTAAAATAAGGATGAACAGTATAGTATAGTAAATGCATAAACCAGCATCATAGTTTTTTATCATCATTATCCAGTATTATGTTCTATATGTAATGGTATGAACTATACCTTTTTATGACCGGCAGTGCAGTAAGTTTGTTGGTACCAGCATCACCGCCAACACAGCATCACCGCAAAGACATGAGTAGTGCACGGCACTACGACATTACAACTGCTACAGTGTCACCAGGTAGTAGATATTTTTCAGCCCCATTATAATCTGATGAACCACCAGTGTGTGTGCAATCCACCATTGACCAAAACATCATCACGTGGCACAGGACTGCATTAAAATCTAAATTTCAAGTTCAAGGAGGACAGGAGCTAGCCTAGGTAGTCCGCCATGGTATTTTTCACATATAGTGGCATTCAATTATCATTTATGAAATGAATAAAATTTTTAATACTTTTGTCCACTAAGTCTGTGGCTTAACAGCCATATTCCTTTTGAGTCTTGTCTTAAATTTCACATTTTTAGTAAAACCTTCTCTGGCTATCCTCTGTAAAATGTAAACTCCCACTATTTAACTCTCCCTCCTCTGATTTATCTTTCTCCTTCATACTTATCTAATTTTTGAATGGAATTTATTGCAGTGACATTAGCTAAAAAAAATGTAGAGGTTTCAAGTGGACAACTCAACAAAACATCATCTGCACACTGCATTGTGCGCCCATCACCCCAGGCCAAGTCTCTTTCCACACTCATTTTTCCCACCTTTGCCCACCTCCACTGACATCTAACCCCCTTTCCCTCTGGCTATCACCACACTGCTGGCTGCATCTATGTGTGATTGATATATACATAATAAATATATATGTATGTATATATACATGTATAGCTAGGTCCCTTCACCGTCTTTCACCCAGCCCGAAGTCCCTCCCCTCTGACAGCTGTCAGTCTGTTCCCTGTATCCATGCCTCTGTTCCTATTTTGTTCATCACTTCATTTTGTTTACTAGATTCCACATATAAGTGAGATCATATAATATTTGTCTTTCTCTGACTATATTTTTTCACTTAGCATAACATGTTCCTGTTTTGTTCATCACTTTATTTTGTTCATTAGATTCCACATGTAAGTGAGATCATATGGAATCTGTCTTTCACTGCCTGGATTATCTTCCTTAGCATAATATGCACTGATCTAATTTGTTATATGTTGTACTAAATCACCCTATTTCTTACCTGTCTCCCAAGAGGAAACTCCACGCAATAGAGATTTGGATCTCCTTTTTCACAGATCAGTCCCCAGTGGGGAGAACAGTGTCTGGTATCTGGTATTGTTCAGTAAATATTTCCCATATTTAATAAAAGGATGAGTAAAATGTCAACTATTTCCTTCTTGTTAAATAAAATACTTTATATACACACCAATATATATGTATATGTACATATATAACTGTATATACAGTTATATTAATACAAATTTTTATTAATACAAATACTACTTCTAGCCATTGTTTATCTTCTGCATTAGACTGACATTGTGTATTTTTTACCCAAAAAGTCTGCTTTTTAAGTCACCTTTGCCAAAATATTTTGACACATAATACAAATAACTTTTCCTACAACTGTTTTATTCTCATCTCTGTATCAGGTGACATGCTATATACTGTATAGATAAGGGCATATATATCTGTTTCTTTGAAAATGATTATAAAGGCAGTAAAATTAATTACTTTCAGAGGCCACAATCCCCAAATCAGGATGTATATGTGTGTAAATATATAGGTGTATACTTATAAATGTATTTGTGTATGTGGATATAGATATAAAATCTGGTACTGCCCTGATGTATTCTTTCTCTTAATCCCACTTGACTGTTAGAAACAGTTACTGTTATTGCTAACTACTTCCTGCTTCAGCCGGATTTTTTCAGTGCCTGGTCTACTCCTATGTGTAGATTAGCCTCCTCTGAGTTCTGTTTCGGCTCTTTAATAGTTCTGCAAGTGACTATTTCCTTAATGTCTCTATGTCCTTTAGGAATTGATGAAAGCTGGCCTGAAAAACTTTAATTCCAAGTTAGCCAAACCAGTAGAATAAAATCTAGTTGTGAACAGTTCTAAAGAACTGCCTCATATGACTATCGAGAGGTAGGCTATAACGAAGTCTACACTCATTCTCCATGTTCCATTTGGAATGTTATTAAAATCATAAATCTGAGTCATAGAATTATAGCATTTAAGATTACCTTAAGGTCTTCCTCCCTGTCCAGAGAAAGACCACCAGAATCTAAGAGTTAAAGTGACTTACTCATAATTCCTAGACTAGTCATCTTTCCACTAAAATTCTTCTGATCTTCCCTGCTGTCCTTAAAAACATCTTCCATAATCTTGTTCACTAACCCAGGTCCCTAAGAATATCTAGCATTTGTCAGGTGTACGTGGTTTCCCCAGAAAGGACAATCTTTTGCCGTACAAGAGCTGTATGTTCTGTGTGAGGGTCCTTAAATAGTTCTTTCCTTAAACCATACTAAGTTTGTTTTAGTGTTAAATTTGGTAACAGGGAGTTGAATGGGACATTTCCTGTTATCCTGGAATTGTGGCGAGGCTCAAAGCTTGGGATACAGAAACATACATTCTGAAGTAAATACCCTGCATCCTAAAGAAAGGAACCGACAATGGGCCAGACGCCTTCCAAGGTCGTTTTGAAAGGTGGCCGAACTGGCCTGACTGCCATCAACCACCCTCGTTTAATAGTTTTTAAGAAAAGAACAAGGGAGACACATGGTTTGGGGGTGAAATGAGGAAACCGAGACCTGAAGAAAGGCCACAAATAAAGCACAATGTATATGGTGGGGTTTCTTTTTTCAAAGCCAGATTGAGAGTGAGTTCTGAGAGAAGCACTTGAGAAAACTGCGAAAGGAGGAATGTCTCATTTCTCCAGGGCTGTTTGCTCTATGAGCTTGCAAACTCCGTATGTTCACCGCGCTTCTCTATCAGGAGCAAAGCAAAAAGCACGAGCGAATGGTTGGGGGTCCCTGTCTGCGTCCCTTGTAGTTTGGGTATATCTGTGAACACAAGACTGGTCCCGACACATATCTTTAAATTCCTGGAGACAGAAGGCCCCCCAAGCAGCCTAAGTCAGTGGGCAGGAGAAGAAATCATAGTGAAATAAACTGGGGAATAAATGGGGGCAGCACACAACTTCTGTTTCTAAGAGTGCAGAAGAGGAGCCCCGTGTTAGCAGGGTTCCATGTGAGTGAACATGGACGTTAGAGGAGGGAAAGAGGTTACATTCCCCTCCGGAAGCATGTAATGGACCAAGTGAGATAATCCCACTCATTGGGATTGTATGAGACCGAAGAAGACATAACTGCTCCTTGGAGGGCGCTAAGATAAAGCTAAACTCCTGAAATTGACTAGCTAGAAACTTTTTTCCATAAAAGTAGCCAGAAAGTTGGCAAGGAAAGAGATTGAATGTGAGTAAAAGTAATAATTAAAAATACATGTTTACTGCAAAGGTATAAAATATTTGTGTTTTGTTTTTAGAACATTCCTTTTAGACTCTGAAAGAGTACACATACTTCATTAAAATATACTGAGTTTAATTGAATGTATAACTTCTTTAAAAAGGTTATAGATTAAATTGTTCAGGTTCTCTGCATAAGAAAATAAAAATGAGAAATCTGTGAACAAAACTAAGAACAACTAAAAAAATCTTTACATATAATGAGTAGCTGTGGTACATATATCTAGCAGATAAAAGTAGCAATTATATAAAACTAATGAGATTAGCAGAAAAGTCTAGCATAAATGTAATCTTCAGTAAATAATAGTTCTTTTCACAAAGAAGCTCAACCTTTAACTGCCTTGAGTTTTGAACACTGTGTGTAGATGCAAGAATGATTTCTTCTTGGATACTAATAGATTGACAAATGATATAAGCAGCTCTTCCTTTTCAATGATTTAAGTCAACTATTCTCATCCTCAGATCCTTATATCCTCCTGAATGTCTCATAAGAAGAGGTGCCAAAGTCATCACATTGTCACCATTCTCCCACCCCCAACCCACCCTCTCTCAGTCTGTTCCTGTGCCCCCTGCCTCAGTAATTACCAGCACCATCCACCCTGGTACTGAACCCAGAAAACTGATTCATCCTAATTCTTTCTGTCCCTCACTCCCACATTTTAGCCAAGCACCGAGTACTGCCTGCTTTACCTCCTAAACATTTTCACACCCACCACCTCCTCTCCACTTTTACTGTAGCTGCCTCAGTGCAAATGGGCATGATCTCCTCTAAGGTGTGTGTCTTGGTCTCGGCATTGGCTGCCGTGAATCCATTCTCTACACAGCACCCAGAGAGCTCCATGGCTCAATCCTGCTTAAGGACCTCACTTACTCTGTCATTCAAAGCTCACAGGCCACATTCCTGAGAATGGCATCAGCAGGACAGAATCCCTCTCATCCATTTCCTAATCTCTCCTTGTATTATACTCTCTGGAATCAGCAATGTTTGGTTTCTTGCATATAGCATGGTGTTAATGTGGCTCTTTGTTTCTGCTCAAGCTGTTTTCTTCTAACTCCTTGCTACATTTTACTTAGCTTTCATGATTACCTAGGATAAATCTTCCCTGACTTCCCCCATTGGGATGAGGGCCCTTCCACTATCCTGACAGGGTATCCACTGCATGCCTTTATCTTAGTACACTGAACTACTTTCTTATATATTTTCTTCCTAACCAGATTTTGAAAACCTGTATTAAAAGGCTAATATTTGACCTCTTTCTAATCCAAGTGTCTCACTTTAAAAGAGAAATAAATAAAATGCTAAACTGAAATATTAGAAAGTAAAAATTAACAACAGGTAGCAGGTATAAAGCCCTTTCAACATGCCAGACACTGTGCTAAGAATCGTCTATGTATTATCTTCTTTAATCTTCATAATATCCTTGTAAGGTGGGTGCTCTTGTGACCCCTGTTTTATAGATAAGGAGCATGGAGACCTGTTGGCTTAAGCAGGGGGCCTAAATTCACACAGACACAATGGCTGAAGCCAGAATTTCCAACAGAGTTGGACCCTTGGGCTTACATGTTCAACCAATATGCTACTAGCTGACTTGCAAAATTACTATTTGTAAATGACTAATCTACGGTTCATGGTAGAAACACCCTGTGCCCAATGCAAAGACTGTTTTAGGAAGTGAATCAGTCACGGCTTCATTTGTGTAACACAAGGCCTTCTCACCACTAGAGAAGGAAACACTTCATCCTATACAATTTAATCATGCTGTTTCATCAGCAATCAGGCTGTTTGCTGCCATTATTCCTTAGTGGAGTAGCATGCTAGAATGGTAAATGTCTGCTTATAAAAGGAAATAAGCAGTGTGAAGGTAAATTACTAGGATCAAACCCATGAGTTAATTTGACCCCTGCTTCAAGAGAATCCCAATTATAAATAGTAGGCAAACCACCAAATGATATCTATCCTGGCTTCTGTGAGCAGTTAAATATAAAAGAGCAAGAGCAAACATAAACCTGAAAATCCCTAGAGGGGGTTTGCAGGTATAATAAACTAGTCTACAAATATAGAAGTTGAGCGATTCCAGGCAAGCCTTGAAAACCCATTGAGTCAAAAGCGCCTCTGAAAATATCATTTAACATAAGTAAGCAAATGGAGAATAGTCTCACAAAACTCATTTCTAAGGACTTTTCTCTGTGACTGTATTTTAAGATTTTAAAAATGTTTTAGTAAGCATAAAAACTAAAGTGAAGTTAAAACTGCAAACATAATTTTCTCATCACATGAGATCATTTTGCGGGGGAAAAAAACAGACTTCATAGTAGCAAATCAATGCTTTCAAACACACTTCTATTATTATCTTTAAAAAATTTGCAATGCACAATTAAAAATGAGAAACAACCATGGGGGGAGGGCTATGGAAAATACTGACTACACAATCAGTAAAATCAAAATTTGCCTAAAGCAAATAAATGATGCTCACATTTCTAATGCAAGCTCCCCTAGAACGCATTTTTTCCAAGCTACAACCTGAAAAGCAGACAGAACCTGAAGTTGTCTTAAGGATCTATTCATTTCAAGGGGGGAAGAAAAAACCCACAAAAATTAATCCTGGATTTTTACAGTCAGAAGGGCTTGTCCACTGGAACATCACATTGATGTGATGGAAAGATTCTGGGTACACTACCAGGAAAGCTAACCCAGATGTCATGAAGCACAAATGCTTGCCTTCCAAATTAAAATGCTTGAATCACCCAGCTTATTAAATCAACCTTAAACACACAGCAAGAAGCAAGGGAAAAAAGAATAGGGTGAGTTAACACACTAGGCTAGGGTACAAGATCTTCCTAAATCTTCTTCTGTGTTTCTTTGTCCTGAATGCCTCATGTATGTTTGGTGTCTAAGCCCTTCTGTGTTGGTGTTAGGGACGCAGTGACAAGGTACCACAAACCGTGTAGCTTCAACAACAGAAATGTTTGGAAGCTAGATGGTCAAGTGGCAGGGTTTGTTTCTTCTGAGGACCATGAGGAAAAATCTGTCCCACGTCTCTGCCCCAGCTTCTGGTGGTTTGCTGGCAGTCTTGGGCATTCCTTCCCTTTTGCATCACCCTGATCTCTGCCTTCATCTTCACATGGTGTTCTAACTGTGTGTGTGTGTGTGCGTGTGTGTCTGGTCAAATTTCACCTTTTTATAAGGACACCTGCTATATTAGATTAGGAGCCCACTCTAGTCCAGTCTGACTTCATCTTAACTAATTACAACTCTAATTATCATATTTCAAAGTAAGGGTCACATTCTGAGGCACTGGGGGTTAGAATTTTGACATAGGAATCTGAGGGAGTGTGATGGTTAATTTTGTGTCAACCTGACTAGGCCACAGGATACCCAGATATCTGGCTAAACATTTCTGAGTGTGTCTGTGAGAGTGTCTCTAGAAGAGATGAACATTTGAATTGGTGAATTGAATAAACCACAGTCTTCCCCAATGTGTTTGGCTATCATCCAACCCACTGAGGACCCAAATAGAGCAAAAAGGTAGAAGGTTGACTTTTGCTTGGCAATGATAGTGGTTTTCTCCTGCCCTTGAACCTAGACTACATCATCAGCACTCCTGATTCTCAGACCTTCAGACTCACACTGGAACTTACCCCACCAACTTTCCTGGGTCTCCAGTTTGCAGCCAAAAAATCATGGGACTTCTCCGTTTCCATAACTGTGAAAGCCATTTCCTTATCATAGACAGACAGATTGATGATAGATAGACAGATAGATAGATAGATCTCTTTCAAGATACTGAAATGGTTTCTCGGCAGAACTCTGGCAGATACAGAGGGTGAGTGGCACAATTTAACCAATCACTTCTTCCATCTCTTCTTATCCTATGTATTGCTATTCACTTTATCTCTGTCAACACATCTCACCTGCTACTTGCTTCTATAATCTTTCACCTATCTTCCTTATTTATTTCTCTTATTTCAACAGATGAAATAGAATATTCTTAAATGTTGCAGCAAACATACATCATAAGGCCAAATGTTTTTATCTGTAAAATAACACAAATACATAGGAACCCACTGACATACAGCTTTTTAATGGCTCTGCCAGACAAGTGAAAATCCTGTGTTGAATAGCGATTACCTGGAGGATCTCTTCATCCTTATCATCAGATGGCCCGGCTCTTGTATCAAAGGTGACACTGCTCATCTACGGCCTAGGGCAAAAAGCTAAAGGGAAGCAGATTTAATATCTGTAAAATCATGTGAGTTTTGTGAAGCTCCAAAGAAGCTATGGTGTCTATTTTTAAAATGAGAAGAAAGAGAGATTGAGAGAAGAGAGACAGCTTTTCAAAAAACTTTTTGATCAATTCTTCGCAAATACTGAAGAAATAACCTATAGGTCTCCAGGCTTAGCAGTCTATTTTCCTTTCATTAAACTTTGATTATTATGTCATAGGAATTGTGACACACAGTAAAATTCATGCAGTACCTAGAAAATAGTTCCCCTTAGTCAAAATAAAACATTAGAAAGAATAATGAGAGAGAAACTATAATGTATCATTTTCTAGTTCTTCAGTATTTGGAAATCCATAACTTAGGTGCAAAAATGACACATGAATTTTCTATAGCACAGCAGTTGAAATTATATGTAAAAAAAATACTGAGGTTATGGTCTGTCCTAGAAAAACCTTTGAAAAAATGTAAAATTTATTTTGAGACTTTCCTATCTTCATTTCTTTTCTTTGCCCTGGAAGTCTTCCTACATACCCCGGCCTATATTTACTGAACTTGTAAAGACATTAGTTAATAGCTAGCTTATTAGTTGCTGAGGTTTAAGTTAGTTCTAAGCATGTTTGCATGTCAGAATTATCCCTGGATGCTGTCATCCGGCCCTGGAGATCCCAGTTCACCACATCTGGGCTGTGCTTAGCCAAACATAAAAGACCTTTCTAGGTGATCTTGATAATCAGCCAATCTGAGAATATCTAGGTTAATCTCTTAGTGATTAATACAATAATTTGTAGTCATATAAAGAAAAAAGTGCTCCCCCCACAAGCCACAAGGCCTATACCATTTTCCAGAGCACTGTTTTCCAGAATAGAGATCTCCAAAATTTTTGCTTAGAGCTATATTGTTAAAGCAATTTTGAGCATGCATTAACAATAAGTGATTTGTCTTATTTACAGTAGTCTTATTTAGAATACTGTATTTACATATTTTAATGTTATAAGACACACACAAAGGGGAAATTTAGAAGAATGAGACAAACTTAGCAGTGAATGGACCATTTGGAGCGTATTGACAAGCCATACACTCTACTTTGGGGTTCCCTCCACTGATGTTTATTGAAGATGATGACAATTCACCTTTTCTGCCACTTTCTACTGTTTTTTATACTCTACCTTATAATTCAATATCGCTCTACAGTTTATAAAGCATTTTCATGTCCGTGATCACATTTGATCCTCAAACAACGTATAGGAATAGGTTTAGTTAATACTAATAATCTCTCATAGATAAGGACACTGAGGTCCACAGGATATTTTCAAGGTCATGTAGCTAAAAATGGTGGAACTCAGACTGAATTTTAGGTCTGTTGTTTCAAAATTAACTGCTTCCTAATCCAGGGCTGAGCCGGGTAAGCCAAAATGGTTGTGTTTACCTTCTTTTGTACTGTAAGGCAGGAAACAATTAAAAGTTGCTTTCTTCACTTTGCTTACTTTAGAGATAAATACAGACACCTGCTAGAATTATATGTGTCATTAGATGTAATAAGAACTGAAGAAAATCTGAACATGGAATGACTCTGTCCCTGGGAGGCTATTTGGCCGCGTTTGGTTGTCGGAAGCAGGGAGTAGAAGGAAATCACTACTACCATCTAATGCTAGAGTCTAGGGATGCTGGTGAACACCCTACCGTCTTGCAATACTGGACAGCACCTACTGTCACAAAGTTATCTGGCCCAAAATATCCATAGCACTAAGACTGAGAAGCCCTGCTACAGTAGTTATGAAAGCTTCGTTATGAATCATTGTAAGTGGCTTATGAAACCTATTCAGCTTCCCAAAGCACGTGAATATACACACAAACTATCGTACATGTTCAGGGTGTTCACTGACTCACTGAAGCACGTTCAGAGTCCACAGGGTGAGAGCCCCAGATCTGCAGAGCAAAGCAAACAATACATCCCACAGACTTGCGCCGAATCGAGTGTGTTGTTTACACTCCTCAGAGACATGAATCACCGTAAGACCTGTTCGGGGACTCCTGCTACCGAGCCAGAATGTCAGGAGTTCATAAGCAGCCTATGGCTCTAAATGCACGAGTGCTTTTGGGGATATTAAAGTCATTCATTACCTAATAAAGTAATACTTGTACATTTTAATTGAGAAGGAGGCTTCATAAAATCTCACTCCACAAGACATTTTTAATTAAAAACTAAAGGGCTGCTAATCTCAAAGTGGACTTGGTGGGTTATTTCATTTCTACTAGTTCTTTTGAGAGAGATTAGAGGATTTACTTCATAAAGTATATAACAAGTAGTGATTAAGAGGGCCCCACTGTGGATTATAATATTTTGTCTCACATGGATAAGAATGAACACTCCATTAAAGACTTGTCACTTGACTTGCTGAATTTAGGAGTCAGGGGGGCAATTACAAAGTCCTACAGTGTGTCTTCAGTCACCTTTCTGTCTCTTTCTCTACCCTTTCTTCCCTTTTGGATCAAAATTCCATCTGCTCAGTTCCCTCATGCTTCCTCTATAAAAATATGTCACTTGTATACTTAGAACATGAATTCAAGCAATGTTTATTGTTTCTAGTACACATTGCTCAAGGTGGAAAAAAAAACGTGGAACAGACATTTTTCATATTTCCCACTGTTAAGTATTTTAAGCCTAAAAACAGGGTGAAGAGCTATCTAGGAACTGGAGATATTTTCTTGGGCAACCTAATGTAATAGCATGCAATACATCCTGTCAAAGATATATATTGATTAAAAAATTTTGTAGCTTTCAATGCAGGCTAACCCTTACAATATCATCTATACAGAATGATCACATTTCATCTTAACTAAAATAAGTCAGCTAAACATAATTCATTATTAATATCTATGAAATGACTTGTATACAAAATTCACATTGTTAAAAATTGTTTTTCTATTTTATCAGTAATTAAAATTTAACTTGACATCTCCTGTGCCATTTGGAGGGAACAGCATGACAATTTCTGCAATTAATATAAATTCAAATATTTTTGAAGGTTTATTATCAGTAGGACCTTAAAAATCTTAAAATCTCTCAAATTCTAATTAGGTACATAAACACAAATTATTCAAAAATTAACTCTATAGACTCCATCAAAAAATTTTTCAACTTAATAAGTGAATTTGGCAAAGCAGCAGGATACAAATTCAATATTCAGAAACTGAAGATATTTTTGAACACCACAACAATATATCAGAAACAGAAATCAGGACAAAAATCCTATTTGCTATAGCAATAAGAAAAATAAAGAACCTAGGAAAAAAATTTAACCAAGGTAGTAAAAGACATATACTCAGAAAACTATATAACGCTGAAGAAAGAAATTAAGGAAGACATGAAAAACCAGAAACATATACCATATTCATGGACTGGAAGAGCTAACATCATCAAAATGTCCATATTACCTAAAGCAATTTATAGATTCAATGCAATCCCTATCAAAATACCAACAGCATATTTCACAGGTGTAGAACAGATATTTCAAAAATGTATGTGGAACCAAAAAAGACCCTGAATAGCCTCAGCAATATTGAGAAAGAAGAACAAAGTAGGAGGGATCATATACCCGATATCAAACTCTACTACGTGGTCACTGTAATCAAAACAGTCTGGTACTGGCATAAGAACAGACACAAAGATCAGTGGAACAGAATAGAGAACCCAAAAATAAACCTAACTTATGGTCAATTAATATTCAACAAAGGGGGCAGAAGCATAAAATGGAGTAAAAATAGCATCTTCAACAAATGGTGTTACGAGATCTGGACAGCTACATGCAAAAAAATGAAACTTGACCACCAACTGACAGCACACACAAAAGTAAACTCAAAGTGGATAAAAGAGTTAAATATAAGTCATGATGCCATAAAAGGCCTACAGGAGAACACAGGCAGGAAAATCTGAGATACTTCAAGCATCAATATTTTCATCAATATGTCCCCTATAGCAAGGGAAATTAAGTAAAGAATAAATGAGTGGGACTTCATCACAATAAAAAGCTTCTTCTGCACAGCCAAAGAAAACGTCAGCAAACTGAAAAGGGAACAAACTGTATGGGAAAATATGTTGCCAATGATACCTTGGACAAGAGCTTGATCTCCAAAATATATGAAGAACTCACTTGGCTCCACTCCAGGAAGACAAACAATACAATTACAAAATGGGCAAAGGACCTGAACAGATACTTCTCCAAGGAGGACATACTCAGGGCCCAGAGACATATGAAAGGATGCTCAGCATCATTAACCATCAGAGAGATGCAAGCTAAAACCACAATGAGATACCACTTCACACTGGTAAGAATGGCCATCATAAACAAATCAACAAACAATAAGTGCTGGAGAGGTTGTAGGGAAAAGGGAACCTTAGTACATTGTTGTTGGGAATGCAGACTGATGTAGCCACTGTGGAAAACAGTATGGAATTTCCTCAGAAAACTAAAAATGGAACTGCCTTTTGACCCAACAATCCCACTGCAGGGATTATACCCTAATAATCGTGAAACACCAACTCAAAAGAACCTATGCACCCCAATGTTCATAGCAGCACAATTTACAATAGCCAAGTGCTGGAAGCAACCTAAGTGCCCTTCAGTAAATGAGTGGACAAAAAAACTATGGTACATTTACACAATGGAATTCTATGCAGCAGAAAGAAAGAAGGAACTCCTACCTTTTGCAACAGCATGGATGGAACTGGAGAGCAGTATGCTAGGTGTAATAATCCGGGTGGTAAAAGTCAAATATCATATGATCTCACCTGTAAGTGGAAACTAGTCAACAACAACAACAAAACAAGCAAACAAAATATGACCAGAGACATTGAAATAAAGAATAAACTGACAGTAACCACAGGGGATCAGGGTGGGGGATAATGGGAGAAAGAAGGGGAGGGTTATCAAGGAACATGTATAAAGGACCCATGGACAAAGCCAAAGGGGGTAGGATTGAGGGTGGGAGGCGGGAGTGGGACAGGGGAAACTGGTAACAGGAAAATAGAGACAACTGCACTTGGACAACAATTTTTAAAAAACTGTTAAAACCCCCCCAAATTAACACAAAACATTCAAAGAAAGCATAATTTGATCAAAATATGAGCAAAAGTATTTAAATAATAAAATTATGTTTACTCACATCTCTCATATGACAGGGAAATTGAGAAAGATATATTCAGTGTGCAAGCAGGCCAGGGAGGAAACCAAGAAGCCCAAGGGTCTCCTCTACTAAAACAAGCAAACAAGACCCTCGAGTGCCTGTGGTCCATGAGGCTTTTCTTTGATTTCAAAACCAGTCTACTTGCATTTGTGTCAGGCAACATTGTAACGAACGTAGTAGTATAATTCCTTCCCTTTCAGGGTACCTGTCCCAACCATCATTACCAAAAAAAATATGGTTTAAGAAAGATATTTTATAATGCTCTAGTCTGCAAGTCTAATCAATGTAACCCAGCCCTAAACTGGTTTCTCATTTCCATAATTCTTTTTTTCTTTTTTTTTTTGCCACACCAGATGTAATGGTTCACTCCAAATGATGGCCTGACAAATTTTAAAAATATCATTAGCCAAGACAAATGATCATTTCTTATTTCCAATGTCAGACTTTTCACTAATATTATTACATATTCTCACCTAAGTTCTCCCAGATTTATGCAAACTACTTTTTTGAAACCAGGTACCTACGCTCACACAACTCTCTTTCCTATGGTGAGCAATTATCTGAGTAATATTCATGTAGACAGGGCAGCGTGCCCTAGGGCACTCAAAAGCCATTCATGCCATGCCATGTGAACCTGCCTGGAGACTCGGCCATTGTCTTTTCCACTTGCACTTATGAATATCCCTCAAATATTAACCAAATAGGTTGATTCCACAGTGGTTCAGTTACAACAGTCCCCTCACTTTGCATCATGCCGTTGTTTATCTCAGTTCTTTCTACACCTCGACTACGTCTTCCCTCACCATGTACCATTGTTCTTATTTATACCCTGATTGAGTGAGGAAGAGAAGCAAGTGTAAAAGGCTTGGGTAAATCTGGAAAGTTACTATAATTATCTAACACACAATAAAAAATATTAAACGTAAAACCATGCTTGAAACTTGACAACCATGTCCATGGCTAGTTACATAATTCATGGATCCCAGTACAAAATGAAAATGTGGCATTGCTTGCTCAAAAAGCAAGAAAAAGTGCCAAAGGCACTGAAAGATGGAACCCTTTTCCTGCTTACAGTTACTCTCAGTCACAATATTTTCTATTTGTTCACTGAGAGAGTATAAACCTTCCTTCGCAGGCATGCTGGGAGACTCACATTGCAGCTCAGTGCAGTGTGGACATGGTCCACCAGCGACCAAGGACTCTTTCTCACTAGGCACCAATCCCACATGCTGTGCTCTGGTAGGAGGCTGGGAAGGCAATTTCCTTTTCCCATCAGCTTATGCCCAAAGCATGGCAGACAGAAGACTCCCAAAGAATAGCAGGCCCCAAGCTAAGATGCACTCAGTACCTGCATAGGTAGTACCATGCTCCCAACCTCGCAAGTCAGTGGCCCTGACTATATCCATGTTTACTTCCTCTTGTGTTCAATGCCAAGTTTCCTACATATAGGACCAAGGATGACATTGTGACTAACTCATCAACACAGGTCTAGTGGCTGTGTGAGCAAAAATGATATGAGAAGGAATGGCCTTTGGATCGCACACTCCCTATTTGAGCTTAGCTTCATTGCAGGTTTTCTTGCCATAAGTCGACCTACACACTATTGGGTCCCATCCTGTCTGGTGTTTGGCATATCCTACAGGAAAGTGGAAAGAAAAATAAAAGGGCTACAGTTCACACTCCAAAGGTAACACAAAGATCACACTGATAAATAATGTGTTATTACCATAAAACATCTTTGAATAATTCATCAACCCCTGAACTTAATGCTGTATTAACATAAGCATTTTAATTAAGAGGTGAAAATATTTATTAAGTACATATTTTTTGGAATGCTGAGTTAAAATAATCCACAAGCTCAACTGTTATGTCTCTGCTATAGGATTTCCCAGAATTAGTCATGCTTCAGCCTCTGAGACAGACTGTACATTGATTATTTCATGCTTTGCAATGGAAATTTCTGGACAAGAGGGGACAAAGTTTGTGTGTGTGTGTGTAAGAGATAGAGTGCCACCTAATTATTGCTTATATAATCCAATGTCTAAACTGTATTTACTGATTATGTGCTCTGCTTTAAATGTTCCAGAGGTGAGAGACTACAATCTTCCAAATATTCTGGTCCCAGAGCTAAAATGGTGTCTCTCCAGGCTTGAGGCAGATACTGGCAGTGATTTGTAGACTCATCACTATGGACATGTAGGACTTTCTCAGACTCCCCTTAGTCCTAATTCCCCTCGGTGTGCACATGAAGCTATCTTCCAAACAAGAAAGAGCACATTGACAGGGGTTGACATCTTAAAGAACAAAGGCCTTGGTTTATTATTAGCCTCTTGATCATTTGGGAAATTATATTTCATGACAGATGTAAAGATGTTTTTATCCCATGTTGCAATTTCCTTTTTAAAAAAGATTTTATTTATTTTATTTTTAGAGAGAGGTGAGGGGAAGGAGAAGGAGAGGGAGAGAAACATCACTGTGTGGTTGCCTCTCATGTGCTCCCTGCACTGGGGACCTGGCCCACAACCCAGGCATGTGCCCTGACTGGGAATCGAACCGGTGACCCTTTGATTCCACAGGCTGGTGCTGAATCCACTGAGCCACATTAGCCAGGGCCAATGTTGCAATTTTCTTAAGGATCATTCAAAATATCCTCTACGGAATGAAAATAAGTGATTGAATCACTATAAAAATTTATAAGTAATTACACACATTGGACATTTAGTAATGAGTATTCCCATATATTTTTACTCTAATTATTTATTTAGCTTTTCCATATTACAAAGTTATCTAGAGAGATAACTGCATCCTCTGCTCTGGTTCAAAAAAGTATATCGGAATAAAAAGATAGTATTCAAATTCTTAAAGGGGCTAAGTTTGTATTCTGAGAGATACTGCATAAACATACGCTGTATAAGTAATATTTACTGTGAAAAGGAAGAGACAGAAATAAAAGATAATGTTAACTTTTGTGACATAAAACAATAGGAAGTAGTAAATGAGAGGAAATTATGATTTCAACACCAACACACTAATTTACGTAGCAGAGGGACTAACAAATGCTGTTTATTTGGAGGTAACTGAAAACAGAATCCTGAGAAGAAGATGAGGAGCTGTAACCAGGGGCGCAGCTGCAGGCGCACTGTAAGCATCAGAAGGTGGTATAAACAACGGAAGTTATTTCCTCCCCAGAGACTCATGGTAGAGGGGCAAATTAGAGCCCAAGTTTTAACAGCGCAACTCCAAGTTCAAATGTGGAAGGGATGAAGAGGAGCCCAGAAAGTTAAAGAAAAATAGAGCAAAATGAGAGAGCATCGGGCTGGTTTTAGTCAAAAGACTGGAAACATTTAGAATATAACTGTTAGAAAATTGAGACAAGATAAACAACAGGTTTACCGCCAAGCCTGCATCTTGCATTGGATTCTAACTCCTATGCTAGGAACTGTACACAAGCTCAATTTAGCTAAATATGTGAAAGAAAATGACAAATCAAAAAGTCAGAGATCAAATATATAATGCTACCGTCTGTGAATTTCTTAGTAATGAGTAGTCTATTGAAGTTTATACTTTGAAGATACATTAAGCATGGCTTCAAATGGAATAAATGAGGAAAAATCATATGTAATATTTAGTAGTTTTTAAATTTGATAATATTTACAAACATAGGATCTCATAGAAAAAAAGGTCTTTGATTTGGAAGTTTGTTGTATTTCTTATAACAATTCTCAGATTATCATTTTTTTGCTACTTCTCATGTTAGCCACATTAGATAGGCTGAGGAAGATATAGATCACTTCACTCCAAGGAAATAATCTGCTTGTGATCAATATTTTAGATTTTTAGTTTTCAAATATAATTAATAATTCACCAGACGGATGCTCTACTGCTCTTTTAGAAATTGCTCCAGGAGAACCCAACCCCTCTTACCTGCTACTTCAAGTACACTGATTCCTTTAAATTAATTTTCTTTTTAGAGTCCTCATTTCTTCATCCTTCTCTCAGTTCTTGGCATTCAAACCTGCACTTACATTCTGCATGCTGCTTGTAATTATCTCACACCATCAAAGTCTGCACGGTCCCCCGCACTTCAGACTTACAGGAACGTACTTGAGATTATAATTACAGCCTTGTATTTTTGTTCAGCAATTTAAAAAATGTCTAAAGCAATAACTCTTTTGCAAACAGAGATTCTGGAAGATACTCTACATAAATGGCTATTTATCTTTTGGAATTTTTGGATCTCTCTTAAACTTGGATCAATGTCTATTTTCCCTAGTAAAACACAAATGAACACCCCCCCCACCATCTCATGCACCACACACATACACATTTTCATATAAATTTAAGGAATTTATTTACTTTCCTATTTAATCTGGGGGCCATAGGCTATTACAAAACTACTACACTAGTTGTCTTCCAGGTCAGAAAAAACAAACCTCTCTCCATACCCCACATAATGAAAGGTTTCATACAAACAAAGGCAATAAAGAGACTTTGTGAATTTCTGAACAAATTCACGTAAGTTTTTATAGGTTTTTTAATTCCTGTGGTCTGATGTTCAGCATATGAAAGGGAAAAGAATTGGGTATTTGGTGATCTCAAATAGGATGTAAAGAAACAATCTCGGTCTTAGATAATGATACAATAGAAAATTTAATAATGGAGCAGCTTAAACAATAGTGTTTACAAACCCACCCTCAAGACTGACACTGCAGTTTTTATATTAGTGAGATAATTTAATATAATTCTATATTTTTTTGGTCTATATCATTTAGGTCTCAAAGAATTTCTTAAGATGTTTTCTATTCCAAAACGTATGGATCCAGAAATATATGACCCAAATAATTAGATCCAATTATTAATCTTATTTACCTCATGGATCAGAAGTTATCACCTTGCTGCCCAGGGAGGAGTTAGCACTTACTGTGCTTTCAAGTTGGTAGAGACTTCTAACTCAGTGCCTATGGAGAATCCTTTTGCCTCACTAATTTTCTTTCAAAGACTCCTGCTTATTTCAGATTTCCTATATTTATACAAAAATGATTTAAGATGTCTTTTTTAAAAGGTAAATGCAAAATAAAACTTAAAATATGCTTCAATACCTCCTCATTATAAATCGCCTTTCTCGGTATTCACAGATTTATTTTTCTAAGTGGCTGTTTTTCCTCTGGCCACTCAGCTTCACTGGGTGGATTGGTTCAGATGCTGGGGGCCATCAGGCTTGGCCTGTTAACTTTGCTCTCCTGTTCATGGCAGCTGCCACAAACTACACTCAAAGCCTCATCTCAACTAAATCACGTGGCAGGCCTGGGGCTATGCTGGGCTTTGCTTTGTTAGCTCATTTTGCAAAGTTAAAACATTAAGGAAAATAAAGCATGTCTTCTAAACTATCTGTTTTGCTTCAATTGTGTCCCAGTCCCAACATTAGGTTCTACATCTTCAAAATAGACTCATACATTTTTTAACATATCCAAGGAAATACCCTTTCTACCAAGAGAAGAGTGTTATTGCTGTGTCACGGTATGATAAGTCAGACATGAAAGGGAATGAAATAGAAAGTCTTTTGAATTTGATTCAAGACTAAACTTATGATATTGACAAGGTTAGAATTTTATGCACGTAGGTACACCCCTAACTATAGTTTTCACGGTTTCCCTTTTCCCAGATTATCATTTGATGCCCACATAGTAATTATTGTCAAGAATAATGCAACCATTGTGAGAAAATGAATTATTATTAAAATAAACTATCAATCTCAGAATAGGAAAGGCTATTCATGGAGAGGGATTGTGTGAAAATAGCTCCAGCTGGATCGCTGTGTTGATCTGCATTAATTCAATGGGCTCTAACCCGGAAATGACTGATGTTCTTTTTTTTTTAATGCCTTGAAGCTCTCTTCATTTACTGCTTTTCACGTGCAAAATATTAGAGAAAAACCCAGAGGTACTGGCAGCATCAGTATACACAAAGGTGATTATCAAAATGTACTTGAAGAATTCTAAGTAACATTTGTGTTGCTCTCTAGAGTCACATAAAAGTTCGCGGAACCTATAAAGTGTCAAATCCAATATACTGATTTAATGGATAAAACACAGTATGTGGAATTAAGAATCAAATTCTGTTTCTTACTTTCCTAGAAATGCAATGGGTGTCTGGAGAGGGATTTTTTAAATTATATAGTTACCTAATTTTCCCTACCTCTCCAATAAGGATACAGATAATTACATTCACGTGACCGCAGATGTAAACAATGCCGAGTCCCAGAGGCAATGAGAAATACAAACATATTTAGGTAACTTATTCCAAAGCACTAAAAATAAAATATTACTCTTTGTCATACGAAGGAGAAGAATAATCAGTGTAGGAAAACGTCCTTTTTATCGTTTGAAACTGCGTTTCAGTCATCTTTTGCTTTTTAATTTCTCAGCTAAAATCAGCAGAAACATTCTTCCCTAAGAAGGTTATGCAATGAAATCTAATTCCATCAGAGCTTTGCAAACCTGCATAAAAATGTTATGTTTTTATTTTGCTTCAATAGGGACATACAGCATTTTCATACTCTTTGTAAAACTAACAGTTAAATGAATATCAGAGTCTCTATGCTAAAGTCTACTTAATGGATCAGTGTGCTTCTCACAGGAGGAAGACACGTTGAGACCCACTGGGGAAGAATTGCGTTTCTTAGTTTACTTTCACAGTAATTATAAATCCATCTTACTTCAGTCTTCTCCCGTGGAGAGTGGTCATAAAATGCCTCATGAAAACAAAATTTTCATAGTTCAAAAAATGGGAAATGCTCTGTGGTCTACCCACTTTCTATTATAATCTTCAGAAATAATACCGACATAAGAAAATTTCTAAAATGTCCTTAATTATGTGTTTCCTGGCTTATCTAATCACAAAATCTTTTGAAATACAGCCATTAACATTCTTCATAACAATCCCATGGAATCCATATTATGACTTGCTGATATGAAATCCTACCATTTACAAACATCCACAGTTGACTTCAGATTTAAGCTTCAAAAAATTTACTACATATTAGTAAAGCAGCCTTCAGAGGGGCTTTTCTGGCTTTTAATAATAAGCCTAGAACACCTTGGGTTGCAAACTGATACATTAAGTTTATAGACTCTGTGAAATAAAGCCAGCTACCACTTATGGAGAACATTTATTTACTAAGTAAAGGTTCCTAGAGAGTTCAATATTTCAAAATCCAAAATGCACTCAAGATACGGGTATTTTCACATGAAGAAGCCAAGCTTCTGAAACTGTAAGCCATGTGTACACACTGGGACAGTGCGGAAACTTCTAGTCTGTTTGCCTCCAAAATCCAGAGTTTTCTCCCATAAAGCACCACTTAGAGTCTCTACACCTGGCACGATGCACTGAAAACTCAGTTGCACCTAAGTTCAGGAATATGAGGATAAGAAGCTTTTGAAACTGGGTTGAGGTAGCAAGATATTATCAGAAAGGGCTTCCCAACTTCTGGGTTTAGGATGAGGAGGGCCGCATTTTACTAAATGAAACAATTTGTCCCTTTTCCCCTTCAAGAAATGATAGAAGAGGCATCAAACCTCTCTCTCCTCACTGCAGTTCTGTGGCCTCACTCCAAATGTCTTAAACACCTGTTGGCACCTGGGATGCCCAGCTGCTCACAGCACCCCACCTGCCACCCTGTGTCACCCCTACTGCAAAGGAGTCTCAACCACTTGGTGGAGCTCAGTGAAGGCTAACCAAATTCAATAGCTTTTAAAAAGCACAGCTAATATTTACTTGTGTGGCCCTATGAATATAGATAAGTGAGACACTCTCAAAGTGAAGAAGAAACAAGTAACTATTACTTTTAAATATTAAAACTTGTCTTTTATCTCCTATTATAATTTCTTTCTTTCCCTTCACAGTTTATGTGTCAAATTCTTTTTCTCAGTGGGAAATTGCTGAGACAATTCTAATAGCTGAAACATGAGAACCATTAATAATCATACATGACAATGAATGTAGGCATTTCTAATTCTGAACTCTAATTTGATTAGATATTTATAACATTTATTTACACAAATATTTATTATACTTACTGCATCATTTTTCCATGGTGTTAAAGTATGAAAAAGTTTTTAGCTTTAAAAATATTTTAATTTTGTTTTAATTCCATAAAAAGAGATGCTCCCTTAAGGAAGGGAAAGGAGAGCTTATCTCCACTGTTCTGATAAATCTTACATCATAATTTCTCTTCAATTTGCTACAGTTTCACAATTTTAATAAAG
Source organism: Trachops cirrhosus (assembly GCA_028533065.1). Classification (NCBI taxonomy): domain Eukaryota; kingdom Metazoa; phylum Chordata; class Mammalia; order Chiroptera; family Phyllostomidae; genus Trachops; species Trachops cirrhosus. The sequence continues at coordinate 20,732,840 of CM052549.1, forward strand.
TTATTTGCCATAATGTTATGAAAACATCTTACAAAGTACCTCATTTACTCCTAAGTAATATGTTATTCACTGAAATATGTGAATTAACAAAAGAATACTTGCCATTTAAAGTTACATTCCTTGATACTCCTAACAAATTAGATTGCTAATCATGTCTATAGTGTCTGTTTAACCAAGTCTCAGCACTAAGTTACAGTAATACTAAACATTACAGAGTTAAAATGTTAACACAAGTAGAAACTTCCATGTACTAAAAAGGCAAGAACCATGTAGAAGCTTGCTTTTGAGTCAAACCTCTCCTTTATAAATACGTCAAAATTGCTAAGAGACAAGATCCTAAATGTTCTCACCACAAAAATGCAATAATTGTGTGATATGATAAGAGTGGTAATCATGTTTCAATACAGGAATGCATCAAATCAACTCCCTTTGTATCTTAAACTTATACCACGTCATGTGTCATTTTCACTTCAAGAAAAAAAAAGAAAGAAAAGCTAATTTAAGCAATAATGTCATTGAAATTTCAAAAATTGCCATGGAATTCTTCAAAATAAACTCATAGTTGTTCACTTCCTTTCTTTTTAAGAAGCTATATTACATAAATGATAAATTTGTTGTAATTTTCCAAATTCAAAAACAATGGTAGGATTATTTTATTTTTTAAGCTTGGGAAATTCTGCACTGAAAAAGGCATTTATTTAACATCACATACAAAGAAAAACAATATGAATGAGTTTGTCCTTTAAGCTTCAGTACACTTTTATTTTCTACATTTTGGGTTTATTAGTTATTCTAATTACAATTACCCAATTGCATTTTTTTATTTAAGTTTATTCAGTACAGTTTCTATCCTTTATTCCCATTCCAGTCCACACATCCATCCCTCCCCTCCTCCCTCCCATTTCCAACCCCCCTAGTTTTGCCCATGTGTCCTCTATATTTGTTCCTGTAAACACTTCCCTTCTCCCCTGAAATTCCCTCCCCTCTCCCCTCTGGTCACTGAGAACCTGTCCTCTATTTCAGTGTCTTTTGTTATATTTTACTTGTTTCTTTGTTTTGCTGTTTAGTTTCCTGTTAAAGGTGAGATCAATTACATTTTAAAGTGCTGATTAGAATCACTTTAAAAAAAAACAAAATATAACTTAGGTGTTACTCTTTCTGCAAAGTATTTCTAAGATTCAGGTTGCATCATGGAAGAAGGGCTGTAGTCCACCAGATTAGTTCATAAAGGAAACTTGACATAAAAAATTAGACTGAAGTAGACAAAAACACGCAAGGAAAACTTCAGAAGATGAGTCCGAGAGAACAAAAAATGCAGAAAGCTACTAATGCCCTTAATACCCTTAGGAACAAGGGTAAAACCCATTTTCTTGACACCCAGGAGGAGGGGCCATCAGCTGTGCTACCAGACACCTGCGAGGACCAGTGAGCGGCTGAAGCCCTGGGAGAGATGCTCCCCTTAGAAGGGAAAGGGGAGAGCAGCCCGGCCTCTGCCCGCCTCGTGCCCTGCAGCCTCTCACTAACTCCAGCCCGAAACCAGTTAGTGAGGGAGCCTGCAGACCCTGACCTTCGGGGGTCAGCTCCTGAGACATGGGCAGGAATAAACGTGAGAGTAGACTAAAGAATAGTGTTAGTCATACAAGTGAGACATTTCTATTTTTATAACTTGTCTATTTTAACTAGACAAACATATAGAAAATACTAGAAGACACATAAGGATAAACAGCTCTACTTTAAAATTCTCCCATGATAAAGTGTGAATTATCTAGTGTTTTGAACTTTGTTTCATTCAGAACAGCTCTTTGGTTATCCAACCATGTGAATGTCCACATAAAAATATAATCTCCCATGCTTATTTTAAACTGTTTGCAGAATCTTTGAAATAACATCCACTGGTGAGAGAAAATTAGCTAGCTGTTTCTGGGAAAAAAAAGGCTCCAAGAGAAATATATGTTGAAATATTTATAGTAAGTAAAACACGCAGATGATAAAATTATTTTTTCATCAAGGAAAAGAAAGAACAAAAACATAGCCTGAAAATTGTTTCCATCGCAATAATCAAACTTCAATCTCAGAGACAACACTAGTTAATCTTAACTATTAATAATAGGGTAGAAAAATAAGTCCTCTAATGGATAAGCTAGCATTAATATTAAAATGTAATATATCAAAGAATTTATGTGAATTAAAGCATATTTAGGGACATGTTATGTTAGCACTTAAATTAAATTGTTTGGATAAATAATATATTACAGATAAACTCCAAGTGTTATTAAGATGTCCCCAGACTTCACCAACTTGTGACTGCAAAATAAAGCCATATTTCTTTTGAGATCCAAAACACAATGACCCTCGAGGTCCCATGACCCAAAAAGCAGGAAACACATTTTACTACTAAGTTTCCTCCCCAAATAATTTTTGGAAATTCCTACAAAATGAATTACATTCATCCACTAGAAAGTTGTTTTTCACCCTCAAGAAAACTTGTTCAAAATGAATGCTTCTCTAGAGCTGTGATTTTTCTCTGTGTGCTTTATGAGTGGATGGTGATGATGGCAAAATGGAATCATTTATCATCTCATACATGGCTTCCTCAGAATATTTTCTGGTCTTTTTGCAATGCTTCTCCCACATTAATTCTCGAAAGGTCAGTAAAATCCAGGAGATACTTTAAAGATTTACTGAAGTCCTAGGGACATGAATGCAAAAGAGAAGAGGACAACTTCAAAGTGGACATTTGATAGCACTGCTCCCAGAGTGGGTTGAGCCCACCACTCCAAACAGTGTTCTGTCCAGGCTACTCATCCCGTATGGACCGACCGGCCACGCTGTTCCAGGACTGGACTGTGTCTCACCCACATAACTTCACCCAGAGAACAAGCCCCAGACTAATCCAGAGATGCTACTCAAGGCCACACTGAGGATAGGCTACATCTCTTTGCAAAGAACTATGATTCCTTATGGCTCTGAACATATTGATTTCAATGTGAGATTTAAGCTTTCTCTCTTTTTTTCAAGTCTATTTTTCTATTACAGTTGATATACAATATTACAGTAGTTTCAGCTATACAAAATAGTGATTAGACATTTATATACCTTATGAAGTGATAAATCTCATTAGAAGATTTTCTCCCTCCCCGCAAAAGAGTAAGTTGTTATGACAATACAGGGCTGACATCTTGAAATAAATTCCAGATTTCTCACCTATAACATTTCAGAGCACCCCAGTATATCACATTGTTAAGTTTTTCATGTACACTCTTCTTTAGCCCTGCGCTAAAGTTGACATGGAGAATTGTGGGGGTTAATGACTTTTTTTTAAGTTAAGCATTGTTCCTTACTTTAGAGGCATTTTCATTCAGTAGTAACATTCAAATTTAATCTTAGAAGACTGTTCATTTTAGTAATGTCATTAGGAAATAAAATATTGACAGAATCCTCTTAGTAACCATAGAAAAATATTAAACTCAACTTTCACAAAATAACATGAAGTGATATTACATAACACCCATGGCATCTTTTTGTAACCAGATTTTGTTTTTATTTAAGAAAATACACTTTGTTGACCAAATAGCCTTTCTAGCAGAACCTCCTTGTGCTTGCTGAGCCACGCTCTGAGAAAGTGGAGGCCACGGCTGTACTCAAGCCGCCTGTCCAATTCCCAGTCGTCACTCCCTGCTATAATCTGGCCTTGATCTCAACTATTTTACTTGAACTATTGTTATCACTAAAGTGATCCAAAGACCATCTAGTTTCCAAATCAAATGGTGGTTTGAAGAATTCATTTTGGGGGGAATTTGTCCTTTTTGCACAACCTGGGGTTTCTGTGACACCCCTCCACTATCTCACCCACCTCAACCTACCTGATGATACAGGTGCTTGCAAGGGAGGCGAACTGGGGCTTCTCCCTCCTTTCCTACCAACTGCCTCGTACCTGCTTCAGTTTTCCATCTATTTACTAACAAATTCCCAAATCTGTAACTCTAACTCAGGTCCCTAGAGGAAGCAATCATTTGTTTCCACGTTCATCACACACAGGTCCCCCGAACTGAGCATTCCCGCTGTGCAGATGTCTCGCTTCACCATCCTACCCCACAATGCTCGCCTCCAAGCCTCTCTACTCACCACATCAAACTGAAGTGGTACCCTGGATTTCTTCCTCTCTTTTTTCTCAAAAGGATACCAAACCCTGTAGGTTTGCCCTCTTAAAAACATGTTTTTCTCCTTCCTCTTCATCCTACCTATATCATTGTTTCTGTTAACATCAGTTTTGACAAGAATTTTGCAATAACCTCCTAAGTAGCCTTTCTGTATCTTTGGATCCTTCCAATCAAATTATCCCCCATTTGCTTTCAGACAGAATTTTCTAATTCATTACTCTTTCACCTCATTCACCTGTAATGACACTCCATCTATTACCTACTGGATATATTTTTGTTTATTTATTTTATTATCCTCACCCAAGGACATTTTTTCCACTGTTTTCAGAGACAGAGGAAGGGATAAAGAGAAACATCGATGTGAGAGAGAAGCATCAATGGTTGCCTCCCCAGGTGTCTGGACCAGGGATCCAAGCATGGACCAGGGAACATAGGCATCTGGACCTGGGGTCGTAGGGACCGGTGCCCTGACCAGGATCAAACTGCAACACCTCAATTATGATCCAAAGCGCCAAACAACTGAGCCATTCCGGCCAAGGCCCTACTGGATACTTTTAACTCCTTAGCTTAGATTCCCAGACATTTCACACATTGGTATCCACCTACCTTACCAGCATTGTCTATTGATATGGTTTCCCCTTTTAATACTCCAAAATACACGGAACTACTTATAATTCACTAACCACACTACACGTATATGTTTAATGTGCTTTCAGCTGCATTCCCTACCTAAAAAGAATGCCTTTCCCAAGTCTGATTGCCTGGAAAACTTCATGGCTGTCAATTCCCAGTCTAACTGTTCACTTCATGCCTTTGCTGCCTCTCACAGTCAGGTAGATGGAAGTATATATCCTGTGCTTATGACAATTTGTATCTTATTCCATCAGAGTGATTGCAATATTATTTTTAATTGTTGGCCTACTTGTGTCTTCATTAATGAAAAAGCCACCTAAGAGTAGAGATGACAGCTTTTCCCATAGGTGGACCTTGCACCTAACATACGGCTGGACATTTAGGCACTCAGTAAATATTCTTGAATAAATGAATAATGAATGAATGACATATGGATGTTGAACACTTACAGAAATTTGATTCTCAAATAAAGGCTCATTATATTTACAATATATGCCAAATAATGATGTGTTTATTCATTTGAATAGTACTTATGAAGTGATTACTACAGACCTGTCAGGGCACGGGAGGCTGGGAGTAGAGAATGAAGTGATAATGGGAACTCATCCTTGTTCTGTTGCGAAGCTTATAGTACAGCAGGAAAGACAGACAATGATTAAGTAAACCAAAAAATCACCAAGAACATTTTAGATACTATGAAGCCAGTAAAACAGACAACAGAGTTTAAGGTGAGGCTAATTTTATTTGAATTTTCTGAGAAGCTTTCCTTAAGAGGTGACCATAGAGCTGGGCCAGATCAGACAAAGGCGCCAACTGTTTGAAGATATGAGGGAAATCGAATAGTCCAGAAAGTGCAAAGGCTCTTGGATCAAGACTAGGCTTTGTACAACTGAAAAACAGAAGAAGGGAGAAAAGGGAGGGAAGATATGGTAGAATAGATATAAGATAAGAGATGTAGGCTGTGACAAATGATATAGAGCCTTACGGAACCTGTAAAAGGAGTCTGGATTTTTTTTCTAAGTGTAAGTGAAGCCATTGGAGGAGTTCATGCAGGAGGTTTATATAGTTTATTTCTCATTTTTAAATTGTTACTCTGGCTGCAGAGCACAGATTGTGGGGAAGAGAGTGATTAGTTAAAAATCGATTACATAAAGTGAATAATAATGATTTCTTGGGCTAAGGGGCAGCAGTGGAGAGTGAGGGGAGTACAATTATTTTGCAGACACACTTGATAGCACTTGTTGATGGACTGCATTGGAATGTGAGAGAATCAAGATTTTTTTTTTTGCTTTTGTATGTTTTCTTTGCTTATACTGGGCTTGGGCATCTGGATAGAACATAGAATCAAGTAGGAACAGGACTGACTGTTAGCTTGAGATGACTTACTGGAATTCAAATGAATCTATCAAATAGGAGTTTGATACTGAGAGGAGATTAAAGGTATACAGATACTGAGAGCAGATAGAGGTATACAGTTGTAAGTCAATAGAATATAGTGTTGTTTAAAGCCAGGGAATTATAAAATACTTTTTAGAGAGAGTATACTTAGAGAAGAGTATAGAGTTTAAGAGTAAGCTTGGCATCTTAGAATTAAAGGTTAAGCAGAGGAGTACCTAGTAGAAGAGACTGAGTTAAAGTAGTTAATGGGTAGGTGGAAACCTAGGAGAGTGTGAAGGTGTGAAAAGTAGGAGAAAAGAACTTAATAAGAATGAAATATTCCACTAATTGTCGCCAAAAGAGCAAATAATAAGAGGAATGATAAAAAGTGATCATTTTCTTTAGCAAAATGGAGATCACTGATAATTTTGACAAGAATTGTTTGAACAAAGTGTACGGGATGAAACCCAATGGAATCTGTTGAGGAGATGCTAGAATCATCATTATGGTCCTACATCTGGAGCTTTTTCTAAGAGAAAATGCTTCCCATAATGTCTTTGCAAACAAGGAGGCTTAAGGCAACTCTGATGTGTGACTTGCAAACCTGCTTTTCTCCTCCAAGACCAAAGATGATTGGGCAAAGCCTTTGAGGTAGTTTAGTCTACCTTGTGTAAAGCTGAATGATAAGAAGCCAGATCATTCAAAGTCTCTCTCTCTGACATGACTTTAAAGTGAAAAATGTAAACAGTCAACAGAAGCTGAAGTGGTAAAGATACACAAAGCAAAGTCTCTAGCCTGGAGCTTTGATGGATGGGTTCTGAGACAACTGAAGTCACAAATAGGTATAAGCTCTGAGTTACAAAAGACCTGTTCAGGACGGAGGATAAGATATCCACTTCCTAGTTACAAGACCCACAGCTGGAAGAACACAGATGAGATTAGCCCTACTTAAAAGTTCACAACCTGCTAATGCTAACACCTCTAAGATGCCACAGATCCACAACTAACCCCATTTCCAGTTTTGGTACTTTTGTTCCTGCTCTCTCATGAGGTCTGAGTCCAGAGATCCCAACAGGCCTAGCTTATCTTTGTTTACCACTGTGTACTTGCTTCCTTATTATAAACAGTTAACCCTGCAGATTCTAGAGTGTGTTTCTGTTCTATGTAACCAACAAATTCTCACTAAAACAACATACTATGAACAAAGAATTGTTTATCAGATGCTTAAAATAAGTCAAATAGCCACTGATAGGGCATTCATAAAATTGGTAGATTCAAGAAGTGATGTAGAACATAAAAAGAAAAACTATCAATGTGCTTGTTAGAGTTGATGATTATGCATTGATTCATTGAGCTACGTGCATCATACTCATTCACTTTACACTAGAAAATAATGACACATGTAGCAGGAAGCGACAGAAATCCATTTAGTTTTTTCTATCTAAATTTTTTGTTACTGATCACTGAGAGAAGATTATAATTTTAAGTAGCATCCAATAATGAGTGTGTTTGGAATGAGAAACAATACTTTTTCCAGGGAAATCTCTTAATCCAAAACTTTAAATAAAATGAGAGGTAATCTCCTACCTCAATCTTACTCATTTTTTCCCTTCTAAACATTGCCAACATTTTTGCCAACGGAATTTTTTCTTTATCAAAGTATGTTTGATACAGGAACATAGAAAAAGTGCTATTTCCAAGAAAGAAAGAGGAAAGAAAGAAAGGAAGGAAGGAAGGAAGGAAGGAAGGAAGGAAGGAAGGAAGGAAGGAAGGGGAAAGAAGGAAAGAAAGAAAGAAAGAAAGAAAGAAAGAGAGAGAGAGAGAGAGAGAGAGAGAGAGAGAGAGAGAGAGAGAGAGAGAAAGAAAGAAAGAAAGAAAGAAAGAAAGAAAGAAAGAAAGAAAGAAAGAAAGAAAGAAAGAAAGAAAGAAAGAAAGAAAGAAAGAAAGAAAGGAAGAAAGAAAGAGACTGTGCTATGGTTGAAGATGAGAAAGATTCTGACTTAAATGTCTCTTTTCTTTTGGCAAAGCAATGAAGCTTTAATAAGTTACATTATAAACCCTGGTAACATAGATGGCCAAAAAAGTAATAACACAATATAACAAAGAGTTTTTGAAAGAGATTCTTATAAAGTGCTAAAAGATTGTCAAAATGAGCTCCGAAAGTTGTATTATGATAAAGCTGTTGATTCGGATCACGAAACAAGGCTTCCAGACCTTAGACATAACACAGATCTCTTAAGGATGCTAAATATACTCTGGCAGAATGTGAGGGGCTTTTCCACCACCCAGATAATGTGACCTTGAGCCCCGTCAGCTGAGCTCACCATTAAGGAACCCAAACAGTGGTGATGAGAAATCAGAGCTGCCCCTGTGCCTGTTTCTGTCACAGTCTGTCCGCTGAAGAGTCAAAGGGTTCCACAGGAAGTCTAAGTTTGCTTAGGGAAGATGGGAAGTACCAATGTTTGACATTTTTTCCTGCTCTATAAGTAAGCCTCAGAGACATTATTAAATTTCTTTTCATTTCAATTAACAGTGCAACCTAGAGTAAATTCTCTGGCATTCTGAAAGAGGGAAAGCAATGAATAACAGACTCCTCCATATTTACTAAGTGTTTCTTGATTTTTTCCATGTCTCTTCCTTTCACAGACCTCCACTTTTCTGAAATTAGATGTGACTTTTTTTCCTAAATAGTAAGTAGTAGTAGAATAACAAACCTCACAGTTAAAAGTGGCCTTTCAGGTAATTTACTTCAAGAATCGTACTGGTATTTCAGTGCCAGACAACTCTCCTAGTTGTTCAAGTTCATATTTGAATGTTTTTAATGGAAAAGCTATCTCTAGTTTTTTAAACTTCTCCCATGAGACATGTGGGATTTTTTTTCAATTGTAAGTTGTATTCAGACCAAAACAAGATTTCTAATGTAGTACTACGATATTTTCACTGTTGGTACCATTTGAGCCTGTTAATGCAGGCATTTGCACACTGAGCATGACATGTCTTAATGTCAGAGGCTATGACATTGAGAAAGGGCTCATACTCACACACATCTGGTCGTATTTTTATTTCCACAGCCATAACAAATATGTGGTAAGCTGTAAGTAGGGTGACCATATACCTGGTTTGCCTCAGACAGGAATAAAGGACACCCTTTACATTTGAAATCAGAGTAATTATTACTTGTGTCCTTTCACTTTCAAAATGGCCCCATGTGAATAACACATTGTATAGGTCTCTAACTAAGAATTATCTATCTTCTCCCAGATTTGCCGGGGATCACTCCTTCTAGAGTATCACTAAGTGATCAGCCCCCTCACCTTCACCCTTTCTGAGATAGCCCAAATGCAGAAGTAACTGAGAGTGAAATTGCTTTTGAAATGAGTAAACGGTCTAAAGACTATAGGGCAAAATACTCCATTTTATATAAGTTGCTTTTCCTCATTTTCCCAAATTCTATACCCTTTCTCCTCTACTAATCTCCTTTTCCTCCTCTTTCTGGGTACTCACAGACAGACAAACAGATAAAGAAAACATTGTGTGTGTATATATATCTTTCAATAGACATTTAGGTTGTTTTCAAATATGTTGGCTATTGTGAATAATTCTGCAGTCAACGTAGGGGTGCAGATATCTCTTTGAGATCCTGATTTGATGTCGTTTGAGTATATACCCAAAGTGGTATGCCTGGATCTTATGTTAGTTCTATCTTTAATTTTCTGCATAACACCCATACAGTTTTCCATGGTGGTTGATTGGATACCCTATAGAGCCTCTCAATTTACATTTCCACCAACAGTCCACAAGTATGCCCTTTCTCCAGAATCTCCCTGCCAATACTTGTTATCATTTGTCTTTTTGATGATAGGTATTTTAACACATGTGGTTTGGGTCAAGGGTAGGGAGGGCAGAGATATTCGTCAGAGTGTACACAGTTTCAATTATATGGGATGAATAAGTCTAGAGATCTAACATACAGCATGGGGATTATAGTTAACAATACTGCATCACATACTTGAAATTTGCTAAGAGGGTAGATTTTAAGTAGAGGAAGAAGTGAGGAAAGGAGAAATGGATGGAAAAAGATTTTTCAAATAGAAAAAAGAAAAAAAGGAAAAAGGTAACTATGTACAATGATGAATATATCAATTAGCTTGATTGTGGTGGTCCTTTGCCAGCATATATGTATATCAGAACGTCAAGTTGTATACCTTAAATATACACAATTTGTATTTGTCAGTTACACTTTAATAAAGGTGGAAAAAAAGAAAAGAGGAGGCTTAAAGGACACAAATAACAGTGAGATCAGATGTAGAAAGAAAACTTCACCTTCAGAAACAGATTGTATTCATTATATTTCACTTAGAGACCAAGCTGAAGTAACATAATGTGAATTTCTGCTATTTATTTTCCTGCCCTCTCTGCAGAACACCTTTTGGGTTATAAACCTAGGACCCACACCTCAGGGTCTTGGTTATATTACGTTTACCCTATAATTATTTGTACTACATAGAGAACAGGAGCTCAACAGGACCAGTTACTTGAAATTCTTTTGCTTTTTTTTTTTTCATTTTCAGAAACACATTGACTTGCTTCCTGATCTACTACTAAGAGGCTAACAAAATATAGGCTAATATTTTATAAATAAATGCAAAGCTCAAAGCGTGGCATGTGTTTCCTCTTGATAGTGTAAGAAAAACACACCTCAATTATAAAAGCATTATCTTCAAGCATCTTTCTAAAACTATAACAGTTATATATAGATGATTATGTGTATATATAAATATAAAAGTATATGCACACATCTGCATGTAACTGTGCATTGTATATGTGTAACTGTATATAGTACATATAAAATATATATTATTTTAATGACAAATGAGTAAAATTTGATTCAAATCCATCAACAAAAATATAGTAACTATCAAGTGTGATGATTTAAATAACAGTGAGTATATTATCAATGTCATTTAATTAATTTATATAACACAAAATTATAATCTTGACATTACGTTAAATACAAAGATGAAATCAAAGAGTTTCATCTTTTTAAATTTCAGATATTCACTGTGATTTCCATTCATGCATTTTTCTCTTAACTCTTGAAAATCAAAGCCTATTCAATTACATCTAAAATGTATCATTCAGCCGACTTCTGCTTCAACAATATGGTTAATTGGACACCCTGTCAGAGAGTTCAAAACCTGCCCTAGAGGGAATGTGGTGCTTGGTAGGTCATTAAGCCAGAGAGGAACAAGCCAGAGCCCTTTCATCACACAAATGAGTGAATTTACAACTGTCCTGGAAGTAGGTTAGTGAATCTCAGTAGATGGAACTTCAGTTTCTTAGTTGTATCCTGCCTAAAATTAGGTTTGGTTATAGAGATCAGAACAGAGTTGAGTGGCAATTTCATTGGCCCTATCACAGGTAGAGAAAAACAGGTAACATTCACAGGTGTTTATTAATATTTTTACCACACACTGGCAATCCAGTTGTTCCACAGCTGTCTGGGGGGCAGGTGCAGCAGAGAAGAGCAGAGCAATGGGAAGACATATGGAGACAACTGTAACTGAACAGCAATAAAAAAATTAAAATTAAAAAACAATCTAAAAAAAGATCATGCATATGAATCATGAGGGGAGAAGAGAGATACTCTTTGGAAGCATCAGGCATAAATAAAGGAAAATAGGGGGTAACCCAAAGCAACAGCAAAGAGGAGAAACACAGTTAATGGGAATAATGCGCAGTAGTTTTATTTTTGCCTTTAAGTCAAGCATTTGTCCACAACACCAGAGAATGCCAACTGCACTATACTCTTTTTTTTATTTTAAAGATTTTATTTATTTATTTTTAGAGAGAGGGAAAGGGAGGGAGAAAAAGAGGGAGAGATATCAATGTGTGGTTGCCTCTTGCACACCCCCTACTGGGGACCTGGCCTGCAACCCAGGCATGTGCCCTGATGGGGAATCAAACTAGTGACCCTTTGGTTTGCAGGCCTGCACTCAAACCACTGATCCACACAGGCCAGGGTTCTACTGTACTCTTTATAACAATTATATATATTTCTATTTATAATTCTAAGGGTTTTCTTATTTGTTATCTTTTTCAAAGTAGGCAGAGGTCATAGGCATTTGACCGACAGTGGGACTTTACATAGTAACATCAAAAGGATAAAAGCCAACTAGTTAAACACAGATGTAGGGTACTGTGTCTTGGATAATGACTCAGCATAAGCTAATAGACTCAGTTTTGCCCCTTACCAAACAGAGCATTGCTATATTCTAATTTTGGATTTTTGTCCTGAAATTAGAGTTATATAAAAGAGCTACAGAAGAGTAACTTTAAAACATATGGCTTTACTGCTGTAATATCAGTCCCAATTTTTATACTGTGGAGATATCTTGCAGTTGAAGGATGTGAGACACTGTCAAAGAAAAAAGAGAATTCTATTTCATGTAGGTAGGTGAGTTAACTTTTTAAATCAACTTTTATAGCTTTTATTACCTCTAAACAGCAACCACAACAACAGAAGTTATAGATCATAGATCATAGATAACTTAATGATAATATCAGTCCCAAATGCTGACAGTTTTAACTTTTTCTTATTAGAAACAAATAGTAAGGACAAACAAATAAATAATAATAGGCAAAAAATAAAAATATTGGCTTACACTTTTATTACAAACCCTAATGAATCTAAGTGATACCCACTTATCTGAGGTGTAAATCATCATAGGAACAAAATTAAGAAGCCTAAATAAGATAAAGACTTTTCTAATGCAAATCAGTTCAAATAAATGTTTTCCCTACATCCAGATGTTCATAGTGGTTTGTTGGTGATCTGACTTCAAACACACTTAGCACATTCTAGGAGCACAGAAAAAGACCTGGATTTGATTTTATTTATTGGTTCATCAGGAAAAAATATTATAGTTCTCCAACAGCAGTCAGAGGCTGTTATCATGAGGAAGAAAATCAGGGTGTAAAAGATCCTAGGTATTGCTATTCATACACAAAACAGTCTCATACGGGAGAAAGGGGAAATGGGCATGAATACACGTATGCACACAGGTACACAGCCCACAAGGCTGCAATGAAAGGTAATCACCTGTCTCTTCCGCAGACACTGAGAGAAGCTATAACCTATATGCTTAATGCTCAGAGATGGCTGTGCAGTGAAGAATCAAATATTGATAGGAAGCAGAGAAGTAAAAAAAGATTATCACTGGAAGCCAATAGAAAGAGTATAAACATCTGTGCAAAAGATTCTTTACTCGAAATACATATTCAGATTACATTCTAGGAGCAAATTTTTTAAAAAAAGATATTCCTTTTTCTCATAGGACAACTGATTTCTAGCTCCTTTAACATCTCCCTGGATTTGCAGATATGCATAATATGGATGTTTTTTTGTGAAATGCCAATGACTCAATTGATTTCCCAATCCTGGAACATGGCAGCTAGTAACCACCCCTCCTCTCACCACAAATCTATAGAACTTTTGACTAAAATACAATGTAGTACTGAAAGAGAGATACACAGGTCATTGAAAGAAATCAGAGAGCACTGCAACCAAGTTTTACACACACACACACACATATGCAAGATCGATGGCAGATGTCTCCTGAAGGGATAAAGACTAAATGGTTCTGAGACAACTGTATGTCAACACAGAAAAAAGGATCCCTTTCACGCTACTTTCAAAAATAAATGCCAGATGAATTAAAAATAAGAATGTAAAACATAAAACATCGAATTTAAAAGTTAAATACATACAAAATCAAATAATTTAAAAAGTTTTTAATTTGGCTACATTAGTATTTAAAAGTTCAGCATGACAAAATTCACCATAGGCTGGTTAAACACCACCATGGACGGGAGATGTCGACAGTGCATATCCCTCCCAAAGCATCAATATCTGAACTTTAAAGGACCTTTACAAATTAATAAGAAAAAGACAAAAACTAACTTTTGTAGTAGGCAAAATGTTTAAAACAGGCTATTTACAAAAGAGGAAATCCAAAAGAACAATAAACACACCATAAAATATTCTACTTTCCTGGCAATTAAAAAAATACAAATTGAATTAAATATGAGATGCCCTTTCATATATGATTGGAAAGAGTTTTAGGAGTCTGATTACACCAAGGGTTGACAAGGAAGAGATGCAATGCTAACTTTGACTTCCTGCCCTTAAAGAACAATGTGTAGCCCTGACTGGTGTATCTCAGTTGGGCATCATCCCACGAACCAAAAGGTTGCAGGTTTGATTCCTGGTCAGGGCATATGATGGGGCTACAAGCCAGGTCCCTGGTTGCAGGTGTGCAAGAAGCAACCAATTGATGTTTCTCTCACACATTGCTGTTTCTCTCCTTCCCTTTCCCTCCCTCTAAAATAAATAAATAAAATCTTTAGAGGAAGAGAACAATGTGTAGGTCAAAAGATTCAACTTTCAGTTTTAAGATGAGTAAATTCTGAAGACATGTTCTGCATGGCAACTGTATGAAATAGCACACTATTATACACCTGAGATTTGCTGAGAGTACACCTGTAAGCATTTTCAGCACACACACAGGCACAAAAGACAACTTTGTGAGGTGGAGGATGTATTGATTATCTTAATTATGGTGCAGGAATCATTTCACAATGTATATGTATATCAAGTCATTATGTTGTATGCTAAATGCATATAGTTACATTTGTCAATTATTCCTCAATAAAGCTGGAAAAAATGTGGCTTGAAACAATAGTACTTCAATAGTACTGAAAATATGTCTACTTCTAGGTGTAAATCCTACCAAGATGAGAAACACTCAAGGAGACAAGTACAGGGATACTTATCGAGCCTTGTTTGGAATACCCAAAGCAACAGCAACAAAAAAAGAAAAAGAAATAAAAATAAATGTCCATCAACAGGAGACTAAATGGATAAACAATAGCATATTTGGTAAATGGGATAGCATGCAGGATCCCATCGTATAAAGGGCAGTGACATTCAACATCTAGATCTGCATATATCAACCTGAATACTTGTTGAAAAAAATGTGAACAGATAAAGCAATCATAGAGATGCACCTAACACTTATGTAAATAGTCAAAGCACACAACAATAAAATATACTATTACAGTACACGTATTTAATAAAATATGAAAACATGCAGAAAAAGCATAGCTACCAAAGTCAAGACAATTGTTCCCTGCGAGAAAATAGGGGGAAAAGAGAAGGATTGGTGTTTTGGTTCTTTCTAACAAAATGTGCAAATAAGGCAAAATGATATTGTTTATCAAATCTAGATAAAATGGCAATGTGTTATATTCTTTTATGTACTTTTTATATATTTGAAGTATTTTGTAAAATACTTCAAATATATAATTATTAATTATATTTTTGAAAAATTAAATTTTTTTTAAATGTTAAAAGGAGAATATCATGAGGTAAAAGAAGCAAATAAATCAATGATGCTTCATGCTTCTTTCAGTAAATTTCCACATTGTATAAACATGTCATTTCTAAAAGCTGAAGTTTTCTACTGCCAGGAAACCAAGAAACCTGGCAAGTTGTTTTATATAAGCCTATATAACTTTATCCAGGTTTTGTCCCAACATGTAAATTAAGGAATTTATTTTTATTTGTATTTTGTTTTTTTTATTTTTGTTCAGCTACAGTTCTCCCCATTTTCTTCTCCCCCAACCTACCCACCCCTGCCTCCCACATTCAATCCTCCTCCTCCCCTTTGGCTTTGTCCATGGGTCCTTTATACCTGTTTCTTGATGACCCTTCTTCTTCTTTGCCCCATTATCTCCCTTCCCCCTCCCCTCTGGTTACTGTCAGTTTGTTCTTTATTGCTATGACTCTGGTTCTATTTGGCTTGTTTGTTTTGTTGATCAGGTTTCACTTGTTGGTGAGATCATATGGTATTTGTCTTTTACTGCCTGGCTTATTTCACTTAGCATAATGCTCTCCAGTTTCATCTGTGCTGTCTCAAAGGGTAGGAGTTTTAAGGAACATTTTTAAACTATTCTGTTTTTTTTTAAATCCTCACCTGAGGATATGTCTATTGATGAGAGAGAGAGAGAGAGAAAGAGAGAGACATCAATGTGAGAGAGAAACATCGATCAGTTGCCTCCTGTGTGTGCTGTTACCAGGTATGTGCCCTGACTGGGGATCGAACATGTAACCTTTTGGTGTACAGAATGACTGCTCCAACCAACTGAGCAATCCAGCCAGGACTCATTGAAAATCTTCTTAAAAAAATTTGTGAACACAACCAATTGTGCATTTATGCTAAATCCTTGAAAATAACATATTAATGTTATATGCTAATATAGTATTTTCATGCTTCTTGCATGCTTCATCCTTCTTGCTAATATAGTATTTTCATATTTTCCTCTAAGAATATAGTACCTCTAAATATTTGTTTAGCATCATCTCATTAAGCACTATTTTTCGATTAATTAGGACAGTAACTTCACCTTTATCTTATACGTTTTATTATCATTGTATATTTTTAAATCAACTTTGTTTAGGAATAATTAACATACAATAAATGTATGCATTTTAATTGTATATTTGGTGAATGCATACACCCACATAATTATAACCATAATCAAGATATGAAACATTTTCAGTACTCCCGAAAATCCCTGTGTGCATTTTCGGAGTTAGTTCCTTAGTCACACCGATACCCCAGCAACCCAAGGCTTTCTTTCATACAATATATTTCATCCACGTTGTTGCATATATTGGTAGTTTGTTCCCTTTTGCTTTCGAATAGTATTTCCTTGATGAATATATCACCATTTTTCAAGTCACTAATTAAAACACTTTTGGGTTATTTCCAGTTTTGAGCTATTATAAATAAAGTTGCTATACACACTCATTATTAGAGATATGTGTATTAGATATTTTAATCATTTTTGAGCAAATATCCAAAGCTACAACTGTTGGGTCATAAGGCAACTGCATGTTTACTCTTATGAAAACCTGTTACAGCAGCTCTGGGCAACCACTATGGCCAGTATGCACTTTTCCTGGTTTTAAAACTATAATTAAGCTCTATAAGATGTTAACCAGAGGCAATGTAACCAGGAACTTTGTGCTATTCTTGTACCAGTTTTACATTATTTCACAAGGACTACAGTGGTTAAATATATTTAAACAAATTATGATTTCTTTCATTCTACACTGATTAGTTTCACATGCACAGGTAAGATATTATAATTTAAAGGAAAATGTCAGCAATAAAAAGTGAATCAGAAGTCAGTATTATCTAACTGGACAGTCAATGAAAGTCAAGTTAGATAATATTATTACAACTAACCAAATTGTTTCATGGTTTGAGAGATTTTCAGTAAAGTGTTTATGTTCTTATTTTATTGTATTTTTCCTGATTCATTAAAAAACATTAACATTTACAACATTTCCTTTCCTAAAATAAAGATGACACCTCACTCCTTTAAATAATTACTAGTCCTAGGAACTAAACTTAATCACACATTTAATAGACTATGAAGTGGGAAAATCATCCTGTCTCTTGCTGGTTTTTACCCAGGATGAGAGTCAAAAGTTAATGTGCTGAACGTGCTGGGAAGAATAGCCAACTGAGCAGGTGGTTGTGGCATTTCTGCCATAAAGTTTATAAAGACAGACAATGCTTTCAGCCTGTACCTTATATTTAAAATAGCACGGTGCATGGAATAATCCTTGCTTTTCAAAACTTCAACTCCAGTCTATATTCTAGGTCGACCTCTGGTCCTTAAACAAGAGTTCACTCATCTATTTCACTTTAGGATTGATTAAAGTTTTTATAAATAAAATTTTCCTGTCTCTCCAGAGATGTTGAAGCATATACCACATATAATATGCTTCCAATCAAGACACTTTTGAAAGTGGGAAGGAATGCTATTAATAATTAAACCAGAAATGCAGCCATAAATCTGCACCATGCTAACTAAGTACACGAGGAGATGTGGTCAACACAACCAAGTGTGTTAGGATGACAGTCCTCCCTCTTTCTGATTTTTGAGCCCTAAATGTTAAAGACAGATCACATTTCATATCGTTCTATAAGCTTCTCTACAAAAGGAAGCATTGGTTCTAATGACATCTTTTCTAAAAACTTTAATGTAATATCATCCCATTAAATCAAAGTTAAAACAGAAATAAAAAAGATAGCCATATGCATTTGTCTATATAAACACACATCTATATGTATGCATATTACACATGTGTATATATGTGTATATATCTATATCTGTCATCTAGTTAGCTCAGAGTCATATTGAGAAAAAGAGCGGACAGTCAGAACTGCCCCTCAGTTCTAGTTTCATCTGTACCACTATATCATTTTTCACTTCTGTGACTTAGTATTTTTTTAATTTACAAAGGTAGGAAAATACCTACACAGAGATTTCCTGAAATTAAAATAGTCATTGAGGAAAACATTGTAAAACAGTTTAGAGTATTTTATATATATATAAATATATATATATATATAGGAATGATTCTAATTGAATAAATGTTGGCCTTGGCTAGTGCACCTCAGTTGGTTGGGCATCATGCCACAAGCCAAAGGGTCACAGGTTCAATTCCCGACCAGGGCACATGCCTGGTTGTGGGTTCAGTCCCCAGATCGGGCATGTACAAAAGGCAAGCAATCAATGTTTCTTCCTCACATTGATGTTTCTCTCCCTCTCTTTCTCCCTCCTTTCCTCTCTAAAATCAGTGAGCTTGTCCTGGGTGAAAATAAAAAAAGAAATGAAGAAAGAAAACTGTTGGAAGCTATGCATTGAATAGAAGGATTATTCAGTCCATAAAGCCCTGAGTTTCTGGGCCAGATGAGGTCCTAGGAAGCAGAAATAACTAGACATTTGTAGGTTTATGTAAAATTATGTGCCCTCACCGAATTTATTTGAATAGAAGTTCTTGGGCCAAAATTTTCTTGGCAAAAAAAAATCTCTGAAAAACTTATTCTTTAAAGTTACATGCTTCATTTCAAAATGTATTATTAGACAGACATTTACCAAAATATGTTGCAAATATTTTGGTTACACAAATATATATTTAAATAAGGTCAAAAATATCTCTGCATGTACATTTTTAACTATACTCCAGGAAAAAATAGTAGTGATGTCCATAAGCTGTTCTTCTCCTTATAATAAGGCTTTCTATGAGAGAAAAAGAACTTTAGAAAAATAAGATAACTTAAAGTCAGGTTATTTATAGGTTATTATGCTTCTTAATAATCTGCATAATTTTAGATTATAGAATAATTTCCTGTGTTTATATTCTGACCACGGGAAAGTTGAAAAAATTTTGGTTTAATTCTGCACACTTGTGTTAGTAATATTTTTGATCCTTGTCTATAAGTTTTTAATTTTGTTTTTCCTTTAATTAACTGAATTCTCTAAAAATCTTTTACTTTATTTTTTGAGGCTGCTGCCTGTTTTTGGAAAGAGAAAGGTGAAAACAATAGATTGCTAATGAGTTGAAGCCAACAATATTCCACAACAAAGTGTTGGCATTCCAGATGTAACAGAATCATACTTATCAAGCATTTCAATAAATAAAACTTCTCCCAAATTCTTTTTTGAGTGCTATTTTGGGCATCCATTGCTATGGTTACAAAAATAATAAAAACCACACAAGTAAATTTCAATTTGATGCTCATTTTCCTTCTAATTATTGTGACTCTCTCTTGGCACAGAACTTCCACCGATTGCATAAGAAGCATTATGTGTGGGAGAACCATGTGGCTAATGAAGAGAGGATAAATATCCTACTTAACCCTTGTTCTTAGTTTCTTTGCAAGATATTAGCTTTCTAAAAGCAACTAAAGCTCCTAAATAGGACACACAAATGCAACATAATTTGTAGAGATTTCACTAGTCCTTTTCTCCATTTGCCTTTAGAATGCTGTGAGAGTTTCAAATATTCTTAGTGTCTGTTAAATTTTCTGTTATAAACTGTTAGATTTAAAAACTACATTTGAGACTTAAAGAATGAATGAAGTCAGTCAGCAAACAGGGCAACGTGTGTGTGTGTGTGTGTGTGTGTGTGTGTGTGTGTGTCCAGAAGTGACCATATATGGATCCATGTAAAATTATATACCCTCACCGAATCGAAAGACCCATGCAGTGAATAAGTTGATGTTCCTTATCTTCTGGTTACCTTTTCTTCTCTATATGTTTTCGCAAAGAAAAGTTAACTTGAAACTTGGGCATGGTAAATGTGATACAACAAGGAAAGCTATGTATTTAAAATTCTAACAGATCTCTAGGCCAATGCCTTATTTTATATTTAGATCAATGTTGATTGCTTAGATTTTTCACTTATAACAGAAAAACCAGACAGAAATGAACACTGTGAAGTGTAGGCTGGAAAGTATTTCTAGATTATATTTATTGAAGCATGGAAGTTAAGGCAAGGTTTCCTTACCAATCACTGAGCATAAATATTGAAAATTATCCAAAAGGCCTTGATGATGAGGTCCAAAATCCAACACATTTGGTTTTCTAAAGCGGAAAGCAATGAAAACATGTTTTGCAGAAAATGATACACTTTATGGCAAGGCGGGGTGGTAATTATCATCAGCTTTTATGTTTAATGGTGTAAGAGGTTATTAAAGTCATCATATCTGGTAGCTGTCTTATAATCAAGTTTAAACATAGTCTGGGGTTAGTAGAAACCAGCTCTGTGATTTAGTGGCCAAAAAAAAAGTATTTCCTGAAAGTTTCTAAACATACCAAAGGAGGAAAACAAACTACTTACACAGAGGTACAATTAACAGCACTCAGTTCTGCCCCTAGTCTAATGCTTGGAGAAAGGAACCAGTCTCTTCCTAGTATTACATGTACTAACAGTTCCATGACTGACACATCATTTTTGTCCTCAAGCTTTCCAGTAGTTTCCTGTCTCTGAGGAAAACAGAAGTCCTTGTGTCAGCCAGTGATGTCCTGCCATCCATCCACTCACCAGCTCCTCGACCCCACCTCCTTCTGTCACTCTCACTTACCCTGTTAGCTCCACCGGCCTCCTTGAAATTCCTCTAAAAAGGTAAAGAACCTCCAGCCTCAGGAACTTTCATGTACTATTTGCTCTGATTGGAACATTCTTTCATCGGATTTCTGCATAATTCACTGCCAATTCTTTACTGTCTTCATTCAAAAACTGGGACCTTGGCCATTTGTAACTGTGTCTCCTCCTCCGCACAGCCCCCCAGGTTTGTCAAACCCTGTGCACCCTCTCTCCTCCTTCTGTGCCTCATCTTCCTCCAAAAGGGCATATTCCTTTTCCTGTTATGTTTCTTCTTATGTAGTCTGAATACACCGCACATTAATTCCAACCTTTATTGGTGAATATTTCCACACCATTGTACATAATGTAGTTTAATATCATATTATAAGGCTTTGAGTGATCCAATCTAAAACATATCTAAAACCATTATTTAAGTAAAAGTCGTGCATTTTTTAATTTCCTTTATGCAGCATACAATTTTGGTGATTTTCCCTGAAATGCAGATTTTATGTTATTAGCTGAAATAAAGGGTGGAATTCAACAATTCAGAAAAATTACATGATGGCACACATTAGTGGCTTTGCTGTTATTCTGTTATTCTACTTCCCCTACTTTTAAGTGGACTTTTAATTATTAAAAGAAGAAGCAAGTGAAATATAGCCAGAGACACTGAAATAAAGAACTCTCAGTAACCAGAGGAGGGGGGAGGAGGATAATCAGGGAAAGAAGGGAAAGGTTCATCAAGGAACGTGTATAAAAGGTCCATGGACAAAGCCAAAGGGGGGTAGGATTGAGGGTGGGAGGTGGGGGTGGGTGGGACAGGGGAAAGTGGTGGGAAAATGGAGACAATTGTACGTGAAGAACAATAAAAAATAATTATTAAAAGAAGGTTATGAGATCATCTTATTGATATTTATATTTCCAGCTCCTTGCACTGTACCCAGCACATACTGGATAATCAAGAAATATGGGGTACATTAAAGAATGGGTAGATTTAGTAGTAGAACTGCTTGGTAATTACTAGTTAGAATTAGTAGTCAATTCCTAAATCCATGTTTAAAAAGAAGCACTCTATAATCTCTTTTGTGTGTTTCTATTGTTTCAAAAATATATAACTATATTGAAACAAGCCACTGTCTATGAATGATCTTTCTGTTTTCAAAGGCATATTGATTATTTGTTTTACTTTCTAGTTAAATTGTTACTTCATAGTGACATCACCAGGAAATACCTTTTATCTTAACTATAATTTAAAGCCATTTTTGGAAATTTCTCTTTGCCATAGGTCTAAAGTCCATACATTTCTTAAAATGATATATGTTCTCACTGGCAGATCATGTGAATACATTACAGATCATCTGAATTTAGCAACTGATCTTTAAAGTAAAATTCTATGCCAGAAATAGTGCCAGAGTTTCTCTAAGTTCTGAAAATTAAAAGATTCTGTGACAAATTTAATATTTTACATTTAGGCTTAAACCATCTTGTAAACTATATCAGGTTTTTAGAATTAGCATAACAAATTATCACAAACTGAGTGGCTGAAAACAACAAAGTATTGACTCATAGTTCCGGAGACTAGAAGCCTAAAATCAAGGGGTCAACCGTCTCTGAATCTGGTATCACATTCATCTACTGATGGACACTTGGGCTGCTTCCATATCTTGGTGATTATAAATAACACTGCAATGAACATAGGGATGTTTATGTTCTTTTGAAACAGTGTTTTGCATTTCTTTGGATATACTCCCAGAAGTGGGATTGCTGGGTTAAAAGGCAAATCTATTTTTTTTTAATTTTTGAGGTATCTCCATACTGCTTTCCATAGTGGCTGCAACAATATGCAATCCTACCAACAGTGCAAAAGGGTTCCACTTTCTCCATATCCTCACCAGCACTTATTGTTTGTTGATCTATTGATGATAACCACTCTGATTGTTGTGAGGTGATATTTCATTGTGACTTTAATTTGCATTTCTCTGATGATTAGTGGTTTTGAGCATATTTTCATATTTGCATGTCATTGATTGTGGCAATATTTTTTCTGATATATCTCCTCAGGTAAAGGCAACAAAAAAAATAAACAAATGGGACTATATCAAACTAAAAAGTTTTTGCACAGCAAAGGAAACCATCAACAAAATAGAAAGACAACCCACAGAATGGGAGAACATACTCACCAATACACATGATAAGAGCTTAATATCCAAAATTTATAAAGAACTTATAAAACTCAACACCAAAAAAAAAAAACAAAAAAAACCAATCCAATTAAAAAATAGGCAAAGGACCTGAATAGACACTCTCCAAACAGGGCATACAGGTGGCCAAAAGTTTTCTTTTTCTAGTCCTCACCAAAGGATATGTGTATTGACCTTAGGGAGGAAGGGGGAGAGAGAGAGAAACATTGATTCAAGAGAAACATCCATCCGTTGCCTCCCATACATTCCCTGACCAAGGATCAAACTGACAGCCTAGGAATGTGCCATGACCAGACTCCAACCTGCTACCTTTTGGTGTACAGGACAATGCTTCAATCAACTGAGCCACCCAGCTAAAGCAAGAACAAATTTTTTCTTAAAAAAAATTAAAGAATGGACTAAGTCTTCCAGCAATGTTGGTATAAAAAGTCAGGGAATTTGTTTCCTCCAAATAAGTAGAAACCCGGAAAATATATAGCAAAAAAATATTATTTCAGGACTCTGGAGTTTGGCCAGAGGCAAAGCATGTACTGCGAACTGTGTACACAGAGAACATTGCTAGATCTCTGGGGAAAAGCAGCGGGAGTCTGCAGTGCCCTTCTCCCCCTAGTCACCCACCCCCACATCCATCAGCTCAGTAGTTTGGCCTGGGCAGCAATGACTGAAAAACCCAGCAATTTTGCTGGCAGAGGATAGGATCTGATTTTGAGCACAGGATGAAGCCAAAGGCCTAGCAGTGTTGTCAATGAAAGTAGCAACTTGGCTGGAAACGAAGGGGAAAATCTGCAGCTCCTCCACCACGAGTTTGCAGTCATGGTTGGGGTAAGCAATGGATGACCCATAAATAAGACAGGAGAATGCTGTAAGTAAGACAACTAGGGAAGCAGTCGGTAAGCTCTGCACGTCCCTGACTGACTCAGAAACTGTGAACGTGGGCATGGGACACTCGAGGGCCTATCAGAATGTTCACGCTGAGACTGACTTGAAAATTCTATAATTTAGTGAATAGAATGCAACTAATAAATGAATTAGATTTCTTTTCATCACAATATGGGTACAAACCTTTTAACATCAATGTAGATGTTAATACCTGAAAAATACTGGTATGTTAATAGTTATATATTTTATTTTGCTTTTGTTTTATTTTGTTCTTTTCTTTGGTATCTTGACTTCTAAAAGGTTAAAACAACCTTTTTATGAATTGATGTTTCACTCTAGCTTGTCCTCAGACTTTGACTAATTTAATAACACTCCTTGCTATAAAATCAATTTAAATTAACGGCAAATACATTCCTACACAATGCGATTTTTGCCTTAATTATGTCTATGTGAATTGCTCCAGCCTGATACTTCATTTCCTCCCCTAAATGATTTGCTCTGCTACAGGTTTTATTTTTAATAGATTTTTGTGGTTTTTAAAGCCAATTTCTTAATATCTTATTTCACTATCATGTCAATAGAATCATAGTCCAAACATTCTTCTCCCTCTCTTCTCTTGAAAATTTGCAGTAAGTAAAAGGTATATTCACAAAAATTTAGCTTTCAGCTGGGCAGCAAGAAGTGTTGAGTCAAATCACAAACACTGTTCTCCACAAAGTTTCACAGGTTAAAGTCACCGTAAGCAGACTGAAGTGACTGCTTTATCAGGGGCAAGATGACCTTTGCCTTATTTCCCTTCTAAAAATAAAACTACTTCAGCTTGGGCAATATGCTAAAATAGCAGGCAAATGTGTCATTATCCTGATAAACTCACTTTTAACAACATTTCAGATCTGAATGAGAGACAAAGTTCACTGAGTAAGCGGAGAAAAGAGCACATTATCAGCACAGCAGATGTGAAGTCACTTTTGTCTAAAATGTGATCCTGTCGGAAGAGAGCACGGTATCTCAGATTTAATTTTTTCTCCTCTAATGTGTCATTACTTCAAATTGCCATCACCGTGTAGTCGATGTGATACTCAATCACTGCACTTCTCTAGTGTGCAATAAATTAGACTTAATTTTATAAAATTATTTTAGTTGTTATTTGTAAGCCTCTAGCCCACTACTGGAGTAGTAAAAATCTATTCTCACTCTATGAAGGGTTCCCTTTTTTCCAGATCGGGTCTAATTTCCAGGGTCTTTATCTAGTTTTGAAGGACTGGAAAGGAAGGGACCACATGGTTCTTAGTTTTTTCTGTCCTCAGTGATATTTTCTAAGACATTCATTCGCTAATCTAGTCCTCAGACATCCACCTCAGTCACCATGGAGAGGTCCCTTGTCGATGTTGACCAGAACCCTTCAGATCCAATTAATTTTGCCCATAGTTCTAAGCCTCAAGTTATAAAATTCATGTTTGCATTCCCCATGCCACCCTAGGGTGTTCACTGCCTCCGATTGTGCCTATGGTCCTATCTTCTTGAACTCAGCTGTGCATCCAGTCTAGGTCTCACTACACCCTTGAAAGCGAGGAGTCCACTTTTCTCTCAGAACCCACAAACCGATGTTGGAATTTGCTACCTCTTCTGGATCACTTTATCTGTCATTTCCCAGCCCGGCTCAGGCAAGCTTTTCTAGTCTGTCAAGTAATGGTGAGTAGGGAGGTACACAGGTGGGAAGGGAAACTTTATCCTCCTCAAGCTCACCATTTTCAAATACTGGTTCATGTAATTCTCAAAGTACACTTTCTGCATGGACAAAATCAGCATCAACTGCAATGTGTTAAAAATGCCACACATAGAAAATGTCCAACATAGAAACCAGAGACTCTGTGGATGGGAGAAGGGCAGAGTGATCCATGACTGACCACTCTAAAGTAAGCATGGCTTTATCCCCCTAAGAACTTTAGTTTTTAAATACCAAAAATCACTGAGAAACCACTTTTTTCCCCTTTACTTTCTATTCTATCACATCCTTCTCTGAGCCCATGGGCATGGAGCATCCTAAGTGTTTGAAGAAGAGGTGGCTTATGTCTAAAACATTAATTATCAGGTAAAAAAGACACACTAGTAGTATTTCCAATATATCATCCCTCTAAAAGCCAAGACAATTATTTCTAATTAAAGCAGAAAGAAATATTGAAACCTTTAGTAGTTCCATGCTAAGTTGACTGTGGACACATTGGTTAAGGTGCACATACTGCTCATCTTGATGATCTAGAGCAGAGATTTTTTTAACTTTAATATGGCTGAGAATCTTTTAGAAAAATAACAATATTCAGATTACCAAGCTTGGCCTAAAAGTCTTTGGTTTTCAAATATTAATTTTTAAACAAAGACTGCTAATATAATAGAAGTGGTTCATGGACTACAGATTGAAAACCAATGTTTACAGAGTCTTTGCCCAATACTATTTAGTTATATGTGTAGTTATATGTGTACATACAGAGTTGCTACTAAATCCCTTTGTTACCTCAGAAAAAAATCACTGCAGCATTTTTATTATTACAGAAATTTAAGTATTATTGAGAAATTGCACATTCAAGAAAGTAGACTTTTCTCAGAGTTTGATTATTATTCTTAAGTTACAAAATGTTTAAAAAGAGTCACTTTAATTAAACTCATTCCCTGTCCTATGAAAAGACATTCTCAGAACAGCTGCTTTTCTTAAAAGTTCCTCACTTTTCTTAAGGTCGGGACCTATATGTTTTCACCTTGAGGCCAAACATGATTGGTACCATGTTTCCCATATTGAAGGTGCCCAGTGAATGCTTGAAGGTTGAATATAGAAATGTTTAGGATGAAAACCAGTAGGCTCTTCAGATATTTGATCATTCTGTTTGATCTTCTAGGACTCAGGGATATATGAATATAACCCAAATAGCTGTGCTTTCTTTCATACATGAAAAAAATATATATCTCCCCAAATTATCTTAAACATCTGGCAACAGGCTGTCAAGGTAGAAAATATTTACCTGACTTGTAATTTACTCTGCCTGAGTGTCCAAAAGCCAGATAACCAGGTTCAGTCAAAACATCTACAGTTTGGGAGTATAAATAGGTTCTGATAAAGAACCTGAATGCACGGGCATAAAGTCCAATTTGTCTCCTGAGAAGATAGCATTTCCTTCTTGGTTTTCAGCCATGTTCTAAAGGCTTAAAAATAATCGACTTCTTAGTAGAGAAGGCATTCCTTTAAGGTTATCTTACTTGGGAGAAAAACACCAGGTTTGTTGAAACCTGGTAATTTCAGCTACAGGACCATAAACTTCATAGTCATGGTCACTGACTATGAAGCTTAACTATGAAATCTTACGAATGTCATATGGCTGAAGTGGCTTTACTATGTCAACGGGAAGACTGAGAAGACTTGTATGATTCAGATGCAGTAGTGGTCACCTATAAGCCAGGCATTAACTACCTACTTGTTCAGGACTGAACTGCACTTCTTTTTCTAGGAATTCAAACAATGAATGCGTTATTTAAAGGACAAAGGTGTGTATTATTGCTCTCATTCTCACTCTCTCTGGCAGTATCTGATCTCATCATCACGCAATCTTTTCTTTTTTTCAAGAGGCCTAAATGTAAGCAGGGAATTAGCCCTGAGTTAGGTTGGATGGAACAGAGAAGAGGAAATTCTGGCACAAGCATTGCTTTAAAGAACATAATTAATGCTTATTAAGAACACGCTGTATATCGCCCTGGCTGGTGTGGCTCAGCTGGTTGGGTATCATTCCACACAGTACAAGGTTGCCAGTTTAGTTCCCAGTCAGGGCATATACCTTGGCTGCAGGCTGAGTCCCCAGTCAGGGCACATACAAGAGGCAGCTGATCAATGTTTCTCTCCCTCCCTACATCCCTTACTTCTCTCTAAAAATAAGTAAAGAACATACTCTTTCAAGAACATGCCATATAAAGAACTATTATAATAAATCAGCATGCAAGTTACCTAAACCAAGAAAAAAGGAAATTGCAAGAAAATGAAAAAAAAATTGCATATACTTAACTGAAAAATGAATAGATAGGACTGGCTTTAAGTAGAGCCTTCCTGATCTGGTAACTGTGTAAGACCAGGAACAGATTTTTTCCCCACTCATCCAATTTATGATGCTGCCACAGTCTTAGCAACCTTTACCACTAGTTTCAAGACAATTACCAGTTGTCCTTGTGTCTCCAAGAAGAAGGAAGATATTGTTCCCCAACATCACGAGAATTCCTGAGATTTGTTTTAATTGTATCAGTTTAGAGTACAGGTCATCCTCAAACCCTAGATTATATGGGGCTACCCTACAGCTGGGGATTTGGTCAATTCCACAAAACAGCATGACTGAGAATGGATGGAGGGGTGACCAAACTGAAAATAAGGACAGTGATAAGAAAAGTATGGGTGACTACGCCAACTAGACAACCAGAAGAAATGGAAGTCTTAGAAACACAACTTACCCAGACTGAATCAAGAAGAAATAGAAAATTTGAACAAATTAGTGGTAAGGAAATTGAATCAATAATCAAAAATCTGCCAGTGATCTGGCCTTTAACAGAAATCTAAACAACAAAACAAAGAAACAAGTAAAATATAACAAAAGACACTGAAATAGAGGACAGGTAATCTGTGACCAGAGGGGAGAGGGAAGGGAATTTCAGGGGAGAAGGGAAGGTTTACAGGAACAAATATAGAGGACACATGGACAAAACTGGGGGGGTTGGAAAGAGGAGGGAGGAGGGGAGGAATGGGTGGGTGGGTTGGAATGGGAATAAAGGATAGAAACTGTACTGAATAAACTAAAATTAAAAAATTTAAAAAAATAAAGCAACAAAAAAATAAATAAAAATAATAAATAAATAAATAAAAATCTGCCAGTGAAAAAAAGCCCAGGATCAAATGGCTTCATTGGTAAATTTTACCAAACATTTAAAAAATAATGAACAACAGTCCTTCTCCAACTTTAAAAAAAAAAAATACTGAAGAAGAGAGAACACTCCAAACTCATTACACGGAGGCCAGAATGATCCCGATACCGTTACTGGCCAGCTTCCACACCGGGCCCTGGCAGGGTCTGGGACCATTTGCGTGTCAGGAGACCTCCAGGTTTCTGATTTGCCCAGGAAAAATGTCAAAGACAAATTGGAATGAGAACAAAGTATTTTTTTTTTGTATTTTTGTTTGTTTTTTGTTCTTCCCAGTATAGAAAAAGAAAGAGGCTAGGGCACAGTGGCCACTGTGAAAGAATCTAAAAGTATGCATCTGTGTGGATGTGGGCCAGCTCATGAGTGAGTTGGGCACATGGTCAGTTAGTTTTAGGGATTCTGTCTTTCCAAAGCAGGGGTTGTCTCCAGGCTTTGTGGTGTGGCCCCAAATTCTCACTCTGCCTTTTCTGGATGGGAGGGGGTCATGTTCCTAGTATAGTGTTCTGGCCCACCTTATACTTGTGGTGTCAATTTTTATCATAATGATGGTATAAGGAGCTCTGGGGTCATTCTCTGGTCCATTTGTCCTCCATCTTGGATTAGTCTATATCTGGCTGGTTTTCGTTATCTACCGCCCTGATTCTGGTGATTTAAACCATTTGCTCTGAGGTATGTTTGGTCAGGGAAGACAAGGTCTTCTGATTTATTAGCTATTAATTTCTCAACTATTATGCTCATTTGTCCAACTGCTTGTCTCAGTTTCCTCATTCCACTCACCAGGGACTTTTTCCAGTTTCTTACCAACCTGCCTCGATGTCAAAGACAGACCAAAATACTGCCAGAAAAGAGAACTACTGACTAATACACTGATGAACAAAGATTTAATATTTCTCAATAAAATGCTGAGTTTTAAGGCGTTTGTGATTTGCCCAATAGGTAAGTGGCAGAAATAGCATCAAAATTAATGGAGCAGACTCCCAACTCCTTGATAATCTTTATAATTCCTAAAGGCCTGCTGGTAAACCGATTCAGTTTAGCCAAAATTCATTCTCCCTGATACTGTGGACTCAGTCCAAGAGAGAAAACAAGCATTCATAAATTATAACAGCTGCTGCTCCCACTCTAACTAGCTCTTCAATAACCAACTCTGCATATTGACGTTATTGCTATAAAAGGGGTAAGCACCCCTCCAGGTACTGGCCCAATTTTGTGCTTCTTTTTAAAGAAATAAACACTGCTTAAAGGTTATTACTTAATATAAGTAATGTTTTCTTTTCAGATAAAATTCCCACTAGCACAAACTTCCTTTCAGGTGACTTCCCTAAACACGAATGAGTACAAAACTCCTAAGTGCAGTACCTGCAAAGTAACCTCCTGAAAAGCAAATGATAGAGAAACCTCACCACTGACGCGAACAATAACAAGCATGGGCTGAGGTTTTTCTTTGCTTCCATTAGTTTTTCCATATGGTAGAAGAAACATACATGTATTCCAGCATTATATCTAAGAAAACCTTTTGAAGTCAAGATTCTTTATTTCTTATCAAGGCAAACAGCAGCTGATGTAATATATATGTAAATGATTGATAGATTAGTTCTAAATCCTCTGTAGGGAACTGAGGTCACCTTTTTATATGGAAATAAACGTATTTTCTAGGGAGAGAAAGCCAGCTTGATTCTGGCTGTGGAGGCACTGGAAGGAGACTTTGATCCCAGTGTCGGGGGTGGGGGGCGGGGGGGGGGGAAGAATTATGGTGCATCCCATAAAGACCCCAATCAGCCTTGAAAGGAGGAGCCTCATTTACAATTGCTGCCTGAGAGCCCGCACACAAAAGTGTCAGTCTGGGTGACTAAGGAGGTGGCCTCTAAACCGCTCCTCAGCAGGTGGCAAAAGACATCACCTCATCCATTTGCAAATTAATGAGATTGGAGGAGTGCTCCACTTACATATAGGCAGTCTGACTTTTCCTCCCCAGTTCTCATGAAAACAGTGACTATTATTGGAGGGACAATGAAGAAGGTCATGGGAAGGGCAATTACAAACAGCCACAAAAGGCAGAGCAATACAATGAAAGTAAAGCTATAAAATAGAATATCACTTGCTATTTCCAGGTTTGTTTCTTAACAGTTTAGGCTATTTTTAGCTTATGTTTTATGTTGTCACTGTAGTTAATTCTTTGAAGAATGAAATTAGAGTGCATTCATTGGATAAAACTATGTAATGAAGCACCTATGCCTTCATTGTTTAGAGACTGAAAGAGCTCAAATCAAGCATGAAAGTGCAGGAGACAATGTGTCCTCAAGGAGTGTCACATAGCTAAGGGAGACCAAATCCAAACAGCCTTCCTGAAATGGGTCTCCAAGCTTCCTTCCCATTGTTCCATCCTGGGACCAGGGAAACTGGTCTTTATCATGCAAAGTTCTTCCCAGCCTCTCTGGAATGATCCTCGCCTTTCTTTTCCCTCCCAACATTGTCCCTTTGGTGAGGCAGCTCCAAACTTGTGGACAAATGAAAGGCCTCTGAGTCACCAGCAGGCATCTGTATTTGCAGAGAGAACATCACTCAGTCCCCGACCCTTTTTGGTATATAATTAAAATCTGATTATCAAAGATAATAACACAAGACTGTAAGTTAGTGGACACTATTTTCCCACCAATCATTCGAAGTTATCAATGCAAAAAAAAAAAAGTATTTTGACCCCGAATCACCCTGGGCATATGAGAGTCAGTACGTAAAGTCCCTGGCAAAGTTCTTGGTGCATATGAATTGTTGCCATCACCCCAAATACGGAAATGGTTTCAAAACTATTTATGAGTCATTCACAAAAATCAATCTCATCACTTTAATTAGGCCTAGTCTTCATCAACTACCTTATTCATCAAGCTTGGCTCCAAATACCTGTCTTCTCAAATTAAATTCTTGTTCAAAGTATGAAGATATTCAATTACTGACTCATTGTAGATGTGTTTGTAAATGCCACTGGTAAATTCCAAAAGAATAGCTCAAACATAATTGACAACAAAGGCAATATCAGTTGGTCAATGAATGTGTATATTCCAAGAGAGATTGCTTTGCAAGTTAGCTCACAGCTTAGTATATATATGTTGTTATAGCATAACTTCGAGTGTAGTATTGTTACAGAACAGGCCCAAGGGGGGGTATGATATACTATTACCAAAAGGACCCCCTACTAGGTTCGAATTGTCTGCCGCCAGAGGAAAGACGTGTCTCTCAATGCCAGAGATTTGTGAAAAGGAAAGGAAATGTTTATTTAAAGCTATACAGACTTAAAGTAGTGACCCAATGCCTTTATTAAAATATCAAGTCCTTTAGGATACCCACAGATGCACACAGTTCTTCCTTCTCCCTCTGCCCTAATTTGGGGCACCATATCTCAGGAAAAGAAGTAGATTCAGGTTCCCGGCACCATCAGCTGTGTCCCTGTCAGGATCTCCAGCTTTGGACTCCAGTTAATCCAAAGTCATGTGGCACCTTCTCATGGCCTACTGGCAAGAGTCCTTTCATCCTTCTTCCAGGCAAAGTCTCTCCTGCTTCCTCGGCCATGTGGCCAAAGGAAACACCCCAAAGCTTCGTGGTCCTCTTCTACTGCCACAGCCATGTGGTCCTCACTTTGGCCAAAACCTCGTGCTTCTCTCTCAGCAAAGCTGTGGGGCCCTGCATCCTGGCCAAAGCCGAGTGGTTCTCCCCTATCAAAGCTGCAGGGGTCCCCACTCTGGCAAAACTGCATGGTTCCCCTCCTCTACTGCCACAGCTGAGTGATCCTCCCCTCAATGGCTGCCGTGTCTGGGTTTAAATCCCTGCACCAACCTTCCTCTGTACCCCCATTTCCAACTCCTCCTACAATCAGTTACACCTGCCAGCATTCCTGTATTAATCCAAGTTTACTGGGCTGCCATTGTGAGTTTGGGCAGGTGTATCCCCATGTCATGGAGCGAATCTTCTCCAACCTCTCCCGCAGGTGCTGTAATGAAGGGGCCCTGCCCCCCTGGTTACATCTTGGGTGGAAGTCACTTCCATCCTCCTGGCTCAGAGCATGGCCACAGCTATTTAACATATCTGTGCAACCAGTTAAATGTTATAGATATGTTAAATGACCATGCCAGAGGTTAGCTGCAAAGCTGTTGCTGTATAAAACAGCCCTGCATGTTCCTGCTCCATGTGTCCCTTCCCCCAGCTCACACCTGGGGGGGAAGGGGTGAGGTCATCCTTTATAGCTTTCTCATATTTCCTGGACATCTTGAGTTCTGGAACCCATTCCAAATCCCTATTTGGGGCCCCCCTCTTGGCTGCACCCTGTATCAATATCATGGTTTTGCTAGGCATACTATGATTTTAGTACTAACAGGGCCCAGTTGCTCTTAAACATATACATGATATTATAGGTTAATTGTAATGCACTTGGCAGAAGTCTAGTCAAGGAAAATAAATTTGAAGTTTATCGGATTTAATTTGGAATATTGTAATGATCCCACAAATTTTGGAATATATATTTATAGCTAATAATAATAATTAGCACTTATTCTATTCAATGCTATAACCCAGCTGACATATGCTGAGCAGTAATTCAAAATTATTTATGAGTGTTAAATCATATCTTTTGTACTAGACTACATTAGTTATTTGTAATTATTATACCCATGTTACAGATGGAAAGGAAAAAAAGTCTGCATAACTTAGAGAAATAATGCAACTTGCCAAAAGTTGTTTAGACTCTCTCTGAGAAGAAGAATTCATTTTATGTGAACTCCAACAAGAAATTTATCTGGGGGCTCTCTCTCTCAGCCTTGGCACCATCTTCTTAGAAACCTCTGCACCATGACAGCCAAGTGGAGGAAGAAGCAAATACGCAGACTGCAGCACAGAGAGAAACAGAGA
>CM052549.1:20767442-20786882 GCA_028533065.1 Trachops cirrhosus
AGGAAGGAAGGGAGGGAGCAGAGACAGAGGTCCAAGTGCACTGCTAACTGGCGCACATGTGAAGCCACTGTAGGAGCAGAAATAAGGGAAGCCAGAGGCCAGACACTGGTACAAATCGCTGGACTGCATGCCTGCTGTCTGGAATTTCTTGATGGATCTAGAAGATACATCTGATCCTCGTAACCATCTTTTGAGAGACTGACTCTGCTCTTACAAAAATAGTTTCTTTTGGTCCTTTGCCTTGGACCTGAGACATTCTGGTTCTGTTCTCACTTGTGGCTGAAAGCAAGGTGTACAGTAAATCAACCCTCCTGTCTTAGCTAAAGGAAAAAAAAAGAAACTCATCTGCTGAGATGGACTCCTCATAACAACGGCCCACATTTCATGAACAATAAGTCTAGCAGCCATTTGCTGACAGGGGCTCCTTATGTACTCTGTATACTGAGAAGGACCTTAGACTGAACTCTCAATGTCCTCTGCTACACCTTGCTTGTGTACTCCATCTGACACAACCACTGCATGGAAACCCTGGTTTTACCTTTCCACCAAGGAAATGAGACCTGGCTTGTCCAATCAGAACTGCACAATTAGGACACCTCTTTACATAAAATGAGCCTAACTGAGAACTTGGGTAGAAACTTTTGCTATAAAAGGTGGCCTCCCCTTTGTCATAGTGGAACCCAGTTTAGGTTGCTACCTGAATGTGTCTTCCAGGCTACCATTCCTTTTTGTTCAAATAAATGCTTTTTAATCTTCATTACCATCTAAAATTAATTTTGGTTTATATTTGGTAAGCTATTTCTTTTTTTCTTTTTCTTTTATTGATTCCAGAGAGAGGGGAAGGGAAGGGGAGTGAGAGGGAGAGAAACATTGACATGAGAGAGAATCATTGATTGTTTGCCTCCTGCTTGTGCTCCCTACTGTTGAATGAACCTGCAACCCAGGCATGTGCCCTGATCGGGAATTTAACCCACAACCTTTCACTTTGTGGGACGATGCCCAAACAAGTGAGCCACACCAGCCAGAGCAATTGGTAAGCAATTTAAATACAGGCATTCTGACTCTGGAGTTCAATTTCTTCTTTTTTAAATTTTTACTTATTTTTAGAGAGAGGGGAAAGGAGGAAGAGAGGGAGGAAGAGAAACACCAATGTGTGGTTGACTCTCATATGCCCCCCACTAGGGACCTGGCCCATAACCCAAACACGTGCCCTAAATGGGAATTGAACCTGCAACCCTTTGATTTGCAGACCGGCACTCAATCCATTGAGCCATACCAGCCAGGGGTGGAGTTCAATTTTTTAACCAGCAGGCTATATTGCCTTTTAAAATTTGTAGATAATTTATAATAAGATATTAATATTAATAGAGGGTAAGATGGATAGTCTTATTCCTGTATTCCTTATTTCCTTCCTATAATCTCCTTATAATTTGACTTTCATATATACTTTAGTTCTTTTAAGATTTTTGGATATAAACCAATGATTATATAAATCATTAGTTTAAAAAAGTCTAAGTTAATGTTAATGCATTCTTATGCATTATGCTATATATTTTACTTTTGCATCTTCTGCCAATTACCATTTTATTAGCTAGGCAAATTAAAAGCATTACAATATTTCTAGTTTTTACCAGTACTCATAAAATCTAACAGTCCAGATGAGCTCTGATTAGGATTTTACAAAGCAGAAAGAAGTAAGTCTGAAATACCTTTTGTGTCCTCCACCAGTAAATCCTAATTACATTGACTTGCTCTAAATTCTACATTTTGGGAAAGCAGAGCAGTCCAGAGAAGGGGACCATGCGCGTATCTGATGTCTGACAGCCTGTGTGTTCAAGTTTGGATTCTATCACTTGCTACTGTACTTGTTTGCCTCTTCTTTCTAATCTTAATATGATTCTAGTATCACTTCCATTTGATGTTATTGTGAAGAGTAAATTAAATTTGTGTAAATTTCTGGTAGAATATTTTAAATGGGAATTATTAGTCCCCTGTGCTGGGGTGGCTGGAGTTGGGAGAGTATTGGAAGGGAGTGTCTGGGTTTTTCTTTTCCAGTAAAAGATTGGGCTGGAAATTACAACCCAAGGAAAATACAATTTCCTTCATGTTATCCTGTTTGTACTGTGTTTTTCATATGCCTTTGTAGTCTACAATATCTCCCATGAGATTAATTTAATGCACTTTTACCAGCTCTTCCATATCAATAACAAAGACATTAAATACAACCAGATGTAAGCATCTCTCCCAAGGTGTCCTGGCAGCCAGAGCAAACAGCTCCCTTGCTCCATCTCCAGTTCCCTGAGCCAGAAAAACTTCTGACAAGATCCCCCTCATAGGGATCAAAACTCAAAGGTCATTCAGTGAATCTAAACATTGAAGACTAAGGAAAGAATTATTCAGAGAATTCCAAAGACTGGCCTCAGGAAATTCTGATTTAGAGCACACCCCGGGTATCACGGTCTCACAGAGCCTCAGGGAAGCCTTGCTGAACATGAAATGTTTGGGAACCACTCATGGTCTCATCACATGGCAGTCTGAGCAGGCAACAGTGTTCGAAAGCAAGAACTTGAAAGTTGCTCTGATTAGTTATACAAGATATTTGTTTCACAGTGGTTTCCTACTCACTATTTATAATTAACAAATAAAAATATTTTCATTTATATAGTTAAGTTAGACATTAGATGAATTACATTTCTGATTCAGGACATAAAATAAGAAAAAGAAGTTTAGTTTATTCCTTCTCATTATTAAATATATATAAAGACATTCTAGAGACACCTTAAATAACTCCCCAAAAGTGTCAGCGAGTGAAGAGCAGAAAACATCCACATCATAGTTTATATTGGCTTGGCATCAAGGGGGTAGTATTTTTATATTATTTTTATTTTCAGGTTAGTGTCACAATATCCGCTAGGTTAAATTCAAAATGATAGTCAATTTTGAAAGAAAGTCAAGTAATTCTTAGTATTAACACAGAGGTCATTTTTCTTCCCAAATGCTATAATAATACAGTTAGCCAAATTTAAAATATCCATATAATTTTTTTCATGATTTTGATTTAGAGTATCTGTTGTATAAATTCTTCTCAATATGTTTCCAGAAACTCAGTTAATTCCCATTCCAATTTACTAGATCCCAATGAGAATCTTCAGTAGGCCCCAACTTATCATTATGTCACTGGAGAATCCATTGGAAAGATTGTTAAGACAACAAGGGATAATGTTTTCTTTTGTTTTGCTTGTTTTCCTGGTATAAGTGTGAGGATTTAATTTTGAATAGCCATGAGAAGATAAACTCTTGACTATATCTTTCTTTAGAAAGGATTAGGAGATACATGTTACAAGTAGTTCAAAGAAATACATTTTAGTAACTATGGTATTTGAGTCATAATTAAAATGAATGTTGACATTATACCCCACAGAACTAGATTTGGGGACAACTTCAATTAAGTCTACAGTTATATTTTGGGAGTTAGTAAGTGAATCAAAAATCAGTTTCAAATAATATTGTATGAATCATCACAAGTCAAAAAAAATTATAGTTGCATCTCTTGGAGGAAAGCAATATAACACAATAATTCATTGTTAGAGTTTTGGGGAAGGTCACAAAGAACTTATCTATTTATTTGTTTCTGCAAGTACTACATTATCAGGGGATATTTAATTCATACACTTATATTAAAGTGCAATGTATATCCTGTACTTTTATTTCCTTTTATGTCACTGTTGTATCAAGTTTAAATTATAAGCTACTTGATAAAGAGAGACCATGTTGTTTAACCTGATGTAAAAGAAAGAAGTACATGGCACTTTAAATATCTTGACTCTGAAATGGATGTTTTTCTACTATGTTTCCATTTAATGGCAAAACCAGTAGAAGTCAAAATAAGAAAGTTTCAAAGTATTTCCAAAAAAAGCTCTGATTCAATTTCTAAAATTATGTAAATGTATACATGCTTTGGACGAGGAGGGTCATGGGAGTAAATGGTTGGGTGTGGATAAGCAAAGGTTCATATATTTTGGGCACAATCTACTCATTGGATGCATGCTTTCTTCAATAAACTGGAAATCTATCATTTTTCTAGAATAGATCATATGTTGGGCCACAAAACAAGTCTTAATAAATTTAAAAGGACTAAAATCATATCAAGCATCTCTTCTGATCACAATTGTATAAAACTGGAAATTAATTACATGAAGAAAATGGGAAAATTCACAGGCATGTGGAGAGTAAACAACATGCTACTGAACAACCAGCAGTGTGTGACTGAACTCTACTCACACTGAACCACGCAAACAAAGGTGAATGTATAATTCTTCACTACAAGTATTGCTTCCATGGTGTAGTACAAAAAAAAGAAATTCTCAATACCTTGGCCATCTTCATATTTTTCTCATAGAGAGCCATATCTAAGTGCTGGACATATATTTAGGCATATACATTAATGATAACCACACTGTGTTGAATATCAGTTGATATCCAAGGCCTAATACTGCTATCAATGTTCTTTATGTTGATTATTTTAACATTGAGGGTCCTTACCCACTGATATAGATTTTTTGTGGTTAAATAAGAATGATGTGACCTATGCCCTGGCCAGGTGTCTCAGCTGGTTGGAGTGCCAACCCATGCACCAAAAGATTGCGGGTTGAATCCCCAATCAGGGCACATACCTAGTTTGTGGGTTCAGTCTCCAGTGAGGGACACACATAGGAGGCAACCAACCAATGTTTCTCTCTCACATCAATGTTCTCTCTATCTCTCTCTCTCTCTCTCTCTCTCTCTCTCCCTCCCTTCCTAAAATTCAATAACCTATTCCTCAGGTGAGGATTAAAATTTTTTAAAAAATGATGCGACCTATAACTCCCATTAACATTGGCCACCCACTATACTTTCCAGTTGCATTGAAAGTTAATGTGATCTTAAATATTCTCATTAAATAATTTTCACAAACTAATAGACATGATCTACTTGATCAAAATATAAATTATTGTTTGAAGATATTCCATACAAAGTTCATCTATTTTTATTAACTACGACCCAGGCCAGTTTTTTGTTGTTGTTGTTCTCAATGGGATATGTTAAAGCACCACTTTGGGAGGTTAACTGAATGTGGTTTGTGATGTGATCATCTGACATCGTGATTTCAACCATATTCATAAACAAGGATATGCGCATAGATGAGGAAATACAATGATTGCTTTGGTTCTTTTCCCAAAACCATCTTGGCAAAGAGACTTTCACACCCCAAAGCTCCACATCTGCAATTGAAAAATAATTAATTTGTTGCCAAGCCATTGTGCATATTCCAGGACACCAGCCAACTTCTAATACTGGCACGATTAAGAGAAAAATAATCGTGATGTTAAATACTGTATTTCCCTGCTGCATTTTGCCAATCAATGATGTCAGTAGTATCCCGTTCTTTAGGAAACTTAATTAAATTCTTTCATTCAGATAATCAACATTTGTGCTTCCAACCACTCTTTAAATAGAATCATTCTTTGTCTGGCAGCTGTGAGAACTTTTTACCCCATCCCCTCACAGAAACAAATGGAGAAAAAACGTTCATTTAGCGTTTAGATAATGAAATCTTGTTTGAGATACATTCACTGGCATGTTGCAGTTTTAACAGTGAAGCCTAATCCTGGGGTCTATTCAAACCAAGTGGGTATCTGAGTCAATGAAGTTTGGTAAAAATGAATTAATTGCCTCAACTGACTACATCAAAATGCCATTCTCTCTTCCAAGCCATATCAGAGTACATACATATTGTGAACAGTTTGGCTTTAAAATTTGAAGATATATTAAACAAAAATCATACATTTTAGATTATGATTAATGTAAAAGGAAGAATTTTAACTATAAATAGACCTCCACACAAATTAGAACCAAGAATTCATTAATTTTACAGCATCTTGGTAGAGCTCTCTTTTGCACGTGCAAAAATTTGACGTTAAAGCAGAGTCTGATTTTTATTTTCAAGTTTGCTCAGCATATCCCTATTATTCAATATAATCATGAATAAACATCAATAAATAGTTGTTTTTCTCTCTCACATATGCACACTTGTGCAAATGTATACACATGCGTTTTCTTCAGGCCATTGAAAACTGAAATACAGCCTTGGCTGATATGGCTCAATGGATTGAGCGCTGGCCTGCAAATCAAAGAATTGGCAGTTCAATTCCCAGTCAGGGCACATGTCTGGGTTGCGGACCAGGACCCCACTGGGGGCCCTGTGAGAGGTAACCACACACTGATGTTTCTCTCCCTCTCTTTCTCCCTCCCTTCCCCTCTCTCTAAAAATAAATAAAATCTTCAAGAAAAAAACACTGTAGAGTGGACATTTTTAGTTGACTAGGCAGCATCTAACCTTAGAGATGTTAGAAAAATTCATGCCCTTTTTTAGTTTTGAATTATTTTATATTAACACAGCTTAAATTAACTGTAACACTAAACTTTTTTGTCTCATATGACCGTCAAGTTTTTGCACTTTGATGTATTTAGAGGAATTTTATTCCAAAAAAGATCTGGACCCATTTTGAATCCAGCTGTTTGACTTTCCCCAAAGCCAAATAATGATGCAGCACCTGCTTAATTATCTTTAAAAACATGCTTTTAGCATATTTGATATTTACTAGTCAAAAGGGAGACTAT
Source organism: Trachops cirrhosus (assembly GCA_028533065.1). Classification (NCBI taxonomy): domain Eukaryota; kingdom Metazoa; phylum Chordata; class Mammalia; order Chiroptera; family Phyllostomidae; genus Trachops; species Trachops cirrhosus. The sequence continues at coordinate 20,774,103 of CM052549.1, forward strand.
GCATCTGAAAAAGACAACAAATAATTATAGATAAAATGTATATTTTGATCAAGTCTCCTTGGTATAAAAATAGGGCACATAAAGCCATGAAATCTATTGCTTATTGAATGCAAAACTCCATTCACTATGATTTAGTTAATTAGAGTTCAGCACACACATTTCTTGGATCTAATTCAAGGTAATGCAAAAAGTCTTGTTCTGAGAGAATAAACCTTCTGTGAATGAATGGATGAATATTTTTCTCAAGCAATGGGATCAACAGTGCTTTTATTTCTTAATGGATTTTCTATTTTTACACTAAAAGTATGCAGTGCTGGGCTCTTTATCATGTGAAAGAGGAAACCAGTTTTCCAATGCCGTTGCTGATGGTGATTCATTTTCCGCCTATTTGGAGCTTTACCCGTGCTTCCCAGCCATTTTGTTTCCAAAATCACTGCTAAACCAATATGCAATCTGCATATGGACAATGTTCGAAATCCTAATACTAGAATTCTTTTCTAAGATAAATATCTCAGTCACTAGAAATATGTAATTTTACCATATCACAGAAATCTTAAGGATATTTTCAACTCACTGAAAATATACGGAACACACACATAATGAATTTCAAAAGGTTTGAACAGATTGTATATATTGTAAATAGAGTAGAATGCCCTTTGTTGAGAGTGAACAGGCATATGTGAGCCTTTAGCCACAGAGAGCCACGTGGGTCACGTTCTCGCAGTAATGACTTTAAAATAAGTAACCCTCCACCCCTATCTGCAGAGGTGCGTGGTAAGTTTTTCTGTGGCAGCTTTACCATTTATCATATTGTTGACACTACATGTGTGGGCCAAAAATTCAATAAAGATTTTTAGTCATAATATATATAAATTACATATTATTTTTCCCTTTGGTTCTCACCAGCAAGTGATTTCTTCTGATAAATTAATAGTAATTAAGGGAGGATAAAGTAAAGGTGTTAGATTAGACTTATAAGCCATGCTTATTTGAAATTCACTCACATCACGCTTTTATAATTATAAAAGCGATAAAGATGGTTAAATATATAAAAGGGAATTAAATCTACTGGGAAGCTTTTCTTCCTGCTCACTAGACCTAGGCATAATGTGCCATTGAAAAGAAATCCTACTGGAAAATCAAAATCACACACTGACTCTAAGCATTTCTATGTTTGGTGCTTGGTTTAGAAGTATAATTATTGTTGTTAAAACAAGAAAGTATTAGTTTTCATTACTCACCTTGGCAAATCAATTTTAAAACAATAATACAAAGCTGGCTGGAGTAAAGGAAGCAGAAACTCACATAGGGCTAGTGAAGGAGTAAATTCGTGCAATCGTTTTGGATCTCATCGAGGTTCACGATTGTAAATGTGCTATATATGCCCAGAGTGAATGAATTACTGTCCTCGTTCTTCACTTCTCTCTGTGTCCACCACACCCTGGGCTCTGTCGCTTTGCCCTTCTCTCACAAGAACTACAGTGAGACTTCTCACTTTCTGACTTTGGGGTTGGCCTTGTCATTTGGTTTAGCCAATGGGATGATATTAGATGTGCGCTTGAATTATGGGGCTTACCTCTTATGCCTCTGCTTTGGTCATAAGAAGAGGGTAGCTGCTGCCCTTTAAACCTGTGCCCCAGAATGAACACAGTTGAAGAAGAACAAAACCCAACCCCTAATGAGGAGCCAAGTCCAGCCTGACGCTTAACTTGGCAGAGCTGTCCAGAGAAACCCACTCTAGAATGAGCCAAGCCCATGTCAACTTACGGATACATGAGAATTAAAAATCTTAGGGTTATAGTCTTTATGGATTATGTGGTTCTTCCTTACACAGCAATAACTGACAAATGAAAAGCCGATGACTCCCTCCCAAAAGTATGTGTCTATTTCTGACATTTCTCTTAAGTCCAGCTCCTACTGCCTACTCAATGTTTCAAATATTTCAAACTTGTCATGTCCAACACGAAAGTCTTGATATATTTAACTGGCTTTCTGATCTAGTGATTGGCAGTGCTTACTTCTATATTCTAGTTGCTAAATTTAAAAAAAAGAGGAGTCATCTTTGTTTTCTTTCTCTCACTCCCTATTTTTAATCTTTCAATAATCCTGGCAGCTTTATCTTCAGGATCTGACAACTTATTATCATTTTCACAGCTATCATTTGTGTTAAACTCACACTATTTCTTTCCATGGTATTGCCATAGTCTCATAAGTGGGCTCTGTGTCTGCTCTTACCCTAAATAATTATAAACTTAACACAGGAGTCAGAGCACTAAGTCAGATGGATATCACTCCTCCACTCTCCTCATGGCACTCCAGCTGGCTCAGAGTATGAGCCACATCCTTCCCGTAACCCAGAGGACCCTCCGTGATTTACCCTTTTTCTCTTCATGTCCTATTACTTCCCCCTCATTCATTTGGCTCCAGCCATACTGGTTTCTTCCCAGTTCCTTCCAGAGATTAGGTACATTCTAAACGACTGAGGCATTTTGAACTTGCTAGCCACTGTGACAGAAGGTATTTTCTCTTTCTTTACATTTTTACCCAAATATCCTCTCATTGAAAAGAGAAAATATCGTCTCAGAGAAAAGCTTTCTCTAGCTGACCCATTTAAAATGACAGAACTTGCTCCTCTTCCTCTCCTCCCCACACACTCTATATCAGCGTCTTCTGCTTTAATTCTCTTGTTTGCTTTGTCTATTTCATTTTCCTATCTTATTTACTATCTATCTCCCCCACAGGAATAAACACTCTTATGAGGGTGGACTTTTGTCTGTTTGGTTCTCAGCTATATCACCAAGTACCCAGAATCGTTTCTAGCATTATAGTAGGCACCCAGAAATATTTTCAATGGATGAATAAATGGCAAGATTTATGAAAAATATTTATATTAAGATTCCAATTAAAATACTATTAGATAATGGATGATTTATTGATGAATAAATATATAGATATCAAAATTAAAACACTGACTTTCCTTCAGTAATGAGAATAGGCAATATTGTGTATTTTTTGGTTTTTCTGATTTTTCAAAATTTTCACAATAAAAAAGTTTACTAACATAAAAAAATAAAAAGCCTTTAACATGTGTCACTTTCTAGGAAGAAGAAAAAAACAAACTCTGCTCTCTTTCTCCAAACCACAGATATTAAAAGGCAAGACAAATTTTGGGTGACATATTTATTTATATATATAGTATAATTCTTATTTGCACTCGTCCTGAGTAAGAGAGATGATCTCAAACTCTAATACTAAAATTGTACACAGAAAAGTGACATCTGTTAAATTCTCCTTTGGAGAAAAACATCAGCTTAAATTACTCAATAACGTCCTCCCTTTTTGAGAGCTTCTGAGCAGCTCGAGAATAAAAGTTTGTAGGGACACTGGCTCCAAACACACAGGCTCCCACAGTGGTTTAGAACAATGCAGAGTTGAGTTTTGAATTGGTTTTATCTGAAATCATATACTGCTAAAATTTTGACCCAAAGTAGACCATTGCTTGCAGTCATAAAAAATATTGATATTAAATGGCAAATTAATGGAGGTAATAATAATTTTGCAAGTTTGTCTCTTAATCCTTTCAACCATTCACATTCATCCCACCAATTTTTTTAATACAGCTCATTCCCTATATAGCTATTTCTTATACTTCAGAAACAATTTTTAAAAAGAAGAAAGAGTATTAAATTCATTTTTAGATTTTCAATTATCAAAAAATATTCTATCTTCACTAAGAATGTGCCATTTGTAAGTGCTTGCAAAGTAGCCTAAAATTTTCTCTTTTCATTTAGCAATAAAATCAAGAAATTATACAATTCACCCAGTTAAGTACAGAATGCGAGGATTAGAATATATGCTGATTTAATCAGTTTTCAGCATGTGCGCACTAGCACACGTTTACGTCCAGTCCACTTCGTAATATACAGAAAATCTTTAGACAATGACAAAACATTTGACCTTTAAGTTAATCTGCTAGTAAATTACAGTACATCAAATGATTAGATTTGTTAAAAGATGGTAAAAATCAACTTTAAACATTATTACTTGATAATATGTAAATACTTTTTAAATGTTAGTAGGAACCTTTTTATTATATAAAAATTAAAATCAAGATTTTTCAAATCTCTAAAAAGGAGAGAGACATAGCTGTAAAAACCTCTTCCTAAAGGAAGACAGTTCATTATCTGAGGTTAAGAAAAACGAACCCCTGGAAAAAGCACTGAAGGGTGAGCTTCTCACACAGTGAGGAGGTGGGGCACCCTTGTGAGGTCACTGTAAGAATCCATTGCTTAGATCTTCACAGATTTACAGCCTGCTGGAGCTGCACAGAGGGGAGGGAAGCAACGCGAGGAGGCAGTAATTGCTCCACACGTTACTTCAGATGCCCAGAGCACATCATTGCACATTGGGTAGGAAGAGAGAGAGAGGAAGAGAGAGAGAGAGAGAGAGAGAGAGAGAGAGAGAGAGAGAGAGGGAGGGGGGAAGGGAGGGAGGGAGAGAGAGAAATTATATATTTGCAATAAATTATTTTCCCAATTGCAGGAAATGGAGAGCCTGAAGAAGGCACTGATTTTTTCTTTTGTTTTTGAATGATAAATATAGTCTTGTGCAATTGCCCTTATAGGTGGGTTCCTTTGCCTGCCATCTAATGTAAGTCATGTGGGTATCGGAGCATTTTGGAGTAGAGCTGAAAATGTCATGCCACGGTCTGTCTTTTTTGCTCTACAGCAGTGATTTTCAACCAGTGTGTCCTAGCACACTGGTGTGCCACAAGAATTTTTAAAACATGCAATACCTAACCACTGAGTCAGGGTCACTGACCTCTTTTCCCTTATATTGTCAAATAAAAAACATGACAACAGTCAATGCAAAAATAGTGGTTTGGTATAAATGCCCTGTCTTGAACCATGAACATAGAGGTCACATAGTACAGTTGCATCTTATTGGTCACATCACATAGAAGGTTGTATCTAATTGGTTAACTTTTGGTACCCCAAATCCTTATATACAAGTATAGGCACCTGATTTTTTAAAAAGTCACTTTGGAGCAAAAACTGTAAGCAATTACTATTATTATTGTTAGTTTTAAAGATTTTATTTTTATTTTTAGAGAGAGGGAAAGGGAGGGAGAAAGAGAGGGAGAGACCCACTGATGTGAGAGGGAAACATCAATCGGTTGCCTCTCACACACCCCGACTGGGGACCAAACCCACAGCCCAGGCATGTGTCCCGACTGGGAATCAAACCTGCATCATTTTGCCTTGTGGAACCATGCCCAACCAATTGATTTAAATCATTCAATCAAAATGATATCTTTTTTTCATCAGATCAGCAAAAAATATATAACCTACGTTTTGCTGTGCCTCAGAATGTGAGTAATTAATCAGTTTATGTGTGTTATGAGATGAAAATGGTTGAAAATCCCCACCCTACAGGAATCTCTCAAACTGACAGGAGACAACAAACACGGTATTAAAGCCGGAGTCCCTGCTCCTCCTACAAAACTGAAAACAAACAGGCTGCACCCCTACACCGCAGGTGACTCAGACCCACAAAGGAGGAAGCTTCAAAAGCCTCTGCTCTGTTCTCTTTTCACTCTATCAGCAGCAAAGTGATTAGACTGCCCTCCCAATATCCAACACATTCCACACTAAGGGCCTGACCCGGCCTCTGTGCACTGAAGAAGGCGAGGCTCCCACAAAGGGAGAAAGAGAGAAAGGTGATTATGGATCTCAATGAAAACAAGCACAAAAATCACATGGGAATAAAAATAAACCCATTCAAATCAAACTAGATGTCTGTGTATTGACTACTGATTTATTTTCATCACTTCAGACCATTAATCTCTGTGTCATATATATATGTACATGCTACATATACATATATAGTTGCTATATAAGAGGTCTGGCCAGGAAGGATCCAGCCATGTAGTATGAAAAACAGAGACATTTATTGAAGAAGATATAAGATACAAGATACATTGTACATAGGACAATGACACCTCAGTCCCCTTCCAAGTAGTCACCTTGAGACCTCACATAGTTCTTCTAGCGTTTCTTCCACTGTTCAAAACACTCTGCAAAATCCTTTGTTGGAATCGCCATCAGCTGCCCCATCATATTTTCATTCTACCTACTCTGGTAGAGAAGCTAAAAAATATTATAGAAATAAGGAGGAAAAGTGCCTCAAATATAGGTAATTAGAGAGAAAACCAAGTATTAAAGCTGATTGTAAGATATTTGAGGCATGTGAAGTTACAAAGTTTAGTAAGAATGGAAATGCAGGCAAAGATGTATGATTCACCTTGGCAATGCTTTCTCAACCATTGATTTCAAATTAAACAGTGATCATAGTATAACCTTTTGTCTTCTTCAATCTTATTTTGAAATATCTTGCCACTTTCATAACATATTGAGAAAGTTAAAATTTAGCTAAATTGGGTTTTTCAAATTCTGTAGGTGAATGTTAATAATGCCACTCACTACCAAATGTTTACAGTTACTATGTATGGATATCTGTGCCAACAGGCATATTTCTTATATGTGAAGTATGAAAATTTTATCTTTCTTCCTTCAGGGTAGAAAAATACCATCAGCGTAACAATTTCCATGCAACTGGGAACATTCTCTGCTCTGTGGCTGTGATTTGAATTGTCATCTATATTCTGGAGCATTAGCGAATTCCCTATTTCTTGAAACTGGACTATAGAACCTTAACAAGAATCCTCCTTCTCAGCACTGCCTATTTCTGGCTGTGTGGTGAGTCTGCACAGTAACTGCATTTCTCATGTTGCAGAGATTGCACTTTTAAAAAAGAAAATGAGACTTTTTAAATAACTAGACAGCTTAAAGCTAGTTATTTTTCACATACTTTTAATTTTTACCATAAACATTTCCAACGCAGGGCAGAAAAGGATGCCCGTCCATGTATTGATGAAGCCATAGATGCACCACCAGATGTGACTCGGGTCTAAACTCCGTGGTTGAACAGGGCTGCCTTTGTACTTGACATGAAATGCAGATTATCTTCTGGTTTTACTACAATTTTCTTTCCTTCTATTCATAAGTTTTCTATTACCTGCTGGACTATTGTGTTACTAATAGTAACACACAGTTCTTTGTACCGAAGGACCATCCATGAAATAAGCAGCCCTTTATCTGGACACTGAAAAACCTGTTTTTAGAACCAAATAATATTGCTTCCCAAACTGAGAGGGTTTTATCTGGCTGGTAATGGGAGAGATGAAATATGGAGAGAAAAAGGAACATTTATATTCTTTTAAACCTTTGCTTTTTTTTTTAATATCATCAGTTCTTGTTTCTTCCAGTGCATTCTAAAAATATCTTTCCTTTTTTAATTTTAAATTCTGAAAATCATGATCAACAACCTTGGGGGAAATTGGGAAGCAGGAGATAGAGAATCTGTCATCTTACTACTAGATTTCAGGTAAAAAAATGAAGTGATTCATTATATCCATATGTAAGGGCTTTTAATTCTTACATAATCCACAAAAGTAATCATGATTAAAATTATTTTATAATATCAGATCGGTGATATAATATAAATAAACTCAATTTTTACTTATTGATAACACTATTAAAGCATAATGGACTTTTTGTAGTGAAACAAAAATGTATTTGTTAATACTTATTTTCTTTTGGGTAACTCATTCAGACTACTCGGTTGATATTTGGTCACCTATTCTTACAGCAACATAAGCCATTCTGTCTGCTGGGTTCGTTGTCTTCTAAAGTGGTGTTTGACGCCATTGGGGCAGAGGTTTTGGTGGTTAGTGTTACCTGAGTGAAAAGATATCTTGTTCAGGTACCCAACATTAAAAATAAGAGACATATACAGTAAAATGGTGTCATAAATGAGCTGTTCAATGAGAATAGCTCGTTTCTTCATCCACATGGCTACTTTCTTTTTTTCTTTTTCTTTTTTTAGATTACTTTATTGTTCAATTACAGTTGTCTGCATTTTCTCCCCACCCCTCCCCCCCACCCCAGCAAAACCCGCCTCCCTCCCTTGTTTCCACCCTCCCCCACATGGCTACTTTCTAAAGTTGAAATAGAGTCATATAGAAAAACATAAAAATTAGAATACAAATGAGTGCCTCTTGTCGGCAGTCTGAAAATTTAAGTAAACAACAAAAATCAATGTGCTGACATGTACCTTCCCATAGGTAGCAACGTAACATTTACTTAAATCAAAATAATTCTTCAAATTGTATTCATTTTGCCCATTATGAGTCAGTACTTTAATATACAACAGACCTCAACAACAAAAAGAGAATTTAGCATAAATACAACCTCACTCAAATGCATCTGTTTTTCAATTTTATAGTGATGGACAATATTGAGTTGCCAATTCCTGCCTTAAAATAAGCCTTCTCAAAGTGATGTCCAGGGACTTCTGGAAGGTCCCTGAAACTTTTTCAAGGGGTCTATGAGATCAAAACAACTTCATAATAATAATACTAAGATATTATTTTCCGCTTTACATTTGTTTTCTTGTGAGCGCACAGTGAAACAGTCGGGAGACTGCCTGATGCGCAACACTACAACAGAAGCAAATATGAGAGTCCGCTGTCTTTCCTAAATGAGACACTAATGAGATTGGCAAAAACTTAAAACAAGGTTACTCCTCTATTAATGTTTTATGTTGTTTGAAAAATGTTGTTTAATAAAAGTATGTTATGTTTACATGGAATAGGTTGATTATTGCTATTTTAAACAAAGACATATTTTAAATGCCTAGAAATTATGATTTCTAATATGGTGCATATTGATTGATATAAACCACATTTTTTTTTAAAAAAAAAGCTTTTCATGCTCCTTATTTTTATGATTATTTGAGAAACTCTGTCTTAGAACATACTTGGCCTTTATGATAATTTTCTTTCATAAACCTTATAAATTAAAAGAGATACTGAATGCAGACACCAGTTCTGCTTTTTTAACCTGCATTTTTTACCCAGAGCAGTGTAAGTAGTTGCTCAGTAAATACTTATTGATTGAAAGGCAATATTATGATTGGGAAAACAAAACAATGAAAGTTTCCAGAAGCTTGTCAATTAAAAATACTTCCCTTATTGACAATTTCATTAAAATTATATCAGGTTTTCTCTAATCATAGTTTTCCTGATAGTGTGGCAAACTCTAGAAAAGTAATACTCTAAACACTGCTAAAGATAATGTCTGTTGGGCCCAACCGTAGTGCTAGATAATGGCTGGGTGGGAACTTGCATCTTTATTTGATGAGTCCTCTGTCCTTTCCCCAGTGACATCACAGTATAGCTGGTGTAAAGTTGCCGTGGCAATGTTTCAGTATATAAAGACCAGGGCTGCCCAAACAGTAGACACCAGAAATCAAAAGCCATTTTACAGTTCTTCCATATAATTGAGTCACATTTGCTCCTATTCTAATCTGACACATTCTCATTTGGATTAAATCCAATGACTTATAAATTGAGATTGTTTAGTAGATCTAACCTTTTTCAGCTCTCTCAGGATCAGAAACACTTAACACTGAGTTTGTTCTCCTAGACTGGGGTGTAGGTTTCTTTCTTTCCATTACTAATAGATATGTTCTAGCACTTTGAATACCGAAGTAAGTCTCAAATGTTGCCTTGATCTCATAAAAGAAGTCTAAACTAGGGATCCTTTTCTTATATGCTGAAGAGTAATGAAAAACAACGCAGTATTTCCCATTTTGAGACTAGTCAATAATTTTGCCATTCTGTCTGCTAGAAGAAAAAGTATATATTTCTTATTAGCTGGGTACCACCAAGTTTATTATGTTCGACCATAATCCCATCAGATAAATTCAGTCATTAATTGATGTAAGTGTAGGATGGCATTTCCTCCACACAGCGTACTTCTAATTAGAACCTTTAAGTTGAGGTTTTCAACACGTGCAGGGGGTGTGATGAGTAGGAAAAACTCAAGGTAGAAAGCCAGAAAGGCTGCAGGCTGGTCTCACTTTCAGTGCTTACTGCCTACGTGATATTGATAAGTTTAACTATGCTGAGCCCCAGTGTCCTTTCTGTAAAATGGAATAGTAATGTTTCTCTGGAAGGACGGTTAGGTATATGAAAAAAATCCTAGCACACTAACTGGCACACGACAGTTAATTTGTAGTAATTATTATGTACCTAATAAGGTAGATATTTTCATTGCCATTTTACATAAAAATATCTATTAATATAGTAAGTTTAAAGAAACTAGAGGGGATGAGCTAAATTTGCCTCAGAAGTAAAAACACCTGATGGAATGATTGGAATCAAGAACTCAATCCTCTTTTAATGCTACATGTTTGGACCACTCAGATTTGGGGAATTATAAAAGTAAAAATATCTTGTGGAAACCAAAATCCAGTCACGGACTTATGCAGAATTTGGAAGAAGTGTCTGAGCTCATCTCAAGCTACTAAGCAAAAGCAAACACAAAATCAGTTAACTACTACCTTGAGAGATTTCTTAGCTAAGGGCAGGGGTGGGAAGGGCAGAGGAAACACTGGACTTCATGTTAATTTGGACAGATAAATTCTTGAGGGTTTTAGAACCCTATCAGGTAACTCAGCTAAGAAGAAATATCTAATAGTAAACACACACTCTGCTCTGTGGTACAGCCAGTTCCACCAAGGGTAATTTTAGTTAGTGATCTTAGATTTGAACCACTTTTCTTGGCCATAATTTTAGATGAATGGGCAGAGATACAGCAAAGAAAAAAAAGAAAGAGAAAAAGAACAAGAAAATATACAAATATACTTGCCCAAGCTTCGTGGAGCCAGGAAAGCTACTTATCTTATTGTGAACAGAGAGAGAGTGTAGATACCCTAATTAATAGAGAGGTACTCACAGAATACTGTCATGTTTACATACCCAGTCAACTGAGGTTTCATTGAAAGTTACTGAGACATGGGCGGAAGGTGGAAGGATTGAACAAAAAAGAAAAAGAACTCACAGACATGGACAGCAGTGTGGTGATTGTAGGGGTGAAGGGGGAGTAGGTGAGGTGGAAGAGGGTGTAGGGGGGGAGAAATGGTAATGGAAAAAATACAGCAAAAAATGAAAAAAATAAAAAGTTACTGAGACATGGTAATTACACTGCACGTTGATTTCTAGTAATGTGGAACTTTTAGAAATCTAACTTTGTAAAAGGTATATCAAGATCAGTTTACTAAAAAGCTCTTCTAGATCAGATCTTTGTCTAGAGCAATAATTTTCAAACTTTTTCATCTCATGGCACACATAAATTAATTATTAAAATTCTGCAGCACACACAAAATACATTTTTTGCCAATCTGACAAAAAAAGTAGGTATAATTTTGATTTATTCACACTGGATACCTATTGTTATATTGGCTGCTGTCATTTTCTTATTTGACAATCTAAGGGGAAAGAGGTCAGTGCCCCTAACTACACAGTCAGGTATTGCATGTTTTAAAAATTCTTGCAGCACACAGTTGAAAATCATGGGTCTAGAGCAATCTTTATAGATTGATCCTCAAAACCAGAATTTATTCATCCTCTTACTGATGACCATTACTATCAAACGTTGAAATAGTTCTCAGGATGTGCTATTTTAACACAGTGTTCAAACTCTGGATAGCACATTATGGTAGCCCAGATTCTCTAGCTCCAGCTGACATTGCAAAAAATACAGAATTCTTTCTACCCTTATGAAAATAAATTCTTCCCCATTGAACCTTATAGCCACTCCTTCCCCGGGTTAACATACCATCAAAAGCAACTTCTATTTATGTTCTCGGGGATTCTGTCAGTATATATTTAAGGGGAACTTCATTTCCTTTGGAGTATAGGCTACTTCTTACTTGCAAAGGACTGATCTCAGGGTGCTCTAAGAGTTGAATTTTGTTATCCAGGGGTGTCCAAACTTTTGGCATCTCTGGGCCACAATGGAAGAAGAAGAGTTGTCTTGGACCACACATTAAGTACATTGTGACATGTAATCCCCAAAAAATCTCATAATGTTTTAAGTAAATTTATGATTTTGTGTTGGGCCACATTCATAGCCATCCTGGGCCGCATGTGACCTGCAGGCCATAGGTTGGACACCCCTGTTAGGCCTAGGAGCAATGAGTGGGGGCAGTCATGTGTCTTGTGGGAAAACAACATCATCTAGGAAAACATGTTTGAGAAAAGCCATTGCAGGGTTCTCCTCTGGCAGTGAGGAAGGGACTTCTGCTGGCCAGGAGGTTTGGAGAGACTGAGCCAGATTTCAAGATACTCACACTCACTCCTGAACTGTCACTGTGCCCATTTCAGAATCCAACCCTTTCTCCATTAGAACCTGTCTTTGACAGAAGATCTGTTGAGGCTAGGGATTTAATATCCTTTTCATCATACAATAAATTCCTAGGCCTGATGTCCAGCAAGTCTATGCTATGGCTGCAGAAAATAAAAATCTTTTCTACAAACTCCACGCAGGCCCTTTGCCTTTAGAACATGGCATTCAAGTTTGCAGAGAACTGCTCTATACCTATCATTTTCCTCCCAAGTCTCCTGTGCCATTAAAAGCAGTTACTGCCCTTTATCATCGTTAAAAGTATCATTGTCCCATAATGATCAAGTGCTTCATGTACTTGATGTTTAAATGCTTCCTCTCTAATTACACTTCTTCCCAACCACCCACACGTTAAGGTTTGACATAAGTGTGATGCCACTGCATGCCAGAAGTTAACATCACGCCACTGTCACCAGCAAAAGTGTCCTTATTTCTTTTATACAGCTGCGCAATCCACCTTTAAATGTTG
>CM052549.1:20786982-20820968 GCA_028533065.1 Trachops cirrhosus
ATTCAGTACAGTTTCCATCCTTTATTCCCATTCCAGCCCACCCACCCATTCCTCCCCTCCTCCCTCCCCTTTCCAACACCCCCAGTTTTGTCCATGTGTCCTCCATATTTGTTCCTGTAAACCCTTCCCTTCTCCCCTGAAATTCCCTCCCCTCTCCCCTCTGGTCACTGACAACTCTATTTCAGTGTCTTTTGTTATAAGAGTTTGTTTTCAGGAACCACGTTGGTTTTCTAGAAAACACACCCTGAGGCAGGAATTAACTATTAGTAATTTATTTGGAAGTGGAATTCCAGGAAAACAAAGAAAAGAAAAAGGAAATGAAACAATGTGACATGTGAATGCCGTTTTCTGAGAAATTTGTCAGATGCACATGTCTGTTCATGGGAGAAATATATAGAAAGAATGAATGGAGATACTGTGGGTCAGAAAGTTCCACCAAAGGGAGAAAACTAAAGACATTTTATCTGCCCAGGCTCCTCTCATCTCCTGTCATCATTGGGCTAAGTTCTCCCTGATAGTTTTGGGTGCCATCATTCAGTCCCTTTGCTATCAACTTGAAAGATAATTTGATAACTTTTCATGCAACGTTTTTATCCAAGTCCAAAAGTGGTAAAAGATACTAAAGACTCAATGTTCCATTGGTCTCTGAGGGCAAAAACATTTAAGCTAGTAAGGAGCTGGTCATTCATGATAGCTACTAGGTAAAGTGTCACACCTAAGGTTTCAGGAGACAGTTGAGCTAAGGAAATCTGAAAAACTACATAGCACCTACTGCGCTACTGAAATTTGCGAGAGTGACAAATTCAAAAGGCAGGAAACAACAGATATTAAAGTAAAGCCTTTCATATGTAATATTTGAGACCATCCATTGTCTTAAGGTGAATATGCCTGATGACGACCATTAAATACTCCAGCAAGCATTTTGAAAAGTTGACAAGCAGACAGCCATGTAGTTAAGCTTTCCAACCATTTTTTTGAGGGTTGCAAATAGACGTTTGCTCTATATCAAACCTAAAGATCACCTTATAAAATAATGAAGAAAATAAAATGAATGGAATATAAATGAGGCTTCTTAAATCAGTAAAGCCACTCAAGATCTGACCGTTTGACCATGACATTACCTCCTAACATCTTCCAATTACTAAAAGGGGGGTATGAAAAGGAAGAACTTGCTCAGAGCAACAGGAAAGGAAAACAGTGCAGAAAAGGTGATGAAGCCACTATCAAAGGTTGTGCTTGTGTACCATATCAGTGCTTTTCAAATTTTAATGTGCATGCAAATAATCGAAGGATCTTTTAAAATACAGCTTCAGATTCAGTGGTCTTGGAGTGGGATCCAAGTTTCTGTAGCTCTAAAAAGTTCCCAGGTGACATCAATACTAATGATCTGAAGATCATATTTTATAATATTACAAGATAGCATGTAGTATTACCAGCTAGTACAGATGAAACCTAATCCTACAGGAGAAATACTGAGAGAACCTTAACTTTTTTCCACAAAACAGGAGTGCTTTTTTATAGTCTGATAAAGGACAGTTCTCTGAAATAGCATCACTAAATGGACAAACCCAGTCTAAAGGACAGTTCTCTGAAATAGCATCACAAAATGGACAAACACAGTCTGTTACCAGAGTGTGGATGTAGTGCATAGGCAGATGGATTGTCATCAAAATTAAAAATTGTGCTATTACAAGGGCAAGGTAAAGGGAATCTAGAGAAAATTGGGAAACAGCAAAGGAATGAGAGGAATAAACTTCTCCTGGCACCAACACAGGGAGGCTCCTGCCAAATGGATGGTGGCCCCGATTTCCCACAGTCTATGAGGCGGAAGGCAGAGGTGGCGATGGACATGGAAGGAATTTGGGTCTCAGTATTTTTGGGTTATTGGTCAAAGTGGCTGTGATTTCAAAATCACTACAGAGAAATCTCATTCACACCCCATCATGGAAATTAAAGAGATTAGAATTAAGTATTTTGATATAATAACCAGAAGTCTCTCAACTGATTGTCTGGCTAGAATTTTCTGTCAGCCTAGAGATCTTCAAAAAAAGAGAAACACACTGTCAACATTGTGAGTCCAGATCCAAGAAACTGCATGTATGTGAGCTGTGAGTTTGTGTGTATGCACGTGTGTGTGTGTGTGTGTGTGTGTGTGTGTAAGGGCTGGAGATTTTTTTTTTATCAAGATCAACTTTGTCTCTCTTGAAACACTTGCCTAGGGCTATGGGTTGCAGGCTTGAGCAGAAGCTAATATAAAAATGGAAGCAGAAAACATGCAATTCTTCTATTCTCCATTTGCTCTTTGGAGACAAATCCAACTGGATATTTAAAATTAAATTCAGAAAACTGTGTTCCTAGGGAATTTTCAATACTTAAAAAGTAACAACAAAAGTGAGGGAAAACTATAAATTGAGAATAAGGATATTTCATCCCACACAGACAGGATGAGTGGTCTTTATATGGATCTTCAAGATCCATAACACCTAAGACACCTGGAACAGGTCTGCAAGTATTGCAAACCTTAATCTGTGCTTTGTTAAGACCATACTAATAACCTCTTGATAAAAATCATCATGTTGAGTGTTTAACTTCTCGTGTGTCTTTCATTCTGCAGAGAGTTCCTGAGGACTTCTAGATCAGGTCTAGAAAGGGCCCTATGAATAGAATTGCAGAACCCCCTTGAATAACAATCTCTGTGGATTTAATAACTTACAATATAAAAGCACAAACAATAAAAAATGTATTTAAAAAAGTACCTCCAAATTCTGTACCTCCAAACCAGACATACTTTTGACCTTCAAACTATACATAAGATATCATGTCCTTGATATCTTATGGGCACTTCAAACTCAACACATGCAGTGTTGTATGCAATGTCTCATCCTCAAATACTAAAACTTATTTTTTCTTTTCTTTTTTATTTTTAACTGCATTTTTGGTGTCAACAACCCAAGAATCCATAATCAGAAATCAAGAACTTACCATAAGTTTCTTCCTTTCATCTCCTATATCCAAATCTTAAGTGAGTCTTTAAAAAATTTCTCCACTAGCCTAAGAATTTCCATTAGTTAAGGCCTCATTATCTTCCCGTCAGACTATTGCAACAACTTCTTAAATAGGTTACCATCTGTAGCTTCACTCCCTTCCTAAAAAAGATCTAAAAACTGCTACTAATCTGTATTACAAGTCTGATCACACCACCCACCTGGTGATAAGATTTTTATCTACTCCTTATTTTTCATAGAGTCTAACCTCTTTAAGATGGAATGTTGGGTCTCATGTCATTTGTTTACGTAACTAGTCATCTTCCACCAGCCCAAAAATTGTTGGTTCTCCAATAATAAACAGGATATAGATCTCCAAATACATGATGCTCTGTGTCTTCACATACTGTTCTCTTTTCCTGGAATGATTTTGCCTCCTACCTCTTTGAAATGCCTGAAAATCTATACTCATTTTCAAAACTCAGCATAACTATTATTACCTAAAGAAGCTTGTTTTCTCTTCATACTCCCCCAAAACAGATACCTACTTCTCTTCTGTGCTACTTGTATACTTTAGACAGGATTCAGTCATTGCATTTAGCATGTTCTGTGGTAATTTATTTACATACCTATGCTCATTACTTGACCATGACATTGAAGGCAAGTGCTTTGACTAGTCTTTATTCACTCATGCCAAGCACTGTTAACTGAGTCACTTAAGAAACCTATATGTATATATAAATACATAGGCATATATAAGTATATGCCTACTTGCATATAAGAATGAATGAATGAATGAATGAATGAATGAATGAATGAGTATTGATTAAGTCCACTCCAGTTTCAAGCTATCCAAATTCCTTGGGTTCTTCTCCATACCTGGCAAGCATCTTGATCTTCATTTGGCATATTCTTACTCTTCACACACTAAATCAATCTTTGCATGTAGTAACAATAGCAAGATGACTTAGAAACATTAAATAGGATTAAGTAATTGAATATATTTTTTCATGTTTTTTCCCTTGTCCATAAATGAAGTTTAAGTGAAGCTAAGTCAATTATAGCTCCTTTTATAATACATTTCTTGTTTATGCCCATGGAAATCTTTATATCTTCCTTATTTTTTCAACTCTGAAGTAAGAGTTAATAGGTTCTCTTTCCTGCTGCTCACCACTCATCTCAGTTTGGTGTCTTCTAGAACCCTAAACATTTTGTTAGAACAGAATAATAGGGAGGAAACTGTAGTTTATTGAAATGACCAAATTTAAATGGATCACACATAACCCAAGAAAATATCAGAGAGGTATTTTTTTAATTTACATAGGAAAAATGAGCTTAGACTTCTTTCCATATAATAACAGCAGGACTCAACACTAACTACGTATTAGAATCACTATACCCAGATTCCCACCCAGATAAATGATTTATCTTGATTAGGGCTCAGGCATCATTGTAAAATCTGTCCTGTGAGTTTAATGTGCAGTCTGGGAAGAGAACCAACTTTAATATATTTGAAAGATACTACTGGAAATTTATAGAATAAAATATTGGGTAAACAAGCTTTCTCAAATGTCAGGCAGGTAGGGTAGAGAGAAATAATCTTCCAAACATGCACATTTGTGTGCTAAGAAGTGCAATGCCTTTTCACAGATGTTGTCTCTCCTGTCCTGTATTACTGCTGTAGGGTCTTCACTACTTATTCCTTTGCTGATCCTGTGGGTAAACCAGCCAAGTGAAGCAGTGAAAACCTATCTTTACTGGCACGCTTTCTCCTGACAGTTGGTAGATGACAGCCTGAAAGAACTCAGTTGGTAAACTAACCCCTGATGCACGGCACTTTCCAGACACTGCCCAGAAAGAATTCTTTTGGAATGGACAAGATTTAAAGTATTCTAAATTTCCATTTTCGACGACCCTGAGTATCTATTAATATAAAGATAAAATAGATCGTTTCAATGTATGCATATCTTCTCAAACACCTTCAACTTTTTTCACCTATACCTGCGATGGAAGCCTTTAATAACCTGCAAACCAACTGGCCTGTAATTCTGTCTTCCTTCTCTGCTCTTATGCACAGAAAAAAGAAGTTAGAAAAAGAAAAAAGACTAGTACAATTTACATCCTTAAAAATATCTAATCTCCAAAATGATGGATACATATCATTGAAGAATTGACCAAACCCACAGAACATATAACACCAAGAATGAACCCATTACGAGTGATGACAATGCAGAAATGTAGGTACATCTCTTGTTGTAAATGTACCGCCCTGCATGGGGAAGGCTGCGCATGTGTGGGGGCAAGAAGTATTGAGACATCTCGTCACCTCCCCTTCAATTTTTCTGTGAAAGTGAAGCTGCTCTAAAAAACAAAGTCTTAAGAAATCCCCATCCCAAATATGAATTTGACCATGATGTGGGGGTGGAAGGAGAAAAAAGAAGTGAGAAAGGAGATGGAGTGGGAAAGGGACAATGGAGATGGAGGGAGAATCAGAACCTAATGTTGGAGAAGCCTGAGAAATTACAGGTAAAATCTTCATAATTAAGCTGTTTAATGTGTTTGACATAAAAGCCATGGCATCTTAGATAGTACTTTTGCAAGTGGGAAGATGATGAAAGTTCTGAAAATATATACTATTTACTTTTGAAACTTTGTGCTTTAATATCAGCAATTCTTTTACCAAAATCATACTTATCATACTTTTGGAGAATATGCATGTATGTAAGTGTGTTTTCCCAAAAGTCTTAAATTTGAGAAGAATGTACACATTTAGTAATCACTTTCAAGTTATGAATAACTAAGTTTACAAATATTTTGTAAGAAAAAAATAGAGGAAAAGGAATTTCCAGGAAGAAATTGTTTTTGAATGACGAAGCATTATAATTTAATAGACAAAATATTCTACATAAATTAGACCTTCAAATGAACACAGTATTTAGTCTAGTTTCACTATTTAACACCTATTTATTAAGCTCCTACAATATTCCAGGTTTTGGGGATACAGTGGTGGACATGGCAGAGAAAGGCCCTTAACTCATGAAGTTTGCACTGTACTGGGGACAGGTTATGAGAGCCAACAAATAATTTCATAGTGATAATTGTTATAAAAATTCTGAATAAATAATAATTATTACATGAAAATTTCATGTAATTGGTGATAAAAGTTTCACTTTTTTCCAGGATAGAATATTATTGGCACACGGACATCATAATACTTTCTAGCTAGCAAAAGACTGGGACCATTTTATGTTTTGCAAGCATATAGGTTTTAATTTTGTGTTCCTGATAGGTGTTTATTTTTTTCTTCCAATCTAATCCTTACTCAAACACACTATACTATAGCTTCCCTTGTAGGGCAGCACAATTTTACAGCCATGATTTATCACACAGAAAACTCACACACATTCATATATCACTAGGGAAAGGTTGATTTGCATGGTTCAGGGTCTTCAAAAAAAATCTTCCCGAAGAACTTTCTTAAAATAAACTACCGATGCATTGAACATTTAGACTGTTGGCAGGGTGTTGACCTAACCTGAATCACAAATAGGAAAGGCTCCCACGTATCACTTTCAAAATGTAGTATCTATGAAGTAGTTAACAGAAAGCAAGGTAAAAAAAAAATTAAGTACTTATGCAGAGTACTTAAGAACCTAAGCAATGTTGCATCTTATGTGAACATTTGTGTGGCATGCACATGTTGGGAGGAGAGACAAGGAGGAGGTATTAACAGAATAAAGTGGGCACTGTAAGGACGTGGCCATTACTTTCTCAGGGTGAGCTTTTCAAATGCATGCACATTTTCAGTGGAATTAAGGAAACAATTTGCTTAGTATAAAAGATCTTATTTCTGTCTCTTTTCCTCTGAGCCACGTAAAAATAAAGATGAGAGATCTATCTTCACTGCTTACAAAGTTCTACACCTGCTGTTTTCCACTCCCTAAGAAAAAAAAATGGCACGCCATTCAAAATGGGAAATGCCCTAAGAGTAGCTGTTTTAGAACTGGTTGATCATCAAATAGCTTTGTAAAATTCAGGTTTGCACAGTAAATCATAAGTTTTGATATTTAACAGTCAAAAATAAGAATAAAGTGCCATGACAAGTATAGGTCGGTTGCTTGGACATTGTTCTACAAAGCAAAAGTCCACAGGTTCAATACCCAGTCAGAGCACAAGCCTGGGTTGCTGGCCAGTTTCCCGTTGGGACGCTTGTGAGAGGGAACCAATCAATGTTTCTCTCGCACATTGATGTTTCTCTCCCTCCCTTTCCCTTTCCCTTCACCTCTCTCTAAAAATAAACAAAATATTTTTAAAAATAGAAATAATGTTTGCATGCTCTGCTCAAATGATAATTAGTAGAGCCCACCACATGGCAAAGAAATGAAAGAGGGGAAGATTAGAACAGCGTGAAGGAAAATTACTGCTAAAGGGAACGAGGGCTCCAGATGGCCAGGTGGTTACAATGTAAGCCTAGGGGACGATGTGACTTTAACTGTAGAATTGTGCTCCTTAAATTTGCTAGAATATGCAGATCTCAGCGAACACATTGGGAGCATGAGATGTGGTGAAACATGTTTTACTTGTCATTTTCTAGGGAAGCTGTGCAGTGAGTGGGCCACCGAGTAAATGAAATGAGAAAACTGTGCACACTAATCCCAGGATTGCCACAAGACTGTTTTGAACCTTGGCATGCAGAACAGACTTCTGTAAAACATCATTGTTTCCCCCTCTTAACCGACTCGGCCCTGGAGCCCACAAGCAAGGGGAGTGCCAGTGGGCATTTCCTAAACACCGATCCTGATAATGGTGGTTGTGGGAAATAACTGATGTTTAAAAGGAAAGCAATTTAAATGCAAAGTGATATGTAAATGTTGAACGCTCTGGTAGACTCTACTTCTGAAAAGGGAGTAAACATCCGTATATGCTGGAATAGAGCTTCTGCAACAAGGGACTAAACTGAGAGTGAAAAATGGAAAAAGCAGCACCAGACTGGCAGCTCAGGGGAGGGTGTCCTCTCCTCTTGCCTGCGGCTGCCCAAGGGATGTGGCACCTGGGATGTATCTTCCGCACCACACCACTGCGGGGAGGGCAGTGTTCTAAGGGAGCGAGCAGGCGATGACTCAGCTGCCACAGACTGTCACTGTTCTTACTGAGACTTGGTACATTTCTTTGAATGAATATTTTTTCATCTGTTCTGTGCCCTTAGGATGATTTCCAGAGACCTTAAATGATTGTTTTATTTATAATTTGTACCAAATAAATTTGTGTTTCTCTGGGGAGAGGGTTCGCAGGTACCTTACTTGGCCATCCTGGGACTCACAGCTCCTCTGCATTCCACAGCTTGATCTTAGCCAAGGAGCATAAGTACACATCCTGGATGGCATGCCCTTTCCAAGTGTCTCTTCTACCATACAAGGTCAGGAGTATGAGGTGAGAAGAATGGCAGAAAAACTGTTCCTGCGGAATACACATTAATATGCCGATAATGCCCTCGACCAACTGAAGTCTTCCACACAAACTCTGCACATCGGACGCGTATATCCGGAGTCAGGCACAGGAATCAAAACTATTTCTGGGTCGGGCTTTGTCTGTGGAGGCCTGTTTCAACCTCTGGGCTCCTAACACATGTTTTGGCATTAATAACATTTATTTGCATCTGATGACTTTGGGTTTCTTTTGTTTTTTTTTAAATCTGAGTTTCTTTCAAATTAATAAATATATTTTTAAAATGATAAAGCATGTTTGGCTTTTTAATCTTTTTATTCCCCCTTTCAAAAGAACCTTTTCAAAAGATAATAAATGTCAGCCCAGGTGATAGGCATCTCCAGCTGGAATCAATATACATGTGTATTAAGCCACTTGCTGACTATTCATTAAAACAGCAGGTCTCATCCCTGGCAGAATTAAAGTGTTCAAATTGCCAGGAGGAGCTGAGCAGGTCCCAGGTTCTACAGAGTGTTTGTTTAGTCATTAAATGATGTTGACTGCCAAAACTGGTGACCCAATCTTTAGACTGGTAGAGCACTATGTATTTTGCCAGGACATTGCCTACATATTATTTGTGGAAGACATTCATACCAGAAATGACACCGTATGGTTATAAAGGACATCAGTGAAATCACAAAGCAAAAGAAAATTTCAAAATTGGTTCTTAAATGAGCAAGCAGTTCATTAAACTCAAAATCCACAGTTTGAAGACAGTGATGCTACTAAAATGTTATATCAAAATATTGTCTTGAATATAGAAAAATGATTAATATAAGCAATATGGTTTTCAAGAACCATTTCCAAACAGTGAAGGCATGCTGATATATGCCTTTATGTATTTTACCTACCTTTAAGTATTTGTTTCTCAATACCTGTGGAAACCAATATTAGCTGGCAATATACTGATTCCCATTTTTAAAATTATACAATGGCATGTTAGCTGTGCTTCATAGGTCTTTATTTCCAATAGTGCAACAGTGTCCTTTTCATGTTTTCATGTATGTTTTTACTTACTTTAAAAGAAAATTGTGCTATAAAAAAGCTATGAATGTTGGGGTGCATAGATTCTTTTGAATTGGTGTTTCAGGATTCCTAAGTTCACAACAGCACAATTTATAATAGTGAGAGTGTTGGAAGCAACCAACATGCCCATCAGTAAATGAGTGGATCAAAAAAAATTTAAAGAAGTATGGTTCATTTATACAATGGAATACTACACAGCAGAAAGAAATAAGGAGCTCCTACCCTTTGAGACAGCATGGATGGAACTGGAGAGCGTTATGCTAAGTGAAAAAAGCCAGGCAATGAAAGACAAATACCATATGATCTCAGCTCTAAGTGAAACCTAATCTACAAAACAAGCAAGCAAAGTATAACCAGAGGCATTGAAATAAAGAACAAACTGACAGTAACCAGAGGGAACTGGGGAGGGGGTAATAGGGGGAAAAAGGCACAGAGTCGTCAAGGAACATGTATAAAGGACACATGGACAAAGCCAATGGGGGTAGGATAGAGGGTGGGAGGTGGGGATGAGTGGGATGGGGGTGAGTGGTAGGGGGAAAATGGAGACAACTGCACTTGAAAAACAATAAAAAATAAATATAAGAAATAATATTAAAAGCTATTGATATGCTAATGACTGTATAGTATAGTAAAATTTTTTAATTTTCTAAATTTATGCAGAAACATTTTTTTCCATGTCCCCCCATTCACAATACAGACCAGGCAGAGGTCCTGGGCTGAGGTGTATGTGGGGTGGGTTTGCTCTGCCTCCTCTTTCTGCACAGGCAGTATAAGAACACAGCCCGTGGTAAGCACCAGGAGGCCATGTGGAAATATTTTCAATTTCTGAATATTTACTAGTGCATAGAGACACAAGTAACCAGCAATATAAACAGTAAACTGTCAAATATTTACAAATATCATAATAAAAACTATGTAGTTCATAAACATACTTTGTAAACATCTAGAATGTTGAAATGACCCCTTTTTAGCCTCTCAGACTTGTTTGAAGTCTTCATGTACTTTTTAGATCAGCACTATCCAATAGAAATGTAATGTAAGCCATATATGTAATTTTTAATTGTCTGATAAAAAGAGAATAAAAAGGCAAAAGTAACAATTATGTGCCATTTACCTAAAAAGTTTTCCTTTTCATACAAAAATTCAAGTCACTTACAAGCTCAAATCCTGTTAAAAATCATTTTAAAACTTTTGTTATGCACTTAATTCTCACATCACATAATTTACTTTTTATCCTATTTAAATTTTAATTTCCAGTGGATCACTGCATTATTTTTGCTATAAGAATATATCTTACCGAATTTACTGAGTTTGTTGAAAATAGCCCCTTTTATTGACCACTCTAAGTTTTACGTTTTTTTACAGGAACGAAACAGCCTTTTCGTTTCGTTCTGTCCTCGTGGCCTGCAGTTCCCTGCATCACGGCCTTCGTGACATTTCATCCAGTCTCTGTCTTTCCTTTACTGTTCCGGCAGTGGCTCCTCCTCTCAGCTACGCTTCAGCAGAAAGGCTTCATTTCAAATTTCAAAACGTGTTTGCACTTACTTTGTAAGTAAATTAACTCAATAATAATTAAAATAACAATTGGTATTCCATATTATGCACCAATTATGAATTATACAGGCATTAGTGTGTAAAACGTCAAGGAAGCATGCCGCTATTTCTTCTACACTGGTATGTGGGAAGAAGCACTCAAACTGAGACAATTCTCTGACAGTGACTAGGCACACACCCATCAAATAGCCACTTAATGCGATGGTTCCATTAAAATGCCACTTTGTCCAAACAATATAATTGTGTTTGATAGAAAAATATTTTACACTACTTTAGTTTTTTAATACTCACTGAAGGATGTGCTGTTTTTAAAAAATTATTTTTCCCATCACCATTTGACCCTCTTATACCTCCCTTCCCCCTGTAATCGCCACTGTTGTCCATGTCCATGAGTCCTTTTTCTTTTTGCTCAATCCCACCACTCCCTAACCCCTCCCTATAGCTGTCATCCTGTCCTCTATCTATGATTCTGTCCTCTATTATGCTGTTAGTTCAGTTTGTTCATTAGATTCCACACATGAGTGAGATCATATGGTATTTGTCTTTCTCTGACTGGTTTATTTCACTTAGCATCAAGTTCTCCAGGTTCATTCATGCTGTCACAAAGAATAAGATTTTCTTCCTTTTTTACAGCTGAGTAGTATTCCACTGTGTAAATGCTTTTTTAAACTGATTTTAGAGACATAGGATGAGAGGGAGGGAGGGGGGATGGAGGGAGAAACATTGATTGGGTGCCTATTGTATGCATCCCAGCTGAGGATTGAATATACAACCTACATATGTGTCCTGACTGGTAACCAATCCTGTAACTTTCTGGTACACAGGATGATACTCCAACCAACTGATCTACCCAGTGTGGATAACACTACTTCAGTATTTAAATTTAATCTTAAGTAAATTTAAATTACTAGACTTAAAATTTAGTTCCTTATCACTGGTTAGTAGTTGCTACAGTTCTAGATAAATGTTCACCAGATCTTACTAATTAATATCAGTTAATTGCTGCACTGAGATACTCCTAATATTCATTAAGCAATTCCTCTACGCAAGCTCTAAAGGATTTTATTTATCCACAAGCAGCATTGCTATCAGAACTGGCAACTGCCAAAGCTCTGGGGCAGGTGCACACGTTGGAGCTTGTAGGAAAGTCTGGGAAGGAGGCATATCAAGCTGTGAATGTGGAACCACAAGATGTTGCTGCTGGAGACGCCTATGAAAAGCTCTTGCATTTGTGCAGCTACTGCTGCTGTTGGTCAGTAGCCAAAGGTGTGGTAATGGGGTCTGGAGGGCCCTGCTGGTCCTCAGTGCCAGCGATCAGGATGATACATAGAGGACAGTGAGCACAAGCCAGAACCTGCCATCATGTCTGTGTTGATGACCGCATCCCACCACACCAGCCTTTAGAGAGCAATGACTCCTGCTTCACTTCCACCTGCCACACAGCTTTCTCCTTGGGTGGATTCTAGCCCAGGGCTGCAGAAGGAAAGGGGTCACAAGCAGTGTAATTTTAGCTTAACCAAGTTGACACAGTGAAAGACAGAATATATCACGATTCTTTTCCAAATTGCTGTTGGAAAAGACAAAGTTCAAGTTTCAACTATGGTCCTGGGAATAGAGTGAATACTGACTTTTTGACAGGACATCTACATAGGAGCACATGTTTTATAGCCCCTACCTTGAAAAAGACTTACAGTTATGCTTTCTTTCAGTGTATATATGATTTTAGTCATCACTTGTCAATCTTTGAGAAGGTTCTGCCTGCAGGACAGATAAATCAGAGAAGAGATATTTTAAAATAATACAACACTCCCTTGGTTACAACACTATTATTGAAAGAACAAGACTGCCTATTATGCATAATCATTGTATTTATTGCAAAACAAATTTTATCTTCTCAAAGACAAATAGAAGTCACTTGTACTTTTATGAGTAATACAAAATGCTGAAGTATTATTAATAGATCTAGGAAAGTAATGGAAATATGGGCTCTAAAGAAAAGATTATATGTAAGAACTGGTTCATACTTATCCACAGAGG
Source organism: Trachops cirrhosus (assembly GCA_028533065.1). Lineage (NCBI taxonomy): Eukaryota > Metazoa > Chordata > Mammalia > Chiroptera > Phyllostomidae > Trachops > Trachops cirrhosus. The sequence goes on from CM052549.1 coordinate 20,800,068, forward strand.
CACCTGACCTATTAGGATTGACACACTTCTCAGAACGAGATAAGTGCATCACTAGAGACCAGACTTCTTAGTGATTGTCTAATAGCATGTGTTCTGTCACAGAAATGCGATTTCAGGGAAATGACTCTGAAGGCTACTTTAAAGATTTGAAAGCTGCTGTGGACGTTTTAAATGGTCAGGGGATTAGAAAAGCTCATGCATGGATTCAGGGGAGGTAAGAATTTTGTGTCCATTCTGTTCTTTGGAGAAACAGTCGATACACGAAAGATTCTTTGGATTAACCATCAAGTGGGGTAAAAATACAATCTTTGTTTTTGGTGAAAATTCTTGTGGCAAAACTTTACTCTTATTGGTAAACTAACTTTGAAATAGATGAATAGGAAAGAAGGCCTTTTCTGTTTTGTTGTTGTTCTGTTTTAATATTATTACTTTTGGTGGTTTTGTCTGAGGAAAACAGTGACTGCCACCAGAAAGACAGCTCTAGAGGGTCAATGCCAAGCAAGGGGAAAGGAAAGTGTTCAAAGATGAAAGGGTGTAGATCTCTTCACCCCTACCTGTTGCTAATATCTCCATACCCTCTAGGCTAGCCACCAGAATGCACTTCCTGGTATACCAAGGGCAACTCCTAGGACACCCCAAAGGATGATTCTAGTGGTGAGCAGCAGGTACCAGGGCTTTTCCCTGGTGAAACACCGAGAGCTGTCATTCTTTGACACAGAATGCCTCCATAAAAAGACAGTGTGCTCAACCTTCCTGTACAGAAGCAGAATGAGACTACTCAGCATTAAGCATGAGCTATTTCTTATGGAAAAGGAAGGATTGCTCAGAGCATAAAGCCAAGAATGTAGAGGAAGGAACCAAAAGCCACAGAAACCCCCATCCAGGGAGAATTTGATCCTAACTAGAACTGTCAGAAGACACCTAGCTAGATTTCAGAATTTCCTGGAACTAGTGACTGCTATGTGCCTCACACCGCACCCACCCTATTGAACAGCCCTATCTACTATGATTATTTTATCTCTGTCCTGTCCTGCCACTGTATGTTGGGTGGATGAAAGGCAATTAACTTGTTTCTTTAGTTCACACACTTGACTCACCCTCACCTAGAACTGATTTGAATATCAAGATTCCAGACCTCAAACCTGAGCCTAGTTTCATAATGGGCTGGAAATTTGGGGAGTCTTGGGAATAAGGAAGAATACTTTCTGGTTGGTGTTAATTAAACAAGGAGGCCATTAGGTCTAGGTGGCTCTAGTACCTTGGCAGCCTATATGAGCAAATCAAACCCAAGCTAGCAAATCCCATAAGGTTAAGAACTTGGAACCTAAGGATAATCAGTCACAAACAACCAACTAGGCTTTTCCAAATAAGACAAGTATTTAAGCTACAGTCAATCAAATAATTTTTTTTCTTTGTTTCCTTGCCTTCCTATAAAAGTCTTACCCCTAGCATCTGTCAGTAGAGCACTTCTAACCACGTCCTATTTGTCCCTGCCCAATTTGAGTGGATTTTTGTTCAAATAAACTTTTAAAACTTTTAACACTATGAAGATTATGATTATTTTGGGTATGTTGGATGGAGAAAGGGCATTTAAGAGGCTGTCGCAATATAGTATTAAAAATACATTATTCTCTATGTTAGGGAAATGTCAGTTGACTTAGAAGTAAATGGATTCAAGACATATATAGGACATAGAATTAGCAAGTTTTGAAGACTAGTCAAAAGTAAGGATTAAGAGAAAGGCAACATTTTAGAATGACTCTATTTTAAAGTTCATACCTTGCAAACCTAAGGGGATAGTGATCTCATTTGCTGATATATGGGAGGAAGAAGAGAGTTGCGAGGGGTGGGGATGAGAGTTCAATTTTAAACATTGAATTTAAGGTGCTTATGGAAGATTCAAGCAAAGAAGATGATTACATACCATCAATAAATAAGATAACAGGCCCAAAATGTTAAGCACACATTAAAAAAACAGAGGCTTAATTATAGTTTTGGTTTTCCCAAAACTGGAATCTTAAACCAGTCAATCAGGAATTGCCTGATCAGCACTCTGCCTCACTAGGTAATCTGCCTGATAGGCCTCTGCCAGCCCCTGAAGGAAAGTAACTACCGAATGCATTTTGGACCTACTGCAACTTTCTCGTTCTTGCTTCCTTCAGCATATGAACATCTTTCATTTTGCACAGCTCCTCGGAGCTTCTTTCCATCTGCTAGATCAGATGCTACGTGGCTCAAATTGATTTTTGCTCAAATAAACTTTAAGAAATTTTAATATTCCTCGGTTTGTCTTTTAATACACTGGTTTAAAGGTCAGAAGAGATCTGAGCTGCCGATATGAATTTTTAACCAAAGTCTTCTAATAACTGGAACCACTGGAATGGATAGTAGAGCCTAGAGGTAGTGTGCAGCACGAGAGAACCAAGCCTACAGGTGAACCGCGATAAACACTAGGACTTAAGAGTAAGAAGTGCAAGAGAAGAAAACAACACTAATAGAAAGAAGCAGCCAAAGAATTAATTGGCAAGTCATAGGTTGAGACAATGTGGAAGGTAAGAGTGTTCTTTGAAAGTGAAAAGGCCAGGTCCCTTACTCCTTGAGTAAGAGGGGAAGATAAAAATCAAAGCAAGGATAGAGGGAACAACATTAAAAAAGAAAGACAAATAAATTTTCTTTGGTAATACAATAAAAGAATAGAATGGAAGAGGTGCAGGGAAATGGATCTAATAGTTTCTATTGTCTCCAAAAAATGGGAGTAATTATTATATTTTACAATAAAGAGAATGTCAGCAATGGGAAGGGGGAGGTAAAGTTGAGGAAAGAACAGATAATTCGACAGCTTTTACATAGAACTGGAAAGAGAGCCAACCACCTGGAAAATTTAAAAGGACAGTTGGCGAGCATCTGAGACTTTCATTAAGTTTGGGGGCCATAAATATATAAATTCACCTAGAGTGAGAGCTGTTGGTTACGTATAGATAAAGGCAGGGTGCGGGAAACTTGAGGGTAGTTTCAGAGGACTTCAGAGGACAGCTACACGCTTAGGTGCGTAGGCTCTGGAATCTGAATTTTGGGTTTCATAACCTAGTTCTAAACTGTCCAGTTGTGTCACCTCAAGCAAGAATTTTAACCTTATTTTCCTTCAGTTTTCTTCATATGTACAATGAGGATAAAACAGTACCAAACATGGAGTTGTGAAGATAAAACTAGAAAGTACATGTAAAGAGATTAAAATAGTGTTAAGTATGTAGCAAGAGCTCAGAAATGTTGGCTATGACATGAGTATTGTTATTAAACTTAGTATTAGTTTTAGAATGGTATTATTACTATCTGTGGAAAAAGAATGAGTCAAGAGATAGGCCATACAATCCAACCTTGGAAAGATGGGAAGTTACTATGAAAAGTGCTGATGATTTTAGGCAAAGGAAGGTTTCAGTGGAAATGGGGTTCAGTCCAGAGCTCAGGATTAGATGGAGTTTGAAGAGCTAGCTGAATAACTAGGCTTGATGGAAAGACAGGGAGTTGTGGTCAGATAGCTAGGGATACAAATCGATTATATAAAAATAAACTGTTTCCAAGGGCTGGCAATGTCTAGTGCGGCACGAGGCGAGAGCAGCTGAATGGAAGAAAAAGGGAAGGGTAGTGGCAGCAGAGACGTGGAAAGTGCTGGGTGCAGCAGCTACACAGGCTCTGCAGCCCCCGAGGAGGATTCTGGGATTTGGGTGCATTTGATCAAAGGAGAGCATGCAAACATATTTTCTCTATGAAATCAAATTGGATGTGTTTTTAGCATATAATATCATCCTAAAATTTAGTATAATTTTAATAATTAATACAATCATGCACTGGGATTAACATGTTTTATTAGAGAGATACTTCATAAACATTGTATGGATTCTAAATTTTTAATTACTCCATTTCTCTACTCAGCCTATTAAGAATGCTTTTAAATCCTTGAGATAGGAATCTCTAGCCTGGGCTAATAATTCCTTGCCATGTTTAGCTTTTATGGTCAGAAGTTTCTTCTGCCTACTTTTGTTTATTCAACACATATTTATTATCAGCTTATCATGTGTCAACCTGATTGCAGGTGCTAGGTCTATAGCAGAGAACAACCCAGAAAGGTCTGTCCTTTTGGAACTTTGGTTTCGGCAGGGGGGAGAGATACAATCATAAACATAATAAATAAGTATATGACCTTTTAGAAGCTGTAAATGCTATGAAAAAGGAACATGGAACAGAGTAGGAATCCAGATGACAGGGTGAGTGGGTGAGTGCGTGAGAAGATGCCATTTGAGCAGACACCTGAGGAAGTTCTTACAGACTTCTGAAGAAAACCCAGCTAATTACATGGTCCTGTGCTTTATTGATGTATTTTTTATTCTTGACTTTTTATGTCTTACTTTAATTCATACTATAATTCATACTATAATCTTGATATGATCAGCATATTAAAATAAAGAATGTTGATTAAATGCCCCTTTAACTTAAATAGTTAGAAATAGCTTATATAGACAAGCTCATATGTGGAATAACTCAAAACTCATTTTTTTCCATTTACTTTCCTATTGAACTCCAGAAGAAAATAATTATTGAACTTGCAAACTAAAGAGCATTCTCGATCTTTTGACATAAAATTTAAATAAAACCGTATTATCTTAAAGATGAATTTCATGTGAATCAAAACCTAGACTCCTAGTTTTGCTGACAAGAAACTTGCTAATTTATAATATTTTAGCCACTTGTTTTAAAATGTTATATCTGAAATATGCAGTAAAATTCAAACACTTGTTTCGTATTTAATTTTTCTTTTTTTCTTACTTACATGTTTAGCAGATACTATTGATATTTAGAAGCTGAAAACCACTATGACATATGCTATAAGAGCTGTAGAATTTATAACAAGAAAGAATGTAATTTTAAAAATAAAATATTTGATAAGAAACACACATATTCTTATCATCTAAAGTAATGTTATAAGTATTTATTGCATACTTCCTGGCTCTGATTCTAATTTTAGCTAATTAATTAAAATCAGTAGAAGCATATCCATATATCTTTGATGTCTTCCCAATTACATTATTTTATTTCCCTCTTCTTTTTATTTTTAGCTCTTTTTCCTTCTGTTCCAGTCCCTGTGAGTTCAGATTACATAAGCACAAGTAACCCTTGTTTATCTGTAAAAATGAGAGCACAGCATCCACAGCCTCTGCAGGCTGTTCTCTTCACTTTCATTTCAGACCACTGCTCTTCATCTATTATCCAATAAATAAATTAATAATACACAAAGGTAACAAAGCTTACACGACACCATTTAAAGTACATTAGAATGATGTCGCTCCTATTTCACAAACAGAATTTCTATCCAAAGCACAAGCAAAATCATCATGTTTGATTAACAGGTTAAATTGTTATTGAATATTCCAGAATACACGTGACCATCATTTTTTTAAATGTGAGCATATCATACTCTTGCATGCTAATCAAAAGATTTTGCTCATTCATTTATGAAAGGATGTTCATTTTAGCATTGCTTGTGATATGGAAACAACTTAATGCCTAGCCATAAAGTCTGACTTAAATAAATTTTGACACAGCATACACTGGAAAAACATAGTTATTAAAGTAAGGCAGAGGTTTGTGTGTGACTTCTCAAAAGTTTCTGTTGTACATTGTTAAGTAAAATCTATTTACCAGTATTCATGATCACCTAGGTTTATCATGACATCAGTTTTTTTTAACTTTGAAAACCAATAGGAATATAACTTCTTCCCCAAAGAACTAATATTTGGTGCAATACCACATATTGATAATTATTTGATATCTAATTTTATTATGTGCTAAACTCTCACTGAAATTGAGTCTATTTCTTACTACTACATCCTGTTCTTTTTTAATATCTCAAAAAAAAACAGAGAAAACTGTTTTAAGTACTGTACTTCTCCAAATGAACTTTTAAGTCAAACTGTCAAAGTATAATAAAAAATTGGGGTTGGGAATTCAGAGCACTTTTCATTTATAAATTAATTTGGAGAGATCTGACACATTTACAAGGAGTTCTTCAATCCAAGAATAAGCAATGTATTTATGTTTAGTCAAGCTTTTTAAAGTAAAAGTCAATAGAGTTATTTTTTTAATTCAGATTCCTTAAAGATTGTGTCAAATTATTTCAATATATTTTATATTTTGATTTGTTATTTGTAATGAGATATCTTCTTATAATTTCTAATGCATTGTTTCATTGACAAAAATGAATGCTATTAATTTTATATCAACTTTGTAATCAGAAATGTTAGTAGAATATCTTATATGTCATACCATTTCTCATTTAGAACTAATTCTTTGATTTTTCAGGTAAATGTTATGTCTATTTCAAATAACAATTTTGCCACCTTCTTTCCTATACTTACACTTTGACTTTCTCTAGTGCAATCTTATTTATTAGAATTTATTGAATGATATTAAACACAATGGCAGTGAATGGCATTTATTCTTCTAGACTTGAATAGAAATAAAAGTATTTCTTCATTATTGAGAATGATATGGTTTTTAGTTTAAAATATTCTATTTCATTTTGATTATGTATGTATGGTTTCTTCTTTTAAATACATAAAGAATGAATGTAATTTTTTTCAAACACCTTTTCACCATCTCTTGGCATGAATGTGGTTTTCTCCAATCAGCATGTTAAATGGTTATTTAAAGACAGTAATATTGAACAGTGATTTTTCTCATATAAATTCTCATGGACTTAATACCTTATTACTTTAATGTGATTATTTCGTGTACTGATATGTTATTTATGATTCTGTGATGACATTTGTGAGTCTGTTCTCTAATTTTCTTTTATTGTATTTTTTGTACTTTATATTAATATTATGCTGTCTATAAAAAGGAAGTATGTTTTTCTGTATATTCTGTGTTTTTAAAGATCTTAAAACCATCAAAGTGTGTGTTAAAAAATGATAGACTTCAATAAATCATCTGGGACTGGAAACTTAAAGTAACTATGGCAATTTCACTTTATGCCATCTATTTTAATTTGTTAAACTTTTGTATCTCTTTTTCTGTATCAGTTTTTTCCTAATTAACTCTAATTATTTATTAGAATTAACATTATAGTATATATATGACAGTTCCATTATAGTAAAGGTACTCTGCCCTTTTATTGAAAAGCTGGCTTTTCAGTTTATACCTTATTTCTAATGAATAAAGTACTGTATGTGTTAATTAAGCTTTTATCTAAAATTCAGCACAGGAAGATGAGCTGTTGATGGCAGGAGTATCAAAGTAAGCTTCCTGGCTCACTGAAGCCTATTCCCTTCGTTGAATAATTACTCTGTGTTAGACACAAGAGATAACAAGAAAAATAAATTTTGGTCCTTGTAATTAAAAAGATCACAGCCTAACTGGTGTGGGAGGATTACCTAAATCAATAATTATTTGGAGTAGACTATTGTTTATCATCAACATTCAATTGTTGTGCAGAGAGGGTTGCTCATTTAGCCTGTGGACTATGGTTATAGCAACCATTAATCATCGGTGTGTGTACCGGTTTTCCTTAAGACTATATGCTATTTTATAATGGAAGTGGAATTGGGTTACAACCAAAAGAAGAGTGGAAACAAGTAAAGGACAATTGAAATTGAATTTGAATCCTGAGTCTACCACTTTCTAGCTTTGTCCATAAGCTTTTGTTTCCTCATCCACGTAACAGAGAAAATAATATCTAAAATGTGTGATTGTGAGAAATTAGACTTAATGAACCTAGCACAGTATTTGACACTTAAAACAATGAAGGGAAGATTCTGCCACTAAGGACAATGCACAGATGAACAGGCCAAAAACCAGAAATGAGGAAATTGACCTGGGTCAAGTAATCTAAGACTTTTACAAAGTGTTAGATTCTAGCTTCCTTTTCAGGGATGATCTGTATTAAGAGTTATAATTAAATGCCCACTTTGCAATGCAGACACAATTCTTGTTCTTAACAAGCCATTTGGACTTATTAGAGGAATTTGGGAAAATAAGAAGAGGTTAGGACACATCTAGACCAAGCTGCAATTGGTGTCTCTCAGGTGGACAATAGACCTTTAGGGAGGACACAGAAGGTTGTTTGTTTCAATTCGAGCCCATCTGTGACTGTAAATTGCACTCTACTTCAGGCCAGCACACAATGGAAATTAGATTATTAAGAATGTAGGCCACTCGAATAACAAGAGTAGGCAGCATTCTAAATCAGCTTAGTATTCAGCTCGATTAAAGAAAAGCCAGGCATTCCTGTCACCCAGAGGTCTGGTCTAGAAATAGTGCTGCAGGTTTCTGTATGGCTGCTCCAATGTGGACATTACAACACACTGATAAACTTGCAGCTTGACAAACTGACAGTCTCCCCTATAAGTGGGATTTTAAAATGTTTATAAAAGAAGGTTGTAGAAAAGTCTCTTTCAGGCTGTTTTTGCTTAACTCAAGCATTAATGAAAGTAATAGCAATTCAAGCTAAAGAAGATCAAAAACGAACTGCCTGGCAATGCTCAGTATCAGGAGAATGCTGAAATTGGGCAAAATTGAAGACTTTGATGAAAACCGACACAGTTGTTTAGGTTGGTTTCAAATTATGTTAATATGCCAAATGAAAGATTCTCTCTCACTCTAAGGAATTCCCATAGTCATTAACTTAAATGTGTTATGCCCCTTTGCTACTTGCTTAGATTTTTTGTTACCACGTTCCTGTGCAAATAGATCAGGTCTTGTGAAATAAAAATCAGAAATATAAAATAAAAGCAGAATTCACAGTGCACAATGTGAAAAACAACTGCATTATTTACTGTCTCGGGAATGCTATATCAAAAGATTCATCCGGTTAAAAACAGTTTAAAGATCAGCCTGAAAGAAGACACTACGTATAACATTTTCTTTGCCTGACATAAAGTAAAATATATATACCTATCTAAGTTTTCACTAAAAAGTGCTTTCAAAAACTAAAAAAAAATGTAAACTTTTACTAATTCTTATAACCAAGTCTTTTTTTTTCCCCTTAAAGTAACACCTAGAAATTTTCTTTAATATTCTGGGGATATTTTACTACTCTTATACTATTAATTATGAGATTCAGAAACTAAAACTATACAAAACTGACAAGCAGACAAAATATTTCATTTTGATCTTCTATGCAGCCATTAACCACATTCAATGACAATGTGGGATTCACACTTACAAACTTTACATATTTTTATCATTGTAAACGTAATTGCACATACTTTTTTATTTTTACAAATAACCATACAGCAGAGGAACATGTTTTAAAAACATGGGGGATACGAGTGTTAATGCCTATATTTTAGGAAATGCTATAGGAAAAGCTTCAAGATTAACATTATAAAACTGAAAAGGATACTGAAAGAGAGAAAGAATCAACGATCTTTTGCTGTGTAACAAGTCACCAAAGCCGACAGTCTAAAACAATCATCAGTAATCATTTGTTATTATCATCTTATGGTTTGGGGAGCCGATGAGTTCTACTAGGCAATCCTTACTTGGAGCCCGTAATGCTACCGAAGTAAGACAGAGGCTGGGACTCAGGAATGAGGCATCACTTGTCCCATCCTCAGGGAAAGACATGTTGGCTCAGCTCTCTAATCGCCTCTTCAGAACCATAGTCAGGGCTACTTGCTGCCAGTTAGAACAGCTTGTAGTTTCTCCTGGGCCTTGAATTCTAAAGTAACTAGTTCCTACATAGCTGTGCAGGCATGCGGTCAAGTCTGGGTAAGTTCTCCCCTGACCCCGACACTTTGCCTCAGCTGATTGTCAGAGTCTAGTACGGTTGCTGTTAAAGTGAATAGACCCATAGGGAGGAAAGTTATGAAAGCTCATAGAGATGGTTCTTTGAGAGCTAAGCACCAGGAGACTAAAGCATTGAGACCATCAAAACTGAGCATTAGGAGAAACTTGGAGTACATGTTTTTGTGTCTAAGATTCCTTGGGTATAAATAATCAAAAATTGGATTTTTTTGTTGGGCACATAAGTAAGTAGATTGTCACGCAGCTGAAGATTAAACATTTAGAGCAGAGATGTGTAAAAGAAGCAATCTTCTTCTGATGACAGTGGACGTTACTGGAGCCAGTGAAATAAAACCTCCAAGTATCTATGGAGAGTGTCCTGAGTTGGTTTTGACTATAGGAAAAAAAAGTGATGAAAATGAAATGTGCAGAGGTACACTATCCAGAGAATGGTAAGCAATACCAGAAGGCTCAGGGGCACAAAACCACATAAAGATGAAATCATTCTAGGGGGGAGGTTATAATATAGGGTGTGATAAGGTAAGGTCAATGACTGATGCTATTTTGATTGATCATCTAAAGATATAAATGATCTGACTGTGAAAGATAGTCAATTGATATTTAATTTGGTGTTGGCACGAACATAAACCTTTAGCTTATACTAACAACAATTTCAGATTTCTATTTAGCTAAGATTAGTGACTGAATCTTGAATGCCAGTTTAGCTTCATCAGATAGCTACACAGTTTCTTAAAAATGCAAACTTCTAGACCCCAACTCTAGAGATTTTGATTTAATAGGTCTGGTTAGAACCTAAAAATTTATTCTACAAGTTCCCTAGACACTAGTGATCCATAACAAACTTCAGTACTGATAACAGGCTACCAAAGCACTAATCAACTGGAAAGCGTCTATCCAGTCCTAAACTAGTCATGGTGGTTTTTAAGAAAACTTCAGAATACATGTCAGCATTCTACATGTTGCATCTTGAGAAAATGACTCATCAGATTGTAAACACCATGCATTAGGGATGATGTTTCTCCAACTCACTGTTTTTCCCCTAGGCCATAGTATTGGTACATTGCAGACAATATGTATTTGATAAATAAACAAATCACCAAATTGTTGAATAAATTAATATTTAATTTCCAAATAACTTTCTCATGCTACCAGATATGGGACATTTACACCATGGAATACTATTTGGCCATAAAAAAAGTAAAAAATTACCCTTTGGGAGAGCATGGGTGGACCTGGAGAACATTATGCTAAGTGAAATAAGCCAGGTGGTGAAAGACAAACACCTTTTGATTTCACTCATGTGTGGAATCTAATGAACACACAGAACTAACAAGGGAAATGGGGACAGACTCATAGATGGAGAGCAGGATGACAGCTAGTGGAGTTGGGGGAGGATGGGGTTGGGGAGATAGAGCAAAAAGGAAAAAGGACTCATGGATATGGACAACAGTGTGGTGATTGTTGGGAGGAGGAGAGTATAAAGAGACTAAATGGTAAAGAAAAAATACAACAAGATTAAATTTAAAAAAAATAGATGACACACACATAAAAAGAAATGTAATTATTTTATTCTTTCTTTCATTCATTCTTTCATCAGGCCACAAAGCAATAGACAGTTATTGAGAGCTTATTGTTAGGTAGGCATTATGTGATACACTAACAATATAGCACTGAATAAAAGTGTCCACTTTCCCTATGGTGATAGTCAAAATCAGTGCTTAATTCTAATGAAAAAATAAAGCCTTCTGAAAGCCTAAAATGAGAGGCATTTGTTGAGTACCCAAGCGTCTGTGTTTTCCGAAAAGGTGATTGTTATGCAGCTGTGAGTAACTGCAGTGAAATCCCAGACAACATTTCATGTTCACTGCGACTTTTACAGCTGAAGTTTGGGATCTGGTTCATCTATTATATGATCTGTGTGGGGCTGAATGCCCATTTTTCTCATAAGAAAAAATTTCAGTGAATACTCTCAGAGGCAAAGCTTTCAAATCCATGACCTCGTCACCAAAATACATTCTCTACTGGCTCTTTGATTTTTCAAACAAAGGATTAAGAAAAAAATCAACCCTAAAACACACACAGGTACACTAATATTTTCCTAGCCATGCATATAGACGAATTACGTTAGGATTGAAAAGAATACACAAGGAAAATTGGCTTAGGTAAGCAGAATAACTGTGGAATTGTAAATTACAGAAACAGTCAAATCAAATAAGAAACTAATTTCAATCTATTTCCTATGGCTGGAGTATTATCATGGAAAATTGTTAGAAATAGACCTGGTACCTTATTTCCTTGGCAGGATGATGAAACATTTACTTTTTCATTGCCTTCTTAGAAAATCTTATCAGAAAAACATCTGCCCCTACAATGTCATCTTTCTGCAGATTTTTATGTCATTTTCATACCAAGCTATGTTCTTTGAAACTGTTCTGTTTATCATTTTAGAAATTTTGTGAGTCTCCTACCCCTGCCTGAGACAGGGGTTCTTAACTGGATTTGAATTTTTAAATATCCAAAGGAGTTTTAAACAATGGACATAAAGCAGATAATGATATTATGAATAAGCAAAACCAGATCAGCACGCCTTTTACGTGTGCCTCTTTTGTGACAATATGGACATTTGCATATTCCTCTACCTAAATATGGAAACAGTGAGAGGGATATAGTCTACCTAATTCATAGCGTCAGTTATAAAGCCTATTTTACTTTATTGGGGGGAGAGGTTCTTAGGAAGTATTTTACAAAAATGAAATTGATTTTGATTATAGTTTAAGAAAAAGAAATTTTTATATAAAGAGACTTCATCACATCAGGTCAAATACTTCAGTGGATCTTAGAGTTTGTTTGCAACAGGAGACAATAGTGAATAATATCCCTGTTACCTAAAGTAAACCCTTAATTTCCTTTAGGGTTTTTATAGCTCAGTTAGAAACTTCCACTAATAATTTCAAGATTATATAGGATGGTTGCTCACCTCAATTTGGTTAATTTTATTTTAAAATTATGTAGTATATGATGATATATCATAATCTGAGCAAAGGAGCTGACATACCAGATTGCACATTTTATTTATTTATTAAGTTATTTGAATCAGAACTTTCAGATTCCTATCTGAATGTTTGTCAAAGATCAAAGAAAATTATGACTCATTCCAGGTGTGTTGGATTCATTTTGTCTTCAATGAGGCATTATTATGTAGGTTCGTGGGTGGTTTTTTTTCACGTGATCTATGAACAGGGAACCAAGGCATGGCCTCTCCTAAATGGCACAGCAACACACTCCAAAAAAAACACTAATCTTATTAAAAAGTGATGAACGGGTCTGTCGGTTTATAAATGTCATACCCATTTTGTTTCCCCATGCTTAAATAGATTTCAAGCAGGGAAACTAACCATCTGAATTCTAAAGTAGCTCTGTCTCCATAATTACTTGCTATATCTGAGCTAACTTTAGGTCAGAGCTCTAGACATTTATAAGACTAATGTAAATATGAAAGAAAGGATATCTCGGAAAGTTTCAGAACTACCAAGCTAAAGTCCTGTTTGCAGTTTTCTAGAGTTTGTTATTGTTTTCTGACACAGCAGTAATATGTGATTTTTTAATAACATAATGCACATCTTTTTATGTGATAATTGATGCTAGACCTCAACGGAGAGATAATTAAAAGTGTAGTTGGAACTGATGGAAAGTGTAGGAAACCGACAACCGATTTCTCTTCCAATTACATTTATCTTAACCTTAGAAAGATCACACAGGGAATGAGTTAAAATCCAGTAAGATCAATGTCATGTGCACTTGAGCACAGAGAGTCAATGGAAGAGATGATTAATTAGCCATTTATCTTCTATCTAGCCCAGGAAGCTTTCTGACAGTGAATTTTCCACAGCAGCAGTGAGGATGCAAGAAATGCTGAAGAAGATGTTGAAGCACATGGAAATGTGCTTGAGGGGAAATGAAGGAAGTTTCACTGAAACCTCAAAAAGTGCTTTTTGGAAATTCAAAATAAAGTGGTAAATATTTTGTCAATAAAACTGTCTTTGACTAGAGGCAGTAAGCCCATCTCCACAGGTGATTCACTGCTCCGTTAATCAATAGAGGAACCAGAAAGACCCATTAAAATACAAGTCCCATCCTCTACCTTGTCTGCTCCAGACTCCTCAGCTTCCTTCTCATTCAGAGTCAGTCCCTGTTGTTTTGGACCCACAAGAACCGCAAAGCCTTTTCCTTGCCCTTCCTGCTCTACCCTGATCTACCGCCCTGTTCCTCCTCCCTCTCCCCTGCTGCTCTTGGCTCTTCCTCCAACAAAGAAAGCAAAAACAGGGGTTTTGCTTTCCTGCTTCCTCTAAGCCGCTCCCCCCACTCCTGATTTCAGTGTGGCTCATATCCACGCCCTCGGATTGTGCTCACCTCCTCAACGAGACCTGTGCTGACCACTCCATCAAAAACTGCAATCCTCCTGCCCTGCACAGTTACAATCCCTACTTTCCTGCCCTGCTTTGTTTTTCTCCACATCACGTATCACCCATAGACAAGACCAGCCATATATCTTACTTTCTCTTACTCCGAGGTGAGTTCCACAAAAACAGGGGTTTATTCGGTTTAGTCTCTGCTGCCTCCCTAGCACCTAGAAAGATTCTTGGCAAATCAGTGTCCAATCAACACAGTTGTATAAGTAAATGAATGAGGACCACACACCTGAAATGTTCTGAAAATATTAGCACAATTGTTAACTATGTTTTGCTCATTCCCCAGTGTCTGTTTCCAACCTCAGTGTCTCCCTTCACTTCCTAGCCACATGATCTGCCTGTTGCTACTCCATCGTGGTTTTCTCCCCACCATCTGAAACTTCGGTTTACCAACCAAACCATTTTTCCAACCAGGTGTTACCAGTTCTATCCAGCATCTTTCTCTGAAACTCCTGCATATGAAAATCCTGTTCATTATATCTTCACATTACAACTCACATAATTTCTTTCCTTCTATTCTTATTGCTCCAGTCCACTCTGTAGTCACACTCACCCAGCCTATTTCTACAGACTTAACATCTGATCACCTCACCTTAATTTCTCCCTGAACCAGTCTAGTAAAGGTGAAGCTGTGCTTTCCAAAAACATAACTATTTTGATGCTATTATACTGAACAGAAATGCATGCAAATGACTAAAAGAGTAAAATGTATCTCCCCAAAATACTATTCTTCCTTTGTCACATGCTCAAAAATATCACTCAAAAATGTTTTTAACATCCTGTGTACCTTTAAACATAAGCATTCTACAGTTTATCCCCAACCCTGTCTCTGTCTACTTATTTTTTTACCTTAAGCCTGTGCTCTTGCTAATGTTTCCTGAGACTCATGTCAAAGGCGACTGTGTGTATCTCCATGTACACCTTATTCAGAAGACTGATGCCGTCTCTGCCACCTGCCACTCACCTAAATCCCATCTAACTTTCAAAGCCCTGCTAAAGACACAGCTCCTCTTGGAAATATAACAGTTCCCAAAATATGTATAAAATAAATGCAGTATGTTAGGTATTCTCCTAAGCATAACACTGGACACATATATTTAAAAGACAGAATATCACTCCTTGAGCAGTTTCATTGTATAAAATTCAGGAAAAGGTGCATGCCCAAATGTTTCCCATGCATTTCTATAGTGATTATCACCTGTATTAACAATTTGGCTATTATATAGTTTAATAATCACTTTACTTTTCATTTATCCAGTACATGTCTATGGGGTCTCTACTTCATGCCTGGCACCATTCTAGGTGAAGAGACAGCCATGACCAAAATGAGTTCCTCCTCCCAAGACTCATAGTCTAGTGGGTGGAGACAGCCAGTAAGGAATGATTAAATGCATTACAGGTATAAGTTGTATAAGCATGTGTAAGTTGGTGATAAGTACCATAAGGAAAAATAGAGTAGGAAAAGGGAACATAGTGAACATAAATATCCTATATTAGGGGGTTAGTGACCTAATTTATGTATCTAATGTTTCAGCAGAACCCTAACAGAAGTGAGTGAGCTATAGTAACATTTTGATAGAAGTAACCCAGGCAGTGAAAGAGAAAATGCAAAAAAAAAAAGGCCAAGGCTAAAATGCACATGATGTTTTTAGAGGCCAGCGTAGATGGGCAGGTGAGGGCAATGGCAAAGGAACTGAGAGAGCTGGGAGAGTGACATGCGGGATCATGGAAGGTCTTGGAGGATTACGTTATCAGGCTGCCTCTCCAGCTTCCACATAAAGTTCCACGAGCACAGAACCGTCTTACACATGACACTTTAAATCTGCCATAGAATGTCCAGTGAGACCTTGGCATGGCTAGATATTTAATAACATTAACTGTAACAAGAAACTGCCATTTGAACACAAAGAAAATTTGTTGCAAATACCTTTACGTTCCTCAAATGAGAACGATTTACCCATGGACACATGAAATAAATTGTAGACCAATTGAATTACCCAATCTGTCATGAATTCATAAAATTTAGACCAGAGCAGGAATATTCCTAAAAATTTATGATATTCTCTCTTTCTTTGCCACATTCTCCCTAAAATTCTAAATCTTTTATTTTTATTGTACTTAGGTGAGATTTTCACTTGTTCATTAATCTTTTGTTTCATTTTTTTAGACACACCATTTGCAACTTCAGAATGTCCCATGTCACAAATGTTAGTGTGCAGTTAGTCATCCATTAAACAGACACGATTGAGTGCCAAGTATACTGTATGGATACTTATCTAGACCCTGGGATGCAAAGACACGGTGGAGATTCGCATATAGACATTGGAATGAGAGAGTCCAGTCTGATTTGGAATCCCTTTATTAGTGGGAGACTATGTCTATAAAAGACGGATAGGAGTCCTGACCAGTGTGGCTCAGCTGGTTGGGCGTCATTCCACAGAGCGAAAAGTCGCCAGTTCACCAGTCAGGGCGTATGCCTTGGTGCGACCAATCAATGTTTCCCACAGGGATGCTACTCTCCCTCTCTTTCTCCCTCCCTTCCCGTCTCTCTAATAATAAATAAATAAAATCTTTTAAATAAAATGGATAAGAATAGTAAACTCATAGAATTCTCATGAGCCCTCAGTAAAAAAATTCATATAAAGTGTTTATCATAGGACTGTACTATAGTAAAAGCTCAATAAATATTAATTATTAAAATATAAACTGATTTTAGATCATAATTATATTTAATGTACTATAATTTTACTTATGTACAAGGGAAATAAGATGCACAACTTAAATTTCACTCTCCTCATCCCTACCTGGTCTCTTGAGCTTTGTCCGCAGTGAGACCGCTACCTGAACATTGGCCCAATCAGTGAGTCTGGACCAAAACCCTTCAACATCACATTGATACAGTCTCTTCCTGGCAACACTCAGTATTTCCATCATTGCCCATCATCTGTAAGGCATTCACAAGGAAATCAAGGTACGATAATGACTTTCTAAATGATCTTTCTGCCTCCGGTCTTCCTTTCTTCCAATATGTAAAGTACATCATCTGACATTAGCAGTCTTTTTATCATATGTTGTGTGAATTACTTAATAAAGAAAGCAAGGTAAGTGATCTGTTAAAAATGTAAGTCTGGCATAAAAAGGAAGGAAGTTCAGCATTTGTGACAACGTGGGTGAACCTGGAGGACATTATGCTACATGAAATAAGCCAGACACAGAAAGAGAAATACTGGGTGATATCTCACTTATGTGTAGAAGCTACCAAACTTGAACACACAGAATCAGAGCAGAGCAGTGGTTGTTAGAAAGAGAAGAGGAGAAGAGGCATTCGTTAGAGGGTACCAACTATTAGTTGTAAGAGGAATACGTTCTAGGGGTCTACAGTACAGCTTACTGGCTATAGTTAATAATACTGTATTGTGTACTTGAAATTTACTAAGAGTAGATCTTAAGTGTTATTACCACCAAAAAAAAGAAAATTACCCGTGTTTTTCGGACTATAAGACGCACATTTCCGCACCCCCCAAATTTGGGAGGAATAATGGTTGTTAATCTGTTGTTGAGTTCTGCTTACATTTACATTGGTGAAACATTATGTTATTTATGTTATTAAATATTTTACCACATTTTTTGCTTCAAAATTTCTTTTCTATTTTCTTCTTCTAAAACCTAGGTGCATTTTATAGTCAAAAAATACAGTAAGTATATGAGGTGATGGATATGTTAATTAATTTGAGTGTGGTAATCATTTCTCAATGTATATATGTATATCAAATAATGTTGTGGAGTGTATACATACAAATATATATATATATACACACACACACAATTTTTATTTGTAAAAAAAGAAAAAGAAAAAAATAAGGCTGGCAAACACAGTTGGTTCTTTATCATTAAATGATGTGCTTTCCTTTAACCTTGTTTGTCTGAGCGGCAAGTCTTGGAACAAGCCTCTCTTCAGTCAGCCTGCCACCAGCTTACCTGGAGTGAAAATGATTAGCTGCCTCGGGCCGGTCACCTGGCTACAGCCTTATAGGTGTCACGACACTAAGCCAGTCTTGCTCCCTTGGGCTGTAATGGGAAGGTTAGGTTTTCTCTCCTTTCTCCTTTAGGGACCTTTTGTTTCCATTATTACTTACATCTAAAATTGTTGCTTTGCCTTTTGCCCATTTATTTAGTGATTTTATAAAAAGTATGTTTTGTAAGTCTAATTTAGAAAGCTAAATTACCCATGCTTAGCACTCAGTTGTTTCAAAAATCTCTAAGGAGCATAATCTGATATAATTCCAAAACATTTAAAAACCATAAGCTCCAAAAATGCCCATTGATAGCTATAGAAGAAAAACATATCATTGTCACCTTAAATGTCTTGGTATTCTGTGTTTCTTTTACCTAACAATGAATAAACATAACACTGATGGGGACGTATGATATCTCACTGTGGCAGTGATGCACACTGATTTTCCATTCATTTTATTTGGCTTATTCTTTCAGTTTGGAAAAAAACAAAGGCTAAATATCAAAGAAGTAACTTGAGAAACTCCTGAGAATGATGCTGTTTTAAAATACTTTTAACAATTCAAATAGACTTTACAGTTATTTAGTAAAATTATAAATTAATTTATTATCCTACTGTGCTTTTTAATCTAGTATAGTAAGCAATGTGAAAATAAGTTCAGAATTTCTTTACTCTGTATATGATGAAAGAAAGATTTCTCTTTAAAAACAAATGGCTAAAGCTACATAATTCAATATAATCTTTATTTTAGCTGCTAACTGCTATTATCAACATGTCACAATTATATTAGTAGGTTCTCTTGCCCTTCTACCCAAGTTAAAAATGTATAAAATTCTTACTCCAGAAATTAATTCTGCTTTACTCTCACTTAGATGAGATTCTTTTGTTTGTTTTCTGCTTACAGTGCCTGCCTAATTCCCTATTATCCTGCAAAGCACAGTATGTGGCACTTGAAATCCAGAAACTTTTTTGAATTAGAAAAGCTCTCCCTTTACCAAATAACTTTAAATAAGATGTTGGTCCTAAGGAAATGCTCTAGAATGGGGTGGTAATTCCCACTTTTCACATTTCTCTTAATACAGAGTATTTCTTGCCAATTCTGAGAATGGAAGATATTTTTTTAATTTGGAAAAGCACTTGTTTCCTCACCAATAGTGTAACAGGGGGTTTGTTGTTGAATGTTGATTGATTTTTTCCCCTGCTTTCTGTTTAAGTATATTCTTAATGTTTCAATTGGGTGAAAGATTTTCAAAATATAGGACACGACTCAGTCACTGATAACAGAAGCAAAATTAGACAAGTGGGACTAGAAAAAAATCAAAAAAGCTTCTACACAGCAAAGAAAACAATCAGCAGAGTGAAAAGGCGGAGTGCAGACTGGGAGAAAATATTTGTAAGCCATATACCTGATAAAAGGCTAATATCTTAAACATGGGAGTGGGCAAAAGTATGCTTACATTTGTTTGTATAAAAAATAATACAAGAATTCATAAATAATAATAGAATAATAAACTCTTTTGCACACTCACAACTGCAAACCTACTTTTGCCCATCCCTGCGTATAACTCAATAGCTAAAAAGATAAATATCCTGACTTAAAAATGGCTAAAGACTTGAATAGAAATTTATCCAAAGACAACATACAAATTGCCAACAAGTATATGAAAAGATGTTCAATATAACTAATCATCAGGGAAATGCAAATCAAAACCACAATGATATACCACCTCACACCTGCTAGCTATTATGAAAAAAACAAAAGACAAGTGTTGGTGAGAATGTAGAGAAACTGAAGCCCTTCCACACTGTTGGTGGGATGAAAACTGGTGCAGCTGCTGTGGAAAATAGAATGCAGGTTCTTCAGAAATTTAAAAATAGAACAACCTTATGATTCAATAATTCCACTTCTGGGTATTTATAAAAAAAACTGAAATCGGTATCTCAAAAAGATATTAGCCTCCCATCTTTATTGCAACACTATTCCCAACAGCTCAGATGTGGACATAACATAAATGTCCACTGAAAGACAAGTGGATTGAAAAAACATGTACAAATACAATGGAATATTATCCCACCTTAAAAAATAAAGACATCCTGCTAAACAAGGCAGCATGGATGACTGTGGAGAACGTTATATAAGTGAAACAAGTGACTCACAGAAGGACAACTGAATGAGGAGGTATCTAAAATAGACCCACAGAAGCAAAAGACAAAATGGGTTGTATCAATTTTTCTCAAAAAGTTCAACCAGAGCAGAGTGTTCACAGAAGCAAAGAAAAGAATGGTGCTTGCCAGGGGCTGGGGTGGAGGAGTTGCTAATCAATGTACGTAAAACTGCAATTATGCAAGATGAGTAGGTTCTAGAGGTTTGAACTTATTATTATTGTTCCTATAGTAATGATACTGTATCGCAAATACCATCATGAAAGAAGATCTCATGTTAGTTGTTCTTACCAAACCAAAAAGAAAACAAAATTAAGGAGGCTGAATAGTGAAGTAAAAGTTAATAAAAGAGGGACCCAGCACATGATTTAGTCTTCATCCTGCCCATTTCTTTCCCCACCCCCCTCCTTCCTTTTCCAACCATAGAAAAGGGCAGAAAAGCTTGAGAAGGTG
>CM052549.1:20821468-21006012 GCA_028533065.1 Trachops cirrhosus
TGTATTCTACCAACTTTTCTCAATATTTTCTACTAAAATGAATATTCCAAAGGCCTGTGGAAGAGATTAATAAGTCTACCACAGGGTGTTGAATGGTCCATCCTGAAGCCAACTGTTTATAAAGCTTGAAATGTATTATTTTATAGCTTTCAGATGAATGTGGATTTTGCATACTATATTCTATGCTACAGTTTGGATAAATGTAGGTAAATGTAATGTGTGTGTGTATATATATATATATATACACACACACATATACAATATATACAACTGCTTAGTTTTTTAATTTACTCCTTGAAATTTACACCATGTTTTACATAAGTTGTTTGACTTTTTTCCCTACATAATAACTTTTCACCTCAAACACACAAAATCAGTATACTGTAAAAGTGTTATTTCTAGAATATAGCTGGAGGCAGACAATTTACTTGTCTTTGTGGGTTCTGGTCACATACGAAAGAAATATGCCCATGTTTGAATGAAACCCAAATGTCTTTATTTGGTTACACACACCAAACCAAAGGAACAAAGTGGTAGCTCATGAGCTTGTGTATATAAGTGACATTTCCACATTCTGAAACTTTTTTTTTGCCTTTATTTTGCCCTGAAGGTATTTTTCTCTTTCACCTTAATCAGTGAGACAGAATGAAATCAAGTGCAAATATCTCAGGAAGAGAGGCTCACTACTTAGATTTCACTATGCCTTAAACAGAGCATTTTTGCAGGCTTTTCTTCCTGGATAAAGACTAAAAATGGGAGGTGGGGAACTTCTGCATGGAACAGTCTTTAGAATCAGAGAGCCTCCATTTCAGCAAAAAATGACTTGCGCTCTGAACCAGAGCTAAACTCTGCCAGCTCAAGTTCTGTGAAAATCTATCCTGGGACATCAGTGAGTTTGGGTATATTTTTGAAAGGAACCCTTGCTGAAAATCCTGTGGGCAATCAGGTACTCGTGTCCTCCTGTGTGTTTTTAATACTCTAACCAGTGCCACTACGATAGCTCTTATCACACTCGGCCCAGCCACGGAATCAGTTGTCTACACCTCTAGTCATCCTGCTAGACACGTGAGCTCCCCGAGATTAGACAGGTTGAGTCAATTTTCTGTTTTATTTCTTATCAGCCAAAGTGGGAGTGCCTTGAACAGTGTTTAGTGCATAATGACTATAAGAAATGATTAATGAATTAAAATGTGCAACTGCTCATTAACGAATACAATTAGAGACATATCCCTTTCTCAGGAAGTAAATTGTGAAAATAACCAATGTTCTTGCATGAAGACAGGGAGCTATTTTTAAGGACCCTTATACTGCATGGGTAGTTTTGAGTTCTGAGAGGCCACTGGCATACTGGGATTGCTTTTATAAAAATTTGCACCAACTACTTCCTATTTTGTTTTGCAGAAAAAATAGCCTCTCCTTCTCTTTTCCAAACAGCTACTTTAGCTTTATCAAATATGTGTACTGAACACTGCAAGAGGTTTTGTTTCTTTTTCTTTCCTTCAGAGACTAAGAGGGACTGAACTCGTGTTGCTCAGAGTGCAACTTGAGGGAAATGGTCTGAGGTGTCACATGATGGAGTCAAGAGTCCCCATTCCTTCTAGGAAACCTCCCATAAATCACTTTGCAGGAAAGCTTATGTAACCTCCCATAAGCCGGGAGCATGTTTTCCTTGTGAACTTTATGGCATTTGCCATAATGAATGGATGTTTCCCCACCCAGTTATGCTTAAAACATTCTTGCTACTGGGGGATACCCCGGATATTAAAGGCTCAGTGGAATATTCTCTGCTTCATTTAGTCATTCCAAACAAGCTCCTGACATCTGAAATTAGAAATACAAGGGCTGAAACACTTCAAAGGAAACGAATTCCACTGATATCCTATTTTTCCCCATGAAAAAGAAATAATATTTCAGCATGGCAGCTGCTCCAGATTCCAAAACAGGCCACATGTTTGGTGACAGCTGCTGACACAAGCAATTTCCTCAGATTATATCTTTCAGTACTTCATGCTGAAGTAGCCAAGTCTTTCCCTGCAGACTGAATTTTAACTTGAAAAATGGTCACACTTGGTTCTCTCAAGGTATCTATAAAGTAACAAAACGAACAAATCCATAGACCTACTAATGCATTAAACAATTTACAGTACTGTAATAAAATGCACAATAAAAATGTGGTGAGTAATTATCAGAAGTGTTTTCTTGGGTTGTCATAACAACTGGACAATTCACACTCTTGAGAAATACCTAGAACTCCACCTCTGAAAATCCAGGCCTGGCAACTGTGGCATCTGAAGCTTATTAATTCACCTCTCTGTATCCAGCCCTTACTGCCCATAACTCATACTGGTCAAGCATAAAAACCAGACAACATACTCAACTTGATTTAATTTTTTAATTTTTAAACTATATTTGTTGATTTTAGAGAGACAGGAAAGGACGAAAAGAGAGAAAGCGAAACATCAACATAAGAAACATCGACTGGTTGTTTCCCATACACTCCCTGACTGGGCATCCAACCTGCAACCCAGGTATGTGCCCTGGCTGGGAATCAAACCCCTAATCTTTCGGTTTACGGTACGATGCTCCAACCGACTGAGCAACACTGGCCAGTGCCAAGTTGATTTAATTTTTAAAAGATGTTCAAAATCTTTTAAAAAGCATGAAATAGCTTACTGAAATACATGTAAATACTGGAGATTCCTTATGCTCTGGAAGACAGAAAATAAATTTATAATTAATGAGAAAGAAATGGTACTCTTCAGAGAAGAAAAGCACAGATGCCTAAAGGGAACGGAGTCCTGTTTGCCCAAAATGTGAGGCTCTGAAGGACGAGTTCCAGGAAGAAGACAATACAAGTTCTTTGTAGCACAGGCATCCTGCTCTGAAAATGGTCCAAACAGCCTCAGGTGGCGATTTCCTTGAAACACAATTTCAAAGTCCAATACTATTTCAAGGTGGATGGATTGTAGTAAGCTTCAGCCCAAAATTTTATCCTCAAAAAAAAAGATGTTTTCCTTTCCAGAAGAGATATTTATTATTATTATTATTATTATTATTTTGTAATCCATGTTAGGTATTTATTTAATTAAATTATTTTATTGTTGTTCAGTTACAGTTGTCTGTATTTTTCCCCACCACTCCACCCCACCCCCTCCAAAATCACCTCCCTCCCTTGCTTCTACCCTCGCCCTTGGTTTTGCCCATGTGTCCTTTATAGTAGTTCCTGAAAACCCTTCTCCCTTCTGTCCCCTCCCCCCTCCCCTCTGGCTATTGTTAGATTGTTCTTAATTTCAATGACTCTGGTTATTTTTTGTTTTCTTTGTTGATTTGGTTCCAGTTAAAGGCAAGATCATATGGTACTTGTCCCTCACTGCCTGGCTTATTTCACTTAGCATAATGCTCTCCAGTTCTATCCATGCTCTCACAATGAGATATTTATTATTTAATGAGGTATAAAATGATACACCTTGGGTTTTTTTTAATTAATAAGAAACAACCTATTGAAGGCAAAGATTTGGTTAGAATCTACATCACTTCAATCTTGCTTTAGGTCTCTTTTATACCTTGCTGTTTTATTCTGAATATTGACCTATTAAACAGAAAGCATACTCAGAAATGATCATATTGAATTAATCAGAAACAAGTATCCTAATTAGAATTAATTGAGGGCCATTTTAGATGAAGGGGAACAATCAAATGTGATCATTTTATGCAACAAACAACTGAGCTGAGAAAAAATGGATAATCTTTAGTTTAGCTACAAAAACATACATTATGTAGGGCAGCTTGAAGGAAATCTGGGTGACATTTCTAGACTCATGTGGAGGTGAGGGACCACAGACATCTAGATTAATCCCATATTAGAATTCCAGGTTTGAAAGCCTTCTTAAAGACCACCCATTTCAACTGCCAATATAGGGCCAGAATGTTTTTTCTAACATGTTTTTCCATGGTGTTACCTAGCATGTACTAGAATGTATTCATTAGAATTCTTTGTTAGTAGCAAGTAATAGGAAGCAACTAATTAGCTTAAATAATAAAGATACTTTATTGGTTCATGCAACTAAGGTTCTGAAGTAGACTGGATTTCAAGGAAGTTTTAATTCAGCAGCAAAGCAAAGCAAGACCATCATAGCCCTGCCTTCTATCCATGTCTCTATTTGGTACTCCACGGTACCAAATCCTCTTAAAGGTAACTCCTCTTGTGCTTAGCAAAGAGTCAACAGTCCCCAGGGTGACATGCTACTTTCTACACCTCCAGGAAGAATACTGTCAATCAGCACAAAGTCCTAGGCTTGCTGTGATAGGTTGCCTTAAGTCACATGTTCATTTGACAGCCAAAAACTCTAGCCCAAGAGTTGAATCAGGCCTTAGGCTTAGCCTTGGTCATGTGCTCCACTCTTACAGACAGAATTTAAGTTAGCTTTATAGGAACTACATGGATTCCAATGTTAAATCAGGAACTCTGAGGGGAAGTGAGTGCAAGAGACTCAATGTGTCCAATGATGGGGACCTCCAGGATCTATTTCTTCCTGTCTTTGGGTATAGCTGAGAGCCAGAAAGTATAACTATTCAAACCTCATAAATTCTAAATAATAATGTTTCCCACCTCAACTTACCTGAACAAGGCATTAAAGTAATCACATCTACATTCAGTTTTCATCACCCCAGAAGAGGTCTCTTAAGTGAGAATTTTGGCATGTCACCTGTAAACACTACTCATTTTATCAAAGGGATGGCATTAAGAAGATGAGGGTGCTGGTGGGTGGACTGTGGATGATTAGTAGGAAATTTCATGTGGCTAGCCTCTATCTGAGCTATTAGTGAAGCTGCAGCTGACACTTAAAATTTGGAGGCTAACAGCCAAATTTTAATAATGGGTAACAGACATGTCTTGTAAAAATGTACATGCCCTCATAATATTCAGAGAATGCCACACTTGTGCATGGGTATGGATATTCCCACATACCAACTCGGTAATTTAGACCTTCTAGGTTGTGATTTACACATTCTTATGTTACTTATGGCTCTAAGGTTACCAAAAAAATGTGCTTTTATTTGTTGCCTTGCCAACCAAGGATTTATTTCCACGACCTGTTAAGCTAGGTCATGATCTGAATAATTTGAAAACCAGGAAAACTGAATCCTTCACCTCTTCTTTAGCTTTCTGATCTTCTCAAAGTTGCCTGCCTCATTTATACATCTGTGTTTTTAAATTGAAGTTTTGTTCGTTCATGCGACTTGCTCTGTTACTCAGGTCCTGTTTCTCAGATCTGCTCGATGAACAAGTCAGGAGAAATTTGAGGAAAGAAAAACAGAAAAGCTTAAAAACTATTCTTCAAAAACACCTGTTAAACTCTTTAGATGAGATATCCTTTAATGTAGAATCATAATTGATAAAGCCACAGTAGCTTGTCAGTTTCTAAAGACAGCATGTCTTGTCTCTTTAAGCCCAGGGCTTAGCCCAGTGCTAAGCCCAAAGTAATCTTAATGCACGGTAGACAAATAAACAAAGCTGACAACCTTTTGACATATTTTGACAGCATATTTTGATAGATTTCCTCTACTAAATTTTCTAGATGAGGGTAGTGATTTGATGAGTCAATTTTTTCATAATTACAAATGCCAACGAGATGAAATGAAA
Source organism: Trachops cirrhosus (assembly GCA_028533065.1). Taxonomy (NCBI): domain Eukaryota; kingdom Metazoa; phylum Chordata; class Mammalia; order Chiroptera; family Phyllostomidae; genus Trachops; species Trachops cirrhosus. Next base: position 20,827,113 of record CM052549.1, read on the forward strand.
GATTATCTGGTCAATTATTTCCAGCTACCAGAAATCTTCTAAAAACAAGCACTGGATAATGGAGCTGGAGGAATGATGACTCTTCTGCTGCTTGGGGCTTGATATGGCAGATCGGAGACATAGGTAAATAGTTTCCTTAGATATACCATCTAAGCTCTACCAGGCATTATGTCCAAACATTAGGTGGCCTCACTTTTGTGTAGCAGCATCTGAACTTTTCTATCATCTATTTCAGAGTCTTCCTTGTTCTGTAGCATGGGGAACAAATGGGACTATATTTGGAGGCAGAGATTGATGGCCATATCAAGAAACAATATGGAATGAGACCTCTCCCAAGCCAGAGAAATCGTTGATTTTAACAAATCTACACATGACTATTACTATTCCAAGCCTTATTGAGTTAAATGCTTTAAAAGCCTCTTCTCTCTGTGGACTTATGTAATTTAATATATGGCCACTACAGAAAAGAGAGCTATCTTGGTTAGACATGTAAAACAACTTGGAATAATCCTGGGTAAACCCACCACTTCACTTAACAGTGAATCTGTGGGACTGTAATAAGCTACAGTGCAAAAAAATTTCCTTTATACATTCAATGGACCATTTTAGAAATTAGTGTAGCTATTGCACACTAAAAACAAATGTTTGACTACAGTGATGAATGTTTGGTTTTGTTTTTTTAAATAAAAACTGACTTTTGTTGTCAATCATGTTTCTGCCTTCCATTCATGTGGATTAACATACTCAACTGATAATACAGATTTATGAATTACATTAAAAACTATTTCCTATATACCATTCATCTTCCGTTCTCTTTCCTGAAATCACAGAATGAATTATTATTAAAATGTAAGCTTTATTGTATAAATAAATAATACCTGTAGACAGGGCTAACTGAAGAGTCATCCTGTGCATAGAGTTTACAGCAGTGACCTGCACTTTTTTGATAGGAGAGAGGTAAGAAACTTACCAAAGACAAATGTTTTTCAAAGCTGGTATTCCTTGTAAAGCCTTATCCTGTGTAGACAAATAAGAAGTTTGGAGTTTGGGGGCCAGAGGACTAACAATGTACTAGACTACCATCTGTCACATAACTGTTGGGTTCTAAACCTCATTCTCCCCTCCTTGCACATTTGCAAGCTCATAACTTGTTTGGGCCAACAAACTGGGTCTGTACTTGTAGTCCTACCATTAATCCTGTTATATAAAAACAAGTTTGTCTGGCCACTAACAATTTAATGACAAGACAGAATCTCTTTGTAGTCATGCACAATTGCGAAGCTGTGCTGCCTAGAAAGAACACTTGAACATTGACATCTCTTGCTCAATTTTTCAGAGTATTTTAAATTTAGTCAACTCATTACTGCCACATTCTTGATGAGACATGTAGATAAATGCATAGAGAATAGGAGTTGATTGAGATAGATAGCTATGGAAGGAGATAAAATTTGAGTTAATGTGGACTAAATCAAGCCCTTGCAAAATTTTCACAGGCTCCTCCAAAATGAAATAAGCAATGCAGAGAACGTGATTTAAGGTACTGTACTTTATTTCTTAGATGACTTAAGGTGCTGTCCTTATTTCTTGCATTAAATAAGTAGCCTGCTCCCAGGAATCCCTGTCAATACTTATTCACAGTCACTAACTACATCAACAGGACATTATGTTCCCTTCTAGTCCCTCTTTACATAACATGCAGACATCTCTTATCTGATTTTTTTATTTTTGCTGTAAGCATCTTTATGTCCTGTCATCATCTTCATAATTGTCACTGTTAATGGTTGCAGAATATCCAGTTAAGTGGATCTACTATCAGCTCTTTTCAGTTATTTCTGATATTCTGCCACAGATAATATCTTTGCCTGCAAACCTTTCTAATTTTAAGTTTCTCCCTTTATAATAAATGCCTAGATGTGTTCTTATTCAGAAAAAAAGATTACCTATCAATTTTATAATTCTTGAAAGTTTTTTTTTCAAAAAGAGTGGATCTATTTTCACTGATACAGTAATATAGGAGTATTCTGTGTTCACTATACTTCTCTAAAGGATGACATTTCCCCCCAGAAATGCTCTTAATAAGACCTGACAGGTAGGTATTTAGTACTTAGAGATGTCAGACGCTACAATGAATGTTTGGGTGTATAATCTCACTTAATCCCAGAACAACTGTGTGATATAGGTGCTATTTTTATCTGTTTCATAGCTGAAGCAATTCAATACAGAGAGGCTTAGTAATTTGCCCAACTTCACTCAGCCTTTAAGCAGAAGGTCAAGGCTCATCTCAGGTGTGACTGGCAAAATTCTTGCTATTAACCTATAGATTGCGCTGCCTATGTTTCTTATATATAAATTGTTTGAACATCTGCCTATTTATTTACTAGACATGTTTTATTGTTACTCTATATTTTACAGAGCATACAATAATATGTCAACATGCTTTTTCCTTCATATTCCAAAATCAGTGCTCTGCTACTTAAAATTTACCAAGAATATAGACATTAACCTCAAATACACCACATAATTTCTATTTAGCCACAGAAAGGCACTGCTTCAGTTTTACCATAAATATGAGGTGAGCTACCTGAATTCCTAATAAAAGAGCATTAAAGTACTATGACATTCCAAAGGGGAATATATTATTAAAGTGTTATATTTCATTACTAATGCCTTAATTTGGGGAGGTGTATTTCCATAGCTATTTATAGATGAGAAAGAGAGAGACAGAGAGAGAGAAAAAGGAAGGAAGGAAGGAAAGAAGGAAGGAAGGAAGGAAGGAAGGAAGGAAGGGAGGGAGGGAGGGAGGGAGGAAGGAAGGAAGGAGAGAAAAGAAAGAAAGAAAAGAAAGAAAGAAAGCAAAGACTAGAAACAGGAAGTCAGAGCTTGAACTTAATTAGTGCTCAGCTTATTTTAGAAACCCCGCAATAAGTTCAGAAAAAAATAATTGCTTCAGACTTTATTAAATATTTATAGTTTTAAATTCTATCTGCAATTTATTTTCTCTTGGTAAATAAAGTCCCATTTGTATTTGTGACCCAGATCCAATGCTTCTTATGCCAGCATTTGATAGAATTTAAAATATTGATTATATAGTTTATAATAACTTACATTAAATGCTTCCAATTGGTTTGAAAATGCCTAGTGGTATTCAATATGAGGTCAATGGATAAATGCATATTTGAACAAATAAAAAGCCAGGAAAATGTTCCTATGTGTCTAAAAATTATATTGGAAAGATGACATTCATAGAAGTATTATATAAATAAAAAATCCTAAAAATAAATTTCCACAGTTAAGGGAATGAATAAGTACTTATTGGTGGTATTATGACAGACTTCTCTAGAAGAGTGAAAAGGACTACAGCTTTTCATGTCACGTAGAAGAATCTTTATGATGTTTTTTAAAAGCAAGTGGTAAAAGAACATATTACTACTCTGTAAATTTCAAAAAAAGCAAAACCGAAAAATATTGACATAAAACCATAAAGAAAATGAGGATGGTTAACTTCTGAAGGATGGTGGGAAAGTGGACAGATAAAAGACAGATACACTGGAGACTTCAAGGTGCCCCTCACAGGTTTTTAGGTATTATTCTACATGCGTACCTTTTCATTATTTATTTTATATGTATATCATGTTTAACTTTTAAAAATGCAAACTCAAATAAGATCCCATGTGCAAAGCAAGGGGGTTAAATTATTTCTAAAATAATAACTAGGTAGAAACTCATAGTTATCAAAGTGAAATGTAGAAAGAAAATTTAGAAATATATTTTAAGTAATAATCCAAATAAGGTTCAGCTACAGAAAAAGTTGAAAAAAATTTTAAAAGAGAATTTACAGAAATTTATAAAATGGTTACAGTATCTAGGGATAAATGATTATTTTTATCAGTAAGAGAAAAATAATTGTATAAAGACATCACTGACAGAATAAAATACAGTGTGGAACAAAAGTAAGTTTGCATTTGTTTGTATAAAAAAGAATACAGTAATTAATACATAAGGATACAATAATAAACTGCACTTTGCATACTCACAACTGTAAACTTACTTTTGCTCTACCCTGTATGTTAATATGTTAACATCTGTATTGTGTAAGAGAATAAAAGCCCAAGAAAATATTTTAACAAATAAAATCAAGCTTAAAGTCATGTTAAGAGTTCTTAAATTTAAAATAATTCTTAAGTACCTGATTAAATGAGTGGAGAATATTACAGAAACATGCCCAACTACTTAATAGAGACCTACAAGATTGCTTCTTTTTAGAATACACTACACTTCTGGATTTTAACTTTTCCAAGACCAAAGAACCACACTGGGAGTAAATAGACTTATAATTTCTGTATTATCCTATTTATGCAGCTTCAGATTTCATCCACCCATTAAAGAGAAAAGTCAGTAAATACCAACTAGTTCTTTCCACTAATCCAGAGAAAGCAGACCTATCATTTTGTATAATATTATGTTTATTTCTATTCCATTTCTGTTGGCAAGAGAAAATAATCTTGTGAAGGGGGATGACCACAAAGACCATTTCAAGTTATTTATTTTTATATATATAAAATATATAACTATATATAATATATATATATTTCCTGTAGTCATGTCATTAAATTACACAAAAAAGTCATGATGGTTTTATTTATTATTATCTGACGAATTGTTTTAGCAGAAAACCATCACTCTGCCCCTGTGAGGCAAAATTAAATTATGGTAATTTGCAGAATGAACCTTCAATTTATATCTCTGAATTCTGAACTCCCCCCCAAAAATAAATTAGCCTTAGGAAAAAATTTAAAAAATGATAGAATACTTATCAAATTAAGTTTTAAAATAGAAATATAAATTAAAGTTAATCCCAAATAAACATTTTGTTTCTCTAAAGTTAGTCAATAGGAGTATTTACATATATAGAAATGTATCTTTGTGACTGATAAACTGCATGTTAACTCCTTTGTTCCATCGATGTAGGTACAGAACACATTTGAATACTAACCTCTTATAGATTATTTTTATTTTAATTCCATTATCAATATTATTTCTTTGAATCTAGTAAATGTATTAGATTATTTTCCTGTAATGCCTTCATCTACATTTATCCTATTGAGTAACTGGGAGAAATGAATTCACATGTGGTTGACTTAAATCACCCGAGAAAGCATTACTATTGATTTTGATGATGCTAATTAGGTGAGCTCACATTTACCAATAAATGGAGACTCTATGAAGAAAAAAAGTATTTCCCCCTAACTTTTTATATTGTTTCTCCCTCATTGCCATTCACAGGTTACTGTTATTCTACGAGCTGTATAAGTGGACGTGCTGCTGTATATGAATGTGCCAGTATTATGGTTGGGGTGGGGGGAATATAGAGAAGGTAGGCTTAATGATCTGGGTAGAATAATGAAGTTCATGAAGACGAAAGATATACTTAAGACTTAGTAGGTGAGCTGTGGAGTATTCCTGGGAAAGTGAAGCTTGAGTTTTGACATTAAAGATTAGTATCATTATTTTCATAATGAAGATATGAAAGATAGCCCAGGAAAGAAGTTATTTTGAGGAACTAAGCAGGGGAAATGCTAAAAATTCAATACACATTAGTAAGCATAAGTGAATCAGATAAGTGAAAGTTGATGAGGGGGAATCCATGTATAGATTAGATTTTAAAACATCTGCAGGAAGGAAGGCAATCAGCCTTTCTTCAGTCTTTTAAGAAAACCTTTCCTTAGGAGGCAAAGCCCATGACCACCAGGTTTGAATAAGAGGAAACATTGTTGTACAAAAGTGGAGACATACCTGGAACGATTTTAGAATACTTAAAATGGTTCAGAACACTAAAGCGTTTGGTCGGGAGAGTACCCTGTGAAGAGACTGTCCTATCACGATGGATGCAGAAGTATGGGTTTGGGACCCAGTACTGAACTGGGGGGGTTGAACTTCAGGAAAACAAACCAACATCCATCCTACTGGATCATGAACTGAGAACCAGTCCAAACAGCAAGGGTAAAGGTAAAATATGGATAGTCAGGCTAACATTTCTTAAAAACATCTCCTGCCTACGTAAAGGTTATTACTAGCGACAACAGTAAGCATGTAGAAATTGAGTACATGGATCCCCAAATGGTGGGAAAAGGATGCAGACTGAACTCTAAGAAAAGCCAACCAGCTGCAATTTATTAGAAACTATTGATAGGTCTCGAGAAAAGTGTATTCATTTATCCACTATGCATTTCATTCGGTGAATGATGACGACTTTCACAGACCAGTGGGTGAGGCGGAAGAAAACCAACAATGGCACGTGATCAATGCCTTGTTAGAAGAACGAGCGCACGTAGGAGGGCACCTAACCACACAGAGAATGTTTCTCTGAGGACGTAATGTTGGTTCTGCCACTAGCGAGCAGGCTTCAGAGGAGCAGAGTTACATAAAGCAGGCACACGGCACAGCCACAGTCACAATACGTGAAAGGATAGCAAAATTATGGAGCTATAATGTAGTGTAAAGTAACAAACATGTCTTTAAGAATTTGAATTCTAATCCTCTTTCCACATACCCAACATTATCCACCCTAACGAATGACGGATTTTAGAGAAGTCATTTTGTTAACCAGTGACTAGGTTTTTTGATTGGTAAAATGGGCATGTTATCTGCCATACACAGCTAATAAGGTTGTTTTTAAGGCTTAAGATTGATCATTCTGTCTCTGTGTATCCATCTTTCTAACTATTACCATCAAAAACATGAAAAACACCATAAACATGCAAGCTATCTTTGTAAGGCTGCTTGATACCTAAATGTAGATACACATAGAATTCCAAAACATAATAGTTAAATTTCCCTTCACTCACTTCTTCACCCACAGACAGTGAATGAAGGGAAAATGGAAGGGAATTTATTTCTGGGAAATGTCCAAAATGAGAACATGAGTGTCTTGGAACTATCCATTTGGCAGCTATTTCTGACCACTAAAGACTTGGATTATATCACCACTTGGATGTTTTATGATTCTTATTCCAAATCCAATTGTCTTTTGGAGGTCTAGTTGGACCAGATCAACATGGCAAAGCAAACCAATGCAGATGAAGAAATGAAAACAAGCTATTATTGACATAACTAACATGATGTCTGTCTTATATTTATATAGGACTTAATTACTTGCCAAGCACTTTCTCCTATGTTAATTCACTTATCTGTACATCCATTCTTTAAGGTAGGGAGGACAGGTGTCATTAGTTCCATTTTAAAGGTGAGTACAAACTTTAATCCTTCATTAAGTAACTTACACAAGGTCAAATTGTGGTGAGGACTACAACTCAGTTACACTTTTTAATTAAAAATCCAGTTTTTCCTATTATGACCAACATTCTACCTAAAGAGCAATCGTGAAAGAAATAACATACCTGTTGAAAATGTTACATTCCTTTCTAAGCTCACTGAAATTTCTGCATTATTTGTTGGATAAGTAGTTAATTTTAAAACATTTAAAATGGTTAAAAATTGCACTTTTCTGCAAATACTGCTTGGTGTTTGTAAATAAACAGTGATCACTGACTGTGTCATTCTGAAAACTAACTTTTAAAAGAGAAGAATATTTTGTTTGTTTTGTGCTTCATCAACCCAATCTAGTCTGAGATATAGATGTATAGAAAGAGACAGATTTGAATATTGGGCAATAATTTACACTGTATTATAAAAGTCCAAGAAAATGGGAAACCAAACATTGAATTTAAGTCTATCTTGAATCCAAAGTGTATTAGAACTTGTATCCTAGTTAATGTATTTATCATCGTATTTTCTAAATATTTAAGTGGAAAGCAGATATACTATAATAAGAGCCTGGAAACTTTTATCTGGATCTGTGTATCTCCTTGACCTTAGGTACATGCAGAAAAGTCACTGTGGTTTCTGGAATACCTCTGCAGGAGTAAAAGAGGACAGACAACCTAGCCACTCTTGGGATGTCAAGATTTTGGTGCATTGTACAGGAGTACTCAACTCCCATTTTCAAATCGTTCTTAAAAGAACCCACAGGCAAACAACTCCCAGAGATACACAAAGATATTTTAAGTCAGGTTTTTTTCAGGATAAACTGTACAGACTTGTTGAGCTTCTGGCGGACTTGGCACGTGTCTTCAATAAGTATATGCACCAGCCTGAAGGGGAGTTGGTTCTGCTTGTGCAATTTAGTGTGTTTATACCTTTCTGTTTGACAAAGGGGTTGTTTGTTGTCTAACCCTGCCTGTTCATACAAGTGAAGAACAGATATAATCTTCTCACATTCATGCACCTAGCAGAAAAAGAAAATGAAATTATAATATCCAATATAGAATTTTATGCCCCATCTTGTATTTTCATATAACTCCAGGATATTCTCCTATTTAACAAGGATTGCAGAGATGATTAAAAATACACACATTTATAGAAAGCAACAAAAGATATTTGTGCATTCCCTAGTCATATTTATGTTGTGTTTTTCTTCCCATCTTCAAAATACTTTGAAATATTAACAATGTCCACTTAAAACCTTTAGAAATACAAGTAGAATGTATACATTTACATAAATATGTATATTATATAGTCATATATCTATATTAGGTACCTATCACTTCTTAAAAGAAATATTAATCCTGAACAGAGAAACTGATGGAATTAGCTACCCTACATGGATAATCTTGGTTTATTTTGTTTCTCTCTACAGACGCAACATGGCACGATAAAGCAAGTTTGTACCCAGGGAGCATTGAACATATGCCAACTGAGATCTCTTTCTTCAGGGGTTTGGCTTCAACTGCCTGCCCCGCCCCCTCACACTTCTTAATTCAGTCCAGGGTCATTACCACTGAAGCCTTTCCTCTCATTCCAATTTAAATGGGCCTCCTCTGTATTTGTAGTTTAATAGTAATACAAATAAGAGCTGTTAAGAATATTTAAAGTTCCTTTATTTTACATACAAGGAAAGCAAGATGCAGAAAATTTTAGGAACTTATCAAAGCAACCCAACCAGAATTTTCTTTTCTTTTCTGTGCGTTCAATCTTGTTTCATTATGTCCTGCTCTTTATCTTTAAATATTCCATGTCTCCCAAACCCCACCCTTACTCTACAATTTAATAAAAGCCTACTAAAATCATTATACCTAGAAATCTTTATTTTTCTTCCTTTATAATTATATAAAATTATAAGCAAATCATCAACACATCTTCTGACCAGAAAAAATCGGAATATTGATCCCTGTTCCATTTTTTCATTGTATGGAACAGATTGCCTACAAAGTTCATCTTCACAACCATGGCTATTTTACAAACAGTATGAGAAAAACCGAAGCCAGACATTGAATTCCTGAGCCCGTCTAGGAAAGCAATTTAAACTGAAGAGTTATGATGATGACTTGGAGCACATGAACTAGGATGTATTACCCATAAACATGTTTTGATTCAGGAAATTTTGCACATGGGAGATGAACATACTTTATGGGTCCTGTCAGGAAGTCTTCAATAAACTATATTTATCACATCAACCTCTGATTATTCGTTTGATACCAGCAAGCGAACAGCTGAGTCACATCGTTTTTGGTGGTGTGTGTTTTTTTTTTTTGGCCTGAGTCTTTGAAGCTGGACTGCAGCAGAGTCTTGGGAGGCAAACCCACCATCCTCACATCTGGAAGTATTTCCATCAAAGAAACTACAAAGCACTTTTATATTATTCAATGTATACTCTACTACATGTTCCCTTTCCTTCCTAACAAAGAAAGAAAAAAGAGTAAGTCATCCAAAAGGAATGGGGATCAAATAAAATATAAATGAAAGTGATTTAAAACTGTGCAGTTCTATGTAAATATCAATGATTATAAATGCGAAGATCATAACCATGTGAAGAAAAATGACCATGTCTTTATTCATCAATGCTCACAGCCTTCCTACTATGTTCATCAGCATTGAAACATAAATGACTGTATTTCCATCTTTTTTGAAAAAAGCAACTTTCTTGAGAAAAAAAAGATATTTCTATGCCAAATTCCTAAATAGATATCTTATGGTATCTAGTTAAGCCAAGTTAGAAATGAACACAAATCATAAGAACAAACAAACACAAGAACACAACCCCAAAATAACAGCAACAAAAAATGAGACATAGCTTCACCAAATTTTGCAGCCAAAAGTCTCGGTCAAGGACACCAGACATGGAAGAGCTCGTGGAAATGAGGCTTGGCCAGCTTTGTCCTCTGGGGACTCTACCCTTCCCGTGCCAGGGCTAACCTCCTCTAGACCTAACACTGTGGTGATCTCTATAGAAAGAGCTTTTTGATACACATTCATCTTCGAGTCAGAGATAGCCAATTACACTGCTGTTCCTCGTGCAGGTTCTATTCCTCTCCAAAGCCAGGCCTACGGGCCCAGAGGTTAGAGGTCTCTGAAGAATCTAATCTTCAATTAAAAATAACAGAAATTTAAAATAGCTTTTGACTTATAAGCAAGTTTTGCTAGTTTTGTGAGATATATTTATAGGGTTATCAGAAGTCTCCAGCTGTCGATGAGACAGTACATTTGAAGGAATATCTCACATCAGCTAACCTTCCTAGATTTTAGTAGTGCTCTCCTTGCTGGAAGGATCAATGGTTCAGTTTACTGAAAGTTGGTAAATTACTAGTCAGCATGAGGGCATTTTAAAAAGCAGTATGGAAATCCTGAAAAGTAAGTTTAAGAAAGGATGACACTCCTCAATTTTTATAGGCAAAAATTCCATGCCATATAAAAATCTAATATTCATTTGTTGAATTGTCAGTACACCCAAAAAAGAGAAGGGGCCTGTTTTAGACTTTCCTTAGTTGTGACAAAATCTTAGTGGTCACAAATATTTCATAATTAATGCATTTCTTAAATCAAGCCTCCCTCACTATATCCCTCTTCTCTCTAGGGTTCTCTAGCTTCATCTGTGCAGCAGTTCTGTCTTCCTCTCACAGAGTTATCATCTCCCTGAGGACGGGCCCATAGCTATGAACTCTGCAGCCCCTAAAGGGCATGATTGCCTATGACAGTCTATGTAGCCATCTGGGGAAAAAACAGTGATTTGCTTTTACTTTCTTTCCCCTGGTATGAGCCTTGGAAATGCACCTCTATTATCATCTGATACGTAGGCAGTTGGATTTAATATATTCACTTCTGTATGGTTTGTTTATCTCCCAAATGCCTTTCCATGGCTCTCCCAAATACAACTTTCCAAGGAAAGATCTATTTCATGTGACAGCGTGTGCTTACCTTTTATAAAGTCAGTGGTTAAAGTACTGATCCTTTAGGGGTGTAGTGGAAGGAGGGCCAGAAGAAGAGGGCAAAACGTGACACCATGTCTGTGTCATGGGGAGGAGGCCGTGGCCGTGGCCTTGGTAGGCAAGATACATTGACAGTCACCACGCCCACTGCTGACCTTTCAGATTCGGAAACATTTTCTTAGCCAAAGGGCCTTCAGCATTCCTGAACTGCTCTTGTTCTCTGACTAGAAAACAATCTTACTGAGGGCTAGTACGATCAACTGTGCTTGAATGTGTGTTGGTTGCACAACTATGATGGTGGCAGAAGTAATTTTGCAATCTGAGCCATTTCAAGGCAGGCGGGCCTAGTAAGCGACCCTTGGCAGAGAGAGGACAAAGGGAAATTGGAGAAGGGTTTACCTACTTGGCAATTTTGCCCATTGCTGGCAGTCACTTTTTCTTGGATCAGAAGGCAACGGTAGAAAGGACACTAGATACGTCGCTGACAGGACAGAGAAGACAGTGCTACTCCAAACAATAACAGCAGTTAAATTCACAGAAGCAGCCGATTGTGTATGGAGTGCTTCCCATAAACCAGGCACTGGCCTTTCCCCTACTGTGCTGATTATCACTTTAAGTTTCATCGAATTTTAGGTCAGTCCCTCCCTGCTTCCCTTTGCAAAATGCTTTTCTAATTGCGCGTCTGTTCTAGGAGTGCCAGTCTTAGCACTTAGTCTCAGCTACAGAAAGGCATAGTCACTGAGTTATGCATGCAAGGCCAAGCTTGGCAGTGAACTTCACCACACACACACACACACACACACACACACACACACACACGCGCGCGCGGTTCAGAAACTGGCAAAGGGTCCAAGCAATTGAAACATTCTATAGCATTTTCCAGTCTGCTATAGCATTTTCCTGCTATAGACAGGAAAGAGACATCATCCTCTCTAACAACAAAACTCTGAAAATGTGAGCCCTGGAGATGCAAAGGACTGTAACCTTCATCGTGTGAGGACACACACACAAAGAGAGAAGCAGGGACTAGAGATGGAGGGAGGGAGTCTGGGTATCTAAGTGGTCCGTAATTCTAGTGCCTGGTACGGCCAGCTCAACCGTCTCCTTTGGGCACCCTGTTGTGTGAGCCAATGATTCCATCGTTTCCCTCACTTTGAATCTACACCCTTTCTTCATTTACAAAAGTACATAAAACATCTCATTTACTCCTCACAACTTTAAGCCCCAATTTTACCATGAAGAAATGGCACCTTAAAAAGACAAAATAGTTAACATCCCTCAAGGTCACACAGATAATAAATTGTAGCCCAGCCAGGTCCAACTTGCAGGCTCTGAGCTCCTAACTGCTAGGTTGTCCACCAGGATCCTTAACCATCCTATGCTTTGGGCTTTAAGAACTATTTTATTGGCTGTTTCTTTTTTTTAATCTTGAGAGGATCAAATGAGATAACCTAAGGAACATCACTTTGACTAAGGCAGAATGTCATAAGCAAATGCATCTTCCTAGCAGCCCAAGTGCCCGATGCCTGCTGGAGGCTATCTGGTTTGAAATATAATCTATTCTACATTATATTGGGATTATTAAACTCTTTGCTGGTACTACCCTCTATGTCTTGTTTGTCTGTTTAATCTGGGGATGAACTTCTTTATGCTAGACAAAAACTTATAGATGATAAATGGCTGCAACATTAATGCACACTTTAAAACACAGACAGTACAGCCTGAAGTCAGAGCACACGCACCCTAAACTCCTGTGCCAATGTAAAAAGGTATGAGAAACAGGGTGGGTGTTAGAAGTAACACCCCAGAAAATAAATGACAGCTCCCATAATCCTTAAAAAAACTAATATTGCATCATTCAAGAATAATGTAAACATGTCTTACATGCAATTGCTACTGACATGTAAAGATAAGGTGATGATGTATCTGACAAACGTGCAATCTTTGAAAGGAAAATACTATTTCTTCATATTTATTGAGCCTAATACTACTTATGCCAAAGGGTTATTGTTCACTGGAGCTTCAGCAGTTATTTTAAACACTAAAACATTGTTTCTGTGTCACACCTATGCAAACAGAATGTGGTTATATTATGTACAAGTCCTCGATGGAGTCAGAAATTATATGTGAGTTGCCTGAGCCTTGTGCTCACCATGGTATGCGTCCAGTTAGTCGTGTTTTCTTACAAAAAAACAAAAGTATCTCTGTATCCCTAATCACTGAACAGGTCACATCAGAGCTAAATTATATCAGGAATTTTAGGGTATTCTAGGTAAACAATAATTAGTGATTCTGAGCAATGACTAGTTCTTCACATTGTCACTCCAATAATAACCTTCAACAAAAACAAGGAAACTAAAGTGAATTACAATTCTGTGGAGCCACTTCTGGGATAAATTACAGTAATTAGTCCATGTGTAGATTCTCTGATGACATGATTTGGTAGATGAGTCACATTTAAGGATACCAGAGTGCTTCTCAAAGCGTGATCTTCACCATCACTTCCTATCCTGTTGAGAACAAGGACTTCAGTCCCGCTGACTCAGCACCTCTGGGAGTTCAGAAATACACATTTGTAATATGACTTCCAGTGATGTGTATGCATGTATCTGTGTGGTTTCCTCTTCAAAATTTGAGAACTAATGATCTTGGGAAACCATTGAATAGCTAACTTGTCCTTTAGCCTCTCTTCAATGTGTATTTGCTCAATTAAGATTTTGACCAAAATGTGAACCAGCGCCTTCATCACTAGCTAACCTGTTTCTATCAATAAAAGTCAGGTACTCTATATTTTTGACCAAGAGGAGCTCTGTATGCTTTGGATGGCTAAGCTGGCTTTGTATTACAAAGAGCTTGCCTGGTATGCTTGCCCTGGGGAGGGGGGGGTTGGGACAGCATCTTTCTGCAGCCAGCTGGTGTCTTCTAGGGATTTCCCACTGTGAGTAATATCCCAGAGGTCTGAACTAGGCATGGCAGAAGCAAACAAGATTTGCCTAACTTCATATGCTTCCAAATTTTAATTAATAATTAAAGGTATCAAAGTGAAGAAGGAAGAAAACTTAACCCAAATTATTTGAAAGAAGAAAATATCTGCTTCAAATGTAAACTTTTCTTTATTATGACAAGAAACAGCAGTTGACCAACCTCATATACACATTACCAGTCCCTTGTAAAAATGTGTAGATAACCCTGGCCAGGTGGCTCAGTTGGTTGGAGCATCATCCAGTACAACAGAAGGTTGCCAGTTTGATCCCTGGTAGGGGCAGGTATGGAAGGCAACTTTTTGATGTTTCTCTCTGTCTCTCCTCTCTCTCTCTCCATCCCTCCCTCCATCCCTCTTTCTCTCCCTTCTCTCTTTTTTTCTCTAGAATCAGTGAACATATCCTCAGGCAAGGATTTTTTTTTTTAAATGTGTAGATAAATAAAGTGGCCAGGGGAATTTGCATACAGAAGGCTTTTCCTCTAATTCTAATTCTAGTTTCTCATTAGAAAATAATGCCCTACTTTCCTACCATGGGTAGCATTGTCCGAGCTGGCAGCATCTTTGTGTAAAACCCACAGAGAAAGCAGTCTGGGCCACATTCTCTGCTGTCTGCATTAAAAAGTTATCAGCTTTCCAGAAGAGGTGCGGGCATTGAATTGCTCCCCGTGCAAGCCCTGTTACTGTATCTGAGGGCAGCTTTAATTTGCTCCTGGCTGAGAAAGGACAAGAGGATTTCATTACACGCCCCTGGACAGAGACATGTGTAAAGAAGGGTTTGGTTTGGTTTTGCTATAATTTGGGGCAATATTTAGCTTTGTTTATATTACTTGGGTCAAGCTGATATCTTTTTGTTCATAATCACTAATTATTATTTATATAGAATAACCAAAATTTCTGATAAAGTTGAGCTTTGATTTGGTCTGCTCAGTGATTGGGGTACAAAGTTACTTTTGTTTTTTGTGAGGGAAAATGACTGACTGGACACACACCACGGTGAGCACAGGGCTAAGGCAATTTGTGAAACTCAGTTTGACAGACTTGTTTTTGTTCAAAGTCATTTTTATAATGAGCCATGTATTTCTCACAGCACTCAGCATCAGAAAAAATATGCCAACTTGCTACTGAGGATTGTAATTTATCACAAAAGTGTTTGTCTTTGCTACCTGAAATCACAAGGACAAACTTTGTTCTGAATCATATTAACTTTTATTGACCCCTTACCCTGACTTTAATACGGTTTTTATTTTTCTTTAATCATGTGTATATCAAATCCATTTTTGGAAACACTTAAACTGGTAGTAATACATAGAATGACAAAGGCAGGTGTCATTTTGTAATGGCTGTCTTTGCATTACAGCTGGTGGGGTTTTCAAGAAAGTTTGTTGACTTACTTACTCATGTAAATAAAACCACAAATTCAAGTGGTACAGGCACAAAAACAAGATAGCTTACCAAGGCACACTGATATGTTTAACGCATTATTATTTATACATCTTCTTGTGTTAGCCCTGATGATGGCCATTATTATCTTGTCCTGCTCAGCCTTAATAATACAATGCTTTACTCATTGTGTCAAAAAATGCCTCCCATATCCTTACATGTAGGTTGGATTTTATTACCTTATTGTACTTTATTCAAACCAAGGGGCATGAGAAGTTAGTACCTTTCACCTAGATTCTGTCAGCCTATGACATGTCTTTCTATGCCAAACCTCTTAGATACTGTTGTCAGATTAATTTTCCTGGGGACTAATTCCAATAAAATGTAAGTGATTTATCCAGGCATCCAAAGCCTTCTATGGTCTTGATACAACTTGTCCTTCAAAGTCAGTTTCTCACTATGCCTCCCACAAGTGTTCCACTCAGCCAAACTCTTCTACTTTACTCCCCTTTACTTCCCAACTTCCAGGTAGAAGACTAACTAAATGCCATTGTGTTAGTCTTTGAACACTTAGATTATAATTATCTTTAAGGACATCAAAAAGCCTTGCAGAAAGCTGCCAATAAAAGCAGTTTCTTTTCTCTCTGTAACTCTCATAGCTCCTTTTACATTTTTTCTTACCACATGTATCTTTCATGATCATGATTAGGGAACAGGTCTTCATTCCCCTGCAAGGATGAAAGCAGGATCTGTTGTTACTGTAAAGACAATCCCAGTATATTCTCCATGGTACAGGGGGCAGACACTCAACTGTAGAATGAATTGAACAAATTGCCTCATTTTCAAGAAATTATTCATCATTTGTATTTTTCTCAACAATACTGTAGACACCAAAGACACAAAGCAATCTGAATTAATACTGTGCAAAAAAGGGAATCAGCAAAGCAGGGTGCAGATCTGCCCTGCCCGGGGAACGTTCACTGGGGAGAACTCCTGGGTTCAGGACTGGCCGCAGGTAGCTGGTCTCCCCGCCCCATCACACTCTGGGGCGGTGCACAGCCACCTCAGAGAGCCAGGCCTCTGACCCTGGAGGACAGACTCCTCTTAGATGTGTTATGCTGAGGGTATTTAAAGACTTGAATTCAAAACAAAAAAGAAATGTATGCAATGGCACAATTTGTCTCCAGCCCTAACCTGCCAGCTCGGTGTAGTCCTTCATAGGGTCAGGCACCCAAGCCTTAAAATTGCAGCTGCGAGACATAGAAAGCTTCCAGCAGAATTCGCCACATCAGGAATCCTGCTCAGGAAAGCATAGCCCTGCCCTGGCATGTTGGGGAAGGTGTGGTCCAAGCCTAGTGGCTGACAAGTGCTATCAGTGGGAAGCCAAACTTTTCTCTGTGGTGTTTTGCAGGAGGCGACACTTTTCCTAAGATATCAGCTTGCAGGGGATCAGTCGGAGACCAATTTACTCTTAGCTTTCATATATTCATATAGTTCCAAAACAACCTGAATTGTATTAGTTATGTAAGATGTATACCTTAGGGGAGAGGCCCAAGTATGCATGAATCAAGTCATTCCCAGAAGCTGTAACGTGTGTGTGAAGCCCTAGCCAGCAGGGACGACTGCCTTCATTAAAGTAAGATTGATCAGTTCACCAAATGAGCTGAACACCCAGCCTGGGTTTATGCCTCAGATGTCTAGCACTCCCCTTCCAAGGAATTTTCTCAAGGTCTTTCTTAGGAATCAACTGAAGGGGGGAATCTTCTATACATTTTCACAAAAACAAGAAAAGACTAGCATTAATTTCCTATGAGACAAGAGGACTTGTGAGTCCAAAGCATTCTGCTTTATCATTGCTCTGAAGTCTTGAGAAGCATGATTCTGGTTGTCATTCATTTTAATGGATTAAAGGTCAAGGAAAGAACCATCAGAGTCAACCACATATCTAACTATTGGCCCAGAATGCTCTAGGAGAAGGGCTGCGGTGCTCAGAAATGGTATCCAAATTAGTGACAAATCCCCACCTCGAAAATCAGGAAAGAAAACAAGAAAAAAAGAGAAAGAGAGACTTGCTCTGCCTGTGAATAGCTGGGAGGTGCAATCGGAGCATGTACCCTCTTACCACCCAGGGTCAAGGTTACAAAGGGAAAGGACGACTTAGACTACTTCATGCCAGTTTGGGACTGAATGAGGGGCAGCTGTCAGAACTCTAAGTCAGGAAGTTCAGAGAGGGGCAGAGACATTGTCCCAACTCCCAAGACCTGGACTGCTGGCCATGATGAAGCAGAGGACCCAGCAAGGAATAGGAAGAGCAGGACTTAAGCATAATTCCTTTGGCCACTGCAGGAGGGAGAAAGGAGAGGGAACGTGTCAGGATAGAAACAGAGGCCTGAGCTCAGACACATCTCAGTTTCCCAGACGATGGTCTGAAGGGTGTGGCCACCAGACACGAGGGCATCCTAGAGTGTGACAAAGTCTGGCATTCTCTGGCAGGGCAGCATCCCCCACACAAAACCTTTGTTCTGCTTAGTCGCTGAGTGGATTTGGAAATGGAGTATAATTTTTAAAACAGGTGCTATTTTGGTAATGTCCCAAAACTGAAAAAAATCATTTGCAATTCTTTAAGATACATAGTTTCAAATAAATATTCCAGAGAAGCACGTGTACAATGTACACAATGCTGGCCATGGAGATCATGGTTAGAAGGAACGAACAAAAATGAATTTTTATAAATGAAAAATATTTATTGAAAGGGGCAATTTTTTATAGAACTATTTTGACTTTTCTCATTATTCACAATTTAGAGTCCCAAATGTTGCAGTCCTGAGAAATTGCTAACTCTGTACACTGGAAGCATTGTACTTCTAGTGTTATGTTGAACTCTGTACATTTTTTCCTAATATGCAGTTTTTGTACAGTTATACAGCTTGACAACAATAGGATCCAAACTCATAATTAAGACACTCCATGTCCTTGGGATGATCATGACATGTTTTTGCTTTTGAGCAAAAAATATGTTCTTCTATTTTCATGGTTTACTGAGTTTTCTCTTTCAAAGTTGAATAACCCAGTATATTGAAAAGTATACTAAGTTCCATGTTGTCTGTATGAATCGTCATTGTTCTATTTAAAAGTGAGTAGGCTATATTTTTCCTTTCACTGACTTACCAGATGTTAGGGGTTTCAAAAAAAATCTATTATCTAAAAACTTACCATCAGTGATTCTAACTAGCCTGGCATTTCATCTATACAATTTCTAAAACATGAAAAACATTATTTACTGAAGTACTTTAGAATGGGCATAATGCAGAAATTAAACTACTTCTCTACTGTGTCTAAACTACTACTGTGGCCAACACTTCCTCTGGTCTTTAAATTAACAGATGAAGTTTTGGCAATTATGCAAAACTCAAATGCTCCATGCAGTTTTGTAAAGAACTGGAATACCCACTATGAATAATTTATTTGCTCTCATTAAGATAATTCTTACTTTATGGAAAATAACCTTTAAACCATTGGAGGAGTAGTCAGACTTTGCTATTTACTTTATTAAAAAATTCATTCATAGGTGTCTCAGTTTCTATACTATTTGAACTTAATATTATGCTCTTTTATGCCATCCTACCATTCCCTGTAGTACAGCATTTTAATATGGTTTCACAGTGGCACCAACAAATATGACTAAGCCAATGACAGAAAAAGAGAACAAGGAATGAAAGAGAGACGTGGAAATGACAGGCCACAGGCCCAGAGGAATTTGCATACCTCGCTGCAAACTGAATGCCTTTCTCCATGCTTGGCAGCATCCCACCCTGATTCCCTTTGAAAAAGAGGGAGAGAGAGGGAGAGGCCCTGGTTGGTTTATTTGTGGTTCTCCCAGGTGTGTTATTTAATATATCTCTATGCCATTTTATTGAAGTTAAAAGAGGTCTTAGCATATACAATTACCTCTTATGCAGCACAGAATTGCTTCAGAAATATCACACACTCATAATGCATGGTTTCCCATCTATTATAAATTTTAATAAAATATGTCAGGCTTTTTTATAGTACTTCATGCTGGAATAAGCACAAAATAAATGAATGTGATGTCAAACGGGGTTTTGATCAATAGCTATAGAAAATTAAATCTACTCTTTGCAGGGCATTTGATAGGGTATTACACAGTTTGAAATCGCTGCCCCTTTCCCGGTATTCCATCGCCTTCATCTCTATCTAACAAAAGTGAGGTAAAAATACTCAGCCGACATGCCTCACGTGGCTATATAGACATGCATCGAACGTCCCATATAATGTGGCCAGCATTATTCTGAGTAGTCATTTGAGCAGTTTAAGTGGCTCAAGGGGAAGTTCAGTCAGCAAAGTAAAGAGGAATGCTTTTAACTTACGTGATCCCTAATTAGGTGGATCAATAGAATAGCTGTCACATTATGGAAGGCCATTCATGTCTGCTAATTAATCAAAAGTAAAGTTCATCAAAGCTTGGAGTGTATTTGTTGTACTTCATTTTCTACCATTAGCTGTTAGGAAAGAGAAGCGCTCTCATTTCTGAATGTACTCTTGCTAATTAGTTCAGTGATGCCATGGTCTTCATAAAGCAGTTACGCACAATATCCCACAGCCACTGACATGGAGGAGTCATCAGGGTCAGGGGCTAGAGAGCAAATTAGAACCCATCGTACTGGAATTCATCCCTGACCTCATTTTTTCTGCACTGTGAGAGTAGAAGTCAGTTAGATTATAAACCACTCAAAAATTGAAAAGGAAAAAAAAAGAACCCTGCTAAGCAGTATCATGAGATCATGGATTTAAAGTATCCCAGAACCACACTCAGCTGGAAAAATGGCTTAAAAGGCCAAAGGCATTGCAGTAATACTGCATTGAAGCACATTGCTAAATTTTATCCTTTGTTTTATTAAGTTAAAAGTTATAGTTCCATTCACTTATCTTTATCACCCCTCTCTCCCCAAAAGACAGTAAAATCTCTATAACCTCTCAACTTACAAATTTTGCTATATATATATATATATATATATATATATATATATATATATGAAGCATGCATGTAAGTAGCTTAATTTCAAATAATACTATGGACTCTATTTCAGAAATAGCTTCTGAGAGCTGCCTCTCTCCTTTAAACCCTCATCCATCCAGTGAACAGAATTTTTAAACACAAGTTAGGTCTGAGGTACATGGAGACACAGCAATTAGAGGACATTGTGCCTATCCTCAAGTAACTCACAGGAGGACATCAAGAAAGTACTGGGACAAGAGCAGCAATGAAATATGCAAATTGGGAATAAAGGATAGAAACTGTACTGAATAAACTAAAATAAAAATTAAAAAAAATATGCGAAATGTGGTTGTGACAATGGGATCGGAAGCAGCGGGCAGGGGTACAGACTCAGATTGTGTCAGGGAAGGCAGGTGTAAGGAGATGACTCTGATGGAGCTCTGGAAGAATGAGAAAGAATCAACCAAGTGAAAAACTCAGGGTGGGGGAGGGGAGTGAACACAAATGCAAGGGACAGGTGTTCCAGGAGGAAGCAACACCATGTATAAAAGTTAGAGGGGATAAAAAGCTTGCCTTGTTCTGAGACCATATTTTAATCACGTTTTTATCCTTTGTTTTCCTCTGTTCCCTAATTATTTTAGGAATAAGTATTGGAAGTTCAAACAGGAAGGGCAAGGCAAAAAAGGAGCTCTAACTGTCTCGTGCAGGTGGTGAAAAGCCACTGAAAATAAATAGTTTAAAATAGAGAGTGGCGTGATTGAGTTTTTGTTTTTCATGATTCAGGCAATATTTCTGACCTAAGCCTGCGAAAGAAGAGGAAGAAAAGAAGGAGAGGGAAGTGATCACTTCACTGAGTGTTCACTGTGTCCCACGCACTGCGTAGGGAACCTTTCATGTCAAACGAACGCCTTTACCGCCTCTCACTGAATTCTACACTGTGTAGTTCTTAGAAGCTGACCTCATGAACAATCCGTCCTTACTACGTCGCAGTAGTTTGCACAGAAAGTTTCCCACGGTTTTATCATTTTTTCCTAATAGAATACAGGAGTCTAGGTAATGCCACTTCATGTAGTGAAGGTATGACATTTTTAACTTTGGAAGCAATTAGGAACTTTTGAACATATGCTGTTTGTAGCTTGAAGATGATAATCTATTTTTAAATGCTCTGAGTCCCATCGTGAGCCTTTTGGAAAAAAGCAATTGATGAGGGAGGGAGGTGGCGAGGTTGCACAGAGGGCTCTTGCAGGGAGTGGTAATTATAGCACAATTGCCCTATTTATCATCACAGATTACCAAAAAGACAAAAATAGGATAGCAAAGCACTCGTCATGGAAAACAAATTGTGCTGTATGTCTCCTCTCCGTCGTCACGTGGTAAACTTTCTCAGTGTGCGTTTCTGTCCAAATCCCACATCTAAACACCATTAGCGATTTGCTCAGGAAGACTATGATCTCACCATGGGAATGAGGCAAAAGAAGGCAAAAGCAAAGGAAGGAGACTGCCAGGAAGCCAGGCCAAGCACAAAAAAAAATGTAAAATGAAGGAAATAGAATGGACAAAAAATAATAAACTTCGGAAAGAAAATGCCAAGGAAGATGTTTTTAAAATTTTTCTGGTTCTGAAATCAGCAGGCTAAATACATAATCAGGATATAAGGAATGTATTGAGCACTGTTCATGGTCAGAAGGAAAATCTGAATTCAATGAAAAATGAAATATTTCTGGACACTTAACTACTAATGCAGAATATAAATACATTTTCCAGGCAATATTGGCAAATTAGATGCTTCCTATGATTTCCTTCCCTTTTGAGGACATTTTATTCTAAATATATCACTTTCAATTCATCATTTTAAAGCACAGCATACAGTTAAAATTATTTTACTTTGTTATAATCACACTTTTTTCCTGCTATAAATGGTGCTTACCTTGTCCTTTACCTTGTCACTTGAGAGTCTTTATGCACTAAAACTTTTCCTAAGTGAGGCTATCACTCTGTGGTTGCAGTTTGTCCAGGTATGTCAGCATAATCAAAATCAAATACTGAAGAAACCAAAATCAAGGTTAGTTTAACAAATACATGTGCTAGAGTTATTTCAGCATTTTTTCTCATTTTCAATTATAGCTGCTATTCTATTAACAAACAAATGTTTTATAATCTGCACTTCCATGTGATTCTACTAGAAAACTTTTAAAACTTTCTCTGAATCACTCCAGAACCCAACAAGTGGTGACTTAAAAGTAAAATTGTGCTCCTTGTGGGTTTGGTGGGCAACTTTTTCATGTCAGTTTTAACATGCTACTCCAATAGGTAAACTAACCAAAGAGTATAAGAGAAAATTAACACAAGAAATATACATTTTAACCTAAATAACTAAAGAATATCAGATGTCATGATATACATGTTAGGTTAGTTAACATACATGTGTGCATATCTATGTGTGTATATGTGCATAGATAACAGTATTAGCATTGGTAAGAGTACCATTTATTCAAGAAAGATCAGAGTATGAATTGTCACAAATTTACTAGAGGCAATCAGACAATGTTACTAAATACCTCAAATCTGTACATACACTTTAACAATTCTATTTCTAAGAAAAATGTTAAATGGATAATGAAACACACAGCATTTGAAAATTGCAATGTTCTGTCATTACTGTCTTAAATGAGGCAGGTAGTTCTTAAATAATGCCATACTTCCTTGAGGAATGCCAAAATATGGATCCTGCAGGATTTCTTTTTTATTACCAAGTTCAGTGTTTTATATACTGATTCTTGTCATTAAAAAATGAACCTCTGTGTAAGAAGTCTTATCAAGTATAGAGGAAAAGATGATTAATTAGAGAAGAGTGTATTTTTTATTATTCCAGCAACTATGTTTTGGAACTTCATTTTCTTTTCCCCATAATACTCTTTCATTTTCAGTGGTAAGAATATGTATGTCTTCTAGGAGTAAAATATTATAGAATATTTCTTCTGGTTATCACACCCATTTACAAAAAAAATGCACAAAGAGAATGTGGATTATACAAACTTCATAGAAGCAACTGGCAATGCTGATCACAATCCCCTTTTTTAAAAGATTTTCAGCATATACGCACTGTGTGCATTTTTACAAACCGGGACCATACCATCTATGCTACTGCCTGCCATCCCCAGTATCCCACTCTCATCCCCACCCTTTTTAGGGTACTGACATGTTACATGGCAAAATGATGCAAAGAGAACCATTCAAAAGAAGACACACATAGAAGGACAAGAAGAGTGTTGAGCCCAGTGTCTCTTGTCTTCTCCCTGTGGAGTCAGGACGTGTCACCCTCCTAGCACATCAATGTGTGACGATACAGAACATCGCCAACCAGGCAAGTTCACGGGGTCCAGGGGTTATATGGTGTTTTATTGTATGGGCATGATTGACTGAATCACTAGCTGGAAAGCCATCTTTACAGAGGCTGAGTTAATATCATGAAGCTTAAAGATTCAACCCTCACATTTCACAGTCAGTGCTTCTGGTGCGGCCAGGCTGTCATCTGGTTAATGTAAGCCATCTTCTAAGGCACAGCACACTCTATATCATTGGGACTATAATAATAAACATGGTCTTTAAACTTTAAATATATTAATAAATATAATATGCTAATATTTAACTTTTTATACCTTGTTATTTTTTTCATAAAATAAAGAAGGTTTGACTAAGACTGACTTTTAACAAGATGTCAAATGAACACTGAGTAGGTGACTAGCTAATGGAATGAAAAATGCTAGACAAATATTTTATAATCTCATATTCCTTTGTCCAAAAAAACTTTACAACTAGTTATTTCTTGAGTCCTTCTGAAACTCTACTGTAGACGTCTCTATTACCTCATTCCCACAAAATCCCTGATTATTTTTAGTATTAGTCATTTTCGCTGTAATTTATTCAACCTCAAAATCAGAAAACTAAAACCCTCACATTTCTTTCAATCTGAGAATAAACCTGAGGAAACAAATAAAACAAAATTATAGTTCTACTCAGTGTTCATTTCTCTGTTCTATGTATTCAAAAAGCCGACTTCTTCCACACATCCATGTCTCACTGTTGTCATACTTTCTAATTTTCATTTAAGAATAACTCACACTAGCCCTGGCCGGGTGGCTCAGTTGGTTGGAGCACGTCCCGAACATGAAAACATTACGGGTTCAATTCCTGGTGAGGGCACATGCCTAAGTTGCAGGTTCAGTTCCCGGTTGGGGTACATAAGGGAGGCAACAGATCGATGTTTCTCTCTCATGTCAATGTCTCTCTCTCTCTTCCCCGCCTTCCTCTCTCTCTAAAATCAATAAATATGTCCTCCTTTGTGGATTAAATAAAAAATCAATTAATTAATTAACTTACACTATATAAAGCCATGCAATTTCACTCTATACAAACAACCAGTGTAACAAATATAGGAAACTGCAAATAAAAATTACATTCTGCAAGACTTTTGTAAAACATGGGATGTAAAATAAGAATTTAGGAACACAGAGTTTAGCTGAGTTCACTGCATTTCTTGTGTAAAGTCAGTTTAGGCATTAATTTAGCATGCAATCATAGAGCATATAGTAATAATGAGGACACCTCTGATTCTTTCATCAGCGCTTTAACCTCCCATTGTGACCCCTGGTCAACCAAGAGTCAATGGCCAGAGCAGCAATGGGAGGGGAGGTCAGAGGTAGCTCATGTGCTTCTTTAATCTCTGCTCATCTGTGCAAGTAAGCCTACTTCTCAGAAAGCCTTTAAAGGTGAAAACCAAGCTGCCAGTTTCCCTCTTCCTTTCAGAGAAATGCCTTCAAGCACTTGAGGAAGACCACAGCAGTCATCATGCCAATTTACACATTATATGGTATATTTTAAGCTTTTAACCCTATTTTATATCTACTTCCCATATAACATGTTTGATGTTTACTCTAAGTATAAACTATAGCTTTGAATTCTCATCAACTCCAAGAGGCTTTGAAAAGTAGAAAGAAGAGAAAAAGATATGGTTTTAAGAGAGGAAAGCATCCAAACATCAGTAATTTCATAAAATAATAATATTTTTCAGGAACATTTTCTCTTCACTGAGAATCTTTTAAAATATAGATCTATTAAGACTCTCAGAATCCTGCAGGAAAATCTGAAAATGTCTCTTCACATCAAATCTAGATTACAAGTCTAACCCATATGCAAGAGGAAAATGCTCCATTGGGGTCCCCCAGCTCTCTCCTGGGCTGGCTTTAGTTTTCAAGAATGGGGACCATATTTGCACTTCGAGCATCATTCGTAGCAAATGGTTTCTCAATCACCGCAGCCTCAAACTGTCACACACTGAGTTGCCATGGTATTATGATTCGGCAGTATAACCTTGGGCAAGTAACCTAAGCTCTCTGTAAAATATATAATACCTATTTATAGCTTAGTAAAGCATACATCTTTTCAATACATATGCAATTCTTAGGAGCCTCTACCCATCTGGCTCAGTCCGAGAGAGGTACCGAAATCACAAGAACAGAGTTCATTCTAATTTCAACATAACTTCAGTCACTGTTTCTTGGATACCATATAGTAAACTCTCCTCAGCAGTATTTCTTATTTACGAGATCTGTCCAGAAAGTATCCAGCCACAGACTATGAAAAATAAAGGCATTTACTGAAGAAGATACAAAATACAAAAGACATTGTACATAGGACAATGATGCCTCAGTCCCCTTCAGAGTAGGCACCTTGGGATCTCACACAGTTCTCCCAATCTCCATTAGTCACCCTGTCATATTCTCCTCAATCTCATCGACAGTCTGAAATCTCTTCCCTTTCAAAGGTGATTTTAGTTTTTGGAAAAGCAAGAAGTCACAGGGCGCCAAATCTGGGTGGTGAGGGGCTGAGTCACCTGGGCCATTTGGTGTTTCACCAAAAATCTCTGCGGTAGACGTGATGCATGAGTGGGTGTGTTGTTGTGATGAAGCTGCCAATCACCTGTTGCCCATAGTTGCAGCCTTCTGAATCATCCGAATAGTTTCCAGGGAGGAATATCCAAGCTTAACACGAAATTTGATTCAGGTTCGTTGCTCTACTCACTTAATCATTTTGAATGCGATGGCCACACAGTACACAGGCTCACTCAATGGCGCCTACTTTCCCCAACTGACTAGTACAGTGAAGTCATCATTGTTCATGCGTGTGCATTCCAGTCCATTCTCCTTGGATGCTAGATTACAGCAATGCCTTGCAAACCATTCTCATTATATTAACGATGGTTTGAATTTGTCCAGACAGATCTCATATTGTTGTTTTTCTCTCCCACTCACGTGTCCCCATCCACCACAATTGCTTTAGTATCAATCTTCACTCCCCTAAATGTGCTGCTCTTCCCCCATGAGACTGTTATGCTTATTCTTCTCTTCCTCTGCATCTCAGGCACTGCCTATCCTCAAGTCCTCAACTACAACAAACTCACCCTAAACTCAGCTTGGCTTTATCATGTTCACCATCTTTACCTCAAAGTGCTTTAAATTACCTAAAAGCCTAAAGGTGCCTGCCCAAATGCTGAAGGTTGCATTAAAAAATGTTAGGTCAACAGTATAAACTGTTCACAGGCCAGGACAAGCTGACTCTCTGTGGTGGGTAATGTGTCTGGGTGCTGGTTAGTATAAAGAGAGGCTCTTTAGAAATACCTTATATCCAGAAGATGAAACCAAAGTATATACAAAGAATAACCAAAGCATAATCTGTGTAGGTAGCTCATGAGTCAGACAAGATATAAGAGCAATGAAAAATATTTGGAAAGTAAATATTATTCAGATGACAAGTGAGTCTAGAGGTTAGAATAGGCAAGCCACAACAAAAAGATAAATAAAAAAGAAGTGTCAGTGTCTTAGCTTGAGTTTTACCCATAGACAATACATGAGATAAATGCTTCTTATTAGGTAGATTATTTGGAAACATTGTCCCAGGGAACGGTGGTAAGGTAAAGAGATAATCAAATGAGAAAAGAAAGAAAGAAGATAAAGGGTTGGGTTACCTAGTTAACCACAGCCCTGGATAACAGGTGATTAAATCTGAGGGACCTTTTAGGAGCTATCTGTCAAGGAGACAAAGAGGGACCGTTTATCCATTAGGTTCCTTTCCCATTAGCAAGAGATAGTTGCAAGGCTATTAACTGCCCCAGACTTCTGCACGGCCCAATCAGGGTGCTGAGAAGATTGCTATGGCTGCCACATGCTGCTAAGTCAGAGAAGTCCCTGGGGCAGGAAGTGAGAGGAAAGTATGCAGTAGAATCTGAGGTAAGGTGCTGTCCTATTGCATCTGTCCAAAGCTGGTTGAAGCCTGGAACTGGTTGGAATAAGAAGTGGTGCTAACAGATTTAAATGAGAAAGAAGGTGTTTGAAATAACCAGCAACCCCTCTGGGTAGCCACAACAAGTTGGGAGGTTCATCCAAAAGGGTCTCCCTGGCTGGTGTAGCTCAGTGGATTGAGCATGGGCTGTGAACCAAAGGGTCACTAGTTCGATTCCCAGTCAGGGCACATGCCTGGGTTGCAGGCCAGGTCCCCAGTGGGGGCCATGTGAGAGGCAACCACACATTGATATTTCTTTCTCTCTCTTTCTCCCTCCCTTCCCCTCTCTCTAAAAATAAATAAAATCCTTTTTTTAAAAAAAAGGATCTGATGGTTGAGCTTTCATGAGACAAACCCAGTAGATTGGACCAGGCAGATGGCTACCAGGATGGCTACCCTCTGTGCCATGAACCGGTTTATGAGATGAATGCAGAGTTCTGTCCTCTGGGGAGTCCACAGTAGGGTGTATACAAGAATGGAATCTAAAAGTGTGCCTGCCTTTCAGAATTTAGAAACTGAAAAAATAACTTGGTGCAAAAAGGTGTACTAAACATATTTATATAAAGAAATGCATGCATTAAGCCAGATCAAGAATAGCAAGGTATCTGTATCATAATACAGATCTGTGTGGCAAACCCAGAAATAGCAGGGAGCAGAGAACACTGGGGAAAGTAAACAGATGCTGAAGTTCAATGAGAAGAGAAGAGAATATTTAGGGTTTTATTAGTTATCATTTTGTTTCAGATTGATGTTTAGACCTAAATCCAGGGAACAGCTGATGTGACTGAACCTTGAGACTATAATTAAACTGACATCTGTGATTTACCTAATTATTTCAGGAACCAAAAGAGTTTGACTACTTGAACACATTTGATATTCAAATTCTGTAATTGTCGGGTGTTAGACAATTCCACGGGTAAGATGATTTCTTTCTTGTCCTTTCAGTCAAAATTTCAATGGGCCAATGACCAACCTTAGGAAGTGATGGCAAAGGCGGGGCCACCTGGGGACTCTTCAGAGTGCTTGACCTCCCACTGCATTCCTCTGCACCTGCGGGACTGACTCTGGCTTGGCAGGTCTTCCCGGGAGCAGCCTTCACGTACTAGTTTTGCTACCAGGCTAACTCGCCTGCTTGCTTGCAGGCTGTTGGTCTGAATGCCAAGCCTTAACTGTTCCTTCATGCTAGGTTTGGGAGCCAAGCCCTGCCTCATCCTCAGGTTCTTGCAATCTGTTACTGCCCGAGCCAGCTTGTCTGCGTGCCATTGCCAAGACAAGTGAGTCCCTGGTCTGCACTACCTGACTACACCTTTGTTTGTGCTACATACCTGGACTGAACATCTAGAAAATTACAAGGGGCATGGCAGTAACTAGTACTTGTAACTGCTTTAAGGTGTTTGCTGAAGCTTTTGTTTTTTAAAGAATGTAGGAGGAATACATTTGTTTGTATGAGGAGGTGAAAAATAGCAGAATCAGACAGTGTTCTAGTGCAGGAATATATACATAAGAAGAAAGAGTTCCCATGGATCTTAGAAACTTACAATGAAAAGAATCTGGAGTACCTTTAAGTATGTACTTTAAGAATGTGTTTAATTTTATTTGCATTTGAGATATGTTAATACTCTGAGTTGGAGGGTCAATTCCATTTATTTGTAAACATAGTGTTTAAATGAATTATTTTCTTAGTTTCCCCTTACAACTAATTTTGCATTTAGAATATTGTTAGGTATCAGATACTTTTGAAGTGAGACTCGGAACTTCTCTTCCTTATGTATTTTGCTCATCATCTCCTATAATTACTGAAGTTAATTCTTCCAGGATTCTAAACATGATTGTACATCGGTTTGAATCACCTGGGGAGCTTTAGAAATTACCGGGGCCTCACCCTCAGAGATGCTGATTCAATCCTGGGCATACAGATTTTCTCAAGCTCCCCAGTAACATGCAGCCAAGGATATACGTCTCGCTCCAGTGGTTCTCAGACTCTAGTCCCTGGGCCAGCATCACTGGCAACACCTGGGCATTCACTCCAGATAGAATTTCTCATATGACTCCTCCCACCTACCAATTCAGAGACTATGGAGGTGAAGTCAAGCAATCTGTGGTGTTTTTTCCCAGCTTTGAGATGTAACTCACATGCCATACAGTTCACTCATTTAACGTGTACGATTCTAAAACTTTTAGTATATTCACAAAGTTGTACAATTATCACCACAATTAGTTTTAGAACATCTCCATCATCTGAAAAAGAAGCCCTGCAGGCCCTCAACCCCTTCAGCCTCCCACCTCTAGGCAACCACAAATCCATTTTCTGACCCTACAGAGTTACCTCCTCTGGACATTTATGATAAATGAAATCAGATAGCATGTGGTCTTTTGTGACTGGCTCCTTTGCCCAAGCACAACGTGTTTAAGGTTCATCGACGTTACAGCGTGACGTTGTAATGAAACGGTGTTTCATTCCTTTGTATTGCCAAATCGTGTTCCATGGCAGGGACAGACCGCATTTTACGTATCGAATCATCAGCTGATGGATACATGGATTGTTTACACTCTCTGGCTGTTATAAGTAATGCTGCTATGAACATTCATGTGTAACTTTTTGTGTGGATGTACATTTTCGTTTTTCTCTAGTATATCTAGGAGTAGAATTGCTGAATTATATGGTAACTCTATGTCTAATATTTTGAGGAACTGCCCAATTATATTTCAAAGCAACTGCACATTTTACAGTCCCACTAGCAGTGTATGAGGGCTTTTTTCCCACATTCCTGCCAATACTTGTTATCTCACTTTGATGCCAAACATTCGATTAGGTATAAAGTAGTATCTTATTGTGGTTTTTATTAGCATTACCCTGATGGATAATGATGTTGAACATTTTTCTTATGTGCTTATTGGTATTTCTTCTTTGAGGAAATGTCTATTCAAGTTCTATACCCATATTTTCATTGGGTTGTGCTTTTGGTGAGTTTTAATAGTTATATATTTATTCTAACTTCAGGTGCCTTATTAGATATAATTAGATTTGCAAAAAAATTTCCATTCTATGGGTTGTCTTTTCACTTTATAATATTCCTTAAAGCATAAATGTCTCTAATTTTTCTATTATTCAGTTTTTTATTGTTTATGCTTTGTTGTCTAATCTAATAAACTACTGTTTAATCCAAGGTCACAAAGATTTATGCCTATTGTTTGTTCTAGGTGTTTTTATAGTTTTAGCTCATATTTAGATCTTTGATTCACTTTTGAGCTAATTTTTGTATAAAATGTAACATAAGGTTCAACTTCATTTTTTTACACGTAGATATCCAATTATCCCAGCAACATTTGTTTAACAGTTTCAGTTTCAATAAACCCTATAGGTAATTCTAATGCATGCTACATTGTGAGGACCACTGCACTTTGTATACCAAATCTTCTCGCCATCACAATGAAACCCTTCAAAACATAGCATATATTACAGAAAATTATCAGTTCCCCCTTGAAAATCCCGTAGATCAGTTAAGTCAATATTGTAAGTCTACATTCATAGGCACTTACAGAATCAAAATAATTTTAGTTTGGAATCTTTTTGTTTCAAAACAATGCTTGACAAAAAAAAGTGATACTTTGCCATAGTCACAGCATGTGTTTTCCAGCTTTGAGTGCAGAGTGATTCCCTGCCCAATAGCCCCTACTTAGTTAAGAAATCAGTTTAATATTCTGTATCAGCCAAATTGCATTATGAGACAATGTGAGACTGTTCATGCTTAAACAAGGTTTGGCCACGTGCCAAAATCCTATTAATTGTTCTCTACCCTACTTCTTTTTGTCACTTTTTAAGGAAAACATGGTATGAGTCTATTTTATAATGAAAGGGGTTGTTTTTGATGATATGACAAGGATGATGTATTTTCCCAAGCCAGCTCTATTATTATAGTTTCAATTCTGCCAGGTTGAAAATGGATTGTTTAATCTTAAACATGGCCAGTGCCAAAACCATCTGTCAGGCAAGTGTGATTTTCTTGAAAACACTGTTTCACATTTGCTACAATTTTTACACACTGGGGAGCTTCATTGGGTTTATACATCTTTGAAAAATGTGGCCTGTCTCATGTTTTTTCAATACAAAAGTGACATCATATTTAAGCCCAAACAAAATTTTAAATCTAAAAAAATTGTATGCAAATTACTTAATCAAGACAATTAGAATTTATATCAACTATAATAAGTTACTACGGAGGACCAATATTTCTGGCACTGAACAGATCCTCTTCATATGGTAGGTATTTTTCCACCTTTTGACAAGGGAAGCACTTGACTCTCTCCATAGTCACTCAACTAGACAGTGATAGAGATCTGAACAAAGGTTCTTTGGACTGCGAAGGCTTCATTCTTTCCATTGAATTGCACAACATTACATATGTATATCCATGCGATAAAATAAAACTACAGAAATATTGAAGCAAAAATAAATAAATAAATAAGCCTAGTTTAGAAATACAGTCTTCTTTAAAAATTCATTAATTTTTGTCACAGTGTGCTGTATAAATCTGACTTCCACTCTAGAGACACAGCTAATAAGTAAATATAGCAGCACCCTTTTATTGCTTGAACTCTGAGTTATGATGATAGAAAAGGAATTTATAATGATAGAATAAGAGAAATGCCTAGCTTCCATCTGTTTACTGGGAGGTAAACATGTACCCCGTTTGTTTGCCTAGGGCAGTCATGGTTTACCTTTTTGTTCAGTGAAATTATTAATAGCTTCTTCTTTCTCCCCAAAACTGTCCCATTTTACCTAATGAAATATATGTTCACCTCACATCATGGGTGGCACAAGCTTCCCATCAAGACACAGCCTCTCTCCTAGATAACTTGTAACTACTTAGAACTACAAATCAAAGTATCTTCAGCGTGTGCCTGCCTAAGCCCTTTCCTTCTACCAGCTTGCTACAGAATGAAACATGTACCATTAGAATTGTTTCTTTGGGTGAAGACATTATATCTCCAGATGACCTGCACTGCCAATAACATGGAATGGGGTGTATTGCCAGGTCCCGCTCTATCGGTATGGATTATTCACCCGGATACCAAACAACTACGTGCCCACTGAGGAATAGGATGAGTGGCTGAATGGCACAAAGCGCGGGTATTTACTTGAGGGGAGCAAAAGGCTTTTGAGTGAGGCTCCTCACTAATGTGGAATTAGCTAAAGGAAAACTTTAGTTTCTACAACAAAGCATGAGGAATGGGAGGGTCAGGAAAAAGAAAGGCAAGAATCTAGCTTAGTGAATGCCAAAGATTATGGTACTTTCTAAATGCAACCCGGGAACCCAATACTGCCTTTGCTATATTATGGTTTAGCTGATGAACTAATTAACTGACAAGGTATTTCTTCCAAACTGTTAAATGAATTGTAATATAAATTAATTTCCTTTTAGAATACTGGTGACTTCTATTTGAAGTTAATCAAGCTGTTTTCCCATCTCCAAATCTGATGTTAAGCACCAATAGCCAACTTGGAGACCTGTTCCTTTATTTAGAAAGGCACATTACTTACTCCCCACCATGGTTAAGGCCTGTCGGGGCTAAGCCCACTCAGAGGGAGGTTGTATGTAGTTATGCACACCGTACAAGAAAGTTAGTGGACAAATATTTTTGAGCTTCCTAGCAGCCAAGAGAAATAAAGATGATCTACTTCAACGGAGCTTCAGTGAAATAGCACAACTACATTATTATTCATTCACCTTATAAAATTGGGTCAAGTTATCTGATATCCTGCTTTAAAAATGTCAAACTTCTAAAAATGCAGCCAACTTGCGATTACCTAGAGGGGTTATAGCATTTGGGCTTGGCTTTCTGCAAGGCAAGATAGGGCAGACTTACAAAATTCCAAGGAACTGTTCTCTGACCTTCCTCCTCCCACCCCTTCCTGTTGACAGTGTGTAGAAATCCCCAGCAGAAGTCAGAAGACTTCGCCTTCATTCTTCCTGAGGTCATGGACCCCTTCTCCATGTGCCGCGGCCCTTTCAGAAGCGATCGTTGACTAACAGTCAGAAAAAGATGTGCACACCCCTTGTTTATAGACATCCTCTCCATGCACGAGCCCCTCTCAATAACAAGGACAAAAACTTTTGTCCCTCTCAAGAACAAGGACAAAAACTTCAAACTCAGCTCTGAATAAGGACATTTCCTACTTTTTTACTCTCCATCACTCCTTTAAATTCACTTAATGTGGTGAAGGAAGGAGACTTGACTTGGGGTGGTGAACATACAATACAACCTACAGAGGATGTGTTATAGAAATGTACACCTGAAGCCTGTTTAATTTTATTACCCACTGTCACTCCAATAGACTCAAAAAAGAAAAATAAATTCACTTAATGAGTCTTTAACTTCCTTCCAAGACTCTCATGCATGTTTTCCTCTATACTCTCCTTGCTTTCTCTTCATTTTCTCTTCTCACTCACTGTATCTTCTGCTATTGAAGAATTATGAATCTTTTATTTCCCATATTATTTTCCAAGAAACTTTATTACATAGTAACATATTTATTCATAAGTATAAATGACCACATATGACCTTAAAATATACTTACACAGATGTGTAGCATGCAATGAAAATGTTTGTATTTTCCATAAAGCAAGAAACATGAGGGTAAAAATATATTTCATCAACTTTCCACCTGCATAGTCAACTGCACGTGGATTCTAGATATTTTCATAAATTAATTAATAACATAGATGTTAAGCCACAGGGCTTTTTGTTTCTGAAATGTTACTTCTTACATAATCTCCAGTTGCATTGTTTATCATCCTTGCAAAACAAATTTTTATTTTCCTAGTAGAGTTGATGTAAAATTTCATGAGTGCAGCTTAAACAATGGTGTCGCACAAGTTCACAGTCACTCTAGTACCCGCAAAGGATGTCAAATATGGAAATAACATGGAAATTGCATTTCAGTATTATGGACTCATCTCAAAAGGCACCTTCTTCTCTTCCAGAAGCCCTAGTCTTCTTGGCAAATCATACTTTTTTTTAGAGTCAAATACCTTTCAGTCTTTCATTCCTAAATGGACAAGAAATTCAGCCAAGCAACACTCTGGAAAGCCTGGGTCAAAATGCAGCTTTCTTTTCTTATATATTCTAACTACCTTCTAAAATATAAATGCATTTTACTGTAAATTAACTCATGTTTACTGTGCACATAGTTAGTATATAGATATGAGAAAGTATCATCAGTTTCACATTGCTAATCCTGCCAGAACTTTTCTTAAAATCCAAAATATGGCACCCTAACTAATACAGCAGAACAATCCAAAGGGGTGACCAGCTTCGAGAGCAACTGCACTACCACTGAAACCTTTTCTTTAATGTACTTCCATAGATGAAAAATTATGTCTTAAACCCCAATGCTAGTATTTGGCACGGCAACATTTCCTATGTACTTGAAGGAAAACTGAAGTCAAAAACTATTTTCATGATGTTTTGAAAATTTTAATACTTAAATACAGGTATTAATTTACTTTTATCCAACTCCAGAGTATTTTAAAAGCTATAGTTATTCTACAGATGCTCTTTCCTAAAAAAAAAATTACCACACACCGATGACAGGAAAACAGTGTGCTTTTCCTAGTCCAAGTCAGATAGTTTTGACAGTGCACTGTGAGTTCTTCTTAATCTAATCACAGGAAGCTTTTGTAGAATAATTCTTAATGATCACAAGTTTTCAAAAGCAATTCTATAAAGAACCGCTTCAACGTCAGCATTTCAATAACTGTTCAGTGTCATTTGTTTAGTTTTGATTAAGAGAGTTCAGCACACACAGCTTCTGAGTAGGTATGCTAGAAGTTTCTCTTTTACTAGGTAGCCCACGGGACACGGAGCAATGCAGTGTAACCAGTCATAGTGAAGGGGCATCCCCTCTGACACATGGGGACCACCTTCCATGCAGGCGGACTCCCAGCCTGGATTTAGGACGCAAATATTAGTTGAGCACCCTCGCACAGCCATGTCTTAATAACTTCGGAAGAGTTTTGCTCATCCTGTTTATACTTTTATCATTAACTAAAGTGATACTTATGGTACACTCTACATTTTAAGTTAAAAGAGTTTGAGAAGAACAAAACGATACATCAGTCCTAACCTCCTAATTGTCATTTCTTTTCTGAAATGATTACTGCCCCAGCGCTTGGTGGCGAGGACGCCCGAGAGGCTGCTAACTTACCACTGGCCTCAGACTCATTGGGCTGCTTGTGCTTAGATGAACCCCCTTTCAAGAGGCCTGCTTTTCCCTCTGCCCTAGTTGTCCCTAAGCAAGTTATTAAAAGAAGAACTATAGGAGGTTATGGAAGATCAAGAAGAAACAAAGAAGGAGCCATCCTCCACCCAACATTAGGTTTCCTAAGAGAGTGTACTTCTCAGGCTCCTCCCCCCAGTGTGAGAAGCCACTCCAGCTTTCTTGTCACTTACACACACCCCTTCCCTGCCACTTGCTCCCAGAGGACCACGGAGATCCTGAGTGCCATCTGGGCCCCAGCTAGAACTTAGGTGCATCAGGGGCATCTTTGTTTCTGAGCTTCTGCATCCATTATCCCCCACCAAAGGTGTCCAACACTTTGACACCTCTGCAGCTCACTAGAATAAAAAGAGCTGTCTTGGGCAACACACTAAATACGCTGTGACATGTAATCACAAAAAATCATCCCATAATATTTTAAGTAAATTTACGATTTTGTGTTGGGCCACATTCATAGCCACCCTGGGCTGCATGCAGCCCGTGGGCCACAGGTTGGACATACCTGCTAATGGTCCAACAACACCTTCTGGATCATCTCTGATCCCCTAGAATGGGCTAGAGCAGGCTCTTCTTCCCGGACTTTGGGCTGAGGAACTCTCGTCCATCTTATTACCACAATGAGAAACTTTTTGCTCCACTGGCCAGTTCTTCAGCCAGGACTCGACTTTGTTCAACAGTACATACTGAAAAGTATACTATAACATATACACAGATGGAATTCCACTACTATCATCAATGTAAAATTAAAATACACACAGCAGCGTATGTGGTGTGGCCCTAACTCTCCATCCCTCCCACAGTGGGGTCATGATGTGGCTGAGTAACCACTGGCTCCTCATTCTGAACAGCCCTCCTTCCTCTTTAGTTACCGGTTCTATGTCTCCTGCTGAGCCTCTCGTGTTTTATTTTGATCCACATTTCATACAGATCCATGCTGAAATAACCATTTATTTTTGTCCTAGAAAAAATAGCCTATTTGTAATTGCTCAGTGTTCATATCTTTGTTGACAGATTGAATTAAAGCGCTTCTACAGAGCTAACGTTTTCAGCTTCTATATTACATAACACACTATGTAAATTTTGAAAATACGTTATATAACACACCATGTAAATTTTAAGTATACGAAATCATTCTCCTTTTAACTCCCTCTAGAAGAGGCCAAAGAGTTTTATAAATGCTGCCTTTGGTAATGGAAAGGGGAGCAAGTCATTCGCTTGCTGACACTGCCTGTGTTGGAATTCTAACACCCAGAGATCACGTAGATTAGAGAAACAGTTCTGACAGGAACATGAATATCAGAGATTACATTAAACTCAATATATATAACCCAATGTCTACTCTAAATTAAGCCATAGAAAAAGTGTAACCATTTATCAAGTATTAAAAGGACATAGCTGATCATCAAATCTAACTTTTAAAACTTTTAAGTATTTTAAGAGACATTTAATGTTCCAGTGACTGTGAGAGCCAGTTATGAAACAAACAAATCCTTAATTAGAATCAGATGCAAATTTCTTCCAGGTGCTAATTTCAGTGTTCTGGAAAATATACATTAGTTCAATGCAAAGTCTTGCACATCACTCCCAGGTAACAGTCAGCTCAAAGAAATTTGACATATGGGAACAATTGGTTCTGCTTGAGAAATAGTAACATGATAGATTGTAACCAAAGTGCTAGAAAATTCAGCAGAGCAATGAAACTCTTCAGGCAATGCTCAAGGCCATTGGGTTCCAGCCCTTTCCCAGATGGGGGTCCAAGAGGATGACTTCTTGCCACAGTAACTTAACTATCAACCAGCCCTAAGTCTGCCTCACACAGTCCAGGCAGGATGCCTGACAGGTTCACATGCATCTTACTATGTAATGCACAAAGCACCCCTCTAAGGGGACCTTTCCAATTTGTCCCAGGTTTATAGCTGAGAAGATGGAGTCTCAAATAAATTAAACTCACACAGCATGAAATCAGAAAAAAATGAAATATAAGCAAAAGGTCCCCAATTGAAAATCCTGCGTACTTTCCAATATGCCACCTAGAATTTATCTCAGTACACCCCTAACATGGAGATACCCTACGGTCGGCAGAACTCTGGGAAGCCTCCTTATGAGATTACTCATTAGGGAGAACCTGAAATATTCATTATATACAGGTAAAAGAAAAAGTTATATGCTATTGGATTATTTTATTTGACACAGAACCATCTTTTCAATGTACTGCTGGATGCACATATATAAATTGCAATGTTTTCTTCTTAGGTGTTCTTACATACTTAGATACTTATGTTGATATGCATAGCAACAAAAACCTGTTATTTTAAGTTTGGTATCTATAAACTGTAACAGAATATGATCATTGGAAGTTTGGGGGATTTCTTGATATCTCTTCTAATGTCTTGAAAGATGGCCAACGTGTTTTGCCTCATCTAGCTTTCCCTTAGGACAACATGTTCTAAGCATCAGCCTCAATCTTCTACAAGCAGAGACCTGAAATTCAAACATGAGTAACAGAAACGATGTAAGAAGTGACTTTCCCTCATGTGCTCTACACAGACTTTTACAATGGTGCGAAAGAATTCTCCACTGAAGAAAAAGCTAAACCCGCAGTGAGAAAGTGAAGAAATTGTTTCAACGTGGCATGTCACATATCTGGGATATATGCTTCCGAGTGAAGCAAGGACAGTTGAATTTAGAAGCATGTGAGGAATAGGAGTTACTGACACCTCGCAATGTGCTGGCACCACAGGGTGGAGGGACCACGACAGGGTGGAGTGGCCACGACAGGAATGAGATCCAACTCGTGTTCTGGGGAAACCCTTTAGAGAAAGCAGTTTGGACTGGTACCATAATTATAGTACAACTTCATAAATGTTATTATGAATGGATAGCAATAATGCAAAAGGAGAGTAGCAGAAAAATTTTTGCCTGTAGATATTGGAAACAGCAAATTAAAGGTACCAAGTTGAAAGGCCAGAATGCCATCAGGCAACAATGGTTTCAATGAGCATGAGGTGAGGGACAGGGGGTAAAGGCAATGGGAATTTAAAATAGTTCATGCCTGTGAGGTCATTATCCAAATCCTGGGGCCCATCTTAACCATGCCTTGAAATCACATAAAAGAGTAGTGGCTCTCATATATTAAAAAAACATGAAATTCATGAGGATTAAATTAATTGAAAGATTTGAGATATAGACTATTAGTGAAACATTTTTATTCTCAAATACATGCATAGAAATTTACTTTCAGAGTTTATTTTAAAATACATAGATTCTGATCTAATCATTAAACATCCTAACCCAGATCTCAGTTGGGGTCCCAGAATCTGCTCTCAGCCAATGCATAGGGTGAGCTTGATGCTGGGGGACTGTAGGACACACTGAGAAATTCTACCCCCTACAGCTCCCAGGTAGGAGGTGCCAGCCTGGAGCCTCCAGGGCTCCTGGGGACTGGCTGCGGGAAACCAGAGAGTAGTATAGTTCACAAGACTAGTGTAAATAAAAACTGACTCCCATTTCATGCTATCTGCAGGAAACAGGCTCAGAGGCTCTGGACATCATATCTTACTTTAACCTGGAGGTAGGAAAATGGATTGAGTAGGTTTAGAAGAGAAATTCTCAAATTTCAGAATACATAAAAATTGCCCAGAAGACATGTTTAAATACATGTGGCTGTATACAGGTGGCTGTGACTCAGTTCCAGAGTTCCTGATTCAGTAGGGCTGGGTAATGCCAAGCACTCTGCATTTTGAATAAAATGTCAGAAACAAATGATGTAGATCCCAGGGATACTCAGAAGACACCGGGGAACATTGCTCTAGCGGATCTGTACCAGCATTTTATAACACTGATGTTCACACCAATGTGTTGTTGAGCATCTTGTATAATTGATAGTAGGTTCATCCTAATTTGTGTTAGACCCCAAGTAGCTATTAAAATTTAAAATTTACAGATAAAACAGATCATAGATAAATTAATCTAATTTGCTTAACCTTTACTATACAGACAATGATCATTTAACATATAAATGTTTTGCTGTCTAAAGAGTCACTTTCTTAATCACTGTCCTATAAGATTTTTAGGTAATTAATGAGGGAAACCTATTTTTATTTGTCACAGTCATTTCTAAGTGAGTTACAATCCCTAGCCAATAAGAACATTATTTAATTTAGGTGAATGGGTGACAATTAAACTACACAAGCCAACATTTAGGATCATAATTCTATATTAGGACTATGAAATAAAAAAATTTAATGCACACATTAATAACTCAATTTTACACAAGTTTACAATGTAATTAAATTACTATTTGCTCTTCTAGGAAAAGATTTTAAAGGTTAGATTTCCCATTAGCAAAGCTTGAGTTTGCCATTACTGTGCTAGATCAGAAGCCACTTTCAAAGTATGCTTTGTTAAACATGTATAATTTTTTTAGCTCGCCAAATTATATAATTAAAGGCCAGAGTCAGAACCTTTCTCTTAGCAATATATTTTTTTTGATATATCTCCTTGAGCAAGGGAAACAAAAGAGAAAATAAACAAAGGGGACTGCATCAAACTTAAGGGTGTTTGCACAGCAAAAGAAACCAACGAAGTTAAAAGACAACCCACTGAATTGGAGAACATGTTCACCAATGATACATCTGATAAGTGGTTAATATCCCAGATT
This sequence comes from Trachops cirrhosus, assembly GCA_028533065.1. Classification (NCBI taxonomy): domain Eukaryota; kingdom Metazoa; phylum Chordata; class Mammalia; order Chiroptera; family Phyllostomidae; genus Trachops; species Trachops cirrhosus. The sequence goes on from CM052549.1 coordinate 20,868,033, forward strand.
ATAAAGAATTTATAAAATTCAACACCAAAAACCAAACAATCCAATTAAAAAACGGGCAAAAGACCTGAATAGATACTTCTCCAAAGAGGACATATAGATGGCCCATAGACATACGAAAAGATGCTCAGTGTCAATAATCATCAGAGAAATGCAAACTCAAACCACAATGAGATATCCCCTCACACCTGTCAGAATGGCTAGCATCAAGAAATCAACAAACAATAAGTGCTGATGAGGGTTTGAAGAAAAATGCAGCCTCGTGCACTGTTGGTGGGAATGCAGACTGGTGCAGCCACTGGAGAACACAGCGTGGAGCTTCCTCAAAAAATTAAAAATGAAACTGCCTTTTCACTCAGCTATTCCACTTTAGGGAATATATCCAAAGAAACCCAAAACACTAATTTGAAAAGACATTTACATTGGATTCAAAGACTAGAATAAGTAAATCACTAAAGAGTATCATTTGGAAAATTAAAATTGCCCTTTGGTCCAATTTAATGCACTAGGAAATGGCCCGTGATAACATTTCATTCCTATAAACAATACCATTTAGAAATCCTTGTAATTTCCTTCCCAAATTCTACAAATGGAACTATTTTTAAAAGCCCTTTGAGTAAACATAGAAAATTCAAGCTTTTCACAAATTACAGCATGTTTCGTCTTAAGAAATCTATGCTGGGTTTCCTAACTCAATCATGATCAGAAGACTCCCAGTGGGTGAGCTTATGTTTAAGATACTCTGTCCTGAAAGTAAATTAACTATTTCCACTGTAATGTTCATTTAGTAAATTGTATCTCATTGCCAATCCCCATGTTCTTCAAACAGGGAAAGCAAGTTAATCTCCATTTACAGACGGCACACAATCTTTTTTTTGCACATTCCAAGAGATTTAGAATATACTGGGATGGAAACAAAATACCATAGCAATGGAGAAGACCAGAAGCTAAGCTCTATTTTCAAAATACACAGGTCCAAAGAAACACAACTTCTGAAAGTTGTTAATAATCAACATGGCACTCGAAGGGATGGGGGCAGGTTGGGCATGGCTGTGAACTCTCGTGTATGTAATATCACAAAATTACTCGATCACCCAGGAAGGTGAAGCAACATTCTTGTTATTGGCAAAGCCTAAAGAGAAAAATTCCTCTGCATATGTCTGGTTGGCTACTATCCTCCAAAGAACAGAGACTTTACTTCATTGATTATGATCTTTAATTTATAGTAAATGGCCTGGTAATTAGGTATTGAAAAGGAGCTTTAAGTTCCAAAGGAGTCATGACTGACTTGTCTTCATCTGAAACTTCAAGTTCAAATATATGCATTGGAAAATCACTTCCCCCTTGATAATTAGTACAGTAATGCACTCTTCAAAAATTCTTGGAGGTCACGAAAATGTACATGGATTCTTAGGTTCTAGTAATGAGAAAGTAAAGTAGCTATCTAGTCCCTGTGGCCATTTGGATCATTTACCCCTATCACTTAACTGGGAAAGAAAAAGAAATTATCATTCCAACACTTATTCTCATTGGACATCCAGGATGGCATATGGACTACACCTCACGTGCCTTCTCCACCTGACAAGTAGTAGTTACCCAGAGAATCATGTTTGAGAAAAATTTGGGACTGCCTCCAGACTCAGCCACAGTGAGTGTGCAAATGCTTAGCAATTTTGTCTGTCAAGGTGAGAAGGAGCAGGTCCTCTGTCAAGTACAAGAAGAACCTGTCTTAAATAATGTAGATTTATCACTTGCATGGATCAAAAAAACCTCACCGAAAAATACAAGATCTTTATTTCTATATTTTTTGTGCCTTGGGGAAGTTAGTACCACTAAAATAAATACTTTTTCATAAACTTTCACCTACCATTTGAATAAGCTATAGAATGAAAAATAATGCTATAGTTGATAGAGAAAATTATAAAAAGAAAAAAGAAATAAAGCAAATATTGAACATTTAAGCACACAAAAACCCCAAAATAATTGATATAGAACTATAGGAAGATCACTCCCCCCAAAAAAATTAAATAAAATATAACTGTCAACAAAGAATAAAATATCCAGCCTGAAATTTACTTTTAATAACTGGCAGTTATTGAATATGCTTTAATAAAAAGTAAATTTTTTAAAGCTTCAAATATGTGAAGTGATATAAATCTCTACATTTGTGTTAATTTAAATAAAAAGTAATTATGTCATGTAGAAATATGTCTGAGTTCATTATCAATTTTATTTTTCCTTAAAATTCTTCCAGATAAAATATGGATTGACATTCTAATTGAAACATAAATAGCCTATGGTATCAAAATGAACTATATAAGCACCAATTAAGGGAACACATACAATAAAACAATTAGAAATTTGCACATAGAATTTGTGGCTATTTTTCTTAGTAAGCTACATTGAAAAATATAAATATAACTGAATGATATGTAAACCCAGAAAATTTGTCTTCATCTCATTAAAAGCAGATACATGATAGAAAAGTTACCTTTTTTTTAAATCAATGGAAACTATATATGGCTAGTTAGTAGTTTCTTTTAATTTAAACAAATATATTTTGTGGGCAATTTAAAGGGTCATGAGCATTCATTTCTTTTCCTGACAAGATCCAGTAGAGGCAAATCATGGTTTTAAGTGTCACTAGATAAGACAGTGTGGAGAAAGACACAGGAATATGGAAGATAAAAGAGAGAACCCAGAAGTACAATAAAATAAAGGCTTTGAAATGCCGGTATAGCTTAGTAATGAGGTGGTAATAATAATAATAACAATGCTTCTGTTCATGCTATGGTTGAGGCAAAGTGCTAAATATTTTAATACTAATATCTCAATTAACTTCATTTTTAAAACAGCTTTGAGATATAATTCCTATAAGATACAATCCATGCAAAATGCAGCTCAATGGTTGTTAGTACACTCACAGGCATAAGCAACTGTCCCCACAGTCATTTTTAGAATATTATCATCACCTCAAAAAAAAGAGGGCACACTAACACTATGATCCAAACTTTGTCAAAGACTTCATATATTTTGGCTCAAATATAGCCATTATCATGCTCTTGTGCTATTGGTGGTCTTTAGAATACAATAGAGAAAATTACTCCAAAATCATTTTAATTAAAAAAATCTCTTGCTAGCATGGAAGAAAGGAGAGTAAACCAGACTATCTGTTGTGCAAAATGGAAGTATTGAGGCATCTTCAGATTGCTTCTGAATAAAAGTGCTGTGTTGTTTTTCTTGGTGGCATATTACTTCCAAAGTTAAAACAAAAATAAAGAATAAAAACATAGAAGAGAAATGAAGATGGGTCCCTACAGAAGTGTTAAGGAAATTCTTATCCAAAGGCCTCAACAAAGGCAAACAAATTGAGTAAACATTTTTTTGAGCATTTTCTATGTACAGTATCAATCTTGTTACTAAGAAAGAAGCAGAACTATTAAATGCATTATACTAGAGACTACATTATAAATGAGCCTTTGCAATGGAAGTACAATTAGAACAAAGCAATCATAAAAGTTCCCCTTAAAGAAAATTGTAAATTGACAAAAATTTAGCTAGACTAAGAGGAAGAAAGAGAGAAGATTCAAAATGAGAAATGAAAAAAGAAACATTAAAATTGATAATGTAGAAATGCATAGGATGGTTAGAGACTACCATGAACTATCATATACCAACAAAGTATATAACCTAGAAAACATGGATAAATTCTTAGAAACATACAACCTGTGAAGACTGCATCAGAGACAGAAAATTTGAGTAGATTAATAGTGAATAAGGGGATTAAATCAGTAATCAAAACCTTCCCAACCAAGAAAAGCTCAGGATTACATGGCTTTATTGGCAAATTCTATTAAACATTTAAAGGACAATCAGTGTCACTTCTTAATCTCTTCTAAAAAATTGAAGAGGAGGGAACACTCCTGGACTCTTCTTACTCATCAAGCATTATCCTGATACCAAAACCAGATAAGGAAACTACAAGAAAGAAAACTATAGATGAATATCACTGATAAATATAGATGTAAAAATTTGCAATAAAATATTAGCAAACCAAATTCAACAACACACTAAAAAGATTACACATCATGACCAAATGGGATTTATCCCTGAGATGCAAGGATGGTTCCATATATGCAAATCAATAAATTGACACATGCTATTAATTGAGTGATAAAAATCATAAGATTATCTCAAAAAAACAAAAATTATTTGACAAAATATCCATTTATGATTAAAACTCTCAACATATTGGTATGAAAGAAATAAACCTCAACATAATAAAGGTTGCATATGACAAGCCCATAGCTAGTATTATACTCCATGGTAAAAAATTGAAAGCTTCTCCTTCAAAATCAGGAACAAGACAAGGGTGTTCATTTTCACCCTCTTTTTCAACATAGTACTGGAAGTCCTAGAAATAGTAATTAAGCAAGATATAAATAAAAGTCATCCAAATCTAAATGGAAGAAGTAAAATTGTCATTATTTAGAGATTTGGTGGTACCTCGATACTCATTGTTAATTCATAAGAGAATTCATGATGAGTGACAAAACCAAGTACCAAGCGAGAAATGAGAGATGAAGCATTTTCTCTTGCAGGACAGTGTCAAGACTCATACAAGTTCTAGCAAGTGTGTGAGTCCTAAGCAAGTGCTGAGTGCTGAAACATTTTATTTTCTTGTCAGAGTGTGATGGGTACAGGGTTTGATGACTTCTGAAGCCAACAAATACTGAGGTATGACTGTAATATGATTTTATATACAAAAAATCCTAATGAGTTAGCCCCAAAACTGTTGGGACTAATTATGAATTAAATGGAGCAGCAGGATACATAATCAGCATACAGGAATCAGGTGCATTTCTATACACTATCAATAAAATGTCTAAAACAGAAATAAAGAAAATGATGCCATTTACAATAGCAGCAAATAAATAAGATAAAACACTTAGGAATAAAACTAACCATGGAAGTGAAAGATCTTCCATGAAAACTACAAAGACCTTTTGAAAGGTCTTTTGAAAGGTCTTTCAAATGAAAGGTCAAATGAAAACTACATGACCTTGATAAAAGAAATTGAAGAAGACACAAACAAATGGAAGGATATTTTGTATTCATGGATCCAAAGAATTAATATTGTTAAAATGTTCATACTACCCCAAAGCCATCTAAAGATTCATCTAAAGGTGAAACCCCTATCAAAATTCCAATAGCATTTTTCACAGAAATAAACAAACAACCCTAAAATATGCATGGAACCAGAAAAGACCCTGAATAGCCAAAGAATTTTGAGAAAGAATAATAAAGACCCTGGCTGGGTTGTTTGGTTAGAGCATCATCCCAATAAGCTATGGTTGCAGGTTTGATCCCTGGTCAGAGAATATAAAAGAATCAGCCAATAAAAGCATAAATAAGTGGAACAACAAATCAATTTCTCTCTCTCTCTCTCTCTCTCTCTCTCTCTCTCTCCCCCCCACACACACACATGTGCACACTCACACACACACACCAATAAAAATTTTAAAAAGAACGACAAACACACAGGCATCACCCTTCCTGATTCCAAGCTATACTACAAAGCTATAATAATTCAAGCAGTATGGTACTGGCATAAAAATAGAGCAATGAAACAAAACAGAGTCCAGAAATAAACCCCTGGTCAACTAATATTTGACAAGGAGGTCAAGAACACTCAATGGGGAAAAGATACTTTTTCAACAAGTGGTGTTGTGAAAACTGAATAACCACATGAATGAAAATGAAACCTGGACTCCTATCTCACACCACTCACCAAAATAAACTTGAAGTGGATTAAAGACTTAAATGTGAGACATGATACCATAAATACCTAGAAGGAAATAGAGTAAAAACTCTTTGACATCGGACTGGGCAATGATCTTTTGACACAAACAACAAAAGCATAAATCAACAAGTGAGATAACATCAAATCGAAAAGCTGCACAGCAAAGGAAACAATCAACAAAATGAAAGGCAACCTATCGAAAAGTAGAAAATATTTGCAAATCATGTGTCAGATAAGGGCTTAATATCTGAAATAACTAAAGAAATCATACAACTCAATAACAAATAAAATATGACTTAAAAACATGTAGATAAACTAAGTAGACATTTCCCCTCCAAAAAAGATATCTAATGGCCAACAGATATGTGAAAAGATGCTCAATATCTCTAATAACCAGAGAAATTAAATCAAAACCACAATAAGGTATCATCACACACCTGTTAGAATGTCTGGTATCAAGAAGACAAGAAATAACATGTTGGCAAGAATGTGGAAATAAGGGAACCCTCATGTACTGTTGATGGAAATATAATTGATTCAGCCACTGTGGAAAACAGTATGGAGGCTCCTTAAAATTCAAAATATATCTACCATATGATCTAGCAACCCTATTCTGGGTATATATCCAAATGGAATGAAATCATTATTTCAAAGAGATATATGCACTCCTATGTTTATTGCAGCATAAATTATGATAACCAAGACATAGAAACAAACTAAGTGTCCACTGATGGATGAATGGATAAAATTGTGATTATAGATAAAGAAGTTACTATAGATAGAGTAAAATATTATTCAACCGTGAGAAAAAAGGGAACCCTGCCATTTGAGACAACATGGATGAACATTGATGGTATTGTGCTAAGTGAGACAAATATTTTATGGTGTCACTTATATGTGGAATCTTAAAAAGCCCCCCGGGGGTGAGAGTTGAGGGAATTAGGGAGATGTTATGGAAAAGTACAAACTTACAATCAGTAGATTAAAAATGTCTTGGAGATCTAATGCACAGCACAGTGACAATAGACAACAATGTGTTTATAAACTTCACAGTTGCAGAGAAACTAGATCTTAATTGTTCCCAAGATATAAAATAATATGATGCACTAGAGGTATTAGCTAATGCTATAGGTGGTAATCGTATTGCAAAGTATAAACATATCAAATTAACACACTGTATAACATAAACTTCCTTACACAATGGTATATATCAATTATATCTCAGTAAAAAAAGAAAATTGTGATTTCATATTAATTATCCACATTAACATGAATATCAGACATGAATAGAAAGAAATGAAGTAGCATATGAATTATTAGTGTTCCAAGGCACTTTAAAATTCTACTTACTGTCAGCCCACATTTTTTACATTGTTATAAATCTTAACTTTAGTCCAGCACTCATTCCAACATGATCTAAGATCCTAGCCCACTCATATATATTAATAACCACACTCCTGTCCCTGTTGGATTCCACATTTATGATGCGAGATATTAGCCATACAGTAACTAAATATGGGTGAACATTTAATGACAAGCACCTGCTGTACTAAAGAACATCTTTCATGTAGTAACATTGGTCTACATGTCTGGTTCTAGAAATAATAAAGTCAATTTTTTCTAACAATTTTCCTTCATGCTATTTCTTTCTTGGCAGATTCATCATCTGAGTTAATAGATCCTAAAATCAAGGTCAGGACTAATTTTCTTTTCAAAGGCTGTGGATGTTGTACTTCATTTTAATCTAGAAGAACTTAATGTCAATATCATTAATAGCTCATCACCCTTCAAGGAATGTCAGAGTGAGACTCAGGGGGAGAAAATCACAAACCAGGGACATTGACCCTATTTTACAAAGAAGGGGAAACAAGAAGTGGCCTTTGCCCAGTAGTGCTAGTCACAGAGACTGTCCGCCAAGTCCCCTTTCCTTCTTCCTTTTATCATTTTTTAACCCATAACTTTCTTTTGCTTGAGCTTCCTACAAGTTCCCCTGAATACTAACATTTTAAAAAGTAGAATGGGCTGTTTTGTGAGTAAATCAAGTTATGATATTTAAGTTCTGTAGCCTAATTCTCATTCATCATTTGTGTATAGTAATCATGAGTTGATGTTGGGAACTGCCCTGCCTGGTTTCAGAAGCCGTAACCACCCCCTGCATGGCTAAGGCTGAGTGGGTGACCTTCAGACCAGAAGCCACTAAGGAGACAAAGATTATCTCCCTGGCAGGGGTGTCGCTTCTGCTCCTTTTTCTTCGCCCTGCCTGGTCCCCAATGCTTGATTGGTTAGCCAATGATGGGTAAGATCCCCCAAGGCAGGAACGACCTAAGACAGGCATGATTACATGGAGGCCCTCAGGGAAGGACTGGGGGGGCTATGGAGAAAAAGGGTGATGGACCCTCGCCCCTCAGCTTTGACAAAGCCTGAGTCCTCATTCTGTCTGTGAGAGAATCTCCTAATCTCTTGGCTGCCTTACTTCCCCTGCCTAATTTAAGCATAAAACAATGATAAAGGGTGGTGCAGCCCTGTGCTGGAAAGGGCGGGTTCCCGGGATGATCAGGCCTAAAAATGAATATGTAAAATCCTGTGAAACCTGCTTTGTTTAGAATGCTCTCAATTAAATGATAACAGTCCAAGCAAGAAGTGAGTTTGTTCCTCAAAGTTTTATAGGTCTTTAGCTATCTGACCCTGACTCAAAATAGACCTCAGAGTTCTTTGTATGTTATCTATTGTTTGATTCTTACTGCCTGACAATGATTAATGAGCTTTACCTGTATTCCTGTGCAAACGGACCCAATGAAAGCCCATTGAAGAAAAGGCTCTTGGCCCTTCTTCTTTGAGAGATTCGCCACCTTTCCTCCCCAAGCAGCTCATGTTTTGGTAGACTTATTCTCCTCTGTGGCAGCCAGGGGACTGGGTGGTGGTAGGAGGAGTTAATGCATAGAAATAGCTTTTGTGTTGCTTTTGAGAACAGTGTTATTTCTAAGGTCTTAAAAATATTCCAGGTTTCCAAAGAATCTGAGATTACTCCTCCTGATTTATTGACCAGTCATAACATCCTTTAGGAGTTGCAGTTTATATTCCTCATTTTACATGCTTTTGTTAGGATGGAAGGAATAGAAGGAATAGGAGGAAGTTATTTCATGAAAACCAGGAGAGAGGAAGCATGGTACACCAAACATTGACAGAAAGCAGTTGGTGAGTTATACATAGTTTGTCGTTACAGAGAGATTACAGGAAACATTCCTTAGCATTCAGAATATCAGTAATAGCACCAAGAAAAGACTGGAGTAGTGTCCCAAGTTCCAGGTGGTGGTGGGCAGTGAGGTGAAGGCTGCAGTGGGGCTGGAACAGCAGGTAGGAGCAGGGAAACAAGCTGCAACACAGACTGCCTCTGCAGAGGATGTTAAAAACAAAATACAGAAACACTCCTCATCTGTGAAAACTGCGTCCTAGATGCGGGGGCGGGCAGGCTTGCGAAGATTGCACATGCTTCCCGTTTAAGGAGTAGCGTTAAGAAATGTTCAGACACAGATATTCTCTCCACTGTTCTCCACCTATTAGTAATACAAGTTTAATTAAGAACTTCTTACGTTTTGGAATCTTCCATTAAGCATGGAAAATCTAGCTACTAACATCACAAAGGATCCTAAGTCACTCTCAGGTAAATTTGCCCCACAGCGTGATTTTAAATGGCAGCAACCATCTATTTGCCTGTGTTAAAGATAGCAAATTATAGAGTATGGTAATAACTAAATTTGACTAGAGTATGGTCATTTTTTAGGAGAATGGTGGCTTTAGAAATGCAATTTTTTAAATTAAACTTTGGTTTTTGTTTTCTCCTTTAGAAAAGCCTTATTATTATTATTATTATCATCATCATCATCATCATCTTGGCCTACAGATATAAAAATTACATTTGCCCACAAAAGAGAGCAGTTGAAGGCAACAGAATTGGATTAAACTTCACATAAATTGTAATATTCACAGGTATAATATTCACATAATATTCACATAATATAATATACTCACAGGTATAATAACAGGTCTGATATTCCCTCAGTTATCAATGAATCTTACCAAATTATCACACAAAGAGTTAAACTGTCAATAGCTCAATAAGGAAGATCTACATCAAATATTCTATTCTTGAAAATATATCAAGCCCAATATAACATGTTTTATCATTTTTAACTCAATCGATACAAAATATTATTCTGAAATACTATTCCATTTTTTCCATGTTTGGTTTTAAACCTTAAGGGGAGAAAAATGTCCAGAATTTTAAGCAAAGCATCTCCTCTTCCATCAGCCCTAACAAAGCTGGAGAGTAGGGATTTGAAAATATTTCCATTTCTATAGACTTGAAATTATGTTCTCCAAATTCCAAGGAGTCTACAGAGTTGCTGCTGATTTCTACAAATGTTTAATTTTAATTTTTTAAAACATATGTATGTGTGTGTGCATATATATATTCATATATACACACATATATATTCATATATATCCTGTAATCAAAAGCCATTCATAGCTAATATATACTGGAGAACTTGAACACATCGGTGACCCCTGTTCACTAACTTGCAGTGGTTTTTCCACCTGCAGCAATGTTTTCTTTTTAATGCAGGTCTGACTTGCAGCTCCGGTAATATCAGATATGCTAGAACTTGTACATTTACTTACATGCCAAGCATGACTCAGGTAAAGCTGTTCTTCATATGTTGAACCCATGAAGCAATACCCTAAAACAAATGTATGTCTTACTCATCTGAGATATTATATTATGAATTGTTTTAGTATGTATTAAGTTATTTCTTGAGTGATGTCTTATTTATAATTTTTTAATATTTCCTCAGTGATATGAAATAATTATTCCTTGAATGTAATTACTGTTATATTTATTACTGTGGTTAAATAGAAATCATTAAACAGAAAGGTACTATTCTAAAGAAGATAACATCTTTCAAAAGTGTTGGTAATAGTATAAAATTGATTTTATTAAGTCTCATTCTTTAAATTGTGGACTTTTCTGAGGTATTTATGGGCGAGTTCCAAAACTTACTTTACCAAACTAAAAGTCATTGGTTTCCCAAGGGTAAGATACCAGTTCAAGTACATCAAATAAAATGAGACAACTTATTCTGATAAAGAAGGACACCACACCTTAGCTAATTAGCTTCCATTGTAACATAGCTGTATTAGCTTGCTAATGTTTTTCATTAACATGTATATGACTTTACCTTAAAAAAATAAACTCACTGGTACAATGACTTTGGCTTCAAAATATCAAAATTTTTAAAAAACCTTCCAAATTCAATATGCAAAACAAAACAATTTCCATGGAAACTTTTTGAATGTCTCTTAGATGTCCTACTCATTCCAGGCCTAATCTTACCCCAGCTACTGAAAGCAGGTCAAGGTCTCCGTGTTCCCTACCCAAGGTCTTGTTTATGTGGAGTTTTTCCACTCTGAGTGTTGGGAACTGGCACTATTTTCATCCTTGTTTGAGCCCCTGCCTGGAATCCTGTAGTTCTCTTACATTTACTGCTCAAAAATTCATAGTTTTTGACAGACTGAACACTTTAAGCTTATATTTTATAGCAATATACAGATCCCAAAGATCATTCCTGAAGATTATACTGTCCATCCTTGTTTCAAGTTTTCATTTGTGTTCCCGTGCAATCTTAACACACATCTTTAACTCTTACAACACACATTTTGTTCTATTTGAATGAGCAAAATTGTTTTATTTTAAGTAATGTTGAAAGTAATTCACTCAGTATAGAAGAATGGTACGTTGTCTATGAGATCACATTTACAGATGCAAGCAGTAATTCTCGCTAACAGTTGATTCTAGACATGCCATTCTCTATTTGCTCAAGGGAGTTATGTTGATCCTTCATGAATCTTGCCACAATATCTCTACATGTAGGAGACGTGCTTGATTTAGTTTATCATTCACCCCAAGGAGGCAACGACATTTTTATCACTTGTTAATTCATAAATAGATTAGCAGTTTGATATTAGAAAGGTGACAAAAAGGTTTAAGCCTGGTATGAAAACAAAGTGTAATTTGATTAGTTAGGTTAAAAACTGGTGTTAGCAATGATTAATAATAGTCTATAGACTATCTCAGCATGCCCAGGTTGTGCAGCAAAGGTTTTCGTTAAGAAGAATCAAGAAGACTCCTTTTAAAGATGAGGTCCTTGTAGTCCTAAGTGTATTGGGGAGGTTCACAAATAAATAAAACATGCTATTATTTTTTAAATCATCACATAATAGGTTCTCTTTTTAAAATATTTTTAAATAAACTTTCATTTTAGAAAACTTTTAGATTTACAGAAAAATTGGAAATATGTTATAGAGACTTTCCACATATGATACAGCCAGTTTCTCCTATCATCATCTTAAGTTAGTATCATACAATTGTTACAAGTAATAAACATTATAAACTTCAGTCCATAGTTTATTCATATTTCCTTACTTTGTACTTAGTGTTCTTTTTCTATTACAGGATGCCATTCAGGATACAGTATGACATTTATTTATTATATCTTCAGGCTCTTCTTGCCTGTGACAATTTCTCGGACAAAAAAATAGTTTGTGATAGTAATGTTCACTCATTATCATAGTGTTAGTTGATACTTGTATCTACTTTCTCTGACAAAAAATATAAAATTTTGAAACAAACATTCTTCCCCACTGCTTTGTAAGTCTGAGGATGGCACATGGATTTGTCAGTTATACCAAAGCCTTTTATAATAGACTTACAATGACAATCTGTTGATATTGATAAATGCAATAAAAGACTCTTTCTACAAGGGTTTCACCATGTATGTTTATTGAAAAACTTAAATCTGGCAGCAGCCAGTCCATTTGTATGCCAAATGCACTTCAATTTGTTATGTCTGTAGGGCACTCCGTAGCATTTTCACAGAAGGCAGAAGCATTTTATGCTGTAGTCCTCCCAGAAACCATGTAAGTGCTCCTATTATTAATTGCCATTTAGAGAAGAGAAAATAAAGGCTCAGAGATGTGCCTAAGCCACTGGAGTAGAGAGCAAGTGGCGAGATGAGTCTAGAACCCGGTCATCCTTGCTCAATTCCAATGTCATTCTACCACAGTGCACTGCTCCCAGGGCTACTGTTCAGCCTTACAAAGAGCTCAACCTAAATTCAAGAGTATCATGCTGGTTTTTTTTTTTTTTTGCCTCCACATAAGAGAATCTGGCTATTAATACCATAAAAATTGCTGTGACATTAAGATAAATATTAGACAACCTTCAAATCACATATAGAAAAAGAGGAAAGACTGAGGTGATTTTCAGATCTAGTCCCTATCATTAAAATACACTTATTTCTCTAATAGATCTGTGCTGAACAGCTTAAGAATACATTTTAATAAAAAATTTCAAAAATGTGTAATAAAAATTGTCTTCCATGTGTAACTAAAATAAAATGACAACTGACTTTTTTATAATCTTAAAGTATTTGAAATTAATCTATTTAAATTATTTTCTTTTAAGATTCATCTTGTACAATTTTCTAAAAATTAGAATCATTATAACATTAATGTTTATGTAAATACATTTTCATATAATTCATTTTTCAGGTTAGTAGTCATTATATAATTTACAACAGCATTAAAACATTTTGTTTTTTTGACCTGCCTGGTATAGCTCAGTGAATTGAGTGCAGGCTGTGAACCAAAGTGTCGCCGGTTCAATGCCCAGTCAGGGCACATTCCTGGGTTGAGGGCCAGGTCCCCAGTGGGGGCCACATGAAAGGCAACCACACACTGATGTTTCTCTCCCTTTCTTTCTCCCTCCCTTCCCCTCTCTCTAAAAATAAACAAATAAAATCTTTTTTTAAAAATTTGGTTTTTTTAAACATATTTAATTGATTATGCTATTACAGTTGTTCCAAATTTTCCCCTTTGCCCCCCTCCACCCGGTATCCCATTACCTACAGCAATCCCTCTCTTAGTTCATATCTATGGGTTAGGCAAGGACCTACATCCAAGATTACTCTATCCAGCAAAGCTATCGTTTAGAATGGGAGGGCAGATAAAGTGCTTCCCAAATAAGGTCAAGTTACAGGAGTTCATCATCACCAAACACTTATTATATGAAATGTTAAAGGGACTTATCTAAGAAAAAGAGGAAGATCAAAAATGTGGACAGTAAAATGACAACCAACTCACAACTATCAACAACCAAACCTAAAACAAAAACAAAAACAAAAATGAACTAAACAAACAACTAGAACAGGAAGAAAATCACAGAAATGGAGATCACATGGAGGTTTATCAGCAGGGAAGAGGATGGGGGTGATGGGGAAAAAGGTACAGGGAATAAGTAGCGTAGATGGTAGGTAGGAAATAGACAGGGGGAGGTTAAGAATAGTGTAGGAAATGTAGAAGCCAAAGAACTTATATGTACAACCCACGGATGTGAACTCAGCAGGGTGAATGTGGGTGGGAGGGATAGTTCAGGGTGGAGGGGAATAAAGGGGGAAAAACGGAGCAACTGTAATAGCATAATCAATAAAATATATTAAAAAAAGAATTGATTGAGGTTATATATGTTCACATGCATATGGGTTATAAATGTTTCATTTATATCACAATATTTTTATATTTTCTTATAAAATACAGAGACAAAAATAATCTCTCTCCTTGCATAATGCATAGGCCCTCCTAAATTGATGTCAAGTTTACATTAATGTAACACGATAATAATCAACACATGAATTATTACAAATTATTGCACCAAACCATAATAAAAGAATACCTTCCTCTGGCAGGCAGAGTGCCAACTTGTAGGGGCATTTAATTTCAACTCAAAGTAACTGTAGCCCGTGAAAGCTTAAATCAGTATAATATTTCTGGAGAACAAATTAACATGTACCAAAGGGTATAAAAATGCTCTCACTCAAGTCTAATGGCTCCAGATCCAAATATTTATCCAAAAAATGAATTAGAAGAATGCACAAAGGATTATAAGTGTAGTTTACAGAGCTATTTATAATAGATCAGAAGCAACGTAAATATCAAACATCAGAAAATGATTTAAAAATAACATGATATATACACAAAACTACCATATACCCCATTTTTTCAAAAGAATAACACCTCTGAAAGATACTTAATGATATGTGTTTATAACACAGGCAGATATAAAACTGAGTTTATATATCCAATTATTAAATAGAAGGAGAAAAGGAAGGAATAAGAAAAGAGAAGCAAAAATAAAACATATGGTAAAAAGGAATTATATGCTCAAAGGTGAGAATTATCTCTGAGCTATTTGATTGCTCATGATATTTAATGGTTGCCTATGCTGTGTGTGGAATTGCCTGCTCATGCTTCTGTTTACAGGAGAAGTGGTATGTCCATTGAGAGAAGAGTCTCAACAGTATTGGATATCTAGGGTATTAATGAGCTTTGGGGGGTAAGAAAGATGAGACCTGCAAGGTGGGCTAAATGGGAGTGGAAATTTTATTCGGCATACTTTAAACATTACAGTGAGACCAGGTAAAGGTGGTTGAGAGCCCCACACATTGTCCTCCTTTGTAAAGGTTGACTGATTGTGACATGCACCCGCACAAATCTTCACCACCTGTCCATTCTAGTCTAGATGTTGATCGTTCCAGACACAGTAATCTTAGTGGAAAACTAAGAACCTTAACAAAAAACCAAATGGTAAGCAGACATGAAAAGATAGGGGGAAATGCCATTTTAGAAGAAAATGAATGTAAAGATTGATTTTTCTTCTTCACCAGTTTTGTCTTCTGGCTTATCATTTGGCCTCAAACAATGTACTTACTGCTTTTTATGACAAATGCTACTTCACGCAAAAACACCAACCTTGCCTTTTCAATCTCTTAACAAAATTCAGTGACCTACCTATGCCTTGTAGACTCACAAATTTTCTCTTTGAAGATTTGCCAGGAGATTATATTGCTTTGGGGTTTGACTTGCATTATGTACACAATACTGAGAAGAGATGGATTTGTGCAATTTACACTTTCCTTTCCAGCACTTCTGTTTTTATATTTGAGTGAGTTGAAGCAAGACCTATCCCATATAGGACCAGGAGAACCATTTTGTCTGCACCTCACATTTAGGGAAGGGTTTAGAATTTTGGTGTTTTCCCAAAATTTGTTTATTCTGTACTACTTTATGCTTATCATAAATATTACAAATATTTGTTCTCATCAAAAACATTTCATAGTAAATGGAAATGTAGTGGGAATAGAATTTTCATGTCACTCATGCACCTATTGTATCTTAGTAGTCTCCTTTTGCATCATAATGAATCCCCATTTTAGTTAACAGATAGCGTAGTGTTGGCTTCTCACTCTGGAGAGGTGAGGTCACAGCTGATTGAGACTGGAGGTAAAAGAGTCAGTCCTCAATCTTTCTAATCAAAATAAAATTTGCAAAAAGTCCTGGCAGAGACAGTAAGATGAAGAATGCAAATATCTGCACAAGTAATATATTTAAGAAGAATGAATGATGATGTAAGTATCCGTTTTCCTACCCTGATCTGAAGCAAGTAAGAGTTGGGGAGAGAGAAGGAAGGGGCAGCAGTGGAGTAAGGGTATGTGTACACCTGGCTCTGAAGCAACCCTGCACACCGTCTCCCACCCCAGGATTGCACCCAGAGGGTAAGGAGACAGACAATGCAACGTGGTCACTTGACTGACATCCTCTAAAAATAGGGATCATTCAAAGAAAAGAAGAGTGCCCAATGTCTTTCCAAAAACTTGGGAAATGACACCTTTGAAAATGTTTCACATATCATAATAGAATAAAAGCAATAGAGTAGAGATTGCTAAAAAGCTTATCCATCACCACAGATGACCCAAGGCAGCCTAGAATCTTCTGTGACCTTGAAGAGGAGGAGGGGAACCACCTGAACCTTCCATGTGTTTCCAAGGAGAAGACAAGGTCAGTGGATTCCAAGACATGTCAAAGACACCACTCAGAAAAAAATAAATCTTAGGTGATGAGCATGGATTACAGTGTGAAGCCCAGGTGACAATGAGTGTACCTCAGCGTATACCAGTTGATGGCACTGACACCAGAAAACAAGATGGAACATCTTGCTTACTGCCAGTTTAGACAGGAGCTCAGAACTGCAGGACAGATGCATTTCCCCAAAGCACACCACCAGAACCTATGAGAATTGACTACATTTACTACCTAAACGTAGAACAGAAACTTGAAATACAAATTAAGTTGGGCTATAGAAAAATAAGAATTGCTTTATAGAAAAATAAGAATTGCTTTTTGCATATCTAAATTCACAAAATGCCTGAGACAAATAAAAAATTACCAAAATCATATTTTCTGCCATTACACTTAAGTGAGGGCTCAAATAACAATTGTGTTAACTTAAAAAAAATAGTTATTTCTTCTATATCAGAATCTGACAAATTATGCTCTAATACATACTTATCCACAATTTTTATAACCCTGTTTTGACATTGCTAATAGTCTCATAATAGGAAAGAGGCCCTGATAACAAGTTAGCATGATCTTCTATCCTTTTATTGAAATTTTGTTTGTGACACAGCATGGATGGACCTAGAGGGTATTATGCCAAGTGAAATAAGTCAGTCAGAGAAAAACAAATACCATGATTCCACTTATATGTGGAATCTAACGAACAAAATAAATGAACAAATTGAAACAGACTCAGAGGTACAGAGAGAGAACTGATGGCTGCCAGAAGGGACAGTGTTGGAACACTGGGTAAAAGACATGAAGGGATTTAAAGCACAAATTGCTAGTTGCAAAATAGTCATGGGGAAGTAAGCATAGGAAATATAGTCAATAGTATTACTTTAACTATGCATGGTGCCAGGTGGGTACTGGAAATACTGAGGGGAACATTATGTAAAGTATATGATTGCTCAACCACTAAGATGTACACCTGAAAGTGATAGAAAATAAAATTGAAAGAAATTCTTTTTAATTTGGTAAATTGCTAGCATTTCATGGAATCCGCTGATAACCAATGCAGTATCACCTAGCAATTACAATGAAATCTTGATAAAATGAAACTTAACAGCATTTAGATGAAAGGATATAAGTTACATATTTTCTTTTCAGTACCAGATTGGTTAAGCAACAGACTAAAGCCTCTGTTCCAGAACTGATATAGCTGCAATGGGCTAAAAGCCATTCTAAACTGGATGAAAAGTTCAACATCACAAGATCCTCTTCATGTAGAATGAATTCAGTAGAGATGAAAACATGACCCGCTGCATCATGTGCTCATTACATTTTTGGAAACCAAACATGTCCCCTGTGATATTTACTACCACAACTTCCTGAGAGATCAGAATTTTGCACTGAATCTAATAGGTTATCCGTTTCGAGTTCAAGTTTAGAATGCTGAATTTAGGTACAGAGATGCTCTACAAATTGGCTCTTAGGAACTTACCAAATTACTGCGAGCTGCTTAGCCCAGAGGCATTAGTCCCTATTCACTGGTTCAATTCTGTAAGTTGAATCACAATCCAGTGAAAATTTTCAGTTTTGTTCCACCATCTGCTTCAAAAATATATACTTTTGGGGATATCTTAACTAAACTTTCTGTCTGTAGACCTTTCCAGAAGTTCTTTAGTTAAGTGAATTGATTTCATGGAATATTGCTATACTGGTTTGTGTACTTCCTGCCTGTACTCTTAAGCATGTCAAAATGTAAGATAAATGGATTGTAAACCCTCAACTAGCATTAGAAGGCACATGATTCCAAAATTGTAAATTATCATTATTTGGATTGATTTTTTTCTCATTGATTGTTGTTTAAAGAGGCAGAGCCTCCTTCCCTACTGGTTTCTACCCTATATGTCATGTAACCATCGCAATAATTCACTTTCAATGGAAAAAAAAAAAGGATGTAAAATCAGCTTCCACTCACCCTCTAGTAATTTTAACACCATTGTTCCCAAGGTTGTGCACTTGATTTTCCTCAGCCTTGAGCCACTGCCTATACAGGTGCTAGATTTTACTGCGTGATTACAGTGAAAATTCTTATTTCAGCTTATGGTATCAAAGTAAAAATGTAGAATTTACATGCATTACAGTCTTAAGATTTGTAGATTATACAGACAACAGGGATATTTGCCAATCAAGATGTTACTGATATGCCCCAAAATGAATGTTTACCGAATGCTCCTTTTCAAAACACTACTCTTACTATTATTTTAGATAGTGTTATCAGTATACTAGATAATTTCTTACAAAAAAGGGATTAAAATATATATTATGACTCATTAATGGTTCTTACATTAAAGCTCTTTTAATGGAGTGTAGTATCCATTAGGCAAAAGGATTACGGTAAAAAAAAAAAAAAAACATAGGTTCTGTACAACTCAGAGGAAGCCCATCTCCAGATGGCTTCCAGGAACTTTTTTTTCATCTTGGTAGTGGAGTTCTATAATAGATATTTGAACATCCATATTTCTAGGCATTTATCTTTCAGATAATAGTTGGCATTCATCTCCACTGAGTTAATGAAGGGAGAGCTATCTCATCCAGGATGCCACTATCAAATCTGAAGGAAATGAGTAGGTTAAGAAGATAGATTCATTGAACTAGACTTGGAGTTAACAAACCAGCGAAATCTGCTAGATCACCTTATGACACCACTTTTTAGATGAGATTGCCTCATGCCTCAATTACCTCTCTGAAGATTTTGATGAAGCATTTTAAAATAAACAAAAACATATTTTAATTATGTTTTTTTTCCTACTTAGGAGTCTTTACTCATTCTTGCTAAGAATAATGTTTCTGCAGTGTTGCTGTGCCAAGGTGAGCTCTGGCCAATGGAATTTCAGTAGTAAGACCCATGTCAATGAAGGGCCAGTGTGACTAAGTTGATCAATGGGGAAATTTTTATGGAATTTTTTGAAACAGTAAACCCTAGAAGATCTTTCCAGATTGAGTAGAGGACATTGTTTCTTAAAAAGCCATAATACTACAGTGCTCTCACAGTTATTGAATTTGTTACCATCATTTTTATACATTTTAATTCAATACAAACAGCCCTCTAAAGATTAAAAAGGTACGTCATCTTAACAGTATCTGTGGAGTGGAAAAAAATTATACGTGCTTATATAAAATATATTTAATATTCTATTAACATGTTTTAATATTGAAAGTTTATAAAGAATAAAACTTTAACCAGCTAAACCATAAAGTGCTGGGAATACAACACCATGTTTTCTATGTATACATTTGCCATTACACAGTGAAAATCTCTGTGATGGAGGCATGTATCTCACACACACACCCTCACACTGGCTATAAAAATATCCCTTTACCCAGCAGCATCCTCCAGCATTATATATCACTGTATATTTGGATGATATAGAAATTGAAAATAAATATTCTGTTTTATAAATTTTTTTTTAAGTTTTGAAAGTGTTATTCACATGTGGCACAAATCTCCTGTTACAAAGTAAGTTTATTTCCTATTGACAAGATTATCAATTGAGTACCTGATAAAAACAAGAGAGAATTAGTTATGGCCTTTTGAAAATTTCATTTGGGGATTAAATAAAACTGAACCTATTTTAATGGGTATAAGCAACATTGAAATGTATATTGTTTTGAAGAGAAGAATATTTTATTATAAAAGATTCTGACATTGGCACATCCCTAACATGAAAGAATGACATTTTATAATATATTACTTCCTGACATTAAAGATTTTATGTAAAGTCTTAGCCTTTGGAATCTTCCAGTTATCATCTTTTAACACATTGCACTGGCTGACTTTCAAAGTCTCTGCAAGACCGTGTGGCATTTTCGGCCTGACTGGCATTGCTCTGTGGCTTTACAACCGATTTTCCTCAGCAATGAAACCCAGTGACCCAACCGACAGCACCAAAGGAGTGTGAACTCATTAAATACAAGGAGCTCTAATAAACCAAGTCAGTAATCCCTTAAAATATTTTGCTTCCCAGAAATCTTTTGTTCCTAATGATTTAGCTTTAATGGGAGATTATCTAGAATCATTTTCAATAGGGCCATTCCAAAGAAATCCAGTCTAATTAAAGCCATTTAAAACAGTGTTCTCTCCTTCCCCTCTTGGGAAAGTTTCTTTAAAATTTTAAGAGCTGTATCCCCTGTGAATAATTAAAACACACTAAGGATGATTTTATCATTCAATATCAACTTTCTAAATTTCCTTTTTTTTTTATTCCTTCCATTACTATTTACCCACTCCCGTGTTTTTCTGGAGTTACTGTACTTGACTCTTTCCTCCATCTCCATCCCAAATGATCACTTGGGTCCCAGTTACTACATTCTGTGCTGCCTTTTAGTTCTCTCCCCCTCGCCCCACCACGCACCTTTGTTTCGTTTTCTTTATCCCTGAAGCATGTCTTTTAAACTCTCACTCTCTTTTAGATCCTCAAATGTATTCTGGTCAGTAATTATTAGATTCTAGTTATTTACATTCAGTTTTTGCTGACGCATCCTTTTTTCAACTTAACCATCTTAAAATCCTAATTGTAAGCAGTCAGGAAGTGATAGATAATTATAAATATTTTATCTACTTATATAGAGAGAGGGAGGGAGGGAGAAAGAGAGGAAGAGAAACATTGAATGGTTACCTCTTGTACATTCCCCAAACCTGCAACCTAGGCCTGTGCCCCCACTGGGAATCAAACCAGCAACCTTTCACTTTGTGGGATAACATCTAACTAACTGACCCACACCAGTCAGAACTACAAACTAATTTTTAAAACCAACTTGCATTCAACAACTAACGTTCTAACATAATTAATAATCTACACAACAGATACACTTCACTTTCTTGCTTTAGAGCAGTGATTCTTAAGCATGGGTACTTTTGCTCCCTAGGGGACGACTGGCAATGTCTGAAGACATTTTTGGTTGTCCCAAATGGGAGCCTCTAGTAGCTAGAGCGAAAGGGGGTAGGAATACCACTCATCATCCTACAATGCACAGCACAGTTCCCTGGTACAAAGAATCATCTGGTTCAAAAATGTCAACAGTGCCATAGGTGACAAAGCCTATTATATGAAGAAGTTTGTGATACATGTTTAATTACATTTAAATATTAGAACATGTGAAAAGAAATAATAATCCACTGAGTAGTTCGATACAATAATATAGTAATATTTCCCCTTCTGTTTTTATTCGGTTGGACAAAAAGTCCATTATATATTTTTTCTGAACAATGGTTCTAACAGCACTTAGTTGTCTTTAACTTCATTTGAAACAATGTTGCGAGATTGTACTGTTACAACTGTTATATCAGCTTGCATTTTTTAAAATGTATCAAAATTGGTGAATATTTGTACAGCCATTTTAATATTGAAGATGAAAGAAAACATGCAACATTTTTGGTGTATTTTGCTTTATTTCAAGAAAGGTAAAAATGCATCTGAAATGCAAAAAAAGATTTATGCAGTATATGGAGAAGGTGCTGCGACTAATTGAACGTATCAAAAGTGGTTTGCAAAGTTTTTTGGTACTATCGACATTTTGGCCATATATTTCTTTGCTGTGGGTCTGTCTTATGCATTGGAAGATGTTTAGCAGCACACCGGGCCTCTGCCCACTAGAAGCCAATAGCTGGAGAGAGCCAACATACTCACAATATCCAAATCAATAAAGTCATTGGTGAAAATGAAAGATGTGTCCTTTATTTTATGGAAAAAGAAACTTATTGCTCAGCCCAATAAGAACCATTTCAAGAAAAGGGAAAGATGGACAGAGGAGGATAAAATGGAGAAGACATTGTAATATACAAGGAAATCATCTTTCAAAAGTAAATATGAAAAATGAGTTGCTAACCTAATAATGTAAAGGACTGTTTTTATTATTATTTTCCCCATCATATTTAGCTCATTATATTTCCATGATAGTCCACTGAGAAAGTGGGAACATCATAAAGTTTGCATTAAAAGCATGAGTTTTGTGGGCAGCACTCTGGGGTCATATTTCAGCTTTCATGCTCTCCATATGTGTAATATTTATCAACTTAACCTCTGTGTAGCTCTGTCTCTCATCTGTAATATGGGGATAGGGATAGTATGTAGCTTGTAATGTTGTGAGAATAAAGTTAGGCATTAAGTAAAGTGCATGGGGTATAAGAAGCATCTTATAGGTGTGTGCTTCAGTTGGTATCATTATTTTTATTATGATTACCATCATTGCCATTGTCATTGTCTCATAGATTAGGAAAGCGGGTCTCAACGAAGCCTAACAAAATAGCTTACAGGCGGCAATGCGGGAACTAGACTGCACGCACACCTGACTCCAGGCTTGGAGTTACGGCTGTATAAAGTCAGGCGTCAGAGACTCGCTCAAAGGCCCCCGAGTTGCTCTGACATCTCTTGGAGGCTCGGCCGTGACAAATTATTAGCCTGCTTGTTCAGTTGTGTTTTCTCCTCAAGTAATTCAGACTTCATTTGGGACTTGAATATTTTGCCTTCAGAACTAATGTCTGTTTTGGATGTACTTGAGGAGCTATACAGCTCATTACAGTTAATGCTCTACCCTCAAAGTTGTCTGGAAACAGGAATATCTGCTAAGTTGATTGCCAGTTTCTTCTCCCTTCTCTGCATCCTCCCCCACCCTCTGCCTCCCCCAGCTTTCACTCGTAACCCTTGCTCCTTCCTAACTTCTCCGATCATTCTGAGAGAACAAGAGAGAGATACACTACTAAATCATTGGTCTCAAATTACTAGGGATTAATTAGTTCAATAATTAACAGAGCAATGAGGCCACTCACATACTATCTATCTTATCTTTATCACTATGTGATTGTTTTTTCTGTTTGCCAATTTCACAGTCTTTTGCCCCAGAAACAACCATGAGATTACAATTTGTTGACCAATACTCAGTTTTCATTTTCTGATTCAGACAGGCCACCTCCTTTTCCAGATATTGACCTCTTCATCAAGATTTTTCTTAGAAGTTGAACACTAATTCCCATTATTTTGGCTACAGCTGCTGAATTTAGCTCATTTATAATTTTGGCATTTTCTTATGACGACCTTATGACTTCTAACTCCCTGATCATTCAACAACTGAAAAACCAACCAAGTCAATAAGCCATAATAAAGCAAAAGCCCCAGGTCCTCATACAATTGTATAGGTTTTTTCTTGTACTTAAGCCATAATGAAGATAATTACCTTAGCCTAGATAACTGCATATTTTCACTCACATTGTTATTTACTATTTTTTTCCTTTTCCTTGATTCAAGAAATAAAATAACTCCTTCTTAGCTACTATAATTTTTTAAATTAAATCCCATGCATTATTTTCTATCTTTCTCAATTCAACACTTCATAACATGCATTCCATTCTTTCAGAACCCTCCCAGGTTTTTAGGAAAAGCAATGCTGCTTCACCACTGGCCCAATATCACTGTTATTAGCAGCAAAAATGACAACAGCAGCAGGAACTTCCATCTGACTGGAGGGGGAGGAGCTGAGTAGAGAAAGGGGTGAGAAAGGACTTTACTGGCAACCAAAGTATGAGCATTTCAGGCAGTATTTTTTTCACATTATATATCACATAAGCACTTGCATTAGTTTCCTATTGCTGCTGTGACAAATTATCACAAACTTGATGAGCAAAAAAAAAAAAAAAAAAACAGCGCAAATGTGCTAACTTACAGTTCTGGAGGTCCAAAGTCCAAAACGGGTCTCCCTGAGCTCACATCAAAGCGTGGGCAGAGATGTTCTTCTCTGGAGTCACCAGGAGAGTATCTGTTTTCTTACCTTTTCCAGAGGCTGCCGCTGTTCTTTGGCCTAGAGTCCTTCTCTCCATTTTCAAAGTCAGTCGGTTGCGACTCAGGCCTTTCTCACACGGCCTCACTCGGACTCTCCCAAGGCCCTTTTTTATTTGCAAGGACTCTGGTGATTACCTTAGGCCCACCTGGGTAAACTCATGGTCAGGCAAACTAATTCCATCTGCAACCTCCATTCCCTTTGCCTTGTAATGTGACATAGTCACATGTTCTGGGAATTAGTGTGTGTGCATCTTTGTGGGGAGGGATTGCTCTGCCTAACCTAGGGTTGTTTGTTTTAGGTTTCTTTTTATCACTTTTAAATCGTATAAATTAGAAAATAGTTAGAATTGAAAATATTTTCTTTCTCTCAATACCTCTTAACATCCCAGCTAGCTCACTATTTTTCTGGGCTATCCCGAAAAAACTCACAACACCTGTCCTTGTGTGTGTGTCTCTCTCAGAACAAAGATTACAAGAAACTTTATGGAGTAATTAGTAGGCCTTTTATGAATTGGTAAAACAAAAAATGAATAAATGAGTGCCAAATAAAGGCTTAATAGAACCAAACTGACCTAAGCATTTAACTGATTTTTGTTCTCATGAACATTTTTAAAGCTTTAAGTAAAGGAAAACTTATAAATTGAAAATATTCCTAACCCTACTACAATGGAAAACCAATATCTCTTTTAAATATGTTCATCCAGACCATATCATTTCCATGATGCGTTTATCATGGAAATATTATTGTCAATAATTATATATTTCAGATAGGATTAAATATTTCATAATGTAGATGTACTATAATTTCTATTGCAAGTTCTACGGGATTTTGAACTACTCTTTAAAAGATGAATAAATATCCCTGTATAAATAGCTCTGTGTGCTTTATCTTATGCCCCATAATAAAACACATTACAGCTTTTCTAATTCTGTGATTTAAAGAAAGCTTTTAATGCAAGTGCCAGGGTTATAAACATGATTATAAGCACTTAGTAAAGAACCCAGCATATCCTGAGTGGTCAGTAATTTTTTCTGAGAAAAATGGATGAACGGTCGTAATTGCTTCGAGTTAGGGCTGCAAACTGTGGTCGGCCTGGACGGCAAGAGCGATCTGACAGGCACACGCTGCGCAGAGCCAGCAGAGCCACTTATCTCCTCAATTTCTTTTCAAATGACAGATTATATTGTTTTGAAGCAGCGGCTCTCAGCCTTGGTCGCACATTATAATCACCTGGGAAGTTTTAGGAAATACTGCAGAGTAAGCGCTGATTTTTAAAAGCTCCCTGGGTAATTCTACTGTGCAGCCAAGGTTTTATATTCTATTACTCAGGCTTTGTATCAGAAAAGATCATAAATTTAGAATCTCCAGACATAGAACATGGGCAATAGCATTCTCCCAAGCTCCCCAGGTGAATAACAAATGCAGACCAGATTGAGAACCACTGAAAGGGTCCTAAGGATCAATTCTCCAACATATTTGTTTTATAGATGAGTGTAATTGAGATCTGAGTGCTCAGTAGTTTTTCCCCAAAGTTAAATGGCTGTTTAGATTTCATGTTAGAGGTCATTTAGCACAGTTTTAAAAGAAAAAGAAAATGAAAATCAAGACCATGGGATACCACCTTATACCTGTTAGAATGACTATTATCAATAACATAAGAACTAAGTGTTGGTGAGGTTGTAGAGAAAAGGGACCCTCACACACAGCTGGTAGGAAGGTAAATTGGTACAGCCACTATAAAACAGTATGGAGGTCTCTCAAAAAATTAAGAACAGAGTTACCATAAGATCCAATAATCCCTCTTCTGGGTATTTACCTCAAAATTTTGAAAACACTTATTCATAAAGGTATATGAACCTGTATGTTCATTGCAGCTTTATCCACAGTGGCCAAGGCCTAGTAACAACCTAGTATCCTTTGATGAATGATTAAGTAAAGAAGAGGTGGAACATACGTACAATGGAATACTACTCAGCCATTAAAAAGATGAAATAATGCCATTTGCAACACGGATGGATCTTGAGAGTATTATGCTAAGTGAAATAAGTCAGATGGAAAAGCACAAGAACTGTATGACTTCACTCATATGTGGGATATAAAACAGAAAGGAACAAATGAACAAGTGAAACAAACAAAAACTTTATATATACAGAGAATGGAATGGTGGCTACCAGAGGAGAAGATGGACAGGGGAAAACAATGAGGGTGAAGGGGTCATATATACGATGAATGAAGGAGCCTAGACTTCAGGTGCTGAGCATACAGTGTAGTGTTCAAATGTCGTATTATGAAGTTGTACACCTGAAATTTATATAACATTAGCCAATGTTACCCTAACACATTTAATTTAAAAAATAATCTGTGGAGGAAAAAATCAAAGAGTTTTCAGATTACCAAAAATAGACGAAAGTATGGCATTATTTCCCTTCTTCCAGAAAAACTAGCCCATTATGCATCTTATCTATTTATTCCTGCTTCCCTCTAGTCAGATCATTTACTGAGTCATCTAGGCTAACCTTGCATTTTAAGTGGTTTTGAAAGCCCTACTTTGGGGAGAGTTTTGGGACTCTATTTTGGGGCCCCATGTCCCACTAATCGGTCTACTAATGTGTTTACGGCTGGGGTTTAACAGAATGAAAACAATAGGAAAAGAAAAGATACATCTTCAGAGGACTGACTGTTCTGTGCTCGATTTCCTGTGTGGAAAATCAAACGACTCGCCACTAATTGTTTGTGTGCAAAAGTCTTTGGCAGCGGTGCCAACAAAAGCACTGGATAGTGTGTCTGTTCAAAGCAAAACACGTCAAATTATGTATTCAGCAAATCCTTATTATCAGGACCTTGGTCATGTGAACGACTGCCTTTTTAGTTAGGCTTCGGGAGGCCCTTCCTGTGAACAGAACGCCTGGCCTATTAAGCAGAGAGCTGCCAAGACAGAGCCACAGGTGGCCTGACTTGGCAAGTGATAAAACACCAGCCACACTGAGGACAATAAAAAGTGAACAGGATTTTCCATCTGGTTTTCAATATGTATATACAGCATGGAAGAGTTTCTTGGGGAAAACTGAGTTTTATGATTGAGCATAAATGCCCAATTTATTTCCTTACGTTACCAAGTCCATACTTAATTTTCGGGATTTTTTATTCAAAACAACGGATTTAAAAGTCTGTATAAAGACAGTATTTTCACTGAATAGTAAGTAGCTGTATTCTTTTCCTTTCTCCCCATTTCTTTTTATGTTTTTAAGGATTCGTTGTTACTATTTACATTCTCTGTAACCTTAGAGAAAAGGCGAATAGACCATGTGAGTTGAGAATTCTACACGTCCAGACTTCATCTTCCATCTCACTCTCAGACACAACACCCTGCTCCCAAGATGTCAATCACCTAACCGTACAGACCTGTGCTCTCATTCTATCTCGACAGTATGTTCATATATTTCTTATCAGTCTGATCCTTCCCAAGCTCCTGAGATCCTCATGGTAACCCAAACCTTATTGTAGCTACCACTTTTCAATTTTACCCTACATTATGTTCCGTACAAAATCCCGCCTCAACACTGCCTATTGCCTCCCCTTTAAATCCTCTGAATGAATGTACCTGCCATGAACAGCATATGAGCAAACCCTTACACCTGTGTCTGGATGTCTTCGTTCTCCTGCTATTCTTAGGGTTATAAAGTCCACCCCAGAGATATGGTGACTGAAAACTAGGACCAGAACCAGGGAAGCTGCGTCTTATTCCAGGCTCTGCCTCTTCACAGACCTGCCAGAAAAAAAAACAATTTCAGGGTCCTATTTTCTTCATCCATAAAATAAAAATAAAAATTGTGTACCTTATTATTCATAGTGGTTGTTAGGATCAAGCAAGCTAATGAAAAGTAAGCATCTTAAAAAGGCATGTGACTGGAATTTTTTGTGTTGAAAAGAAGAATTTCCATATTTCAGAATTAAAATAGTTTACAGTTTGAAGGAAACTAAAATACAACTAGTCTAACTTACTAGTAAATGTAAAAATTCACTCTTATTCTCTGACAGATGGTCGTCAATTTTTGCTTGAGTATATTTACTGTTGGGAATTATTTATATCCAAAAGCAACTCATTCCAGTCTTAGCAACGTCTATTCAAACATGACAGCAAAATAAAATAAATAGCACAATCTCTGATGTAGTGTATAAATGGTCAAAATTTTACCACCGGATATTAGGAAAGCAAAACAAAGCAATGCGTTTCCTTGTTTCTTTTTGCTTTTTGTCATTATTACCAAAAGATAGATGATTTACAGTCATGTCCAAGCCTTAAAAAAAAAACATTAGTACAAGTCAGACCACAAACATAAAACCAATCATTTTCTGTTCTAAAACTTTGAGTCCTGCCCTCTAAGATATTAGAGGGTCCATCTTGCAGTGGTTTCTAAATTTAGCAAATCTAGGTTTAACTACAAATAACTAACAAAAAAGAAACAGTGAGAAGAATAGTAAAAGGTAGTAAGAGGCTAAAGGCCAAAAGAAATCCTTCAGTAGTTACAGCTATCAAAGGCATCTAGTATTGTGATCAATAAAAAGGTATGTGACAAGTTAATTAACAGGGAAATTGCTAATGAAAACCACAGTTATTGTCAGTACACACAACAGCTTGCTTAACAAGGAAGTAACTGACAATACAAAGTGATAGTGAAAATGTGGAGTGACTGGAACTCTTACCCACTGCTGCTGACAGTGTCAACGGGGACAACCACTTAAAAAAATCCCCTGGCTATACATAGAGTAACACTAAAAATGCCTGTGGCCCAGCAAGTCTGAACCCGGGAATGTACTCAGAAATAATGGCTTCTTGTGCCCACCAAAAGACAGGTACAAAAATATAGATAGGATCTTCATTCATAATTGTCCAGAACTGAGTTTGACTCAAATGTCCATGCACAGTGGGATGGGTAAGTAAACGGAGCGGTCTTCATGATGCTCAGAACAAACCATTGCTCAGTGCAACAGCTTAAATGAATCTCACAGACATAATGATCATCAAGGGAAGACAGACTTACCAGAGGAAATGGCGTATGATTCTATTTACCTGAAGTTTAAGGGAAGAAGAAATTAACTCATGGTGCTACAGGTGATAATTATGTTTCCCTTCGTGGGCTGACATGGGAGGGGCATGAAGGAGCTTCCAGGGGTGCTGGAGGTTTTCTGTATCTTGATCTATGTGCTGGTTACACAGGCATCTAAATTTATCAAACTTAATTCATTTGCATATTTAAGAACTGTACACAGAAAAACTACTATCAGTAGAGGTTTATAGCTTTACAATATTATATTCTAAAATATAATTCACCTTCCTTTTCTACCTCAGCCTGTCTAGAATACACCAAAATAATATTGCATATAATAGAGTCAGTTGGAAAGAGTTGCCAAGATTTTAATTTGAATTAATTACTGTGTATGCAGAAAAAAAAAGCTGCTCTATATCTGTATATCTTGACAGGAAGAACGTATATTTAGCACTTCTGAATGTCCTTCTGTTTAGTTAATGTAAGAGTTCATTAAAATGAGCTTCAGAGTTTCTCACTGATAAAGCATTCTTGAAAAAAAAAGTACTTTAAGTAGAAGTTACTCTGTTCACAACGAAGGCAAAGTAGGTATGACCAAAGTCAATGAATGGATTTAATTGAGAAGGATTACCCTGAAACTTTTGGAATTCTATAGCAAATTGGATTAAAATGACATGTACCCCATAACTCCCTTGAAAAATGGAATTTGATAAACAGTCACTTTGAAAAGCAGTCTAATAATATACACCTGAGTATCATGAATGCAAGGACCTAAAGTTTTAAGGTACTTCCCTACAGCAAACGCTACAGAGGGGAAGGAGTGTTCTTCCTGTCCATGACCTCCCTTCTCTGAAAGCTACACAGCTCCCTGAGCTCCAAAGTGCACTCAATACTGTAACTTATTCAAAACTCTTCTAATAGCCCCCCCTTAGTGAGGAATATGAAAAGTAACCTTACTCTTCTGCTATTAATAAGATAAAAATTAAAGAAAAATAGAGACCAACTAACTACCTAAAACATCTAGTACTTTAAAAATAATTGACACAAAACACACACACAAGCAAATGCAAAGGAGAGAGGGACAAAAAACTCTAATCTCTTCCATGAGTATTCTTTTCAGTTGAGTGGAAAGAGAAATGAATCAGACAAAGAAAGGAGACAGGATCCATCAGAGAAGTGACTGTCAAATGCTTACACCTTTTATTATGTCATTACCTGGTAAGGCATAGAGGAAAAGGGAGCATTTCTGAAAAGGATACAGAAACCCTGCTCCTCGAGAGAGCAGGTAATTTAAGTCATGTGTTTAGTGACAGAACTAGTGACACAACTAGTTCAGAGCTCTGTTGATAGGAAGGTGCTGTTCATTTGCAGTACCACCGCTCACCCCTACCTTCCTCTGAAAACCCGGGCCTCCTCATCTCCACCCTACACTTCTGTTGGTTTAGTTTTCTGTATTGAAAGGTAAAAGGTAGTTCTCAGAGGCAAGGAAAATACTCTAGTTTCAGGGAAGTAGTTCAATTCTTCTGTTTTTATTCAATAAACAGTCAATAAACTTCTATATGCAAAGCACTATTTTAGGTCTAGGAGAGAAAGAAAGGAAGGTAAAAGGCAAATGAAACATACTCTTTGATGAGTTGACTTCAAATTGTTTTAAAGCCTGTGGAGGGAATGACAGTGATGGAGAAATCTGAGACCAACCGAAAAACTTGAATCCAATCAAGGGAGTAAAAGAGGGCAAGGATATCCAAGAGGCACCATATGTGGAATAATTCAACTTTACTTTTCCTTAGGAAATAAGGGTGTGTAATGACAGTGAAGACTATTTAAAAATCCGGTTTTGGCCCTGGCAGAATGGCTGTTAGTTGGAGCATCATCCCTTACACCAAAAAGGTTGTATATTCCATTTCCAGTCAGGCACACACCTAGGCTGCAGGTTCAATGTCCAGACAGGATTGCATGTGGGAGGCAACTGGTCGATATTTCTCTCTCACATCAATGTTTCTCTCTCCCCCTAAAGTCAATAAATATATTCTCAGGTAAGAATAAAAAAAAATAATCTGGTTCCATGTCATGGTGAAGATACAGTCTAATGGTCTCTAGATATGAGTGTAGGACAGAACTGAATTCAAATTGTTCTGTGAAAAGATACGTATAGGATAAAACAAATAATTTTGTTTTTAGGAGGCTAAGTACATTCAACTATTGCTAGCATTACCTATTTATTTATAGATAAAATAAATAGGGAAAAGAAATCAAATTATTTCAAGATATTGAATTATTTATAACAATACTTCTAATTTTTTCTAAAAAGTAAAATTTAGTCTATGAACTAAATTTAACAAAGAAAAGACAGCAGGTTATTAGTATCTAATAAAATGTTGCTTCATACTCCTTTTGAGATTTAATCACTAAAGTAATAAAAGAATAGATAACACACATTAGAACTTAAGTTGTTCCATTAAAGTAGTTAAGTAAATTAATAAATAATGTGTTACAAAGAGGTTACTTTTTATAGAAGTGGCAAAAAGAAAAATAAATGAATTATTTAATTTTTTGTTTAAATGGAACTTAGAAATTATTTAATAAATTTTTGTTTTAAAAGGGGGAAGGTAGTGGAAGTTGTTCACATTAAAGGTGTATTTACAGCCCTGGCTAGTGTGGCTCCGTGGATTGAGTACCGGCCTGCAGACCAAAGGGCCGATTCCCAGTCAGGGCACATGCCTGGGTTGCAGGCCAGGTCCCCAGTGCAGGGAGTACAAGAGGCAACCACACATTAATGTTTTTCTCCCTCCCTTTCTCCCTCCCTTCTCCTCTCTAAAAATAAATAAATAAAATTTTTTAAAAAATAAAAATATATTTACAAAAAAATTAAAACTGTACTGGGAGTCAGATCATTTTGATTTAGAAATCTACCCTGCAACTTAATAGTTTATGTCCTGGGCAAACCATTTAACCTGTCTAACCTTAAGGTTATCAGTCAAAAGAGATTTAACAACCTCATAGGATGGTCAGCCTCATGGGATTGTCAACTTAGGCAAACAAGAACAGAGACAGAATCACGGACACAAAGAGCATCTTGATGCTTGCCAGATGAAAGGGGGGTGTCGGGGAATGTGTGAAGAGGTGAGGGGATTAAGAAGTACAAACAGGTAGTTACAGAATAGCCATGGGGATGGAAAGTGCAGTATAGGAAATGGAACAGCCAAAGAACATGTATACCCACGATCCATGGCCATGAACAATGCTGTGGGGATGGCCTGAGGGAGTCGGGGTACTGTGTAGAGAGGGGCAAAAGTTGGGACAACTGTAAGCATAATTAATAAAAAATAATTTTCAAAAATACTTCATGAGAAGATGATTATGATCTGCTTTGCTTTCCTCAAATATTTTTTATACTTTTGAGGCTTCAGTTCATAAAGCTATGGAGGAGGCAGAACCAGGATTGGAAACACAGGTTTTCCGCTCTCAGTTCCATAGGTCTGGTTAGCGCAGGACACTACTTGGGTGGTCCTGGTTTCTGGTGGGGTCAGGTGGGCTCAGAGTGCTCACAGCGTAGGGTCTGCTCTGGCTGTAATGGGCCTTTTCCTCCAATGTACTGTACAAATAGTAACTCTTCCTTGTGCAGTTTTAGTGCAAATTTAAAGAGCAACACTTTTTTTTTAACATGGATCCCTCTCACAGCCCACTGATGGTCTATCCTGGTTGTCAGAACTTCTCAGTTTCAGGCAGAACACTCAGCATTCTGGGAAGGCTCTCGCAGCCCATGAGCCACTGGCCAGAAGCAGGGCTGCGATGCCCACAGGAGCCAGGGATGACCTGCTGACCGTGACAAAAAATGTTCCTGCAGCTAATCCTATGGCAGCTAAGCAATGATGTTGTCAGACACAAGGCTCAAGTCTGTTTCAATGTCCCTTGGAAATTCTGATGAGTATGGCTTTGATTGTCTGGATAGGAAAAATGCTGATGTACTCTGAGACAAAATAACCCAGCCAAAGCTTTCTCCTCCAGTCGCAAAAAGTATCATAAAATTAATGAGCAGATTAGACTAATTACAGAAGCCTTTCGGGCCCTCAAGTTACCGGCAGTGGGGGCGAGTCTTCTGAAGTCACACACTGTGTTTGCCAGCACTTAATAGGAGATGTGAACAGGTCCACCTTTTCCATAGGGGTTACAGTAGATTTTCTCAACTGATGAAAGAAAAGTAAGTCTCCTAAGATTGCACTTCATAGAGTTAAGATGCCACTATTGAGGACAAAAATACTCCTTCAAAGAGATATCAAAATCTCTCCATCCAAATGCTTGAGGCCAAGAATATCTGAAAGGATCTAAGGAGAATGTCAGAAGGAAATAGGTGATAATTTTGAAGAAAATATTCAGCTTCGGTAAAACCTAAAGCTGATTGCACAGGAAGTTGCTAAATAGTAGGAAAGAGTGGCAGAGCAAAAGGAACAGAAAGAAATGCTTGGATACTTTAACACACAAGAAAATAGGTTACAAATGATAGTCAGTTAAAATCCATGACTCCATCTGGACTGAAGCTGATAAACTTACCTGCTCTCTTTATAGAAGATTATACAATAATGCCAACAGGAAATAGAAAAAAAAGAGTGAAGCAGAAAATGGTGACCAATGTTATCAGTCAGATGTTGATTTCAGGAAATTCATTGATGATATTAACTAAAATATTAGCTTAAATGCAAAAGAGAAAAACAAGGACTATTTTTAACCACAGGAAGAAAATTATATGCATGAATTACTTATAGTTCAAATTAAAAAGTCTCCAACCAGACAAGTGTGAAAATTTTAAATTTCAAAGTGAAGTTCAAAGGCTTCAGCCAAAACTCTGGAGACTTCATAAACTATATCCAGAACACGAAATGCAACTTCACAAGAAATCAATGGAGAAGGGACTTGACCACTCAGAAATAGAGGGGAAACTTCCCGAAGTGTATGAAGACATCAAACTCTTACCTCAAAATCTTGACTCCTAAGGAAGATGGCAAAATACCTGGAGGAAAAAAGTTGGAAAGCACCATCACCTTCAAAGGAGGAAGAGTTTTCATGAGAAAATGGCTCAAGAAAGTTGATTGGCTGTTCTGTTGACCAAGAAAAAGAAGCAAATGTTTAACTTTTGACTCATTTTAGTAGTATTTCAAATTTCTGTCACCTCTATAAGCATATATTTGAACCAAACATCAGCTTTCCTTACCTATGTTATTTCCACTGCTTTTGTAAATTAATTTCATTATCACTATTGTTGTGTGTGGTTGCCTAAATGAGCATTATATTTTAATACATCAGAAAATCTTGCCCTGGCTGGTGTAGCTTAGTGGATTAAGCGCGGGCCTGTGAACCAAGAAATCACAGTTCGATTCCCAGTCAGGGCACATGCCTGGGTTGCAGGCCAGTTCCCAGCAGGGAATGCACAGGAAGCAACCATACATTGATATTTCTCTCCCTCTCTCCTTCCCTTCCCCTCTGAAGATAAATAAATAAAATTTAAAAAAAAAAAAAAGAAAATCTTAAAATGTTTCAGTATTTCATTTGTATACTTTAGAAAGTAAATAATTCTGAATAATTCTCTTGGGCTATCCATCTGCAAATCCAGATTGCTTAAATTAGGTATATTAATAAATCAGTCAGGATAATTAATTGATTAATGGATTAAACAATGACTAGGAATTGCTTGTAGAGACATACTGTGATAAAATGATTGGTAAAAGCAGTGTGAGGACCAGAACAAAAGATATATAACTTCCAGGGGAGCAAAAAAAAAGGCAGAGAGAAACAATTAATTTGTACTTCACTTTGGCAGCTTGGGCCTCACACAGACACCAGGAGGGCTGATCCTGGATGCCACTGCCCATGTCACAGACTCTTTCCACCATGTGGTGTTGGTTGTTGATAAGCATGTGTTTATCTAAGTCTGGCAGCCAGCTCTCCACTGATAATCACACCAGTCCGAAGCACAGCAGCGAATGGCACTGTCTCGTCATCAATTTCCTGTACACCCGTGGACCTGGAGCAAAATACAACAGATAGAGAAGATAGATTTTAGAAACTACGGAGAGAAATACTAGAGAGAACCACTCTTGGCCTCTGACTTCTCCATATATTGCCTAGCCAAAAATATCAAATGTGGGGAGCTGGCTAAGACAAGGAGGAGGATGAGGAAGTGACATTATGCAAGTAAACTAAAAGTTATGTGTATACCAAACTATAGCAAGATTTTTATCTTTTCAATGAAAGGCATAGCTCATAAAACTGCCAAAATTTCCAAGTTAAAAAAAAGGCTCTTTTTCCCAAAAGTGTTTGTTAATAAAAGCAAAATAGAAAAAAAATAAACAGGGAAAAATTAGTCATAAAAATAGACAATATTTGTTGTATACTTACTTGATGCCAGGTCACGATTATCTCATTCAAAGCTCACAACAATGCAAGGAACTGGTCATTTTAAATGCTTGGATTTTCAAGCTGAAGAAATTAATTCTTAGAAAGGTTAGATCGTTCACCCTGAATTTGAACCTGGCCGTTGTCTTACTCCCAGTCCCATGAAGTCCTCTGTTAAAGAATGCACGTGCTGCCCTTTCAAGTCAGTGCCGGGGAATGAGACTGCTTTCATCGTGACAACAGAACACCCTCTAGGAAAGCGCAGTGACTTACGATGATTCACCAAAAATCACCTAAGGGGTAGGTAGCTCAGGGGAGAAAAATTCTCTTTAATTTTCTAATGCCTCCTGAAGCTTAAACATGGCAAAGAAATAGGATCATCTGTTCCTTTTAATATTAATTCATCTGCAGTGTGAATATGTGAAAAATGTCTGCATTGGTGTCACAGCAGCATAGAAAATAATTGGTGTCCCAGCTCCTAGTCTCAGTTGTTAAAAAATAAAATAAAATAAAACGTGTTTGTTATTATGCCTTTCTAGCCTATTCTGTAGTACCAAGGATGGTGACAGTCTTCATTTTAGAAAGCCATAATAGCTCCAGAAATATTTCCGGTGTTCACCTGAGTATAAACTCTGAATAACTCACATAAGCTTTTAATCCCTAAGTAGAATGGGACTTTAAACATTATTTTTATATTTACACATTTTTTGAAGAGAATAGAAAGCTAGCATCAATTATACATTAATTAAAATACAAAATATATAAGAATTGAAAAAGCACAAAAATTATAAGAATAAAGTGTGAATGATTAACAAATTTATTCAATTTACTGGATTCATTTATGTTACATTCCAAACATATTTGTATTGATGGCTTCAATTCTCATTATATATCTTTTGGTAAATGAATGAATAGCATATGTATATGATTTATATGTTGCTGGACTGAGAAAATTTCTCTTGTACCCTCTGCTCTTCAAAGGTTATCATTATTATGGGTAGTTGACTCTATGGTTCTTTCATAAATTCATGTTTTTATTTATGTGTGAATTGAAAACTTAGAAATCTCGCTGCTAGAACATGGGTCCAAAAACTTGTGAATATGATGATTTTCTTGTTATTCATGCCAACTTTTTTTCTAAGCCTCTTCTTACACCCTTGAGATTTTGTTCTCTGTAATAGACTAGCCTATCCTAGAACATTAACCCTCAGAGGTGATATCTGTGATATAAATAGAAGCTTCCAGAGTCTAAAGGACAGACTCTATGAAGTTTGCGACAGGCAGTTTCTTGTAACATCAATAATTCAAATTGTGTTCTGGATTCTAAAAATATTTTAAAATTACAAAAACAGAATAGTGAGAATAAGAAAAATGTTGTGCTATTTTAAAAAATTTCAATTCATGATTTCATTTTCCCATGAAGAAATTCAACAGTATTAAGGATGGACCTGTTAAGAACTTGTCTTCCTACTAGAGATGCAAACAAAAAAATGACTATAATGCAGCCTTGCTCTCGGGAAGGTCCCGGAAGAAGCCACAGATCTATCATTATGATAGTGCTATGAGCTCCCTATTAGGCATATGCACATGGAACAGCGGAGGTGCAAGCCAGTAGAGGCCAAAATGTTCCAAGTGAGGCAGAATGAGAAACATCACGAAAGCCTTCAGAAAAGGGGAAAGTATTAAAAGTGAGTTTTGAAGAGTAAAGGCATACAGCAAGGTGACAGGGACTTTGCTGCGGAAGACGCAGCAGGTGTCCCAGCTCCTGGCTCATGAGTGGCACTGGGAGTGGGTTAGAATGCCAGGGGATGCAGAGGCCAAATCACGAAAGGCCTTAGATTCTATGCCAAGAGTCTGATGTTATCTCCTGAGCAATGATGTGAATGTTAATTTTGTGTTACTATTTCTCTAAGACTCCCAATTAAAACAAATGGAAAGCTACCACAAGATTGTAACCAGAGAATAATGTGATCAGTTTTACATTTCGAAGCATAATTTCAGTGACGGAAGTGGAATTCCACTGCTTTGTTAATTTTTTTAAAAAAAGTGTGTGTGTGTTCCTTTCCAACCTGGGCTGAGCAGAATGGCTCCTGCAAAGAAGGGCAATGAGAAAAAGCAAGGCCATTCTGTCATTAAGGAGGTAGTGACCAGAGAACACACCACCAGCATTCATAGCACATTCATGGAGTGGGTTTCATCTGAAGAGAAATGACATCAAGAGTGGGCGACTGAGCAATTCACTTAAACGAGCAAAACTATACTGTATACAAATCTAGACCCTTCATAGAGATTCTTCGTGCAATCAGTAGAACAACTCTATGGGGCATTACTATTCCTGTGATTATTTTTGCTGAGTATGAAAAAGACTAAAACTGACACATCTTGCATGTGGCTGAGCAGGATTCAGACTCAGAGAGGGCTGAAGCTGACCCACACCCCTTCAGAGGCAGTGTGGTGCCCATAGTACGCTGCCTCTCACTTGGCGGTCAAAGTCACAGGGATAGAAACCCACAGAGCCACGATCAGCTCCTAACTGCTGCACTACACCACCTCTCACAGAAAAGGTCTTCATCTTTCAACCCTCAGCCTTCCACTTCCAGGACTAGTTGTAGTCTTCCTTAGGGAATATTAGAAAGCAATGGTGATGGAATTCCTCTAAGGCCTAGAACAAAGGTCGGGAGTAGACTAGAATTCTGAGTCACTACAGTTATACAGTACAGATGCAAAGAAGCGCAGTGTCACATGGACCATTTTCTTTCCCTCCATAGAAATCCAGGAACTGAAACCTTGACTGGACTTCACAGCCCACCTTTTGCTCAGGTGTTCCAGTAAAGCCATGACTAAAGTCCCTACCACTACATACGGGCAGTGCAGAAATGGACAAAACTAAGTTGCACAGAGAAAGATGGCAGGCCTGAAAATGCACACCTCAGGAACTGGAGTCCTTGCCAATGACTTAACTGCCAGATCATTTATAGCAACTCTGGCCTTTTTATTGCAGGATTGAGACAGCATGAGTTAGAGGAAAGAGCCAACGTTTTAGATTTAGACAAACCTGGGGCTCAGGCATGGCCCTGAATTTGCTTGGTGAGTGACCCCATAGAACATTGGTCATCTCTCAACATCTGTTTTCTCATTTGCCAAAGAAGATCAAAACTATTTTATAATGTTACTGGAGATATGGAAGAACTATATTTAAACCATACAAACACTACTCAGCAATGACATATTATTATTTTGGCTAAGCAATCAGAGTTTACTATTCTCAGTTGCTATGCATATTATGCAATTGGCTACACCATTCTGAATATGAACTACTGGGTCAAAGCATTTTCTCTATGGAATAGGCCATATTTCATCAGTATTTATATGCATAGTAATGCTTTTTAAATATACATGCATATAGTCTTATAAAATGTTTATTTACTTATATTCTGCTTTCTAAAGACCACATTTGGATGATTAGTCACTTTATGTTATACCTCTCCTTAGTATCTTGACCATATTGACACTACCTAATGATATCTTTTTCTGGAAGATGTGAAAAATACAGGGAAATGAAAAAGAAGGGATACAGCAAGAGAGGGAATTTGGGAGGGTGGGAAATTTCTTACAAATAGCTTATTTATAACAAAAGAGCTTAAGTCATTTTTTCACTAGACATGCATTGCTGGGGATCAGGCATGTGTGTGCATGTGTGTGTGTGCACTCTGGGAAAAACTATGATTTAAAAACTTCTTTCTTTAAATACTTTATCAAAATTATATTTAATTATTAAAATTACATAAGAAAGTAACAGTGAAGAAAAGAACCTATGTACAATCTTTTTTCAAATGGGATCATTCAAAAATTTTAAAAATAGATTTCTATAGGCTTTATACTAAAAAGTGAATCTACAATTAAGCAAGTAACTGTTTTGTTTAGGAGGAAGAAAATTGTGGCAGTGTAACTTTCAAGCTTTTATTCTTTTTAAAGAAAGTATTTTTTAATGGTGAAGGCCCAGCATACTGAAAAAAAAAACTTCATTGTTTCGAAGAAAAATAATTTTCAGGTAAAATCTAAATATAAGTAACAGCCTTAGTGAAACTTTATCACAAGCTGACCTCTTTTTAAGGGCTTCTGGGACTCTAAATATGAACTCTGAAGAGGGAATAAAAAGGTCTGGGAGAAAGCACCATAGATTCAAGATAATAGCTGCCTTGAGGAGCGGTCAGGAAAGGGATTAAAACCAGAGGTAATGGTTGAACTTTATCCGCAATGAAGATATTTCATTTATCCTAATTCAAAGCCATAACTCATAACTTCAATTTAAACTCTACTTTGTCCCTAGTATTTTTGGAAACCACTCAGATATAAAGCCCATGTTAAGAAAGATAATGATCGTGCATATGACTAACCATATTTTTAATATCATCACCAACATAAATATATCATTTTCACTACTCTGTCATTCAACTATGAAATATAGGCTTTACATTTCTGCTGTATTTTTCAATGTGACTTATTTTCATGTACTTTCCAAGTGAAGAAATATACATAAAGAGATTTCATATCTTTTGATATGACTTCTGAAATGTAGCATCAGTAACATAAATAAATATACATGATATAAAACACTTTCACAGAACTGGCTATGTCCCTTGATTGAGAGATATATGTCTTTTTTTTTTAAGTTTTGAATAGATTGTCTGGTGTCACAAAATGACATGCCGTTACATTAAATAATGACACAGTATTACATTTAATATTGTGACAATATCCCAAAGACAAGCTCAGAGACACAGCACTTTCTTTCACCACAGATGCAGCAGGAAAAGGAAAAAAGGCCCTGCGTGGAGAACGCGTTGTGCTGCGGGTGTAGGCGTGTGAATACCCAGGCGACAGCAACGATGCGGGCTTTCATGATGGTTGAAGAGCAACACAACATCGGCAGGTGACTGTGGGTCCTGGCATCTACCCAGTGATTGCACTGACCCTGTGGTGAAGTCCTTTCCATTAATGCTCTCAATCTGCTCTGGAGATTTTCTTAAAGAATGTGAATTTACATCCAACACTGATGGTTTTCTAAATTTGGAGATTAGACATTGGGAATACATTTGTAATTGTAACTGCAAACGTGTGTGTGTTTTTAAAAATCCAACTGAATAGCAAGTTCTTTTTAAATTCTTCTGTACATATTAGAAGGTTTTTTTTTAATTAGGTTTATTTCTAATTTTTTCTGGCCATTGACTTTTATATTTATGTGTTGATTTATCAATTTAATCAGCCTAGGGACATCAAAAATGTTCTATATGTTGCATTTTGGTGAAACTCTGATCCCTGAACCTAGGTGAATACTATCATGAAGTACAAAAGGGTAAAAAAATCTGTAGGATATAAGGGTTTGTTTACTAGAGAGCCACGGTTACCTCTTCTGAAGGTTTTGTTTACCTTTGAAGGTAGCACCTAGACCAGGATATTAAATCACCTGATTGTGATGCAATTATGATTATTCTCTAGGGCAGTGGAGGGTAGCACATAATGTCACCCCAAAATATGCCACTTTGGCATATTGATTATTTTGAGATGTAGCACTTGAAAAGCAGCAATGCAGGGAGAGGCTTTCTCTGAACTCCCCTTATCTTCTTAAAGACAAGTGCTCCAAAAGGAACTCAGCTGTCATAAATTCCCTCTCCAGGGGTTTCATCAACCAGAGAAAATTAACTCTCATCACAGGAGAGAAGACTGGAAGTCCATCCATACCAAACCCGGATAAACTTTAACTATCATTCCTCCCATCTATTCTTCTAAAGGGCCATTAATCTTTCCTAAAAATCATTTATTCTCCCTTATAAGGCCTATACTCCCTCACCCCTTTCCTATTAAGGTATCATTTAAGCCTGAATTTTAAGCTGCCTTTTTGAGTTCCTCAGTTTTTCTAGGTATCTCCCATATATACATGCATCATAAATATTAATATACTTCTGTTTGATTTTCTCTTATTAATCATTCTCTTAGGACAGAGGTCTCAAATCAGAAGGGTAGAGTAAGAATTATTTTTTTCTCCATACATCAGGACACCATAGAAGTTATAAATATTAAACAATAACATTATTTATATTGAGTGAGGTATAGGTCACATCTAACACAGCCACTGAGAATTTCATTACCAGTTCTATGTGAAAATGGTAATGGGATGTAAGTCACTTGATTGGAAATTCATGTCCATTTTTAGGAAGGAGCTTTCCCCTCTTTACAATCAGATTTCTGCAAACGTATCCAAATGACAACTATCACAATTGTAATATATTATGCTTGCACTCTTGCAGGCTACTTAAGGAGAAGTACATATGATATTTCTCTCTTCTGGAATAATTCAATAGCATACTAGGATTGTTTTTTTAATTTATTTCATTATAACAGTAAAATATATTCATAGTAAAAATTTCAATCTGTTCAAATGATAATAAGCAAAGACTAAAAGTCCCTTTTACCCAAAAGAACCCTGCAGTTTTTACTTCACAGAAGTAAACACTATTTCAAGTTTCCTGTACAT
Organism: Trachops cirrhosus; assembly: GCA_028533065.1. Lineage (NCBI taxonomy): Eukaryota > Metazoa > Chordata > Mammalia > Chiroptera > Phyllostomidae > Trachops > Trachops cirrhosus. The sequence goes on from CM052549.1 coordinate 20,910,595, forward strand.
CTTTCACAAATTCTTATAACTTGCATTAATTTTTAAGTCTCTTCAAGTGATTTAATTATCTAGTCATGTACTTAAAATGAAAAGAAATCAATAATGAACGTGATGCACTTAAAGCATCAATTGACAACTTTCTCATGTAGAATAATTTTGCATTTTGTGCATACATAATAAACTGTGCAAACAATCAAATAGAGATGATGTTAACTATCACAAATGATCCACCCTTACTCAAAAGTAAAACCTTGCAAGTTTCTGGAAAATTACTGCTTATCCCCTGGAAACTCTCTCATTATAGTTAGAAGAGTTATAGTTTAAAAATTTAAAAATTATTTTGAATAATAAATTTGAGTGTTTTATATAAATATCTTTATTTTAAACTCTACTGGGGGGGAAGCAACAACAATTGTTTGGGGATTGAATAAAATCGGCAGCCTGTTACACAAACTGTGGATAGCCTGGGTAAATGTTTGCCCACTCAAACCATCTGCACCACAGTTAGAAACAAAACTCACAACAGTAAGTTGTAGCATTGCACTATTACAATATAAATAAAATTGCAGTATTAATTCCAAAATACAGTCTCCAAAAAGGCAAGATTTCTTTGGAGCAGTACAATTGGCCCAGACATTAGGAAAGCAGTTTTTATCCTAATACATGAAGAGCAGGAGAGTAAGGTAAGAAAGAAAGATGGGTGGGATTGCAAATCACTTAATTATATCAAATTTATCTTTCTTTTCCATGTATATTAATTTTAAATACTTCTTCCTATCAAAATTAAAAATTTCTCAGTTACTGATAACTCTTCTGCACAAGTGCACAAATAATAGTTGTTCATAGGTATTTATTGACTTTCTGTAGATTAAAATGGAATCATCTGAGAATAAAGATAAATTGATAAATAATCAATGGACTAAATCATTTTATAATGAACCTGCCTTCTAAAGGAAAAAAAAGTTTCTGTTTTTAACAGGATAAGAAATCTTAAAGAATGCATACTCTGGAGGTCTTTCCATATCTTGGTCTTTAGGTTTTTTGCAGCAAACACGTTTATGATAGATTTCCTCTATTAATTTCACAGAGAACATATTTGGAAGCTATACCATGTGTATATGAACACATATAAGCCCACGTTTCCTCCCTATCTTCCATCACAGAAAATCACTGGGACTCACCTGGAGCTGTTTGCTGGAGTGCTTGTCTACCTGTCTCTAGCAACGCCGAGGCAGGGAAAGTCTTAAAGACAAAACTCAGATGTGGAAAAATCAAGTTATCCAAATCTTGTTTTGCCTTTGACTTCAAAGGACTCTTATATGGAATAAGATTCGTGAGATACAAAAGGAAGAGAAGGATTTGGCCAAAAGAACAGAAGGGCAAGATCAAAGTGTGAAGCTGTGAGAAAGCCTGAAAAACACTTCACCGCACTTCAGGGCCATTGACTCTGCACTTAGAAGAAAACCAAATTCACCCAGAGCTGTCAGCTAAGTGAAGAAGTCAATGAGGCTAAAGATGGCATTTTAAATGTTTTTAATAGAATGATTTAACTTCATTAGGCATGAGGAATTTATTTTCCTTTCATCCCAAGTCAAAGTAAACTGATGTATATTTTTTTCTTTTACTGATTCCAGAGAGAAGGAAAGGGAGGGAGAAAGAGAGGGAGATATCAATGTTGGACAGAGACACCAATTGGCTGCCTCTTGCACATGCCCCAACTGGCGACCAACCCTTAAACTGGAGCGTGAGCCACTCCTGCCAGGGCTAACCTAATGTGTATTTTTGAATACCACAAATTTTATTTGCCATTAATTTTCAATGTGGAGATTAATTAATAATTCAAATATGGTTGGGCAAAAAAATCAATGTAGTACTTATTTGGATTTCTAAAAATAAACAACATTTTATGTATAAATAAGTATAGTCTACCTTCTGTATGGTATATCCATTCAAAGATGTTATGTACTTATTGTTCCAGATATGCTACTGTCTGTCATTCAAATAGAGTTTGAATTCTCTTTATAATGAAATTTGGGATCTCTGAAGAAAATTTGCCCCAAAATTTCGCAGCTTTTTTAATGGAAATATTTTGTTCTCACCACAAACTAATATATGTCTCTCATGCAAGTATTTTTAATTTTTAAAAATAGATCTAAAAATAAACAAAATAAAATCACCCGCAATTCCTTTCCATATTAACCTTTTAGTGTATATCCTTCCAGAATGTTCATTTGAATATATCACATGCAGACAATATTTTACAAAATGGTATCATTCTATATGTAGTATATTTTACTTAATGTATGTTATATAAAATGCATATGTATGGTGCAAATGTAACATATACATATCATATATAGTTGGTAATATGACTGTATTACTAAGACTTTCTATCTTAATAAATATGCACCATTAAATTATTCGTTAAATAGTGAGTAGTGTTTTATTGATTGTGTCTATTTTCCAATAAAACTTTTCCAAACTACTTTCTAAAAATCATCCAAAATGTTCCAAATTATGAGGAAGGAAGGAGATGAGTGATCTGGATCAAACGAAGTTAGAAATAGTCACAGAGTTATCTTAATCACAGGACTTCTCAGAGTGTATAGTGCGCTAACTCAGATTGTGAACTTTCAAAAGTGAAATCTTTTATGATATATTTATAAACAAAATAAGCCATTAGATTTTTTATTTGATAAAATAAATTTGTTTTCTGAGTTATTCAAATTTCAAAGTATGTCCTTGGAAAATTGATTTATTCATTTCCCTACTGTTGGGTTTTTAGAATGTTCCAATTTTATAGACTATTATTAACAATTCTTTGATAAACATTTTCAGATATTCATCTTTGAACATTTTTCTTATTAGTTTCCTTAAATAAATTCTGAGACATAGAATTGTTGGCCTATTTACATATTTCTGAATTTAATACCTGTCACCAAATTGCTCCTAAAGATTTTATCAATTTACACACAGTGCATTTTTTAGACTACTTTACCATAAAGTAAAACTATAGCTGTTGTTTTCATTTCTTAAACTAATTTTTTTCTTAACCAAATGATTAGCCACCTTAGTAAGTCTTACCTCTATATGACTTTTGATAATACCTTCTGTACTAGATCACCTTCAGCCTACAGCTACAGATAGGACACATCAAAAAATTAATCTAGGGAGTCTCTTTCATCCATTCCCTATCACCACCACTATATTTCTATTTCATAAATTTAATTTCATGTCACACATGAAAGAAAGCCACACATAAAGTCACACGTGTATAACTTATCTAAGCAAATGGCACCATGGTGACATTGCAAATATTTAAATTAAAATACATATATTGAAGGCTTTCAGATCTCCTAACCTGTACTTGGTAATTTTACCTGCTCTACAAATAGTGCTGGAATCTGATAGTCTATCAGTGAATCTCAAGGGAGAAGAAAATTCCCAAACCAAAAATTTTAATTATTCAAGGAAAGCTAATATTATAAAAGAAAGGCAACAAAATAAAAGAGTGGAAAATTTTTGTCTGACAAGACATAGGTAATAGAACAGGCAAAAACAAGATTTTTGAATTTTGAAATAGTTATGAAGACATAAAAAATACAGCAGAAAACAAAAACAAAAATAAAATCTGATATTTTCAAAAGGGAAGAAGAAAGTAAACAGATCTGAAAAGATTGATAAAGAGAAAGAGCACAAATAAATTTAATATAACATCTGAAGATGTTATATTAGCCCCCCTTATTCATTAGGGATGTGTTCCAAGACCCTGAGTGGATGCAAGAAACCATGGGGAGTACCAAAGCCTCTACTGTATATGCTATGATTTTTTCCTACATGTACATATTATACATAAGATAAACTATAATTTTTATCAGGCACAGAAAGAGTTTAATAACAGGCTTCTCTAAGGCCATGTGGGTGAGTGGACTAGTACTAAGGGTTGTGGAAGAAAAGGGGAGAGCCAGAATCCTACCATTGCATTACCAGTGCTTGAGCTGCGAGGCCTGGGTTCTAGCCTCTTCTTGACTGTGTTACTTGGTCAAGCCTTGAAGTCTGTTTTTCTCATTTGGAAAATAAGAAAGCTAGATCTATTAGCTCCTTTCCATGCATATAATATGGTAACTCTACTTATAACTGGTCAGCATGCACCTACAAACACCATTATCCCTTAAAACAACTTAGGCTAACATTTACAATGATAACATCTGCGCCTGCCCTTAAAAACTATCCTCTGAGACATAAATCACCAACATAACTGCTAAGCATATGTGTGTTGTTAGAGAAAACTCTATTATTGCAAAGTCTCCTGGAGTTAGAAAGTAACATGGGAATAAGAGGTAGCATAGGCATTATCTGTCATAAACACTCAACCAGAAGCAGCAGGGGTATTGTGCTTACATGACCTCTAATACTTCTTCCTTAGAAAGACTTATCTGTACAAAAGCAGAAGTTTCTCAGCAATCTTGATAAAAAATCCCTTTATGGATTTTTCAGAAAGGACTGTTGAAGAAGAGTGTGGGTTGTGTAACTCTTAAGTATAGCTGGCCCTACTCAGTGGCAAAGAGAGTGTTGGCTTCATGGATGGCAAGAACTTAGTCCTAAAACAATTCTTCCAAGGGCTTGTCATGGTACCACCTCCTCTCTTCCCTGGCTGCAAATTGCCCTTCCCATACTCACATCATGGTAACTGGAGAGCAAGCACAGTAATTAATTGAGTTAGCACACGAAGCATTATTGAAGTAATTCTTAGGCTCTTACAAAGCAACATGGGATGCAGAACAGGAAGTGAAGGGTCCCCCAGGAACATCAAGCAGCCATCTTTGGGGAAAAAAGGGGAGTTACGAAAGAAAAGGAGATAGGCTAGAATGGAGAGTTTGAGGGTAAACACTTGGCAAGCTGGGGTGGACTGGCGAGGAGATGTAAGGTCCTTTGGCTCAAGGCTAAACTCTTGCCAGAGCTGTAATTAATTTTAATCATTTCAAAAGCCATTTTGCCAAATTACTTTTTGGTTTTTGCTTCAGTACTTCTCAAAAGTAGTGCTGATTCATAAAGATTAATTTCACCCCTGCAAGTTAACATCGTGTAAAAGAACTTAATATCTAAAAATAATCCCTCTATTGAAAGAAAGTAGCACCAGTTTGCTGAAGTCCACTCTAACTGGGATAATTGCATCTTATTTCTTGGTATTTTGAGTATAATGATCACCACCTCCACCTCATCCTGCCTCTGTGACAGACAGAATGAAAAAAAATTGTAGTTAAATCACTCCCAGTAGTTATAATGGATTTAAAAACAGGATGGAAACATTATGATTAATTATCAAAAAATAGATAATTAAATAAGTGAGAGAGAGAGATGTCTATCTCATCTTACTGAAGTACTAGACTAAAATTTTGGGGGGTTAGTTGCCACCAATAACTGAGAGAATGAGAGGATGTCCATTGAAGATGGAATACCAAGCAAGTGAAGGCTACCTTAAGTCATGATGAATTGCTATTGTTCATTCAATGACTTTATGTTCCCTGGAAAGCCACCTGGAATTCATAGGACAACTGGACTTAAATAATTTACATAATTCACATTGAATTCTGTTGGATCTGAGGGTAAAATTTGATGTATTCAAACATAAAGTCATTTTTGTGAAACTTATCTGTCAAAGCCATTTTAAATGGCCTGGCCATTGATTTATATTGATCATCCTTAACTTTGTTTGTATTAAACTTTATTTATATAATGTTTTTTCTAATAGTTACTTTCACATCATTCAAATGTCAGTAGTTTCTTTCTTCCAAATTTGGCACCTTAAGTTTTTTTCATTTCCAGAATCAAAGTTATTCCCAACTGAAGGGAAAAAAATATTACAATTCACTTACAGGAATGAATTTCCTTCAAAAAAAGATTCTTGTCCTCTCTGCAAGCACAAACTTGAACTTTTAAAAATATCATGTCAAAAAGTTTAATCCTTTTATTCTAATTTAAGAGTTTGAATCATAAACTCAGGAGAAACACAAAGACAAGACCAACTAAGTAAACATACCTCCCCAAAGCACTTCGAATGACAATTTTGTTTTTACTCTTACTTGCTATAAAATTTTCTTAATACCATTTGAGCTGATAAAAATTTCTGAATCCTGTGCTTAATATAGGATTAGCCAAATGAGGTATTTCAAGCACTAAAATAAGCCTTAGAAAGAAAGGGTCTCCATTCCTGCTGGACTGTTTAAGTCCCTCTGTGGTGTTAGACTTTCTGCAACTTCACAAAATAAAAATGCTACAAACGGTTCTCAAAGTTAGTTTCAATGAATAGGTTCGATGCGGAATTTACATAAAGCCTACACATTATCCTTGCAGATGCTTTACTGAACCATCTCACGTCAAGTTTAACTACAGTCTATAGGGAGCATTAAAGGCCTCAAGTAATCTCCAGAGAAGGCAATTACTTCCACGTTGAGTACCATTTGCATATGTTAAAATTATACAGACACCCAAAAGCAAAAGAAAGAATTAGATACCTCCTTCACACCATTCAGAAAAATCCACTCAAAGTAGACCATAGGCTTAACTGCAAAAGTACAAATGACAAAGTCAAAATAGATAAATTGGATTTCATCAAATTTTAAAATGTTTTTGCTGCATATGATATCATGAATAAAGAGAAAAATAACACACAGAATGACAGAAAATATTTTTAGATCAATCTGATAGAGGTGTAATATGCAGAAACTATTTTTATAGCTCTTGAAACTTAATAAGTAAAGACAAACATCCCAAGTAAAAATGGAGTATTAATTTTAAGGGGCATCTCTCCCAAAAAGATATGCAAAGGACTAAGGACATGAAAAGATGTCCACTATCGTCTGTCACTAGGGAAATGAAATCAAAATCACAATGAGAGAGCATTTCCCAACCACCAGAATAGCTATAATAAAAAGAGACAGACAATGAATTTTTCATGAGGCTGTAGAGAAGTTGGAATTCTCATACACTGCTGGAGAGAATGTAAAATGGTACAGCCACTTTGAAAAATAGTGCAGCAGTTCGTGAAAATGTTAAACATGAAGTTACTACATGACCCAACAATTCAACTCCTAGATAATAAACCCAATGAAATTGAAAACATGTGTTCACTTGCACATGAATAGCATCACAACGTTATTCATAGAGCCAAAAATCTGGAACAACCCAACTGCCCAACACTTGGTGAATGAATAAACAAAATATAATCTCTTCTATCCATACAATGAAATAGTATTTGTCAACAAAAAGCAATGAAGTATTATCAATTCTCCAACATGGGTCAACTTCAAAAAGGTTATGCAAGCAAAGGAGGCCAGTCACAAAAGGCCAGGTATGATATGATTCCATTCATATGAAATTCCAGAACTGACAAACCTATAAAGACAAAAAGTAGATTAGTGGTTGTGCAGTGCTGGGCAGCAGTAGGGGAGAGAGGGAGAGAAAGGGGAGACAGTGGAAAGTGACTGCTGGAGTATAGAATAAATAAGGCTTTTGTAGGGATGATGAACATGTTCAAAAATTTGATTTGGTGATGGTCGCACAATTGTATAAATATGCTAAAAACCATTGAATTGTGCATGCTAAATTGTGAAGTATATACATAGAAATTATATCTCAATAAAGCTGTTTTTTAAAAGGAATGCATTAAAAAACTATGCAGAAAAAAATTATACCATCATATAATGTTGCATACATGGAATTCAATTTGATTATATATTTGATGTCCTTAAAACTTTTTACTTCATCATACACAAATTATTAAGCTCCTCAACTACCAAGCAGAATTAAACTGTTTTACTCTAGGGGGAAAAAACCATATTCCTAAATTATGTGCCAAGAATATCAGTGAACAGGAAGTAAAAATAAACACTAGTGATGCTGTAGGCGGGGGGTGTTATGGTTGAAGGTAGTGTGGTGATCTTTTTGAATCGCTGTAGTTGCATCCTGCAGAGATGTGAGGCTGAGTTAGCAGAGAACCCCTTTGTAATATACTAACCAAGGCCTTCCTAAACATGTATTGATCATCCTGCTTGTTCCAGTTGTCACACTGACTTGGCCAAGCCCACAACTGGACCCAGATTGGTCTGGGTATGGCGGCTATAGATCATTGCTTTGGCTTCATAGGGGAGTAAGGAACTTTCTGTTAGAAATCCAAAGGGAAGAGGGCAGCAGGCAGACTAAACTGGCCCGATAACCAAGCGTAGGTCACGAGGGTAGAGCAATGGTTAAAAATTACCATAAGAATTACTATCAAAAAATTTACTATCTCTACAATTACCACTATTTAAAATGAGAGAGAAAACTCATTTATTATTTGCATATAATTTTTAAGTGAATATTTTTATTAGTTTTTTAAAAATTAAATATACCTTTGAGATTCTGTTGGAAGTTTAAAAATCCACTCTTGGAGGTGGGGGCGTGTATGAATCTATTAACACAGTTACTAATACTGAATACATCAGGGCATCGTGGGGTATAGCAAGTCTTTCCGGCTCACTGTGGTTTCAGTAAAATCCAGATTAAGTCCATCTATTTGTACCAGGTCCCTGCATCACAAAATGTCCATTTCAAGTCAAATTATGTAGGTTCTTCTTAAAGACCCTATTGAAGGATTTGTAAACATCTGACTATAGGACGTATCAACCATAAATAAGTCTACATAAAGAAGATGATTTTTTTAAAGACTCAAGTAAAGGAAACAATGAGCTCTTCTTCAATAACTATAAAGTAGAGAATTCTTTGTGGGAAAGTAATCAAACAGTTTTGAGAAATAAGTATTTGGTAGAAGAAATGGTGCCTGAGATCATCCTGTTTTAACAAATACTATGTTGTTTCATAAAATAAACATTTCTGAAGAGCCACATAGAATCTAATCTCTTCTCTTGGATTATTTTGTATTGTTGGGCATACAGCAAGATTGCTAATCCTATTCTTCTCTGTTCACACCTGTGCCAAAAGTACACTTATTTACTCTGCAAATGAAAACTTTAGTGAGTAGAAACACTTGCACATTTATCACTAGACTTTTTATAGTCTAATTTAATGCAACACCAGTCAAAAGGCAAAATTCTAAAACATCGCCAGTTCTCTGTGACATATGCGCTGACTTAAGTTTATTATTTTATTAATGGATGAGAAACTTGCCAGGGAAGAGCAATCCATCTCTTGAAGCAATTGCTGGCAAATGAATAATATGAGGTAAAAAGGTATTTATAGTTCAAATTGGTATGAAGTTTTCAATACCTAAAAAGAGAATAAACTGACATTTCCAATGTTGCCTTGCCATATTCATCAGTCTGAAAGGAAAAATATCTAGAAAGTATAAGAATCCTTCTTTGGCTATGTAGTTTGTTGTTGCTGTTGTTTTGGGTTTTATTTCTTTACCCTATTTTATATTAAAAATCTATTCTGTCTGGAGACTGAGTTTTAAGTTTGGGCCTCTTACGAGCCCCCCTCTGCTGGCCGTGCCTGACCAACTCCATGCCTGGGCCAGGAGTGGCCTTCAATCAAGGCCACCACCATCCTAGGCTCCTAAATGCTCCCAAATATTTTTGTTCTATCTAGCGTTGTCTCATCAAAGCTCTCCAAAACTAAACCTAAAGGAACCAGATGCAACATGAAGAGAGTACTCACAAAATCAGCAAATAATATCTTTAAAATGTTTGTTTCATTTCCAATAATCTGAGTGAGATTATTCTACTATCCAGTGTAAGGGGATTGAGGAAACTCTATTCCCCAGATATATCACTGAGTTCAGAGAGATTGAAGGGAAATACATTATAATTTATGGCTCAATTGTAACGGACACTCTAAATTTATTTCAACAAATTCCTTTGAAAATCCGCATGAGACTATCCTCCACAAATCTGTATTCACCCTGTGGTCTTTACTCATCTTTTTCTCTTCTGGTTTTGTATTCTGCTTCCCAAGCACCATTGATGAAGCATTAAACAAGATCACAGAGGAGGTTTAAACAATAATGATTGATATTCAAAGACACTTCAAGTCAAAACACGTCCTAGAGAACACAATATAAACTTTGGAATTCTGATATACAAACCTTGTTAGCTTTCATTACAGGAATTGGTCCTTTTGAGGAATTAGTCTTCTTCTCCAATTCCACTCTGTTTACTAGTGTGTACATCAGGATTCCAACAGGAAACAGATGGTGCACTCAAACTAGGGTAATTTGGGAAGGGTTCATTTACAAAGGGACTATTTACAGAGGTGTGGGTGTAAGAGAATTATAAGAACTAGGCAAGTATGCTAAACTGGTTACAAGTTGACACCCCTACATCCATAAAGACATAAGAGGGAGAGTTCATTGGATCAGGAAGGAGATAGTCATGCAGAGAGACATCCACCTCGAAAGGATGAGTGACCTTCCAAGGAGAAACAGGCAGCCCTAGGGCGTCTGGCAGGGAGGTCACCCTCTTTCTATCTCCTGTCCAATAACCCAACAGGGAGCACACAAGGACTGGCAGCTTTAATGGCCTCAGTCACCAGTGTCACTCTAGGAAACCTCTCCACAAGGTATCAAGGAGAATAAATACCTCTGGATCTCATGCCAGGATTCCCCAGTGGCCAAACCTAACCAAGAGCCAGAAGGCACAAGAGCCAGTTGATAAAGTAGAAATGAGTCAAGTTCCTGGGGCAAAGATCAAGATAGAAAAAGCGAGGCCTAAGAAGATACCCAACACATATGATTAAATTTCTGTGCCTACACGTGCTCCTTACCACACAAATATACTTACACATATAACTTAAAAACCTCTCAGAAAAGAATTTTCCCTGGGAATTTCCACTTTATTGATGTTTTTCATGTTCAAAAGTTCTACCATCAGCTACTGCAGAGATTTAATACTGCTGATAATCTATAAATGTGGGGTAGCAATGGTAGTGACTTGGAAAGGAAAAGGAAACTAACATTTTAAAATACAAGCCCCCTTACAAATCTTACTTCATTTATTCTTTAAAATGACCCTATGAGTTATCAATTATTATTCCACATTTTACAGATAAATTGAGACTCAAAGAGTTTAAATAAGTTGCCCAAAGTCACACATAATGGACAAGGTGAGCCCTGACCGGTGTGGTTCAGTTGTTTGAGCGATGTTCTGCAAAATGAAAGGTCACTGGTTTGATTCCCAGTCAGGGCACATGCCTGGATTGCCTGCCCAGTTTTCAGTTGGGGCACATGCAAGAGGCAACTGATTGATGTTTCTCTCCCTCTCTTTCTCCCCTCTCCCCATCTCTCTAAAAGTAAATAGGTAAAATCTTAAAAAATAAAAGACAAGGTGAATCACTGAACCCAGGTCTGTTTAATTCTAAAGGCCATTCCGTTCATCCCTCATCACATTGCTATTGAGAACTTTAACCTGAAACAGTTTAACACTTTCCTAGCAGAAGGTCGGAGGAGCAAGAGTCAATTAAAGACACAAAAGGGAAAGATTAGTCCAGCGTCTATCCAGTAAAATATTAAATGAAAAATCCTAGAGATTATGAAAGTGGGGTAGTTAGGAAGGGGCTGGATATCTAAGGAGAAAGAGAAATCAAAAGAGAGATTAAATACAGTCTTTGAGTTCTTCCCACTTCCCTCTGTTGCTTGGACTGCCCTGCCACTTTTCAGAGCCTATGGACTTTGCACCTAAGGTTTATACTTTTCCACACAGGAAGCATTTTATTGTGTCTACAATCATTCAGTGCCTCACCCATAGCAATAATTTCGCCAGCTTCCCATCTTCCCCTGTTCCTACCTTCTGAAAGGCAGCAGTGTGCAATGGTCAGTAGAGATGTAGGCTCCCTGTAATTACCCTGAGGGCCAAAGACTATCTCAGCTGCACCTGCCTTTGTACACGTATGCTGTCACAGTAAAATTAAAATCCCGCCCACTCAGGTAGGAGGAGGTTGTTGCCAATGAGTTTACATCTTGATAGAAGTAAATGAGTCAGTGACTCCAGGAAGCCATAATGATATCACAGGGAATCTCAAAGGGAATGTGCTATCCGACCGGGCATTCTTTGTCTAGGGGACAAACAACAGGGAGCCCAGATATGTGTGAGTCTTCTTTTGCTTTTAAGGAGTCTGAAAGCATCATTTCAGATCCTAAACAAGGAAATCCCACACCTGTGCTTTTTCCCATAGGCCGAAAAGGCCAACCGGAAGTGACCAGTAAGAAACATTATGGAGTTATGCTCTTTTCATCTCTTTTTAAAGACAAACTCAGTGCCCTGCTATAGACATCCAATATCCTTTTTTAGAATAGAGCTAGAAACTTCTAAAAACAGAACACCAACAAATAACTTCCAGGGCTGGGCAACCACTCCCTGAGTCAATGGGGAATCACCCGCAGCACTTTTATTTTTGACTCAAATTCCACAGTTGTCATAAGGCCTAACATTCTCCTGGCTTCTTCAATTTCCACACACAACTTATTTGTGAATGTTCTGTTTACCCAGCTAGCCTTCCTGCCTAAGCTGCGAAATCATTTCAGACAGCTAACTGGATAAAGAGCTTAAAATAGGGTGGCATTTATTCTTCATCGGCTTAAACTTGCCAACCAGCAACCAACTTGTGCCTTGGAAAATGCAGAAATGCTTTTGTGCTATTTATATTTTCCTTTGCCATCCATGGAATAATTTAATTCAGAACTTACTTAAATAAAGGAGATGCTTTAACACATGGAAAAAATTTAATCAAATATTAGTTAGGCCTCTTTAAATTACTCAAATGTTTCAAAAATTGAGAATGGATAAATTGTTTGAAAATTAAGGGACATTTTGAAAATACTTTCCATAAAAATCACATACAATGATAATGTAAATATTGTGCCATATTTATATTGTTATCCATATGCAGACATTTAAGAGTCCAGGTGTCCATGTGGTAAAAAAGGACCTAGTCTGTGAGCCAGGGAAACAGGATTTGCCACAAGTTACCTGGGAGACTCGTATTATCACTTAAAAGGCCTCAGTCCCTCTCCGTAAAATGAAAGTATATAGTTTTGAAATCGTGATCTGATAAGCATTTGACACTCTGAAGGGATGACCCTGTAGCCATTTTTGGAGATGGCAATTGCACTCCCCCACCCCGCCACCACCATTGTCACCATCAGAGCAACTCCACGTTTTTCTTTTTCGTGTAAGATTTTGGTAGAAGACCACTTTCAAAACGTTGGGAAGCTTTGACTACAGTATTCTTTTGATCAAATTCTGTGACTCTGGATTTTTATTTCCATTGACATGTAGGTATGCCTCTTTGCAAAACAAATGGCATTTCTTCTGATGTATTAAGTATTAAAAATCAGAGTGCCCCACAAGATATAAGTAGGACAATGATAATCTCATTTTATTCCTCTGGAAATGGACAAAATCCCCTGCTTGGGTAGATTTCATATAATATTCCTTATATGAATACTTCACTATTTATATTTAAACAGTTTGGTAAGACCAAAATGTATCTTTAAAGTTGAGTAGGAACTAACATAACTAGCAGAATGACACCTCTTTGAAATGGGTGAATTATAGAACTGGTCCTTCAAAACACACATGTATACAAATACAACACACACACACTTCTCGTTAAAAACACATCTGCATTTAAACAACCAAAACTCCTCAGTGATCAAAAGCCAAAGTGGGGTGGGAGACATATAGCTAGGATTAGGAAAATGGTGTGGCTTTCCTGGTTCATCTCTCTGAGTTTAAAACAAAAATGAAAGAGGTCTGGACCTCACTCAGTTAAAGATGACCTGGAGGCCCACACATACATGTGTGTGCAGGTAGAGGCTGGGGAGGTACAGGAAGAAGGAACGAAGGCTAAGCCCTGGGAGAAGAGCCCAAAGGAAGCATGTTTATGCTCTGGGCCCAAGAACTGCTGCAGTGGGAAGGGTCCAAAGCCAAAAGAACCCAGGGGGGCAATCCTCACATTGGAAACAAAGCAATGAGTAAACTGAAGACCAAGACTTGTGGGGCAGAGTAGGGTTAAACCCAAGCACGAGGGAGGTGAAGGAAGTTAGAGAATGAAGTTCCCAAACAAAGCTCATCTCATGTGATGTAATTTTCAGGGTTTGCCATATTTTTGATGAACTAGAACTTATCCTCAAAGGGCACCACACCACATAGGGGATGTATAAGGCTATGTAATCTTATGAGAGACAGGGGAAGAGGGCTTGGATGATGATGACAACATAGATGGACCATTGGTTGCAATGTAAGAATTTATGTTAAAGTCCAAACACATCTTTTATTTTTCCCCCCAGAGCACTCAATGGTTTCAATTACTTTCACATGTTAGTGCTTTGGATATAATAATAACTGTATATTTTAATAATTTCATGACATTTCTTTGGGTAATAGATGTTCTTATGTCATACAAAACTAGAGAAATTACATTTTTAAAGTATGTTATTGGGGGCTCTGGCCAAGATGGAGGCATAGGTAGAAATGCTTCCCTTCCTTGCACAACCAAAAGGACAATAACCAATTAAAAAACAAACAAAAAAACCAGTACTGCCAGAAAATCAAACTGAACAGAAATCCGACAACCAAGGAGTTAAAGAAATATTCATTCAGACTGGTAGGAGGGGCGGAGATGGGGGCAGCAAGGAGTGAACCGAGCAGGAGAGGTGGGGGTTGGCTGACCAGAAGGTCCCACATTGGTGTGCAGGTAATTGGGGAAGAACAATTGGGGAGCGAGAGAGACCATGAAACCAAGGGCTTCAGGGCAGGAAACTAAAGACTCAAAACCTCTAGCTGTAAAAACCTGTGGGGATTGAGGATGCAGGAGAAACTCCCAGCCTCACAGGAGACTCTCGTTGGAGAGGCCCACAGGGTCCTAGAATGTGCACAGACCCACCCACCTGTGAATCAACACCTGAAAGGGCACAATCTGTTTGTGGGGAGTGAGGGAAGTGAAGGAAAGTGGGGCAAGAGCCGAGCCAACGGTATTGTTCCCTCTCTGACCCCTCCCCCACAGACAGCGCCATGTCACAGCTAAACGGGTTGCCCTGCCCTGGGGAATACCTAAGGCTCCGTCCCTTACAACATAACAGGTGCTCTGAGACAAAGAAATATGGCCCAAATGAAAGAACAGATCAAAACTCCAGAAAAAGAGCTAACTGACAAGGAGACAGCCAACCCATCTGATGCAGCGTTCCAAACACTGGTAATCAGAATGATCCTAGAACTGACTGAGCTCAGTCGAAAAATGAAGGAACAAGTGAAGGCTATATAAAGTGAAATAAAGGAAAATATACAGGGAACCAACACTGAAGAGAAGGAAACTGGGACTCAAATCAACAATCTAGAAAAAAAGGAAGAAATAAACATTCAACCAGAATGAAGAAATAAGAATTCAAAAGAACAAGGAGAGGTTTAGGAAGCTCTGGGACAACTTTAAACACTCCAACATCTGAATCATAGGGGTGCCAGAAGGAGAAGAACAAGAGCAAGAAATTGAAAACTTATTTGAACAAATAATAAAGGAAAACTTCCCCATCTGGCAAAGAAAATAGACTTCCAGGAAGTGCAGGAAGCACAGAGAGTCCCAAAGACATTAAAGAAATTGGACCCAAGGAGGAACATACCAAGACACATCATAATTAAGTTACCCAAGATTAAAAGTAAGGAGAGAATCTTAAAAACAGCAAGAGAAAAGGAGACAGTTACCTACAAAGGAGTTCCTATAAAAATATCAGCTGATTTCTCAAAAGAAACCTTGAAGGCAAGAAGAGGTGGAAAGAAGTATTTGAAGTCATGAAAGGCAAGGACCTACATCCAAGATTACTCATCCAGCAAAGCTATCATTTAGAACGGAAGGACAGATAAAGTGCTTCCCAGATAAGGTCAAGTTAAAAAAGTTCATCATCACCAAGCCCTTATTATATGAAATTATAAATGGACTTATCTAAGAAATAGAAGATCAAAAACTATGAACAGTAAAATGACAACAAACTCACAACCATCAACAACTAAACCTAAAAAACAAAAACTAAACAAACTAGAACAGGAAGAGAATCACAGAAATGAAGATCACATGGAGGGTTATCAGTGGGGAGGGAGAGGGGGAGAATGGGGGGAAAAGGTTCAGGGAATAAGAAGCATAATAGGTAGGCACAAAATAGATGGGGAGTTTAAGAATAGTGTGGGAAATGGAGAAGCCAAGAACTTGTGTGTACAACCCATGGACACGAACTAAGGAGGGAAGGAATGCTGCTGGGAGGGGTGGTGCAGTAAGGAGGGGGTTAAAGGGCAGAAAAATATTGGGACAAGTGCAATAGCATAATCAATAAAATATATTTTTAAAAGTATATTATTGGAGAAAAAAGTATATCATTGGCTCTAAGTCCAATTCTAATTCCATCCCCCATTAGTATACACTAATTTTAATACATATATTTTATATTGTTTGAACTTTTTCTTGTCTATTTAAATATTCTACAAAAGTTCCACCAATATGCTGTTGATAAAATAATTACAGTTTTTCACAAAACAATGCTAGAGCTAAAAAATTCTACTAGTTCCTTAAAAATATGCTTTTGCCATAAGGGAAATTTGGTTTCAGTCAAAATTTGTAAATGACTAGCCCTTAAATTTAAATAAATATGAGATTCTTTCCCCTTTCAAAAAGCAGCTGAGAGGAATTTTGCCCTCAGAATTGAGTTTCATAAGCCTTTATTTCTGGCCTCTAAACAGTCTCATAAGTAAAAAGAAGGTCAGATTTACTATATTTCTCAACTGTCACATACACAAGGGACAGTTATGATTTTCCCAAATTAAAATAAGCAAAGCAGGTTCTGACAATATACACAATTTTCCTAAAGAGAAATGTCATTATTCTCACTTTTATTAACAACAGTCTTTGGGAAAAAGCCATAAATCACTTTGACATCAGAAAGGTAACAGGAAATCAGCCAGCAACTGAGGGATCCATGCCATGAGGAGAAAGAGCTTAACACTTTGTTTGCACATATTTTCTTAGCCTGTGGAGCAGAAGCAACCTGGATTTTTATCTACAAGATCATAGGGACGTTATTGTTCTCCTGATTTTCTTTATTCATCTGTAGGGAGAAATCATACGTTTCTTTTTAAATCATGTATTTCCTCACATCGACATCGGACATCTGACAACCCTTCTCACCTGCTAGGTCCTCACGATGTTTTCACAGGAGGTTCTCTCATTGTTTTTGGAATATGGGACTATTGAAATATGTCTCGAGTTAAATTCCTCCTAGCAAATCAAGGCCTAAAGTAGAATTTCTAAATGGATTATAAAAGAAACTAAACAGACCATCAAGAAACATTGTAATATGTCACTGGTAGCAGTTTAATAGTCATTGATGATCCTACTAGCCATGAATGTATTTGTGCCTTTAGGGTATATTTTAAGCCTAAAGAATTATATAAATAGATTTCAGATTAGCAGTTCCATGACCACTGATTGTGATCGAGACATATTATTTTGTTGGCACCCCTACTAAAGACAGGATGAAACTCAGAAGGCTCCCCAAGATAAAGACCAAGGAACGGAAATTTGAGTGCCATAACCTTATTGGGGAATGCTCTGGGGATGAAGGCCCTTTAAGGGAGTGAAATAAGCAGGATCAGACAGAAGTTGGACTTCAAGGCAACCAAAACTGCCCCAGATCCTACAGGGTGCTCCAGAAATGCAAGGGCCTTCAGAGCTGTCCTGGATGAGGCCAAGGCCTCCACTATCCCACTCCCCTGCCTCCACCAGGGACCAGGTCTACCCCTGGGGAGAGTTTGTAAACTGGGTGAAGTAGCTCCCTTCAGCAAAGGGCAATGTCCTGAGAAGCACTCAGATGTGTGAGCCTTCCCCAATCGGTACAGTGCGTGCTTGCTTTCATCATAAGGGAGGCACAGACAGACGTAGTGCTCCACTGCATCCTCAGCAGCAACGGGACTGTTACCAAGCCTGGGATTTTCAGAACATCGCTCGAAATGAAATGGTAATTACATCTAGTTTGGTAAACCAAATGGTTTAAACTTTAGCATCTCTAGAATAACAACCATCAATATATCTCATAAAATAACATGAAATAAAATTCAGAATGAATCCTATCTAAAAATAATGTCAAAGAAGCTAATCACCTTTGGTGTTATGACAAGTTCCATACAACCAATTCTCTGGAATACTAAACTGTAAAACCATTCTTAGGGATTTACCTTTGAGTTACCTAATGAGAAAAATGAGTCAGCTAATGAGTAACCCTTAACTTCCTAATAATTTTCCATTCTAACCTGGTGTCCTCACCTACTCATTTTGCAGTGTGGTTTGGTTGTGCACTTCTAACAGCCAATTCAATGTGAATGGACAGCATGGGAGGTAAATGGGGTGGGGAGGGACATTGTATTGTATGCACTGCAATTTGGCAGAAAAGACATAAAAATTCTCAAGATCCTGGACCATCCTTTTCTAACTTTTTTGTGAGGTGAAATAACACTTATTTCAGCTTATAAGCTCCTGTAAGCTCATGTAATGCTGTATGGAGCCCCAGTTAGAAGGTATTCAGGAGAACACCCGAACTCAACAAATAAACTTTAAGAATAGGTGAGAATACAGGCCACAAACCATAGTAGTTTATGGAATATGTTTGTAAAAGAAATGAGTGTATTTTAAGTCTACATTTCATTTTCTTGAAACATTTTCCTAGTCTGAGAAAAAATATATTTTTGGCCGTGACATGTGATAAAAGAATGTTTGCCAAGGGGACAGTTCCTACACACCACACAAAACCTTTCAAAATGCTAGCTTCAAGTCCTGGAAAAGAATGCAAGAGGGAAAAAAAACAATGCTTGACTTTTGTTTTAAATTACATCTGAGATGTGAAATAACTTTCTTGAAAAAAAGCCTCTCCACTTTAATGAAATACTAGGATTTAGAGGAAAATGATTACTTCGTATAAACCAAACGTGCCTACGAACAGATTTCACTGGAATGGCACACTCTGCCAGAGGCACGCTGGTACCCCATACGGTGGCGATTACCCTGGTACCTGCACCATAGGTCAAGATCCGCTCCTCAGTAGCTTTTCCAGCTTAGAAATTCGATGTTATATTCCACAATAGTTTACTCTCAAGAATACACATTCCCACTAACAAGGGCTAACAGATAAACCAGGTTACTAATGTATAGCAAGTGTCAACCAATGAGACTAACTACCCCATCAAACTGACTAGCAGATCCTCTCCTTAGAGAAACTACATGGAAAGCCAAGTCATCGGGCAGTGGCTGGATGAACGTGGAATATGATTTGGTTATTTAGTGGAATCTCACTCTGATTGACAGACACAGACTCCATTCTACACAATATTTCTGAGAAGGAACCAGGAAGCTTATATAAGCTGGGCAAGCTAATGTCTCCCCTGGATACGGAGTTCTTTGACAAAATCTGGCACTCATTGTGTGATTATTCTTTTTCTATAATTCAATGAATAGACCCAGATTTGGTTGGTACTAGAATTTTTCCCTCAGGAAAATATATTATAGATGTATATAATTAGATATAGAAGTGATTATTCAGCATAACAAAAGAAACCACATTTATAAATTTAGGAAGCTGGTAAATATAAAAAGCATTAAAAACCTATAAAAATTATATATTTGCATCAATATCAACTACCTGCATAATCTACCACTTACTATTTTTCTTACCTTTTTATCCCTTCATATGATTACAATTTTTCAATATCATTTTCTATAGAGAGAATAAAAAGGTACTTCAGTCTTTTTTTGGCACAGCATATCAGAATTTGGTTTTTATTACAGAAATTTAGAAAATTTTACTTTAGTTTCTCAAGTTGTTATTACAATGCCACATCTGTATCTCCCTCCCTGGTTCCATGCTCAGGCAGTGGGGATGAATGGGGGAGAACCCGGTGTTTCGATCTTGCTGGCTCCTAAAGGCCCCTGCTGCCGCAGCTGCTCCAACACGAACATCAGCCCTGGTCCCACTTCCCAATCCACCCTTGCCCCTGGGGTCCCGCTGAGAGGAGGTGAACAACATGGCCATGAGCTGGGTCATGGGAGCCTCCAAAATGCAGTTCAGCTGGTCCAGACCGTTTACTCGGGGTCAAACTTAGTGCTACATCTGCAATGTTTCCAGATCAACAAGGGCAAATGGAGATAATACTGAAAGTGGAGGCCCACCCAAACCCAGGACTGGCCCTGTCCAGCTTAGAACTGACCCCTAATCCCCAGGGTTGGCCAGAGGCTACTGCCTCCTCCTACCTCCCTGGAAAAGAACACAGTAGACCTTGAGAGGGGCCTTGTGAGTGCCAGTCCTAAGCCTTAAGCTTCATTGGAGTTGGGTAAATGGAACCCTGCCTCGCTCAAGTTAGACAAGTCTTACTAGGGAACCATCTGTCTCAAAAGGGAGGCAAATTAAACATACAGAGTTCAGGCCCTTCTCTGCAGGTTCTTCTAGAATTGGAGGCAGGACCCAAACTGTATTTTTAAGTGTCCCAGGTGACTCTTATGCTCTGGTACATTTTAGAAACAGAACTTGAAGGCAATGTAGCATATCTCAACTTTGAACATTTGAAGGTGCATTAACTAGGCAATTTAATCCTTCATCTTTAGGTTTCTAAAGCATGACTATGTGGGTGTGGGTGTATGGATGATAGTGGTGTATGTTGCATGTGTGCATTTGTGTGTGGTATATGTGTGGTATGTGCACAAATGTGGGTATGTGTGGAGTGGTGTGTTCATTTGTATGAGGTATGTATGTGTTGTATATAGAGTAGTATATGTATTTGTGAGTTGTGCTTGTGTGGTATATGGAGTGCTGTGTATGTGTGTGGTGTGGGTATATGGGGTGATGGTACATGTGTGTGGGTGTAGAGCATGTGTGTGTTGTGTGTGGTATATAGAGTGGTGTGGGCATGTGTGGGCATGTGTAGAGTGGTGCATGTGGCACATGTGTGAGTTGTATATGTGTGGTATACGGAGTAGTATGTGCATGTATGGTTGCGAGGGAGTGGTGTGTGTTATAAACCTAGGAAAGAAGAAAAAGAACACCTCTCTTTCACTGCCATGCTGACTACAATGGGTATCTTGAAAATCAATACTCTCTCTTGTACTAGAAATGTATGACTCTTTTCAGGGAGAAATAATGAAGATTGGTTTTGAACTAGCCATCTTAAAAGGAGTTGTCTTTTAAATTCATAGTGCTTTTTCCACTTCATCTGGATTTCTATTTATTACCTATTTTCTGTGATTAGTTGTTATTAAGATGAGTCTTCCCCAATACAAATCTCATAATTAAGTTCAAAAAACAATATTGTTGATGAAAAGAGAATTATGTACTTAAAACAGTAGAATAAAGTTAGAATGATATTGCCCACAAACACCTATTTTGTGTATGTATACTTTGATTTGATGAACCACTGAGCTAATTAAAATTTAAAAAAATAATCATAATACAGTAATCCGCCTTTGCTTTTGCTTGAAAAGCTCTGTTTGTGTTAAAGGTATTAGCATGTGGCACTTGAAAAACAGACTGCAATGGGTCGGTCTTTGTATCCAATAAAGATGAAAACTAACAGGCAACAACTTACTAACAGCCCATTCATTTGGTGGCTGACCCAGAAACTCAGCACAGCTCCCCCCTGTCTATTTGGGATTATGCTCTATGCTCTCTTACCTTAAGATTTGGAAGCAGAGAGACCAGTATTTAAATTTTTGCTGCACTACTTCAGATGTTGAAACCTGCAAATTATGGATAAAAACACTTACCTCATAGGTTTTGAAGAAGTTTAAATGAGAACAATCAGTAAACAGCTGCCTATTATAACAAATATTAGTAAATTCCTATTTTCTTCAGCCTCTTTCTAGTGTCCTATCACTAGCACTGTTCTCCACATCCTAAACACCATTTGGAAAAAAATCCTTCAAATTTTGCCATTTTCACTTAAGATTAACATAAGATTATAGAGTTTTCTTTACACAACATTTTGCTTAAATAAATGTGCTTTTTTACTTTATTCACCTCAGTAATACATGTGAAATAATTTGTTTAAATTTTGGTTGTATTGTAACACATGTTGTATAAATATATAACTATTAAAATACCTTTGCAGCCCCGGAAGTCGTGTTCCATGTCACTGGAGTGTGAGTGCCAGACTCCAAAAGCACTGGCTAAGTGATTCCGTCTCCAGATTAGTCAGTGTAAAGGATTCTGCTCCTTCTCACAATGGCCTGTCTTCGTGACCCAGGAGTAGACACTATTGCATCCATTTATCATGGCCACAAGACAACTTTGAAGGCCCAGAGTTAAGTCATTAAATAAATTCCAAGAAATTGTCAAACTTCCTTGACAACTTTCCAACTAAAAGCACCTGGCCCTAACATCTATGGAACAATATACTCACATATGAAGGTACCTTGGCCATGAGCCTGATGTGTGTGAAAATACACAAGTCTATCTATAGAAATCCCATAATCATTTAACCCCTCAGTTACAGAGCATTCAATACAAAGTAGTAAGAAAGCAATGACGTGTTAGTAGAAAGTAGAAATTAAAATTTATGAGATTTCTTTTTAAGGTTTAAGCTAGAATTTGTTTCTTAAGCCTGAAGGACATGTGACTATATCAATCTGCATGTCATTAGGAATAACAACATTAGCGATAAGTTTAGTAATTTTAGTAGATTATACAAATAATTCTTATTCTGTACATATAAGATGACTAAGTTATGTTTTAAATATACTTGTTGAGTTACAATAAGATGTAGTACATGAACAACAATTAAAATAAAATAAATAAATAAAAAGATATAGTACGCAAGCTTAGCACAGATAGACAATCAGAGGGAGAAATCCTTTATACAGGAGTGACAGAAGACTCCATGGATTCATCAGTGTGCTTGTTGGTCTTTTGCATTCGTCCTTCTCTGAAAAGAACCAGAAGCCATGTGACATCCTTGGGAAGTGGATTGTGGGGAAACTTTAAGCTAGAGTCTGTCACTAAGATGAATGCTGATGCTTTCAGGTTGGATGTGTGATGACTGTAATCAAATCTACTCAAGTCTACAAAACACTGGGACTGCAAATTCCTTTGGAAAATAAATTAATAGTCCAAAACAAATGTATATGATACCCCAATATTTTCAGAATTATAAAATAGGAAACCTAATTTCATATTTAGACACAAAATCTATCTTATTTTGGGAAAGAAAAAACATGAAAACAAGGCTCAAGAAATTCCTTGGGACATGACTGTGTTCCCTTTTCAATCAGTTTCTGAACTGTGACATTTTAATTGTGGAATAGAAATCAATTCTATTTGCCACACTGAAATGCAAGAGAGTGCTGAAAAACCTGCCAGCGTGGACTTTTCTAAGCCAATTCCAATTTGGCCCAAGAAAAGCCAAGCATTTAGAAATGCAAACCAAAATTATGAGGAAAAAAAGGGAAAATGCATTGCCATTTCAACACACTGTCTTTGGAACAGGAGCCAAAATTATTATCCTTCCTTTCAATAGAATTCCATATGCATAAAAATAAAATTTAAACACAGATGCCCTAACTGGTGTGGCTTGAGCTCCAGCCTGAGAGCTCAAAGTCTGCTGTTTTGATTCCCAGTCAGCACACATGCCTGGGTTGCAGGATAGGTCCCTGGTTAGGGGCGAGTGAGGGGAAATGGATCGATGTTTCTCTTCCTCCCTTTCTCCCTCCCTTCTTCTCTCTCTAAAAATAAAATCTTTTTTCAAAAAAATATAAACACAGTTGTACACTGTTCATTATAACAGATGCACTTCTGAGAAAATATTAATCAAATATTTGGGGAGAGAATTATATTTTACTTGCACTAGGGCAGTGGTTCCGGCTTTCCAGATTTCTGTAACAACTATATTTTAACTATTGCTTAAAAACTACATCAGAATACAAGTCAAGCAAAAAATAAACTACATACATTTTAAAACTCGAAAAGATATAATGTCATAATAAAGAACTATACTTTCCAAAGAGATATTTGGCAACCAGCATGACTGAACCAAATTTTTTTTAAGTTTTGAATAAACAAAAAAATCTCATTTTATAATAGTATGAATTATTTAAAAAGTTAGTCTTCTAAAATATTTGACCTGCATCATAAGATCTATTCCAGTTGATCTCTAGCTTATAATTCTTTTGGAATTGTATTATTTAACAGAGGTAATGAATTATTTTTTTTAAACAACTGAATCATCAAACTTCCCAAAGCAAATGCATTTCAAAACAGTTTAATTAACTTCCAAGAATGTAAACGACTTCTCAGACTTTGAAAAAACTACATAACTAACATTTTTAACTCCTTATTTTGAAACACAGAATAATGAAAGGTTACCAAAAATGTTACAAGAACATCCTGCACACCCTTCACCCAGCCTGTTAACGTCCTACATAACTTCAGTACAACAGTAATATCATGTAATGAACACCCGAACAAACCATAAAGCTTATTCAGATTTTACCAGTTATACATGAATTCCTGTATGTGTGTGTGTTTAGTTCTATGCAATTTTATCATATGTGTAGGTTCTCATATCCACCATTACTGCCAAGGGGTAAAACCATTCCATCATCACAAAACCAAATCATCACAGAATATCCTTGCTACCCTTTAGAGCCACACCCACACCCCCACCCATTCCTAAGCACTGGCAGCTACTAATCTGTTCTTTTCTCTATAATTATGTTATTTTACAAATGTTATGTAAGTAGAACCATGTAGTCTACTGAGATTGGGTTTTTTCACATAGCATAATTTCCTTGAGGTTCGTACAGGTTACTGTGTGTATCAATAGGCTATTTCTTTTTATTGCTGATTAGTTCCATGGTTTGGATGTTTAATCATTTATCCATTAGAGGACATTTGGATAGTTTCCAGGGTTTGGTTATTACAGCTATTATGAATACTCATGTACAAATTTCTGTGTGAAAATAAGTTTTTATTTCTCTGAAATATATATAAAAAAGCCTGTCCAGAAAGTATTCAGCCATATACTATGAAAAATAGAGACATTTATTGAAGAAGATAAAAGATATCTCTTCCCTTTCAAAGGTGACTTTAGTTTATGGAAAAACCAGAAGTCAAAAGGTGCCAAATCTGGGTTGTAGGGGGCTGAGTCACTTGGGTAATTTGATGTTTTACCAAAAAACTCTGCACAAGATGTGATGCATGAGCAGGCACATTGTCATGATGAAGCTGCCAATCATCAGTTGCCCGTAGCTATGGCCTTCAGAGTCATCTGCTATAGTTTCCATAGAGTAATGTTGAAGCTTAATACAAAATCTGGTACAGATTTGTTGCTCTCCTTGCTCAATCATTTGGAATTTGATGGCCACACAGTACACATGCTCACTCAACAACATCTACCGCACCCACTGACTAGTACAGTGAAGTTGTCATTGTTCACACATGCACATTCCAGTCCACTCTCCTTGGCTGCCAGGTTACATCGATGTTTTGCAAATCATTCTCATTATATTAACTATGGCTGGTCTTTTTCCAGAGAGACATTTACACACACATAAGTACAATGGCTGGGCTATAACATAAGTCAATCTTTAGTTTAAGGAGTTGCCAGGCTATTTTGTATGTGTCTGTCTCACTGATGCACTCCGAGTGACCCAGTTACTCCGCAATCTCACCAATGCTGGGCGTTCTGGATGGGCTGGGGTGATACGTTATTGCGGTTTTAATATGTATTTCTCTAATGGCTGATGATGGACATCTTTTCATGGACTTATTTGCCACCTTTTTATATCCTCTTTGGTGAAATATCTGTTACTATCTTTTACCTATTTTCTAAATGGATTGCTGAGGTTTTTTATATTAAATTTTGAAAGTAATGTATATATTCTAGATATAAGTCCTTTTCCATATATGTATTCTCTCCCCATTTGCTTTCATTCTCTTACAAGAGACTTTCACAGAGCAAAAAGTTTAATTTCTCTAATATGCTTCAAGAATATTTTCCTGTTTATTACACAATGCACATTTGTCACTATGCTTTGTGTGGAATATTTTCTTTCAATAAACCTTTTAAATTTTGTATTTCAATGCTCTTAACTTTAAACCCCTTGTCAATGTGATGGCTTCGTAAAATTATTCCAGAGAATAAATCCATATACTACGTATTTCAAGTATCATTTTTATTTACTTCAACAAACATGAATGAATGAATAATGAATATTCATTATGAATTAATGGATACTAATGAATATTGTTCTCAGTTACTCATTTCTGCTGGACTAATAACAGCTTTGTCAAGTAAAGGGCCAAGTGCTGAGACCTTCCCTGGGAGGCCACCTCACTGGCGTATAAAGTCCACACACTTAAGATCAAGAAAGGAAGCCTGGCTTGGCTCAGGTTACTGTTTTGCCAAGGTGATTCTGATCTATATTTCAGGTCTAGAAAAATAAAAAGGAAAAAGTGGAAATATATATATATATATATATATAATCTTGAGATTCATCTGATACTTAGCAAGTATCAAGGCAAGAGATTACCCCTGAAATATGTTTAATACAAAGTTGAATTTCTTACTTGTTAAGGGGGACTGGCTGGCAGAAAACAATCTCTCTGAATGAAGCAATGAACCCTATGTATGTCACATTTAGGGGAAGCCAGCAGTTTAGGGATTGGCTGATTTTCCCAAGTCAGGGCACTAACGCAGTGCCATTGCATGGAGTTGTAAATTTGCAGACCAGGGCTGAATTAACATGTGTTCTGGGTTACTGGTGTGTGGTTTAGAACAAGAGCCAAAAATGAGTCTATTCTTTTTAGGAACTTAAAGATAGGAGTTGTTTTAAACATACGGAATCTTAGTTCCCATCCCATACCTGTTGAATCAGAAGCTCCAGCGGTGCCCAGGTAGATATAAATATATAGATACAGATAAGTAGCTAAATATAGGTAGACATAGAATAGATATATAGACATACACATATATGTCAGTCATGCATTTCTTGTTTCAAGTACAACAATGTGAAATCAGTATGGATTTGTGATAATTTTGAGACCATTGGAAACATCCAGAGGCAGAGCAAACCAAGGTGAGGAAATGCATAGAGAAGAGGACACAATCTCTACAGCCTTTTGGGGGCCAGCAAAGGCACCAAGAGCATTAACTAGAAGGACTCTGCTTGTGTACCCTCAAACACGAGGCACCTTGCTCTTATTTCCAGTTATTTTCCTCTGCAAATGTCTGAATCGTGGAGAAGCAAAATCCTCTCGGAACCTTTGGCCTCTCAGTTCATCCCTCAGAGAGAACATTAGCACGTCATAGACTTAGTCACATACTTTGAGGTGAAAGTTCATCCTATTATTGCAAAACCAGAGAGTCTTTAGATAAATTACAGTAATTCAACTTAGTTATTGAGTCATTTACTAAACCAATCAGCTGATACCTTCGTGCCCTTTCGGATACTCATTTCTATCAGAAGTTTAAATCTTTAAAATCAGGTCAAATCAGCCTTATTTTCAGCCATCTGAACCCCCTACCTAAATATCTGCTCATTTATTTGACCCTGGAAATTTTTTAACTTAGTGACTCCTTTAAAAACTTCTAATTCAGTAATATATATGTGTTACATCAAACGCAAATGGGTTTATAAAAACCAAAAGCAAAAGAAATCCGTATCTCTCCTTTCTCACAAACTCTCTCCTCAAAGGCAACCGCTTGTCACTGCTTTGGGTTACTTCCATATATATACATAAATGTACAATTACGGATAAAATATATTTTTTCAGTATGGTTACTGTATTGGTTTTCTACAGCTGCTGTAACAAACTGACACAAAGCAGGTGGCTTAAACCAACAGAAATTCCTTCTTGCACAGTCCTGGAGGCCAGAAGTCTGAAATCAAGGTGTCGGCAGGGCCCTGTCCCCCCTGAGGGTCTGGGAGGGGACAGCGCCAGGGACCCCTCCTGGCAGCCCTGCTGAGTAAAAGTGTGGCATCAAATTGAATTTGACTTGAAAACAATAAAGAAATGTTTCCATTTTTATACAGCCAAGATTGCTGAGTTATTTGCTACATCTATTATCTACATATCCTTCTTTTTTTCTAGACTATCAAGCCTGGAACTCATGTCTTTATTTTCTACATACCTTTAAAAAATAAACCATATCTTCATACTCTCGTGTTCCTCAAATTTACGTGTACTACCCTTTTACATTATGTCTCCCTCAAACTCTGCTTTGAACTATATACTTTCTTCTTTAAAACTTTCTTTCCAGCTGCAAACAACACAGTATAGTTGTTGGATTCTAAATCTAGACTTCATTGGGATTACATTAAAGAATATATGGTTGCATTAACAGTGTCAGATGTTCTGTTAATCTTTCATTCTAATTATTTTAGATTAGATAAAATGCAAAGCAGGTTATATAGAGGCAAAAACTTGGACGATTTAACAAGAGAAATTCCATCTGATTATTCATGTCACGGTGTTTGGCCATGGCTACAAATTAGGTGGGGAGGACACAGGGGAAAACACAGCTCATGAGAGCAATACACAGGAGCTCCTCTCCAGCCCAGCCTAACTTCCCTCACTGTGAACACACAGAAGGTGTATTCTCTGATGACAGCTGTGTCGCAAGGATTTCATAGGCATTCCAAACATATTGACGTTTATAAATGGATCACTATTATTTGTATTAATGTAAGGGGGTTTTTACATTTGTACATCAATTTCAAATATATTTGTCTATAAATTTGTTAAAGTAAGAAGTACATTTTAAATGTCTTATTCTATGTAAGACTTTTAGTACAATGTAAAGGTAGCTTGTAGGTTCATCCATTTCCACAATGGAATAATTTTTGTATTTATTGGTTTTAATTGAACTATTCGCAGTTGTATCATTTAAAAACAAGAGGTGTTGGATAAAAACCAAGATAACCGAATTCCTTTGATAAAGAAACATCCGACCTGACTAAATCCACTTTGCCTCATTTCTTCACTTCCCCCGCACACCACCAACCTGCTCCAAGTCTTCATTTCTTGTACACAGTCTCTCAGAATCGAGAACTTGGTCCACTTTACTCAGAGTTACCTGTGTGGATCCTGAAGACATTTGAGTTTCAAAATCTGGCTTAAATTTTCTTTGAATAATCGCAAATGACTTTGAATTCTGATCATTTATGAGACTGAGATTTTTCCCTAACTCATACCAAATAACACTAAGCTATGTAGTTTGGAGTTTCCATGCCCCTTCCCAAGCAACACTGCAGAGAGTGAATCAAGTAACTCAATACATTTATCTAAAATTACGTCTAATACGTCTTTGTACCAATAATTGTAACATGCCTTCTCACTCAAAAATAAATCTCAGCGTTGGACGTGGAGGGATAATTACCTATTTTTTTTTTGCCTAGTATACTTCGCATTCTTTCCCTAAGAGCACTGTGAAACTATGCCCAAGAAACAAATAATAGAACAGAAAACAAATAACTATGTCATGACAAAATGGCAGTTACTAATGCTAATAGGATTACAGCTCAATCAGAGAGAGAGAGAGAGAGAGAGATCTGGACCCTGAGTTAAAGCATGAAAGCAACTCGTTTTCCTACCACCATTAAGAGTGCGTTCTATCATAGAACGAGAGGTACTAAAATAAATTGGCAAACTGAAACCTCTCCGCATATGGTGTTTACTCAGAAGGGTGAGGTGCCAAAGAGACCGTCGGCCATAGCAAGTCGGACCTTCTCTGGCACGGTATCATTTCAAGAGCCGCGCCTGACAAAAGCTCGGGCTTCTG
Source organism: Trachops cirrhosus (assembly GCA_028533065.1). Classification (NCBI taxonomy): domain Eukaryota; kingdom Metazoa; phylum Chordata; class Mammalia; order Chiroptera; family Phyllostomidae; genus Trachops; species Trachops cirrhosus. The sequence goes on from CM052549.1 coordinate 20,940,375, forward strand.
TGCCCATTAGACTCAGTGTGAAAGGTCTCCATTCCCTTGCCAGCTGGCAGGGGAGACCGTTATCTGAAGATGTGAACAGCTACGGCACTGGCCTCGCTGCAACTGGAAACCAAAGCGACGATTAATTATGGATGGAATGTGGCCAGGCAAGGCTGCAATTGTAATCAAACGAGACCACACTGAGGAAAAATAACATTTTATCCCATACCGGGTACCTCACAGATAGATTTATGACTATGCTGCCAGCTGGAGATAACGTAAAAATCAGTCATATTATTCATAGGAGTAAAACAAGCAAGTACTGGAGAAACAAAAAATATGCTTCCTATGATTGTGCTGCAGATATTTCATTTATATACAGCTTTATTCAGCAGAATCACAGATCCACAACTTTTTTTTTTTAAATGCAAGCTGAGAAATACACTCTCTAGCTGGCACTGTAATGAAGAGATCTGGGAACTTTTCACATGCAAAGCCTTGGTTACAAAAAACATTTTACAATATTCCCTGCTTTACTGCCTTGCTCGTGTTTTATTGTGATAGCTCTGTTGCATTTTGACATGTGGAGCGTGGAAGCTGCAGAATATCCAGTCAACACACAGAGCAGCTTGTTGATTACATCTATGGAAAATCAAAAGAAGAACAAGTAATGCTGATTCTGGGCAGGAAAAAAAAACTGACAGTTTCTAGAACGACAATTGAAATCTCAATCTAGTGTTGCAAAGGAAGGAGCATCATTAGCTGAACATTCCCTAAAAAGATGGGCTTTGCAGGGTAAACTAGTCAAGCTACACAGAGAAAATGACACAATAAACCACAGGTTAGAGGGGAAGAATGTCTCATGGACTAGAATTAGTTATGATCTAGCAAGCCCTAGTCACTTTAATAAAAAAATAAAATAACCACCTGTTGATGACACAGTCAGGATGGTTTGCAATTATCCCTTGGTAGCAGAAGTAACATGTTCTTCTTTATCTCTCTTAGAATGTGACTGTTTTACACAGAAGTTTAAGTAACTTCGGCAATTAAAATGAAAAGGTATGCCTGGGCAACTGACATCTTCAAATCAATAGCCTAGGAGATCTTCCATAGAAATTGGAATCTGTCCGCCCAAATCTTCCATTGCACCTCACCTTCTACCCTTCTCTGTCTCTTGCCGAGCTATCTGCGCAGTGAGGAGGGTGGCTGGAGGGGAGCCAGGGGATTCCAGCAGAAGAAGAAGGGATGGAAAGGAAAGGTGGTAGAAAGCCACAGCAGGCTCAGCTGCTCTGGATTCCTCCCTGTTCACTCCTCACCCTCCTCTCCCCCTCCCTACCCCCAGCAGCTCCAGCCAGAATATCCAGATGACTCTAGCTTCTATAAAGGCACATCTAATAACTTCTTAACCAACAAGACATCTTTATTTCTTTTCAGGGTTTCTCCACCTTATTGTTTTATTAAACTTATTGGGGTGACGTTGGTTAATAAGATTATATAAGTTTGGAGCATACAATATTAAAATACATCATCTGTATATCACACTGTGTGCTCATCACCCAAAGTGTAGTCTCCTTCTATCACTCAGCCATAAGAAAAGGTGAACTACAGCCATTTGCAACAACACGGATGGACCTTGAGAGTATCATGCTACACAAAATAAGTCAGAAGGAAAGGAAAAGAGGCGTATGATTTCATTCATCTGTGGAATATAAAACCGAAAGTAACAAATAAATGAACAAAACAAATAAAAAGGAGGTCTTCTTAAGAAGTGGAATAAAACCATGATCATGGGAAGAGGCATGGATAGATGGAAAAGTGGTAGTAATGACAAATAAATCAATAAATCAATAACCTACAAGCCAAAAACAGGCAATTACATTTGTGGGTATCTTTACATTTCTCAGTCTGGAGAGGTTGCAGCTCTGGATGGAGCTTCTAATTAAAACTAAACAATAAATATTGCTATAATAACAATGGCCTTCTGGAGGGGCCTTTGTTGGTTGAGTTTGGCACAAGTGATTTTGCCTTTTTTTGGTTGCCTTCCTCCTCAAAATCAAGCAATTCAGCACATTTTTTCCCTTTAAAGTAGTTTTTTGCTTTGGTCCATTTGATTTCAGTATCTATTAACAAGTGCACTGTAAAGAACCACAAAGAAGTCTAGGAAGCAGATGCTTCAAAAGCAGATAGATGGGGAAAAGCACTGTCCGAGGAACACTTTAAATATGAAGATTAAGGCGCCCATTAGCAAGAGTCTCCGGGAATCTATTTGCCTGTGTAAGTGAGGCCCACTTAAAGGCAGCTAAGGCTTCAATTTGCGCAAACCAAATTCCTTTTTTCTCTGTAAGAGAATGGCAGACATTAGAATTCAGTTACTCTTCATTTTCTCCTGAGGTAGAAAGGAACTCTGAGAAACAGAGTGTTCAAAGTGCTGAGGACTGTGATGGGTGTGTGTGAAAGTACGCAGGGAGGAAAAATAAGACCATTACGCGAGACTGCAGCCTTCTAATGTCGGTCATAACTCAGCATCCTGTCATGAGTTTTGAAGAACATCTCTTCATCTCGCTTCACACTGGGTTTTGTCCTCAACCTCAAACTAGGGTATTTGTTTCCTCCCTGGGCCTGTAAAATTCTTCTCATAGTCCCACAACCTGCCGCCTTCCTAGTGGCTCCTCCTCCTGCTCCAGGCAGAATTGAACAGTTCTCGTACCTCTGTCCCTGGACTGGAGCTATGTGGGCATACAGGTCATTATATTTTTAGTGATTTTTTTGCTCTTAGCCCCCAGCCTCCCACCCTCCATTCCCCTACCACCCACCCTCACCTGCATCCCAATTCTCTATTCCAGTGAGACTTATTTGAGGCCAGAAAGCACATTTTATCTGCTTTGGGATCTGAAGTACAGTGTACACATCCTGACAGCAACTAGGTCCCAAATATAGTTATTCAAACTGAATAAAGCTTAAGAATTCAAAATATACCTGGAGAATAATGGCTAGGTATACATAACCTTTTTTAGTTTATGTGTTCTGTCTCAGACAATATGTTTCAGAAGACATTTTAATCTATCTATTTGTACTGTCCTGTTAGTTGTCTTATAAAAACAGCAATCATACATGCGATCTCTAAATGATTAAAATTCATGCATATTTAACTCAAATATCTTTAAAGTATCTGGGGAACTATAATCTTCAAATCAGCAGCGGATAAAATGTTACATAAAAACTCTAGTCTCTCTTCTCTATTCAAACCTTCTGTTCTCCCTAATCTTCCACTCATTTCTATAAATTACTGAGTTCTGTGCAAGTAGGTGGGGTGAGTGCAGGAAAGTCAGAAAATTCCAGGCAGATGAAGCGGGGGCCATCTTGTACAAAGTGCATTGTATTAAGTAATCTACATTTATTATTTTATTTAATCTCAAATTGCATGTACTACTATCCCTGTTTTACCAATAAGGAAACTGAATTTTAAGGATTTTCAGCCACACAAGTGAGTAAAAAACAGAGTCACAATTGAAACTCTTTTTTTTATGATTTTAAAGAGTAAGTGGCTCTCTCTGTTACTTCACATGCAAACTAAATCGTTGTATATTTATTGCACTGCCTTTTTGTTCCTGGTTTGTGAAAAATATTACTTCTTCCATCAACAGGTAATTATTGATTGCCAAAGTGATAGGTACAAAAAGTATCTGATATATGTAATAACATTTTTTAAAAATCTGAGTGGTGCCCTAATTTCTAGAAACATACTAGAAAAAAAAAAGCAGAAGCTTACTATTGCATGTTTCGTTTTTCTACCAAAGGTATTTCAGAGTGAAATTGCTGGATCAGAGGATTTATAAATATACATTTAGGTCCCCAGCTATGGCTTGATTATCTATATAATAATTTATATAAAAAGTGTCCTGGCTGGTGTAGCTCAGTGGATTGAGTGCGGACTGCAAACCAAAGGGTCACTGGTTCGATTCCCAGTCAGGGCACTTGCCTGGGTTGCAAGTCAGGTCCCCAGAGCGGGGTGGGGGAGCGTGAGAGAGGCAACCACACATTGATATTTCTCTCTCTTTCTTTCTCCCTCCCTTCCCCTCTCTAAAAACAAATAAATAAAATCTTTTTTAAAATGTTGAGGTATTTTAAAAATAATAATAATAATTTATATAAAAAGTGATTTGGATCAGTATATTTTATTCATTTAAATCATTTTTATTTTGAAAGTTGCTGTGGTAAAATTTGTAGTTTGACATATTAAATAATTTGTATGTGTTTCTCACTAGTATATAATCATAGAAAACATCTTATAGAAAGATTTTTATGTATTCTGTTTATGTAACAAAGCCTAATAGAAACTGTACCTGTGCCTACACTGTAGCTTCACAGACTCATTGAAAACAACAGATGACTTTGCTTTTTGCTGGACCTACACCAGCCTTGACTTCCGAGTTCAAAAAACAAAACTTGTGCCCTGTCTTCTTACTGATGGCTCTCTCCACATAATGCTTGTCTTGCTTGCAATATACTTTTCTGCCTTCTTGCCATCATTTAGCTACTTCTTCCTGATATTTTCCCTTAGCTTACAACAACTTCCTCCCAGGGACTCTTAACCTGAGATCTGTAATCTCCATGGGTGGAAACTTAATTCATTATAATCAGTTTCTTTGTGAATACTATATACATCTTCTGTCATGTATTTACTTTTTATCTTTACTCAGAAGAGGTTCACATCACAGAAGAGGTTCACATCACAAAAGAGGTTAAGGCAGTCCCTCTGTTAACGCCCCACTGTGCCCTGGTCTCACTCCTAGATCAAAACACTTTGCTGTTATTTCTCACATCCACTGGAGAGCAGACACCTCAAGGCCGGAAAGCAGCAGTGCTCTCACAGTGTCATACTGTATTCTCTCTACCCGTGTGCTACTTGTACACAGAAAGGGAACAAGAGATGTTTGTGGAAAGAATGGATGAATTACATTAACCCAAAGTGGCAACCCTATTTGATGCTGCTCAGTGCCTCCATTTGAAAGTTATAGATAAATACAAATGGGAACATAAATTATGATTAGGTGTCATTTGATAGGAAAAAAAATCTTTCAAATACTGCAGTTCCTGTAAAGAGTAGATTATGATGAGACTACCAGACTAAAAATGACTCTGAAGGTGGTCTTCCTGATTGGGATTTGTTGCATTTCCCTAAGTCCAAGCTGTACATTCCTTCCCACTTCATACTAGTTCTGGCCTCAGCAAGAGTAAATACTACAGGCTGAGTTGTAGAACCCAGCTCTTTGTGGCCACTGACTCTCCAGTGACGGATGAGAATGTCCTTGTGGCCCAGAGCAAAGCCTGCCCCTGAATTTAACTGCCGCTCCCAAAACCCTTCAGTTTGTTTCTTGACCTCCTTGTTATTTAAGAAAATACATTTCACAATGAAAAGAAGGGAATAGAGGGACAAGGAGGTGAACTAATATTTATTATGCATTTGTGCAAATATTATTATAGTACAGGCTGTAAGGGATAGGTATAATTTGTTTCAAATTATTTTTTAAGTGATAAGTAACCTGTTCAACATCATGCAGTGATTAAATCAAAGTGTTTGGGCTTAACCTAAGTCTGCATGCCCTGCTAGTGTCTTTCCTGCCTAGAATAGGAGTCTGGCTGCCGTGACAAATGAAGTCGTCAAAGCATATGGTTGTAAACCATCTTGTTGCCAATTGATGCTCTGATTCCCAATCATGTGCTTGGGCCAGGATTGCTGTCTGCCACGGAAAATTTCTTTCTCATTATGTCATCTCATGACCCCAAAGGTTATTAAGAGAGTGAAAGAGTTTCTCCAGGCACAGAACCTATGTGTTAGACCCATGGTAGGAACCCAAATAAAAGTGGCTCCCTCCCTTTAACGCCTTCCCTAAACTATAATTGGCCTTAACTTCCACATTGTGTATCTTCAAAACAATAGGACAACCCACCTGGCACTTCCACATGCTGCCAGTTTAGATGCTAGTTCTTCCTTAAATCCTTTCCTAATTCTTTTCAAACACAAAGTTTTGTTCACTCTCTTCCAGTCCTTAATTTTATTAACTCTAATTCACCATCAACCATTAGATACATCATATGGACTAAGAAGGAAGGAAACATTGCCAATTAAAGTGTGACAAATTAATTGTAATTTGCATCCCATTTTCAAACATATAAAAATGTGAAAAGTGTGTTTCTTAGAATCATTGCAAGACTGTGTCTGTGGTAGAAATCGGCAGACTGCAGCCCACCTGGGAAATGGGTTTGTGTCAATCACACACAGGTCATTTCTTGGCCTGGTCCACCCTAGGAAGTGTGAATTCTCAGACACTTCTAGCAATTCAGTTTCCCAGTTGCTGGGCAGAGCCACTGTGTAGCCCAAAGATAGTCCTTGATAGACGGCCGCGGGTGACAGCTGTTAGCAGCAAAATCACTAGCAAAGAAGCCGGGGAACGGGTGGTCAGGTTCAGTAAAGGGAAGATGGCAACAACATTCACTACTGCATACATTTAACATACGCCTGAGATAGGAGGGGGCTGGTGTCAATGTGTGGGCTATGAAACCAGACATCCCCCATCATAACCACATCTTGTATCTCTAAGATAACTGAGACTGTATTTTGATGTAAAATCATAATTATTTTATGAATTATTAGAGAAATTTCAAATAACTTACAATGGTTTTAGTGGTTCCTATTAACACATAAACCATATGTAATTTATGGTGATGTTTCCAAATAAATTTTACTGTTTTTTGGTTCTTAGCTAATGGACATCCTCAATGAACATGCTATAAATATTCAGATTATATGCAGGGCAATCTCTTTGGTTGTCTTGCTATTGTCTCAGGTTTAATGAAGAGATCTTGGTTCCTACAGAATAGCTGAATAGTTTATGTCACTGAGCTCAAATATGAGTAGCCATTAAGATTCTGAGAATCTGCTATGAACATTTTTTAACGTAAAAGGGTATACAAATTCTTTATTTCTGTTCATCACTAAAAGATGTATGGGAATTGGCATTAAAGCTTCTATTATTTAAGTTTCTCTAAAAGGGATTTTGTAAACCGCTATTCTGATTGTGTGTATGACATTTTAGGCATTCTTAGGAACTCTGTTATCTATATTTCTGGGATTTCTTTTCATTTTTTTTACAAACTGCTATGCGTGCATATGAGCATACCTGATGGTCTTTGAATTTTCAAAACTTAAGCCAAAAACAAAGAAGATAAAAGTAAGCCTAACTATAAAAACCAAGCCCAGACCTTTTACTGGGTTTTGATATTAAATGAGTACGCCTATGCGGTAGCTGGGGAAGCCATTAAACTGGGGGAGAGATATGAGTTCACATGTCCGTTTTTAAACTATTATAGGCATACCCAGCCTCAAGGCAGGGTGTAGCAAGACTAAACCAGGAAAAGGTGTGGAGTTAGTTCCAAAGACTCAGAGTTCATCCCAGTAGCAAAGACAGAATCAAGGGGTAAAGCCAAGGTCAATTATGGTGTCAGGCTGGAAGACGCCAACTAATGAATGCATAAGTACATGAGTTAATAGTCATGGATGAAAGCCAAATGTACATGAGGAAGCAGGAAATGGGGATACAAGGAGAATATCCTACTTAATTCTGGCAAAGAGCACCTTGCTGGCCTAGGGTTGCTCTAAGAATGTGAGAGCTCTCAATCTCTGTTTTACAGAGACAGGAAGGGCATTTAGAGGGTACCGTCTATGCAAGAATACGGCATCTTGTACCTGATTGAAGCGCCACATTGTCTCACATGAAGTTTGTATTTCTCTTACGTAGAAACGACAGTGATTCAGAATCCTATCCGTGTCATTTCATAGGAACACACTCCCCCTATTGTGAAGAGCCACAGCCAATTTCTCCGGGAACCTCCAACTAAAGAGCTGAGGCCTATTCAAACTTGGACTTCTTGTAGTTTTTCTTTACTTAATATCACTATTAAACATCATCTATTTAATAGTCCAAGGAAGAATTTTTAAACGGTGTTAATAAGAATGTAGCTCGTTGTCATCCAAGTTTCTCAATGACTCGATTATGTGATATTTACTGATGCCCTTTGAATGACAATGGTCAGGCCAGCTGCCGGCTGAAGGGGATTTTTCCAGCAGCCCTTAAGTAGACTGTTTGTCTTCATTAGTGCTTTGTTAGAATTCACTCTGAACAGCCGAGGAGGCTGTCATTCAATGAAGTCTAGAATGATACTACTCCTATTTTATGCGAGGCTGGTGTCTGCTCAGCTATTCTTTTCTGGTTATTTGCTTCATGTTTAAAGTTTTAATTTCTATTATCATTATGTTTTAATACACAGCATGCATTGATCTTTATCCAAATTTAATGTTTCTACATTTTCTATCTTATATTTATATCTACTAATATTTGCAATTCATTTTTGTTATGCATTCTAGTTCAAGAAATAAGTAGAATAAATGGTAGAAAAATCTCAACTAGGATTCATATCAAATTTAGATGCTTCTGTATATGTGTTACAGAAGTTGTTTATAATCTTTTTTGGGGCATATAATACAGTAAATTCTCTGACATGATACTTAACAACTGGATAATGTAATCACTTAAATTTTTTAAAATTTATATTTTTAATTGAATTTATTGGGTGTGACATTGATTCACAAAACCATCCAGGTTTCAAGTGTCAGCTTTATAAAACATCCTCTGCACACTGCATCATGCACCCACCACTCCAAGCAAAGTCTCTTTTCATCCCCATTTTCCCCCTCTTTACCCACCTCCACCAACCCCTGTCCCCCTGTCCCCCTGTTTCTCTGGCCATCTCCACACTGCTGTCTGTGTCTATGGGTTATGTATGTATGTTCTTTGGCTGAGCCCTTCACCTTCTTTCATCCAGTGCCCCCCTCGACAGGTGTCAGTCTGTTCCACGCCCGTTTCTCTTTTGTCAATTTTGTTCATTAGATTATTCCTATAAGTGAGGTTATATGGTATTTGTCTTTCTCTGACCAGTTTATTTCACTTAGCATAACTCTAGGTCCATGCATGTTGTCACAAGAGGTAAAACTTTCCTGCTTCTTCACAGCCTCTTAATATCCCATTGCGTAAATGCACCACAGCTTTTTTGTATCCACTTACCTACTGATGGGCACTTGGGCTGTTTCCAGATCTTGATTATTATAAATAGCACTGAAATGAACATAGGGGTGCATATATTCTTTTGAAGTAGTGTTTCAGATTTCTTCAGATGACTTCCCAGAAGTGGGATTGCTTGGTCAAAAGTCAGTTCCATTTTTAATTTTTTGAGGAAACTCCATACTGTTTCCCACAGCGGCTGCACCAGTCTGCATTCCCACCAACAGTGCACGAGGGTTCCTTTTCTCCACATCCTCACCAGGATTCGTTGGATGATTTATTGATGATAACCATACTAGCAGTAAATTTTTCTTATGTAACATTCCCCATTTGCAATTTAAAAAGTGTATAACACTAAATCTATAACGATTAATCATTTTTATTATGTAAATGGTACATCTTCTATTGCTGTGCAGAAAAAAAATGCAGAAGTGACTAATAATAGAGAGACCTACTAAAAGTATGAAGGTTAACCCAGAGTTTTCCGTATACAATTCTATGAATGTCCGACTTCAAAACATGGTTAATAGTCTCCCATCTTTGAAGGATAAACTGGTGTTAAGGTTGAGTCAGGTTCAAACAAATAAAAAAATTGGAAAAAATAAAAGAAAAATATACTTCCAGAGCTGTTGAGAAGACTATTAATCACAGGGTACCCAGTGGGAATTCCAGGCCAATAAACCTCAAACCTTTAAAGAGCTCCTCACTCACTTTCCACTGCCAATTTTATTTACATTCATAATAAAAACCTCTACATTTGTAGAGATGATATTTTTAAACATTGTTTGGACTACTATATAAAAATGAAAAGAGAGAGGCATTTCATTAAGCTAGCTTTCCATGGTATATAATCATATAGATACCTTCTTGTTTCTAAATATAAATTATTTGCTATATGCCCACTAATTTGAGGAACTGCTAAGTATGTACTATTCTTCAAGTTCTTTCAGAGTCTTGGAACTGATGGTGCTCTCAGCCTGGAATATCATCCCCAGCTGAAGAGCTAGGTGTCCCAGATGCTTTCCCAAGTTTTAGCCTTTCCTCACAACATATCAGTAAGTAGAGCTCTCAACCCTTCTCTGTCACATTAAGCTATTTATTGCTTTTTAGAGCACTCTCCCAAATCTATCATTGATTGACTCATTTATTTATTACCTTGTTTATGTCTATCTTTCTACTCACACAGTAGAATTTCCAGCAGGGCAGAAGCTTTGTCTTCTTCATGTCTGAATTCCTTACCCTGCTACATAATAAATGCTCAAAAATACCAGTTGAGCAAATGTATAAATGATTTATAAGTATTACTTTATTTAATCCTCCAGCAAATCCCTTGTGATCATTTCAACAGAATTGAGTCTCAAATAGTTTAACAATCTTACCCAAGGTCACTTGAGCACTTGGGAAGAAAAAGAATGAAAGCCCTATTCTTAATGTTTATGGATTATTTTTTGCTTCTCAAACTAACTTTACTTAACAGTATTACCTTCCCAGCACCTGCATTAGAAACCTGAAGTTCACTCCAGTCTTCCCTTTGTACCTTAATCTAAACAACCACTTATCAAGTCCATTTACCCTCCAACTCTAGCCCTCCTCTCCATCCATCTCCACAGCCTTAGTTTTGGCCCTCACCTTTTCTCATCAACACTGCCCTTAGTCTCTTCTTCCTGAAAAGTTTTTTTCTTAATTTTCTTAGAGAGAAAGAGAAAAAATATCAGTTTGTCATTCCACTTATTTATGCATTCATTGGTTGATTGCTGCATGTACCCTGACTGGGGATCAAACCTATAATCTTAGAATATCGGGGTGATGCTCTAACCAACTGAGCTATGCAGCCAAGGCTGTCCTTAGCCTTTTCATGGTCTCCCTGCTATAAGTGACTTCCTGCATCCTCAACACTTGTCCTACTGGACAGCCATACATATTTAACCTTCTGTTGAATTGGCTCAGTGGCTTCCCTATGATTACAGTAAAACTCACACTCAGCTCTGCAAACCCCTTGAGGGCCCGCCCTGGCTCCTGCCTTCTCCATGCTCATGTCCCTTACTCCCTTCTTTAGCACTTTTACCTTGTGCCTGGGACGCTGGCATTCTTCCATATTCTTGTTTTTTACATTTGCTTTCTCTGAATGTGTTTCCCCTGTTTTTTTAACATCCGGTCTTCCTTCAGGACTCAACAGACATCATCTCTTTGTGAAGGCCTCACCTAACCTAACCCCATATAATAAAACCTCCTTGAAGTTAAGACTCACCTCTGTTCTGGTATGCCATAAAACCCAGAACAAGCCTCAATACCATGGCATTTTACAGTGTGTAGTAATTGTCACATTTGTTGTGTGTTTGTTTTGTGTTATTTCATTTTTTAAAAAAATCTGGCAGTGTTTGATGGACTCCCTGAAGGCATGTTCCTAGCATAGTACTTGGTGTGCAATAATTTTTCAGTTTTTTTGTTGAAAGAATGAATCAAAAAGTGAATATATTTTTGAGCATAATTGTGATTAAGTTCAATAAAAGAACGTGAACTATGCATTGTGCCATGAGTTTGTTAAATAGTCTCAATAGTTGTGCCTCAGGAACACAGAGCATTCTGTTCCTGACTGTGGTGCTAAAGAACCCTCTGTAGGAGAGCATGGTGGGAGCTCTTCCCCGCTTCAGTCCAGTCCCTAAAATAGCTCCAAAGTGCTGTGCTCAGTCTGATGCAAGTTACAAGAATAAGACAGTCAGCAGGCTTTGGAATCCTGCAAACCAATGGGAGAGACATCATTTTCCAAAAAAAATGCTTATGAACCCTGTGACTTCCTTTTACTCAAGACATATGACCTGAAAGTTCATCCGAAGCTGTTTGTCCTGGTCTTTGTTTTCAAATAATATTTTTTAATTTCCTTGAAATACCGAATTGCCGCTAATCATTAATTCCATTTATTTACTCTAAAACTCCATTCTTCAAACCCTTTTTCAAATGTTGTATAATTTAAAGAGCAATTCCATATTCATAAGTTCAGTGGCTGCTTAAATGTATACTTTTTTGGTAATCTATTGTGAAAAGCTTCTGGGTTTGAGCCGTCTCGAGAAATAACTTTCTAGTCATTCTCACAAAGCCTACTTTGCAGATCTCAGGGATGCATGCATGATGCTACACAGGAATTTCAAACAGGGATTCCTAGAGAGCAAGGACAGTGCTCAGGGGGCGCAGAATTGCAAACAAAAAGCAAGGTGGAATTTTTTTTCTCTGGGCCTTGAAGAATGATTGGGCTTTGCCTTTGTCCGGGTTTCCATGGAAACCCTACTCTTGGAATGTGCGGCGTTTCAGAGCCCTCCTGGTGAATGCACGCAGAAGACAAACCTAAGCTGTGATCTATTTTTGTGCGGCCATGAGATGAAATCACGGGATAATTGTTATATTTGTGAAGAAGTTAGTAAACATGAATATGAGGAAAATGAGCAAACAGTGGGTCAAATGATATGCTTTAATTTCCCTTCTGCCTTTGGGTAAATATAATAATGGAATCTATCAGTTTCTTAATAATGAACAGTACAATCACAGTGAGATCCAAAGCTACCAAAAATCAGGCTAATCTTCATCCTGTAAACTTAAGTGAAATGAAATTTTTAAATTTTAAAATCATATAAGTGGACACAGAAATCACTTTTTTATCAGTAAGAAACAACGCAGGAAAATCCCATTTTAAGGACAGGTGAAAGGAGTAGAGACGATGTTTTTAGTTCAGAAAGAGATGGACGATGATGAAGAGGGTTCATGCTACACATAAGGAGCTCCTCTGAAGGATTTATCAGCAAGCAATATGCTCAAAATACCATGCATTGTAAGAGAAGCACTGAAATTCCCAAAATTCAGAGAGAACAGAACAAGGAAAAGAAACTGACAGGTTTCTGGTATGAGAAAGAAGGGAAGCAATGTTTACTAATAGGGTAGGATGTGCTGGCTTCTCCCAGTCAGCATTTACTCAAGGATGTGCTCAGCACCTACTAAGTAGGAGAGAAGTGGTTCCTTCCCTCAGGAGGTGTATCTCCCAGCAGAAGGCCGAGGAGACATTCATTCATAAAAGATCATATTTTACAATTACTGAAATACAAAATGTGCTATGAAAGAGAAGTGCAGGGTTCAGTGAGAGGATGTAAACCTACCCTTACCTATGCTACCTCCTGCACAATAATCCCTTAAGTGAGATGCTGTACTACTGTTTCACAGGCTCTAACAGAGGCATAAGGAAAGTAAGAAATCTGTCCCAAAGGCAATTGGGAGCTAGATGTTGGAGCTGGTATTTCAGGCAGTGGGGGTCTCTCGGGGTTCCATAGTCATTTTCCTATGTCACGTGATTTTGTGAAGTGCCTGTCTCCATTTTATTCTAACTGCTGAAGTAAGAACTAGAGGAACATAGGATACATTTGTCAGGAGATGTCAGAGTTTGTGTGTTGTCTGTATCTCTGGGAATTATTTTCTTATTAAGCGTGGAAGGATTGTCTTATAAGAAATCCTCTGGAAATAGCCAGTCTATCATAATGACTCCCGACTGAATGTTTATGAGTTTGCCTGTCTAAGACACAGACCCATCCTCAGCTAGGGCTCTCCAAGCCAACGAAGGTGCTGCTGCTTGGGGAGTCAGCATGTCGACATCACTACACTCGCATGGAAGTTTGGAATCTGTAGACGTCCACACTCAGCCCTCGTTCACGCCATCTCCCTGATCCGCCACTGCCTCCTCTCACTCCCTGTATTATCCTCGTACATGCCTGTCACTCCCACTCAACTGGAAACAACTCTGAAGATATAAGACATAGCTTACTTATCTCAGGACCACAGTGACAAGCATAGTAGCCATAAAAATTGTTAAATAAAATAAATAATTTAAAGTATTCTCCTAATATTGAATAATACTTTAATTAAATACTACTGTTTCAGCCAGATACAAAGTTTACCTAAAAGATTCATATTACCAACTAATTCTGAATTCTTTTTCCAGGAGTTTTACTTCTGTAAGAAGCTTATTAGCCATTGTTGTGATGGCATTATTCCGAGATGTGTTTTGGAACGAATCAAACTACCTTCTGCATGGAAGGCTGGCGGAAGGTGTAGAATATCAATCCTCTTAATATCATCTCTAAGTCTTCTAATTTCTGGAAATAAAGGCTTTTACATTTTGCCAGTTTCCTCCTCCTTTCCCAGAATGGTAAGTTTAGTAACCTTAGAGGTGGCCTCCCCTTAGGTCCCACTGTAAACAATAAAGAACAGCCTGTGGGCCTTTGTTTTTAGATATGTTTCGGTATCCACCTTGATGAAACAGAGTGCAAAATGCCTTGAACATGTGTGGACAATGTCAATAAGATGTCATCCTCATGCAAGGAACACTCCGGTTACCCTAGATCACCCACCCAAGGAGGAGGAGGGGGCTGTGACCCTGCCATTTTGGTAAAAATGAGCTCCATAAGAACACAAACCCTGACTCATTTCTCCAGATCCTCTTAGTTCAATTCAGTTCAAATATTTTCTCAGTACCTACTATTTGCCACAAGCAGTGTGTGATGCTGCCAATACAAAAGTGAACCGAGGCGCACACCCTGCCTTGAGTGGGGGAGACAGACATAGCGATGGATAATATCCTCTAGAATGAGAGGAACGGGATCTCTCCTCACATGCCTCCCACCACCCACCACCCTCTCCCTACACTCACACAACCCTTCTTCCCAGTGGAGTTCAAATTTAAAAATTACATAAAGCTTTAACAATATGTAGGTAATACATTACTCTGACTCTGAACTCATAATTTTCTGCCTCTGACTCATAATCTTCTGCCTCTGACTAATCATCTTCTTCACCCCATGCATCTTTCTTGAAAATGTACCATAATCTCCAAATGTTTCCTGTCCAACAACCAAGTGTGGACCAGAAGTTAACAAAGATTCTTGACTCTTGGTCTCTCATTCATGAAGATGCATGTTAAGAATATAATGAGGATTCTCTAAGTCTTTCAATGCAATGTTTGCTCTTGAAATCCTTGAAAACTCCTGTAAAAAATACCTTCTCATATCACCAAAATCCATCATTGCTTTTTGTCTGTCTAGTGATTTTTATATAACTTTCTATCCAATCCATGTTCTTCATAACAATAGTCCAGAAGATACTTAGGGAAAGAAAGGTAATTATTGAGGAGAGAATTTTGTGGTCAAATAAACTTGAAAATGTCTACATACTACCTATGTTTCAGAGATTCATAATACATATTGAGATTAAACTCTCTGAGAAGTCTTGCAGTATAGAAATTAAATTAATTTTATTTAACTTGGCAGTTCCCTCACTTACTTGGACAAAACCTTCTTTGACCTTAAAACTTACATCCTAAGAAATTTGTTTTTCATGGAACACATTTGGGAAACTATTATCAATTGATGCCTTTGGAAATATTTGGCTGAAAATGGAAGGCTTCCATTCTCCAAAGCTAAGATCTTGTAATTCATTTGTTTATTCAACAAATAGTTATTGAGCATCTGTTAAGCATTTAACTTCCTCTTCTTAGCTTAAGTGTAATCCAGACCCCAAGGGTCAGTCTGACCCCAAGGGTCAGACCCCTAAACATATAAAATATAAAGAAACTTCATAGAGCTCTGGAGGCAAGTACCAAATCCATTTTGTAATTAACCCTGTTATGACGAGATTTCCCCTTTCCAATGATTGACATTCAGTAGTAGTCCTCTCACCTAGCTCAAACTTCAGCTCTGCATCTCCTTACTGAGTTTCCATGCTGCCTCACACATATCTGAGTCTCTCTTTGTTTTCCTGCCCACTTCCTTCGGCTGAGTCCTACCTATTCACACAGAGGAATCCAGGGAGCTGGAACCAGACCTCTGAGGAGGAGCACTCACATCTGGCTCCCCGGTACCTGCTGTCAGGCCCCCGTAACCAGGCCCGTGTTATACTATACTCACTTTCTTCAGACCTCCTTGATGATTTGCACTGTGGTTTTAATACGTCTAGCTCCTAAATCCCAGCCTCTTTCAAGTTTTCTACATGAAGCAAGCCTTGGTTGTGAAAATTCTCTCTTCCCTTAGCTTCTAGAACTGTTCAGGACCATTTTATTTTTTTCTATTTCTTTTCTGAATACTTCTTCACTGCTTCTTTCATGGGTTTTACTGTTAGCTAGTTTCTTAGACACAGTCTGGGCTCAGGCATAGGCCCAGCCTATGCTTTTCCTTCTCTGCACATTTTTATTGGCAGTTCATTAACCCTCAGCACTTCAATTACAACAGAAAATATGATCAAATGTTAAAACTGGACTTATCTGTCATCTTTTCTGAAACTTGCAAGTTCTGAAGGTCAGGTAAGAATGTTGCGAGTGACATCTCCATAAAGAATATGTTTGATATTTAAAAAACTTCTGTATATCAATATGCTGTACAGAGAATAGTAGACAGTAATCATAAACACCATTTCAAGCTGGTATCAAAATTTAAGTTTTGTTTTCCATAGTTATTTGAAATGCACACATTTCAAAATAATATATCTTCCCTCCAGAAGATATAAGACATTTTGATTTCCATTCTGTATAACATCATTAAACACTCATCTTAAAAGACATTAAAATAAATATCATATGTATCATTGTTTAACAAATGCCTTAGGTAAACCAAGAGTTGAAATTGTGTTCCTATATGAAATTGGTAATTATTTGACTCACCAATAGAACAATTGATTCTCTTTTTTAGTGGCAGTAATAAATTGTTACAATAATGCCTTACATTTGTGATGTTTTATACCCTTCAAATACTTTCAGATTGTCTATCTTCAGTGGGTTCCAGTGAGAAACGAAGAGTACAAAATAGTGGGTTCCAGTGAGAAACGAGGAGTACATTTTATTGTTTGGATATAGGGTCACCAAGAGTTTAAATGACCTGTCCGAGATCACAGGAACCCGATCAGAACGCAAATAAGAAAACTGCTCTCTTCTGTTCCTCAAGTACAAGGCTTTGGAAATCTTAGATAGTCTCTTGCAATCACTCCTATGATGAATAAACCATATGGCTGAAAAAAATAGCATACTACAAAATGAATTCTAAATACCATCCCATTTTACAAGGAAGGAAATGTTAGACCAGAAGTGTTATGAATTGACCAAATTCGGAGAAATATATAAACTGTTGCACAACCGAGGTCACAGAAATACAAAAGCCATTGCGTAACAAGTTAGTCTGAAACTTCGCTTGTATGAATAATGCAAGTATAGATAATGTGCTTACATTTTACCCTTCCCAGTGTCTTTATCAGCGTCTGAATTCCCTTTCTAGTTTGTTTCTCATCTCTAACGTTGAAGTCACATGTGTCCTCTAACTTCTCAGAACTAATTTCCGGAGAATAAAATCATGTGCAGTGAGTAATTTAATGAGGTCAATCACTTAATTTCTTGTGCTATTTTCAGATAACTGGGCTAATAATGACTTTTTAAAGTCTGTCCTTTATAAACTTCTTTCCTGTTTTGTAGAATTATTGTTGGTAATACACCAGTAATATTCGAAGTGGGTATATCCTCCCAAATCAAACTCAGTCCGCCATTAACTTTAAAAACAATACTACAGTTTTTAGATGTGATGTGCTTGACAATAGTCACCCATTGGAGAGATATAGATATATAGATATAGATCTATCTCTTTACTATATAACTATAATTTATGTAGAATATACATTTTGTGGGAAAAGGGAAAAATTCCTTTTTCTGTCCTCTAATTCTTCCTATTGGCCAAATATTCACATCAAAAGGAGACAAATTGACAGAGGAAAATCTACTTAAATGTCATGCAAAGAGGAACCCCACATATGTGAGAGAGTCAGACACCCCGCCTGCATGAGAGATTCAGAGAATGAAAGGGAGACTGAAACATAAGACATCCCGAGCTAGGGATGAGGTGAGGTGCCTCAGAAGCTTCACATGGTCACTGCAGGATGATAAGAAGAGCAAACCTGTGGTAAACAGAAGTCTGTCCTGTGCTATAGATATGCCAAAAGAAGTTACCTTTGAAAATCTCTTAAATGCAAGGCCCCTAATTAAAATCCTTGTGGTAGTTTTTCTGAGCCTGAAGCTAAAATTGCCTTTAATTCAAAGTAATCAGTATACTACTAAGACACATCTTGGGGTGGCCCACTCTGGACCCCCTCACCATAAAACATTTATTCTAACTGGTTTTCTGATCCTTGCTTGACTTCGGTCTCCACTTCTCTTCAGTGGGTAAGCATACTTATTACTTCAAGTCGATAAAACTTGGCTTCTGGATTTTTAAACAGCTAACTGAACTATAATACCGATACAACTATGTGAGGAAAAAAATATCTAAAGACTTGCAAAGTAATAATTAATATTTAAAAAGCATATACTATACTCATTTCATGCACAGGAATAATGCAAAATGTGGAAATATGGTAAAGAATTGAATAACCAGTTTTCAACTTATATTTTGACATGTAAATGTATATAACAATTTTTATGTATATTTATTCTGCAGGTTTTAAAAGTTAGAAATTTAAATATATATGTGACTTTGAAGTTTCACAAAGGATGGCACCAGTTCTCGATTCCAATCCTAATTCCAACAACCTAGCTAAATCACAGCTTAGCCTTAGTTTCTTCATTTATAAAAATGATAGCCATCAAGTCCACCTGGAAGGCACCTACAAGAATTAAATATAATACAAATTATAATTTTCCTAGAATAAAACATGAAAACTAGTATATATTTTACTACATCTTTGCTTGCCTACTTCTCCAGTAAAACTGTAATCAAGCAAACTGGGGCTCAGCCATGTGGCAACTTGATACAAGACTCGACAGTTAGTGTTGAAGGAAACAGGTTTTTATTTGCACGATTCCAACCTTGGGTAGCGGGGAGGCTAAGAGCACTTCTGCTCAGAGCCTGGTTCTTTCATAAGACCCAGCACTTCCCTTGCTCCCCAAAAGGCTATAGGCCAAAAGCATTCCCAGAAGTTCCCCATCTCCCTATCTGTTCTTAAACTGGCTGTGCAAACAGGTCTCCATCCCCCTGGAATGTGTTCCTGTTGGTTTCAGCGTCGCCATCCTCTTGCGGCTGCTCTCTCTTTCAGGATCTGGGGTATGTTGTTCTCAGTCTCCATGTCATGGTTGAAGGAAACCATGTGCTGTGTTTCACGGGATCATGGTGGAGTCCAGGGAGGCACAAGTCCGAAGAGAGGGGCTTTTCTGTATATCCTGCAGAGAAGCAGAAATCTGCGATCCCAGTCACAGTTCAGCTCTAAGCATCTCCCACAAATCTGTGCTTGGTTAGGCAGGTCGCCACACAGCTCCATCAGCTCTCTCCTTGTACCCTTCCCTCCTGCATGGCTTCTTCCTCTCTCTCAGCCCACATGGCTTCTTCTTCTCCAAATCATGTGGCATCTCCTTACATACCAGACCTCTTGGCAGAATTCCCTTCTCTTTCAGCTCACCCTTATTTTAAACACTTGGCCCAGAACTTCCTATGTGACCTCATATCCAACCCTTCCTATGATGTGCTACTTTTGCCAATTCCCCCATGTCTTTTACCTTCTTTCAGCTACCATCTTTAGTCAGGGCAAGAGTTCCCTGTGACACACAGACATCCGGGGTGGGCATCCACCTCCCCTGGCCATATCATGAGTCACTATATGCTCTTGAAGTCACATAGGCCCTTGTCTGGGGAAGCAGTGCAGCTATTAACTTGCCATTATTATGCAAAGTTTCTTAAACATCATATCATCCACTTCTTCCCCTAAGTGGGGGAAGGTTTGTGGGGACTATTCTCTGCTATTTTGGGGGACTCCCACTCTGCACCCCATTACAGAACCATTTTTATTCTGCTTATATATCTTAAATTTTAAATGCATGTAATGAAATTTCTACTTTGCTCCTGTGTAAATCTTATATAAGGAAGTACACTGAACTCATTGCTTTAGCTTCAAGCAAACAGGGTATCTTATTGTTTGCTATTGTTGTTTTTAGCCCAGAGGGGGAAAAAACATTTATTGATTTACCATTTTCCTAAATTTGATCTCACTATATTCATGATTTTTTTATGTCCCTATCTAAAAATGGAGTCTTTTTTTCTTAGCTTTAATTTGTAGCCATATTATCCTATTCAGGCATATACCCTATATGTTTCAAAACTCAATGTTCTACTGCATGACATCAAAGGTTTCTTTCAGTAATTCTCATGAGAAAGTTGCAACACAAAACAGATCACAGGCATCCACAGTCTGGAAAACTAAGGTGTTTATACCTGACCTCATCCAAAAACTCTACAAGTTAATGGAAATCATGGTTATCCCTGACAGTTACTATTTTATCCCCTAGTAATTAAGATCCTTCTTTGAAAATCTTGCCTGGAGCTTACATTCCACCTGAAATAAGGTATGAGGATTTGGAGGTTTGTGATGCCCCACACCCTTTGTGGGACCCACAAATCCGCTGCTCTTCTGTGGCGCTTCTCTTGTTTCCTGGAAATGCAAGTAATCCAGCCACATCCTGGGACACTTGCCCAGTCTACTTATACCAGGTACTTGCTCAACATTATTTGGTTTATTTCCATAATCAATCTAATTGCATGTTTTTAAATCATGTGTTGAAATCAAATTAGCATGTTACAAATAGCCTTTTAGAAAGTAAAGAGGAATAGAATAACATGGATTGGAATAAAACCAAAACTGAAATAGAAAATATAAGAGGGTATTACACGCAACAGAGATAAATACTAACATACTATTTTGTGAAACTTTTTTTTTTGTATGTGTGCCTGAGTGGTGATGTAAGAGGTATTTCCCATTGTGGACCATAGTAAAAAAATCTTTGAGAGTCACTGTATTCGTGTAATGGAAACATAGATCAGCCACCCAGATGTCACTTCAAGAAAGGGCTTATTGCCCAGCTGCGAAAGTGATGTCATCAAACACCTTCAGCTACCGGCCCCTTCAAGGGCAGCCTCTGCTGCAGAGCCACCTCGCACCACAGTTAAAGCCTCGCCCTTCCTAGGTTGTCCCATGTCCAACAATTGACACAGAAAAAAGAAAAAAAGATCAGGCTTTTTTGTTCCAAATCAAGATTAACTGTGACAGTCCATTTTAGTTTCATATCTTTCCATGGAATCAACCAAAACTGTTCCAGATGTGCAGAGCAGTTCGATCTCTCCCTCTACCCAGTCCTGTTACTTCCTCTCTCTTCTACAGATATTAACACCAAGGCACTGCCTAATAAGCATCCTACACCATAAACTCTGCTTCAGCATCTGCTCCCCAGAGAACCCAACTTGTGATACCTAACTGATCGAATAACAAGTTTTGTGGGCCAAGTCAGCTAAAAAGGCCGAGCACATAAGCAAATATCATCACATATAATACAGCGCTTGATTTTTCAATGAAACTGCACATTCAAAGATGAACATTAAAACCATTGAAGGGGAGCAAAACCCTAAAGCTGCCTTTTGGGATATTGATTTTAAGATGGTTATTGAGAAACAAAAGACTCTTAAAGAAACTTTGATGCTCCCTCCTTTCAGCCTATGAGATCTGAAAGGCCTACTCCAGAAAAGAAATCTTAGGAAGTTCCCCTTATCTTAAGTGGGAGAGCTGCAAGCAGGGGCCTGTTTACTAGATCCCCCACCCACTGTGTCCCACCGAAGCAAGAATTGACCCTAGATGTGTGTATTCCACTCTTCCTCAGTTACCTATAAATTGCCCATCCTCAATTTTGCAATCTAAGACCCCTACCCCCTTTTATCCTTTGTCCAAAAATCATGTATATACCCAGTTTTACCTCACTGCCTTTGGGTATTTTGGTGCTTTTGTGAATTCTCCATGCACACGTATTAAAATGTGATTTTTCTCCTGTAAATCTGTCTCTGTCAATTTGATTATTAGCCCAGCTAGAAGAATTTAGAAGGTGGGAGGAAAAGAATTATGATTTTTAGCTCCCACACCATCCTCTATCTACTCTACTGGCTACTGATGTACTTGATCAAAATGAGCACATTTCTTAACAATGATTAGTGGTTATCATTTTTTCCTTAAATTGCACAGCTGTCTTAGCTCCAAAGAAGTATCCTGAAGTAGCTGTAAATAGTGCTTCATTTTTCTGCCAGTTCTACTGCATTCATCCCATCTTAGAAGCTCTTTGGTTATTCTGGTTATCCTTTGTCTTACAAATATGCTCCCAACAATGCCGCTGAGAAGCTGTGACAAAGCCATCAATGCCATGAACTTGGGGGACAGGAAAAGGGAGAAGGTGGGGGTGCCGGATATTAGGAGTGAACCGTGCAATGTATTGTGTTAAGCACTATCCAAGGAGAAATGCTGAAAAAACTGTTCAATAACAGGGCTGTGTTTTCTGGGGCAATCAAATAAATGTGCACAGCAGGTAAAAAATTCTCACAGAAGGATAGTTTGTTGTCTAGAATATAAATATTGGCGATATAAGCTGACTCAATCATTCTGACTAATTTTGTAAGATCAGTAAAAAAGAATCTATTGAGTTTGGTTCCTTCATTTATTTATTCTTAAACTAAAATGTTTGTGTTCCATTACCCTCCTGTCACACAGGATATTTCTAACATCTTGTTTCAACGCTGACACCCCCTTTATTTTCTTCCTCAAACACACTTTGAATACATCACCTCTACATAGGGGCAAATGGTGGAAGGGACAAATGCAAGGGGGACATTTTTTTAACAAAAAATGAAGGAAGTTAAAGAATTTTTAAGTATCAATAGAAAAACCTCCAAGTTAGAACATTAGCAAACTGCATATAAGCTTGATTTTAAAAATATGCGCTTGGTGCTTAATACCTGAGAGAAATATAATCATTGTATAAAGTCCAACAGACCAGTATGCTGGTGTTTCCATTGTCTTCCCTAGGAAATCATGGTCATTTACTGCAGCCTTTTCTTTCTTCTTTAAGTAAGTGTAGTGAGAAAAATAGGCTGGTAAGTCGCAGTGGATCCGTTGTACTTACAATCAAATGAGGTTTATTTTCTTCCATTCCTGGAGTACACTCAGAGAGGGGACGGAACCCCAGGGGTGTGAATGTGAAGGATGCCCTGGGCCCCCAGACATGATAACAAGTGAATTAGAGGAAGCAGCTGCAGCCTGAAGTCTCTCAATAAAGTGAGGCACGGATTGATGTGACCTGGCATTCCGTGTCTCCATAGTCCGCCAGATTTCTTTGTTTCTCACGCACTTTCTACGCTGGGAATATTTCCCTAGCTTTTCAGCCTCATCCCCTGCTGATCACTCATCTTTGGGAGTACAGCAACCACGGCTGCCTGAACTGGAGACATCAAAATAGGGCCCCTAGCTGCCTTTTTTTATACCATAAATGATGCTGTTTTCTATGATAGAAAGACTGAAGACACCCACAGACAGGTTGGGAGTTAAAGTGAGGTCCTACAAAGATTCACTTGCAAATAGAGCCGTAGACTAACTTGTAAGGCTAAACAGCCTCTACCAGGCATGTTCTCATTGGAAGCCCAAATCCTGACTGCCTGCCCACATTGAGACTGAGAAAGAAGTGGAGAATTTTAATGTGGTTAGACTGGAGCCATATTCGTACCCTTTACCTGTCCCTGTCATAGGCAGAAGAATAGCATTGTTCCTAAAGAAGGACAATAAATGATCTCCGTTCTGTTTCAGGTCTGACCTCTAGGCCAGACACACAATTTCAGGCTTTCATAGAAGATATTTTTCTTTTATCATAACACCTTTCTGTTTACTTGAGGACTCAGGCTCAACAAAGCAACCAAGAAGACTGAGCATCATCTATTTCTGCAGCTAGACGCCCACACTGAGGAGGAGAGAGTGTTTTCACAGTGTCCTTCAGTCACTCAGGTGGCAGCTGAGCTTCAGAGGGTGGGGGGCTATTGCTGCTGTTTCCTTCAAAGCACAAATGCCAAGTCACTCTACATGCCAAATTGGACACGTCTAGCACCCTCTTAGGTTACAAAACTGTTAATACTCAAAATAAATACAAAAAGAATGAGACTATCTAAGAAAAAAACAATTTCAATAATTCAGTTGTGTGAACTCTAATCCCACTGTCTAAAATACATTGTGATGTCCTGTCAATAAATGATAAGACAATCACACACTGACAGCTATGAAAGGCAGCATTATAGACTGAGACAAACTTTTAAGCGACAAATATTTTCTGCCATGATTTAATCTTGAGATAATTTGGCACTGGTGCTGCTGTGAACTTATCATTCTGACTTTGTTCACATGTGCACTCTTTTTGCATGATATCTAGATTCTGTCCGTGAGTCTTTCCGTGGTTCTCTTTAAGTCATTTCCAAATAGTTTAAATTAACCCTCTTCTCCAAGAGAGAAGAGCCTGATCCTTCCCTAATTGTATGAACTGATGGTGCATTGTGAAAGTAAATGATGTTAATTAGTAGGACAGAGAATAAAGGAGGCAGAAGAAAAGCCTTTCTTTTTCTTTTACCCTTCCTTCCCCCATTAGTCACTTTCCTGTGAATTCTTTAGTTTATCTCTCAAAAGGAATTTTCAAAGTATGTGATTTCTCACTTCTCCACTTTGCTAAATAGTAAGCATAATTCAGGCTGGATCATTTCCATTCTCTGTACTCTTTAAAAAGAAAAAGGAAAGTAAATCATCTTAATAATATTAGGACAATTTTTTTACATAGTAAACTAATACAGGACTTGGAAAAAGTAGGTTTACAGTTATAAATGCACATGAAACAAAGTTACAATTTTTACAATAGTTTACAATTCTGAAGTTAATAAAGCCACTGTAATCATCATACCCTGCATGTCTTTTTTCACACAAACAACTGTAAACCACCTTTTGCCCACCCCTGTATTACTTAGCTCAGGAAAAACACCATGAAAGACTGTATTTGTTCTCTATTAATATATAACAAATTACCCCAAATTGCAACAACTCAAAACAATTAACATTGACTTACCTCACACATTTTCTGAGAGTCAGGATGGAAATGGCAGATCTGAATGGTTCCCACTCAAGGTCTCTTAAGAGGTTGCAGTCAACACCTAGGACAGGGCTCGGCCAGCTCCAGGCTCCACTGGGGCCGAGGAATCCATTTCCAAGGTGGCTCATTCATATGGCCGTTGGCAGGATGCCTCCGGTCCTCACCACATGGGCCTCATCATAGGATTGTTTGATTATCCTCAGGACATGGAAGCTAATTTCCCCTAGAGAGAGAGTACAGAAGTGGACAATATTTTTAGGATCTGATCCTGAGAGCCACATACCATCATTCGTGCCATATTCTATCTGTTAGAAGCAAGTTAGGCCAAACCCCACTCCAGATAAGGAATCTTATGTTCAACCTTTTGAGTTTGTGGATATATTTTAAAAACGATCACAAAAGGGAAGCCTATGTGAAGGTCCCTTTCTCAGCAATCTCATATACAATATCTGGAATCTTTGTCCAAAACATAATCACTCCTCAAAAAAGTAGATGAATTTTTATTGTAGGAAATCCTGTCAGATGCAACAATAATAGATGAACCTTGAGGACATTATGCTAAGTGAAATAAACCTGTCACAGAAGAACAACTACTGCATGATTCCACTTATATTAGTAGTTTAAGTAGAACAGTTAAAGTCATAAAAGCAGAAAGTAGAATGGTAGTTGCCAGGGGGCTGAGGGTAGATAAATTCATTTTTCAATGGTATAATTCACAATAAAAAGTTACTCCAGTTGGCTTTCCAGTGGTTAAATGTAGCTACAGGTAACTTATTATACATGCTAGCATTTACAGATGGTTTAAATTTTGTGAAAATTTTTAATTAAAATTTTTAACTTGACCTATGAATTATGAAATTAATGAGAAGATTTTCTAATGAACATGGTATCATAAGTTAGTTTTATGATACAAATGTATTAGTTTCCTATTGCTGCTATGCAACAAATTACTACAAATTCAATGGCTTAAAATGACAATTATTAGTTTACAACCCTAAATATCAGAAGTATAAAATAGGTCCACAGCACTACATTCCTTCTGGAGGCTGTAGGTGAAAATCTACTTCCTTGCCTTGTCTGGCTCCTAGGGGTCACCGGGGTCACCTAAGTTCCTTGCCTTGTTGACCCTTCCTCCATTTTCAAAGCTTCTTCTCTCCTTTGACCTGCCTCCTTCTTACAGGGATCCTGTGATTATTTCGGGACCACCTAGATAACCCAGAAAAATACGCCTATCTCAAGATGCTTAACCTAATAACATCTGCAAAGTTCCTTTTGGCCTGCAAGGCAACATGTGTACAGATTCCAAGGGGTAGGAAGGACATGGACAACTGTGTGGAGCCCTTATTCCATACACAACAGCATGTTTCAGGAGGGTGTCAGAGAGTTCAATGAAATTATGGGAAATACTCTAACAAACTCAGTTAACACCATGTGAAGAAGGCTTTAATTAATCTGACCTATCTGTTAACACATAACTAGTGAGCAAAAGGACTGATGTTATGTATGTACCAATATCACATTTTCCAAAACCAAATCTTAAGAGGTTGGCAAGTCACATTTGCTTCTAATACTTGTTGTAGTTAACATCTTCGATACACTGGAACGAAAGCCTGAGATATGTGAAGATAATGCTCCCAGAACATCAGTCTCTCTCACCAGTGGCTTCAATCCCACGCTCCTATCTCAAACATCCCACAAATGAAATGATTAAGAAATACAAACTGCATTGAGAAATGTTCGTCTTGAAATATATGAAGTTTGCCACAGAAACTTCTCTCAATGAGTTCTGTTGAGACTGGAAAACAGCT
Source organism: Trachops cirrhosus (assembly GCA_028533065.1). NCBI lineage: Eukaryota > Metazoa > Chordata > Mammalia > Chiroptera > Phyllostomidae > Trachops > Trachops cirrhosus. The sequence goes on from CM052549.1 coordinate 20,967,266, forward strand.
TTCCACACACATAGAATCACAGAACTTTACAGAGTGTGGTGGGACCCAGGAAATCTAAAAACAATACAGTTCTTCTCCACCCTCCACGCCTACCCCACACCCCTCAATTTATATATGAAGATTCAAAGGATCAAAGAGCTTAATATGCTTTCAACCTCTTAGGAAACCTAGTAAATGACAAAGCTTGGCCTGGAGCCAGGTCTTCTGATCCCTGACCTAGTGGGTTTTACCTTTGTCACAGCCCCATCACGTCTGCAGGTGGACTCCTTGTTTTCAAAAAGTGCAGTGTATGCAAAGGCTGTGTGTGTGGGGCCGTGGTGGGAATGGCTGCCATGTACTGAGAGCGTGTGCAAATTTCTCTAGCAGACTCCCTTAAATATACTATTTGTCAATATTTTACCTCAACAAGGTAGAAAGTGCTATGCCTGCTTCTGAAATAAAAAATGAGATCACAGATTTTTAGAATGGCAAATAAACCTGATCAAAGTAGGAATGCTAGGATGTGGCCTGGGTCTCTCCTTTTAACAACAAAGCTCATGAATAAATTCTCACTACATTTCTGAAAAAAAGAATAAAGAAATATGCGAGTTGAATAAGCAATTTCAAAATGCCTGTGATAAAACAATCGGAGAAGAGATTCCTACCAATTCCATGCATTAAAAATTACAGACATTACAACACACAGTGTTGATAGAGTCATTTGTTCATTCAACAAACACTCATTGTTAATTAGTACTGTGTGCTCTCTACATAAGATGTGAAAAAGATAAATTAGATGCCACTTTTACTTAATAAATAAATAATAAAACTTCAGGTAGTAACACATTTAACATTCAGCAGGGTAGAAAGGGAACAAAAATTTTAGAGGAATGACCTCTCAATAAGGGGACATCTGAGAAGCAATCTGAATGACATAAAGGAGATAAACATGAAAAGGGTTTGGAAAAGCATCTGCTAGGCAGTGGGAAAGCACTGTAAAGATCCAGAAACAGGCAAACTTTGACCTGATTATGGTAGCAAGAGATCCGATGTGCGATGAAGCCAAGTGGGCCAAAGCAGGACAGTAGGCAAGGGCTTGTCCATGTATGGTCTCGCAGGTCATTAACTAAGCTTTGGCTTTTAACCCAAATGTGATGGGAAGACTTTGGAAAGCTTTGATGAAGAAACAAAGGTGACTGGATTTAAAGTATAAATAGATTGAAATCTGCTATATGAAGAACACATTGTAGGTGGGCAAATATGGAAGGAGGGCCACTCAGGGAGCTTCTGCAATGGTCCAGGAAAAATATAGTGGTACCTGGTGTGAGATGGGGATGCTGAAGGTATGACAAGTAGTTCAATTAAAATATAGTTTAAACATAGAGCCAAAGGACTAACTAGTGTATTGAATTGGAAAGGAAAATTTAAGGATAATTCCTAGCCTTTTAGCCTAAGCAGTACATGAATATAAATACCACATAGTGAAGAGAGGAAGAAAAGAGAAGAACAGATTTTGATATGAGAAGGTAAAGTTCAAGAGTCATATTCTACGTATGTTAATTTGAGATGCCAATTAGAGGACAAAAGAAATAAGGAGTAAACAAACATACATAGGACTTTGGGACTCAGAAAAAAAGAGGTCAGAGGAGGACATTAGAATACGGGATTCATCAGCATTCAATGGCATTTAAGGCCATGAGATTGGATAAGCTCTCCTAGGAAGTGTAGTTAGGGAACAGAAAGTCACTCCAATATTTAGAAGTTAGGGCAAGCAAGAGAAGCAATTAAAAAAAATGAAGAAGCAGCCAATGGATTAGAAGAAACGGTTGGGAGTCTGCATCTTGTGAGGCAGGTGAGGAAAATATGAAACTGCATAAAGAAAACTTTCCTTTTGTGGAAAAGCACAGAGGACACAGTGGAAAGATTAGAGAAATTAGGGAGGGTTGGGAGACTAGGTTAAGTCAGGGGTGGTATGATAATCAGTAACCTGCGTAGCAAAGGACTTCAGATGGCATCCAAGGTAATCTAGACTGTCTCAGTTGAGACAATAACCTCATTGGTCACAGGTATGAAAAGATTTTGTTCTATTTCTAAACAAAATTGAATTGTACTAAGTATAATTATTAATTTATATTATAACTTTAATATTTATTATTATTTGGAATATATAATTCAATATTTGGAATGCTTAAGAATTATAGTTTTCTGATTAACTGAATTTTCTGGGTAGCTGTCAATCAGGATTTTAACTTCCAAATTATTCTCCAATATATCTGTGCTTCAGTATACTCCAGTGTACTAAAATGGACATGGGCTGACACACTTTCTGAATAGTATTCTCATGTTGAGCAACTATAGACAGTAATTACACTGTGGAATACCCTGACATGCAGATAAAGGGAAAATCAGATTTAAATAAATGCCTAGGAAAGACTTTAAACCAGAGAAAACAATTCAAACTAGCCATACCAGAATGAATTCTGGTGCTCAAAAAAGAGAAAAAAATTACACCGTGACGCTTCTGCCTTGCCAAAACTAAGTGACTGAAAGACTGTACAGATCTATGTGGACTTTTTAGCACTGATTGGAACTGCTTAATCTGATAAAATGACTTGGTAAAGGTAGAGGTGTCAGTCTCTGCTGTAGCCCTAAGGAACAACCACGAAAATCAGAAACTAGAGTAAACGTGAGGTGACCAAAAAAGTACCAGGGCCCTGGCTGGTGTGGCTCAGTGGTTGAGTGCTGGCCTGTGAACCAAAGGGTCACCAGTTCAAATCCCAGCCAGGACACATCTCTGGGTTGTGGGCCAGGTCTCCACTAAGGGGCACACAAGAGGCAATCACACATCGATCTTTCTATCCCTCTCTTTCTTCCTCCCTTCCCCTCTCTAAAAAATAAATAAATAAAATTTAAAAAAAAAGTACCAGGGTGGGTTTTTTCATTCTCTACTTTTAGGAGCATTATATTTTATAATTTCTCCCTATTTTAACCTATAAATAAATAATATTAAATAAGATTTTTTAAAAATATAGACAATACCAATCACAGTTTTATTTAACTATCCTTACATTTTCTTACATCTTAAAGTATAGTATAAAAATATTTTCATACCATACTATGTATAGCACAGCTGCATCTGGGCTGTTAGTCAATTAAGTTCTAAAAACAAGAATCCCTCTTTTTCTATATAAAAGGAATTTAGGTATTGTTTTAAATATTTTTTAAATTTTAAATAAAACTTAGGTATTATTTAAAATAAAATTGTGTTGTAGAGGAGAAAGAAACTTTCCTAGGTTGTTTCAGCTGGTCTAATAATAAAGTTGATATGAAACAGATTAACAACAGAAAATGACCAAATTCGATTACATATGTATGTACAGGAACCCTACATACATGAGAGAGTCAGAGACAGAAAGCTGAAATGAGGTACATATGGCATTCCAAGCTAAGATGAAGTACCTTGGGGTTTCAGAGGGGAGGAAGGTCATTGTGGACTACAGGAGAAACAGAGGTTCAGTAATTAGTAGTTTGTCATGTTCTATAAATAGGTCAAAAAGGTTACCTCTGGCCCTGGCTGGGTAGTTCAGTTAGTTAAAGGGTCATGCCGATACACCAAGGTTGCAGGTTTGATCCCTCCCTGGTCAGGGCTCATAGAAGTATCAAACAATGAACGCACAGATAAATGGAATAGCAAACTGATGTCTCTCTCTCTTTCTCTTTCTCAAATCAATAAATAAAAAAATTTTAAATAGGTTATCTCTGATAATGTTATTATGGGCTATGCCCTCAATTCAACTTCTGGGTAGTTGGGGTGGGTGGGGACCAGAAGTTTCTCTTGAACCCTCAGGGTCTCTGTTGCCTTTAGCTCAAAATAATCTCTGGCCACAGAGTCCCATATTGGGGTGACTCATTCTGAACCCCTACAGTGTTAAGGCAAAAAGTACAGTTATTTTCCATGTATTTAATAGTTCAAAGTGGAATGTGTTGTAAATACAATTATAATCTAAAACATTAAAGTGATTCTATCAACATGTGAAAAAAATACAGCTATTTTCATGTCTTTTGAGTTTGGGTTCTCTAAAGTCTTATAAGCTATATACAGGGTCTGGCACAAATAACACCCCTATTTTATTACAAAATCTTTTATTACAAAATCATATGCATGTAATTCAGTAACATAACAATATCATATTCAAACACACCATATGCCATTTTAGGTGAAATGTTCAAATTGCTGTCCATCTCGTGAGAGACATTCACATACCACACTCAACCACACTCAAGCAGGCATTACTTCTGCTGGACCCTGTATAACAGTGTAATTTAGAGGTAAAATAATGGTCAGTATATATTGTCTAAAAAACAAATTGTTTTTAAAACATTATTATTTTTTGCATTTCCTTTCAGAAATAAAACTCATATACCTACTTCCTGACTATTGTCAAATATTGTTTTATTCACTAAAGAAATATGTTTCCTATATCCTGAAAAACAATATAAAACAATTTATGTGGTAGAACATCTGTTTTCTTGCACAAAGAATATTATTTTTTCTTGTTAATTATTTTAACGTCCCTCAGAAATGAAGTATATTTATGACCATCTTTATTTCTTTATCCTAATAAATTATGGCTCAGAAAGATTGAATGGTTTGGTTATAATAAAAACAAAGATATAAGTAATTTTCAATTGTCTTTCTTAAGTAATATAAAAATCATACACTATGTCCTCTACCCATAGTTGTTCTCAAAGAATTAGATTTAATCCTCTACTTGCCACAAATAACCCTTTCAAATCACAAGTTCCTTCGAAGTGAACAGAGGTCCAGGGGTGTATGGATGATAAAGACTTTGGAAAGGATTATGATTTTTATTATACCTTCGAAGGTACACTAAATTTATTTTGTACCTGATACACATAAATGCCATTGCTCTCATGAGAGAGCTGCATTATTTTTAGATACAGAAATACTTGTATTTATGTTTCCACATGTACCCATGTTGCTCAAGCACCTAATTTACTTTAACTACTATTTGCTTTATTAGAAATAATTAACAATACAGTTTTCCCCATTTGTTCCAAGTACAGCTCCATAGCCTACTAAACCCGCTTGAATTCAAGAATGCCTACTTTTCACTAGATCTCTTGAAAAAGAAGCTGACCGTATTCTTGTTTCTTAAGTTTACTTGGTCTAATAAAGACCAACAGAGTTTGGAAAGAATTTAAGAGGTTTGGAGCAAAAAAAAAAGGAACTTTTTTTTTTTTGCTTCCATGGTTGTTTTAAGTGTAAACCATCCTCTTATTTTGGTAGTTGATCAAATTAACTGCTGTGGGGTCCAGAACAAGCCACCCCAAGATGTGCCTCAGTGGTTGGTAGATTACTTTGAGCTAAAGGCAATTTTAGCTTCAGGCTCAACAGAAACTTCTTTCCCTCCCTTTAACTACCCAGAAGAATTTGAATTAAAGGCTTTGCCCATAAGAAAGTATTAGAGAAAACTTCCCTTGGCTTCTCTGTAGGGCAGGGCAAACTACTAATTACTGAATGTCTGCTCTTCTTATACCGCAAGGACCTGTTGAAGTCCCTAAGGCACCTCACCTCATTCCTAGCTCAGGATTTTTTATACAATTCAATCCTCATTTTTACCCCTGAAACTCTCCTATATGTAGGCCTCTGACTCTCTCTCATGTATGTGCAGTTCCCATGCGCAAACCAGTCAATTTAATTTTCTCTTGTCAATCTTCCTTCTGTTGATTTGATTATTTGTCCCACCAAATAGAAGGAGAAAAGGAAAAGGAGAATTTTCCCCCTTCCTCACATGGTGCTACAGCACATGTGTGTGTATATAAGTACACAGAGTACAAGAAAAAATCCTACCATTTCCTCAAGACTGGCTTAGACACAGTTTTACCTATCTCCAAACTCACTCAGGAATCAGGAAGCAGAAAAAATTGTCTTTCAGAGACAAGAAGAGTGTAAAGGGATGTATATCCTACAGAAATACCCAAGTATTTCCTGAATTTGATTCCAAAACACTAACAGAAATCTGTATTTTCATGTAAAAGACATATAACTATAATGGCTTAGCTTAGTCAGTTTACATTTTCACACAATAGGAACTTCTAAAGTGGGCAATTTCAGGCTGGTGCATCAACTCAAGAATGTCATCGAGAAACAAGGTTCCTTCTTCTCTTCTGCTTTGCCACTATTTAAATTAAATTTATTGAGGTGGCATTGGTTAATAGGTTTAAAGTATATGATGACACAACACGATATGACTTTGGATGGTAGGCACACAATGCAATATACAGACCGCTCATGTTCTGCCATTTTTAACAAACTACAGAAACAATCTCTGACCCTGGCTGGCGTGGCTCAGTAGATTGAGTGCTGGCCTGCGAACCAAAGGGTCACCAGTTCATTTCCCAGTCAGGGCACATGCCTGGGTTAAGGGCCAGGTCCCCAGAAAGTGGCACTTGAGAGGCAACCACACATTGATGTTTCTCTCCTTCTGTCTCTCCCTCTCCTCTCCTCAGTCTAAAAATAAATAAAATCTAAAAAAATATGATCACTAAAAGTATATCTCTGCCATTTTTAACATGAGCCTCTCATTCTCATGATCCCAAGATGACCTCACATCCTCTGGACACTGCATTTTTGTTTGGACATAAAGAAGTAAGAAAGAAAGTGCAAAGATTAAATAGCAAAAAAAATCATTAATCATTTGACTTCTAATTACATCTCATTGGCCACAACTGTGTGACCAACAACCAACCAGACTGAAGCCAGGAACACTGTTTCTGTTGGTCAAGATGCTCCCACTCTCCAAAGTCTGATTTGGTAGAAAGTAAAAAGGGGTAAGGAAAAATACAGGGCATCTTCTGGAAAAGGTAAAAAGCTATGGAAACAATTAAAAAATCAGTCGTTGCTGCCTGGGGTGAGTGTGGAGTGGATAAGCAGAGCACAGAGAATTTTTAGGGTGGTGAAAATGGTCTGTAGAATACCAAAATGATGAATGTATGTGACTATACTCTTGTCCAGAGCCATAGAATGTACAACACCAAGAATGCACCCTAAGGTAAACAGTAGACCTTGAGTGATTATGATGCGTCAATGCAGCTTCATTCTTGGTAAAACATGTACCAGTCTGGTGAGCGATGTTGGTAATGGGGAAGCCTCCAGCATGAGTGGGAGCAGAGGGTATATGGGAAATCTCTGTACCTTCCTCTCAGCTCTGTTGTGAACCTGGGCTAAAAAGAAGTCTTAAAATTTTTAAATAGGGGGATGGCTGGAGTAGGGAGGTGTGGAAGGGAGGAAATGGAGACAACTGTACTTGAACAACAATAAAAAAATAAAAATAAATAAATAAAATTTTCAAATATATAGTCAGAGGGAAAAAACAGAGGACATCCAGTTAAGTTTGACTTTTGAGTACATGAAAAAATTCTTAAAAGTAAGCCTCATACAAAAAGAGGGTCACACTTATTTTTTAAAAAAATAAAGGAAAAAAAAGTATTCATTGCTTACCTGAAAGTCTAATTTAACTAAGCATGGCATCCTATATTTTTGCTTACTAGATCCGGCAATTCTAACAAGGGGAAACTAACTCTTGGACAGACAACTAATATTACCTGCCTGCCACAGAACCCATGGAGAATTGTTCCATCCCCTTGCAGTATTGCTCCATTCTCTCTTCAAAGAATCTAGTTGGAGTATCTAACTTCAGAGATTAAATAGATGGCTTTAAATTGACAACTGTGATAGTTAATTTTATGCATCAATGTGGCTAGGCCAGGGCTGCTGGATGTTTGGTTAAATACCAGTCTGGATGCTGCTGTGCAGGTATTTTAAGATGAGATTAACATTTAAATCAGTAGACTCTGAAAAAAGCAGACTACTCTCCATAATGTGGTTGGGTGTCATCCAATCAGTTGAAGGCCTTTCAAAAACCGACTGAAGTCCCCCAAAGAAGAGGGAATGCTACCCCAACACTGTCTTCAGACGGGAGCTGCAACCCTTCCCGGGGTCTCCAGCCCGGGGTCTGCTCTGCAAATGTTGGACTTGCCTGCATCTATAATCCTCTAAGCCAGTTTCTTAAAATGAAGAAATACATCTCTCGATAGACAGTAAAAGGGAGCAGAATTTCTTACTTCAAAATATACTTCTTTGGCATAAAGATTATCTTGAGCTGGTTATTTTTTAACAAACTGCAGACACAGGAGAAGCTCTGAAACTGAGTAAAAGTTTATAATAGACATTCATATTTATAATGAAAATCTCCACTTGTTAGAGTGTCTCCCTCAGTACAAAGGGGAAGTGGACCAAATCTTTAGAAACTTTTATGAATGGAGAAGGCTCCAACTTAAATCGGCACAACAACCATAACTTTCTTTACCGTGAGTTTCCTGGAAACCTCCCACAACTGGCCTCCCGTCTGCCAGCATCTTTCTTTTGTCTTTTGCTGGACCTGGGATTTAAGGTGGTAGCTTGGGCCACTTGAGAGAGTTACTCAGTTTTTCTGGGTATCTCCCATGTACACAGGAGGTATACATGTGGGTCTTTCTCCTGTGAATCTGTCTTTTTCGACAGAGGAGTCTCAGCCAAGAACCCAGCAGAACAGAGGGAAAATTATTTTTCATTCCTCACAATAGATATACAGACAGACAGATATACACATTCTATTCCTTTTTTTCTAGAGAACTCTGACAGATACACCAATCAAGTCAAAAGGCTGAAGAAAATGTTTGATTGGAGAACTTTAAAAGTATAAATAGGCCTATAAACTAACTGGAAATGTGCAGATTGGACTCATGTACTCTTTTTATGTTAAAATGGAGAGATGATAATCAGCTAATAACCAGCTACTAATCAGTTTTCCAATGAATGCAAAACTTTTCTTCAAAACTCCTTTACAAAGGCAGCTGCAGGTGAATTTAGAGGAACATTTGTTTTTAATCTGTACTTGTCTTATAATCTAGTCCTAGTAGATGCTTCAAAATGTCTGACCTTGAATAATTATTCAAACTGTACTAACCTTTTAGCTTCACCAAAATGAGGTCTATAAACTTTTCCATACAATCAATCTACCTGTGGGAGTCAGAATGTCTCAGAAGAGTTCAGAGAAGCTGAGTAAAATCAGAGGTTAAACTGTTGTGGCAATTTTAAAAGTGTATGTTAATGCCATCACATGTACACATTATCTAATATTTTGCTAGACCTTGTACTTACAGAAAGTATCTTTTTTTAAATAAAATACAAATTTCTAACACCAGTAATGTGTTGACTCCTGTTATCTAAGAATGTGTCTGCAGTGACAGCTTTGGCTTTATCAATATTTTTAAGAGACTTCCTGGGCGTGGGTGTAGCTGGACAACCTGTCATCCTAGATAAACACACACACACACACACACACACACACACACACACCTTCTAAGTACAGGCAATAAATAAATAAATAAAAACCTTTTTTTTCATTCACTCCCTTATGTATATTAAAAAGGAAAAAAAACTCTGTCAATTCAACTAGTATTCATTTCTCTCAAAATTCAAAGCAGAAAATCAGGAATTGCCAATATATTAGATCCAATTTATACTCATAATAAATTATGTTAAACTACAGAAGAATAGAAGAAAGAAATACAGCCCTGGCCTGGGTGGTTCAGTTGATTAGAGCATCATTCCGTGCACCAAAATGTTGCAGGTTTGGTTCCTGGTCAGGTCACGTGCCTAGGCTGGTGACCTAGGCTGGGGGTTGGATCCCTGGTTGGGGGTATATGGTAGGCAACCAACCATCTCTCTCTCTCTCTCCCTCTCCCTCTCTCCCCCCACCGTCCTCTCCCTCTCCCCAACTTCCTCTCCCTCTAAAATCAATAAACATATCCTTGGGTGAGGATTAAAAAAAGAAATAGAAATGAAGAAAAATGAATACAGAGAAAGGATTTGAGATTTTTAAATACATTTCCTATAAAAATTTGTTCCTGTTATAGGCAAAAGCCAACTTCTGTCCCTGTAATTTCAAAACTTAAGTGAAAGCTGTGCCTAAAATCTTTTGCTGCTTTTGTTTTTTTTTCCCCCCTTAGGTCATGTAGACCCTGTCTACTTTCAGGACAGCCTGCCTTACCCCAGGCACGGTGTTTTCCTCCCTGGTATCGAGCACACCCTTCCCCCTGCCTGACTCAGGTTCATATGATAGAAGTAACCTGGAATGGATGTTTTGTAAAGTTACTGGGATGCCCTTGAATGGAAACTGAGGCTATCAAGTCAACACACGCTGTGGATGCGCAAGAGCTGGGAATCTTTTCCTCCCCAGGGGCTCACCCTTTGCTCCAAGCTCAAGCCAGTAGGTCCTACTTTTCTTTAAAAGACTGGGGTAGACAGCTACTCTTGAAAGGGTGAGGAGGAGAGAAAAGGAAAGGGTAACAGAGGGATAGGTCCCAAACAACGAGTGTTTCACAACAGAGAAAGAGCAGTGTGGAAGGCAGGAGTGGAAACACAGGGATCCTAAAAGACCGGATCCTGTGTTCCACCTTGATGCTAACTATCAATCTGGGGACTATCTGCTGTTTTCCAAGCCTTTGTAATCCGACTGGGAGGGATGTGAGTCTTCCCACCAGACCTTTGCCAGACCTCCCAAGATGAAACCTAAATTTTTACTTTCTGTTCCAGCCCAGTCTTAATGATGTCTCCCTGTTCTTCCACATCTGCTAAATGATAGGTTTAATTTAAAAAAAAAAACAGTAAACAGGTGACAGTTGGTAAAAAGAGGACTGTACTTGGAGACAGAACATGCGGGTAGGTGTCCTAGGTCTGCCAATTAGAAGCTGTGAGACTTTCAGCATATAATTTTTGTGGTGTTGTGGTTTAGAATAAAACAGAAGAAAAGATGTTCAGTAAGAATGAGTACGTCTTCTTTCAGCCTCAATTTGCTCATCTGTAAAATGTGATAAAAATTCCTAACTGTAGGATGAGGAGTGGGCGGTTGAGGGCCGGTGGGAGGCCCTGTCAGGAGATGAAATTACGTATGCGAAGTGACCAGCAGAGCTTTGGTGTAATAAGTACCGGTTTCTTCACCCTTTCCCTTCCTGACAGTGTTTCACATTGGTGCTGGGAAGCCAACCTCTCCACGGTCTGTGGGTGCCATGAACAGTAATCCAGGGCCCCCACCTTCGTGGATGACACATTCTGGGAACTGCGGGGGTCGTTTGGAGGAGTAACTGAAATAATATATGGTAACCTGAATGTTACATGTTATTTTTAAAAATTAAAGTGTCCTGTCAAAAATATAACTTTAGATTTGTATACTGATTGCATGTCAGTCCGCTTCACTTTAGTCAATTTCCTGTGACAATTGATACAGAATTGCTGAGACACTGTAGGAATTCAGACATCCCGAAATAGAACGCAGTGATCCCTTTTTATGTAAAAAAATGCTATTCCTTGCATTTTTTATTCTCTTATTTGACTAATTTAGTCTTTACAGGCTGTAATCCCAAGTACACTGGCAAGTTTTTTTGGAAATAAACAAGAAAAAGATTACAAAGGAAGACATCTATTTTTAGCTTGTCACTAAGCCATTTCTTGCTCAGCTGTAGTTACTCCAAAATTGGTCATGGTTTAGTGTGAACTTTTCTAAGAGTGAAAAAAAAAACTTGTATAATGAATTTCTAAAGTATGCACCACTGAATTTAATTCATTTTTAATGTGTGTTTAAGTAAAACGGGCCCTGACAGATATTTATTGCCAACCATTTGCAAAACAATTGGTCTATCCCATTCCCAGCCTCAACCTGCTGTTGACCCTGCTCAGGTCCGGGACACCCCAAAGAGGGTGAGACAGCCCTCCTCCCACCGGCCCCTGCCTGCGGGCTGGGGCCGCCCATTGTCTGCCGGATGCAATCCTGGAAACCAGCCAGAGCTGCAGCCTGCGTGTGTGGCTTAGTTCGGTTTTGTTTTGAATGATCACACACTTTTTGACCTAAGCTGAAAACAGAAGTTTCATTTTATTTATTTAGAAGAGAAAACCCAGAAAAATGAGTTCTAGATGAAGCTGTCTAATGTTGTAAGAAATGAATTTAGGCAAATGATTAATATAGAAAAGCGCAGTAGAAAGAGAAAGGAAAAAAAGGGTCAAGCATGCCAAACCTTACTGGAGAAAATTCTCAGAAATATCACCAACATTAACCTGATGCATAGACACAAATTAAAAAATAAAAAAATCAGCTTGCTTTCCTCCCAGAAGCTACAGAGGAAAGAAAACAATTTCCTTGGAGTAAGTATGCAAAAATTCAATGTTTTTGTTGGTGTTTAAGAAGACAATCTGAAAATAAGAAGGCATATAATTTTGCTGTCAATTGTATTTCTAGACTTTCAAAAATACTCTAAAATTATGTGTGTGTGTAAAATTTAATCACATCAAAGAATTCACATAGATGAAGCCTCAGAAACTACCTTCTAAAGATGATGTCAGCATCATGCAAAGAGGCGTTGCAGGGAACTACTTGTTTTTAGTAAATGAAAATAAAAAGAGTTCAGAAAGGCATAAGGCTGGCTGTCAGGAAATGAGCTTAAGCAAAGGAAATGGGAGATGTCTGGTCAGGGGAATTTGAGGAAGGCTTCTCCCACTGGGTACTTTTGTTTTGCTTTTCATGCTAAGTCAGGATACATGCTTTGTCTTTCATATGTACAAAAAGAAATGCCAAGGTGATAACATCTAGGAGGGTATTAGCCCCGAGTTTTTTCTATTGCAGAAAGCTGTTCACTTGCAGCCTAGTGTTGGTTTTTCTTGATTCAGCTGAAATATTCAGGAAGAGGAAGGAACGATTAACACCAGGTTGAGCACTGATGTCTTTCAGCAGACGAAAACAGAAGCTGGGACAACTGTATTCTCTGGCCTAGGAAATTGGAATCAGGACACTGAAAGCCCACACTGAGTGGTCTGCCAGGATACTCACAGACGGCCCCAGTGCAGGGGGTGCGTGATCACACGATGCGCAAGTGGGTGGCTAGCCTCCCTCAACGCCCCCCCCCCATTACCATGCAGTCCAATGTAAAACAGTTTGCTCAAAGCTCCTGTACAAGTCATCACACTCCAGCCCACACCACCACAGAATGTTGTCTCCAACCCTTTTTTCTATGTAGGAATTTTGGAAATGTTTATAGGAAATTAGTCTTCAAATACCAAAGTGTATAACTGACTCCCAGAGAGGAGCTGAGACAAGAGATCATGTGGCCCAAGAAAGGAAGAAAAAGAGTCAGTCAGTTCCTGACCAACGTCCAGTTTGTGTGAGGCCAGCTGTATGTCCCGCACTTTTCTTTCATGACAGCCACCACAATGCTCCCTAGAAAATTCCTGAGTCAGGCTGAGTGGGTAGCATACAGTCTAATAATTTCTCACCAAGACAGACTGGATTTACAACAAAAGAAAGTGTGCTCAGATGGAAGCCCATTTGCCATGAAAACAACTAGTGGGGGAAGACGAGAACGCAAATATGTATCACTTTTTCAGCGTCCAGGGACTGGCCTTATACATACTAGGAAACATTTATCTCACAGACCGAGTCCTAGCATCTTCCTCTGTCTCATGTTACCTTCTCTGAAGGCGCAGCAGATTTTGCCAATCTCTGGCAGAATTGCTATAAGAAAATAGCCTTGTTCCAGAACAGCTCTCCCTAGAAAAGGTTCTACTCCAAAACTGAACTTCAAATATGTGATGCCCATCTCCACCTACCATCCCCTTCCCACTCCTGCCATCCTACCCCACCCCACATTAAAGCATATCTTGGCTCAGGAAAGCTCCTCTCAGCTTATTGGTAGAAGAAAAGCTATTAACTGAAACATTCAGTGTAAACTACCGTCAGTAGTGGCAATAAGTGTTAACCCTCCCGGGTAAATTATATAGTTAGTTGTAAGTGACTTGTAAAGGCAAAGGACAAAATATTTATTGATGAGATTTCTGTGAACATATTTTTGGTTACAGCCATCCCTTATTTCATACTTTGTTCAAAAATAGACTATTCCATTATGAACAAACCCTGCTCTTAGTAGACCAGTCCCTTAATGGCCATAGTACTTTGATAATGCAATGCCTTCGAGGAAGGCTACCTTTCAAAGATGGAGGGAGGTGTTGAGTAGCAGGGAAAGCTAACCAAGGAGGAACCAGTGGATGCCAACTAGTGAGGGAGGGGCAGATACTGAAATAGACATGAAAAAGGAAGGATCTTTATGAAATGAGCCACTTGCACCCAGAGTTGTCTTGCTCTGCACGTTGAGGGAAAGCAATGAAGTAGCTTGGAAAGTTCACAAACTCTACAGTCAGGATGGTGTGGGTGTGAATACCACGCCCCACAACTTACTGTACAAGAGAGTCTGGACTATTACTTAACCATGCTGATATGCAGTTTCTTCATTTCAAAAATACCTATGTATCTCCTGGAAGAAGAGCTGGTATCTGAGGCACAGACTCGGTGAAGTGAATGACATTAGAGCCAGAGGTATCAAGATTTATGACAGTGTGGGACGACTGGAGACCTAGGGCTCAAATTTTTGCCTCCTCATAATATTTTCTGTCTAGCAACTGGTTAGCAGTTGTACCAGAGTTGCATTACTCACTGAACCTTACTTATGACCTTACCCACAGAAACGCTCCTCTTTTAAATCTTAAGTGTAGACAGAAATGGGCTATTTATAGCTACCATCCCGGGCTATAAATCTCAGAGGCAATGTGGGTGCCGGCTTGGGAGCTCAGAGTCCGTGAGAGTGTAACAGATGAAAGGGGTGGGTTCTAATGAGCCGTGTGGAACAAGTGAGGGGATATTTTTAAAGGGTGAAGAAAGCAACAGAATAATGAAAGGTGCAGGTGGGGACAAACGTGATGACCTGCTACAGGTCTGGAGGAAGAAAAGGCTAAAGATTCTCTGCTATTAAAAATAAATAAATAAAACACACAACAAGCTAAGGAGTCCTGATGCCTGCAATGCAATAGACCCCAGATTTTCCAGTGGCTTACAGAACTGATCAATTCTCACTATATAAATTATCACATTAAAGACTAGAAAAGGTCAAACCATAATTAAAATAAATTTTATAAAATATTTAGTCATATCCAAATAAAACCAAACTTCCCTTTTTTGAGGGTAAAATATGTCTGAAAGCAGTTTTGTCACATGAAATAGAATAGCAACATCCTGAACATGAGCAAAAATGTTTATAATCAAGAACACTAAATTTTATTGAATAAATCATTGATTTATTAAATGTCAAAAGTGTCTAATTCCTGGTAACTTATTTTCTAAGGAAAATTTTGCAGATGCAGACATTTCTGAGAAAACTCTCAGGATTTTTAGACCTTTGTTCAGTAGTTCTTTTTTAAGATTTACTTATGTATTTATTTATTTTTCAGAGGAGAAGGGAGGAAGAGAGGGAGATAAACATCAATGTGTTGTTGCCTCTCACACGCCCCCTACTGGGGACCTGGCCCACAACCCAGGCACGTGCCCTGACTGGGAAATGAACCAGTGACCCTTTGGTTTGCAGGCTGATGCTCAATCCACTGAGCCACACCAACCAGGGCACTTGTTCTTACTTACTACTAATTCAAATATGATAACCAAAGTGAGATTCTAGAGAAATCAAATGTTGATTTAATACATAACAGAGAAGAAATATTCCAAGGAGAAACGGGAAATTGTTGATACCTTGATCATAACATTCATTCACTCAACAAATATAATTGTCTTCGACATGCTATGCACTGGGGAGCACACCATGAAGAAGAAAGATACATGCTCCATCACCAAAGTGGAACGTGGGAATGACAGCTGAAGGAAGAAATTGTAATTGTGATGAACACTACGAAAAAGGAAAACTAAACCCAAAGAAAGGTGCTCACCCCAAGAAAGATGTTTTGTGATTGTTGTGGGGTTTTTTCCCTTAAGACCTATTAAAAGAAAAATAAAACTGACAGAAGAGTAGAATTTTCTAAACAACTAAAGGCTGAGGGACTTGGAGTGGTGGGTGGCAGAATTTCATGCCAGACAAGCCTGGTTGCAGAAGGGAGCATTGTGCATTTAACTAAAGAAAGAAATCTGTAATTGCTGGGGTTGCGGCGGGGCAAGGGGCAGGAATCAGAAGGGAAAGTAGTGAAAGACAGCACTGGGACTTTAAATTATGATCATATAGGGTCATGCAAATGTTATAAAGGTCAATACTCTAAAACTGTCTCAAAGTCACTGAAAAGTTTTTAGTAGAAATATATAACTTGACTGGATGTATATTTTTAAAAGATCACAAATGTTGGGTGGTTGATGGGCTAAAGGGGGTAGCAGTGGATGGTAGCCACAACTGACACTCGTTGTGAGCTTCCTAAGTGCCACCCACAATACAAAGTGCTTTACGTTACCTTGTGTAACCCTCATGAAAACCCTTTGAGGTAAATTCTATTTCATTTCTCATCTCATGGAAAAAGAATTCAGCCTAAGCAAGGTGTGAACAAACAAGGATTTTGAACCCAGAAGTCATACTTCAGAGCCCATAATTTATTACTATTTACTATGGATACCAGAAGATGAGTTAGAGCCCATTATAGAAATTCAGATAAAAGATAATTGTGGTCTAGACTAGAGAGTGTGGCAATAGAGTTAGAGAGAAGTGTAAAGATTTGAGAAATATGACAGGCATTCTGGTGCCAGAGAAGGGGAAGTAAGAGGAAGGGGAGAACAGACTCTAGGTTTGAGCATTTGGCTAAACATTGCTTCCTGTAGGATAAGAAACACTTCACAGAGGAGTCTGAAAATTTTGCTTTTGAACATGTTACCTGAAAAACTTCCAACAGGAAATGCCAAACAGGTAGTTGGCTATATGGGTTGGAAGTCCAACAGCAAGGTATGGAATGAAGACAGAAATTTGAAAATCTGTAGCAAATGTGAGATAATCAAAGAAACAGGAGAGTAAAATTTCTAAGGCCAAAATTTTCAAGTGCAATTTGTCCCAGATTCACTTGAAGAGCTTGTTGAAAAGGCAGATCCATGAATGCACCTCCCTCCAACCCAAAATATTCTTACTCTCCATGTAACCAGGGAAGGGACGGCTGGTGATTCTTATACACTTGGTCAATTAAACTCTAAGAAGCCCTGGGAGAGGGAAAGGGTGAGGTAAGAAGAGGGAAGGTAAGGACAGGCCCTGATGAACTCTAACATTTAAAGGGTAAGTATATGGCCTGGGCTGGTGTGGCTCAGTGGAGTTAGTGCCGGCCTGCAAACCAAAGGGTCGCTGGTTGATTCCCAGTCAGGGCACAAGCCTGGGTTACTGGCCAGGTCCCCAGTAGGGGGCACTCGAGAGGCAACCACATATTGATGTTTTTCTCCCTCTCTTTCTCCCTCCCTTCTTCTCAGTCTAAAAATAAATAAATAAAATCTTTAACAAAATAAAGGGTAAATACATGAAGGGCATGAGAATATACCGCCACAAAATATGGCACTTTGGCATAATGATTTTGAGCTGAAGGCAACTGAGAAACAGCAGATACAGGACAAGCTCCCTGCCTTCCCCCTTTCTGCTTAATACAATTCCCTTTGTAAAGATGGCATTAATTTTCATTTGTGAAGGTGTTTTTCCCCTTCTGTACAAAAAGAAACAGAGATAGCAAAGAGCAGAGTCTGTGTCACAAACCTTATGAACAATGAATATCTGCCCTACATTTCCTCGTCGCTGTCCCGTGATTTATTGCCCTTTGTTCAAATGGTATACTAGCTACCAAGTCCAGCTGCTTCTTTGGGTTTTCACTTCTTTTCTGTGGTGCCTCCATGCCTGTAAAATGAAAAATAAACTGTGTTCTTCCTCTTGTGAATCCATCTTTTACCAGTTTAATTTGCAATCCTTGGAGACTGAACCTAAGGGGGCAGGTAAAGGGAAAGTTTTTCATCCCCCCCATATATGAAGAACTCTCAGCAAAGTATATGGAAAAATAGCAGCCAGAATGAAAGGAGGCATATAGATGAGAATTGTGTAAGAAAATCCAAGACAGGGAGTGTGTTTTAGGAGCAAGTTGGCAACAGTATGAAATGTTAACACCCCGTCAGCATTATCTGAAGGCCAATCCTGTTCCAGCTTGAGAACCCCAAAGGGAACACATAGAACCACAATTAGGGGGAGACCCAACTACAACTGCCTCTCGTACCAGGCACTGTTTTTATGCTTTATATACTTTATTTTACTTAAAACATATAGACTCTGCCCTGACTGGTGTGGTTCAGTTGGTTGGGCTTCATCCCTCAAAATGAATGGTCACTGGTTCAATTTGCATCAGGGCACATGCCTGGGTTGCGGGTTCAGTCCCCAGTCAGGACTCATACAAGAGGCAACTGATTGATGTTTCTCTCTCACATTGATGTTTCTCTCCCTCTCTTTCTCCCTCTCTTCTCCTCTTTCTAAATAAATAAAAAACTTTAATTAAAAAATAAAAATAAAATATTTAAAAAACATATAGACTCTTTATGCAGGTATTAATATAATTAATTACAAATAAAAAATTGAAATATATTGAGGTTAAACTATATGTCTGAGTTTGAGTTTAATAAATGAAAGATCCATTAATCAAACCTAGATCTGCCCGATTCCAGTGGCAATAACCTTTCAGCAACTGAGTATCCTATCGCCTTTAAGTGTTATATCAGAGCTCTGTTTAGGAAGCATAAAGGAGGGGCAATTATTCAGAAAGGTGGAGACTGAGGTGTCAGGAAGGTTACACAAGAGTTGAGCCTTCAATGAGAAGAAATTAATCAGTCATACAAGGAAGGGAAGGGTGTTTTCAGCAAAGCAGAATGTTCAGTCAGGATGGAAAGAAAGAGCAGTGACTTCAGGAAATTTGTGAAGCACAGGAAATCTGCAGGGGAAAGAGTAGAGGTAGGAAATTTATCCTGAAGAGAAATCATTTAAATATTTTTAAAAGGGGACCTGCTGAGACAGATTTGTGTAGGAAATCTTTGTCAACAGGCTGAAGGGTGAGTTAGAAGGAGAGGAGGATGAATGCAGGCTGAATAAGCCAGAGTCTGCACAGTGGCCTGACTGATGACAGAGAAAAGGGGAGTTTGTCAGAGAGATCAGAATAGCATAAAATAAAAGAACTGGATGACTTCAAGCAAGGTGGATGGGGAGGGGAGGTGACAGAGAGGTATTTGGAATACCTCTGACTCGAGCAACAGGATAGCTGGCAGGAAATGAACAGAGGAAAGCAGATATGGACAGACAAACTGTGAGCTCAGTTTTGGAGTTTGCATGGCCCGTAGAACTTCCAGGAGGACATGTGACAAAGGTGCTGGCTATGGGGGCTGACACTTAAGAAGGAGTCTGGGCTGTGCTGACATCATGGAGTGTGTGTGTATACACCCTCGATCCCTGAACTCATGTGACCAAAGCAAGTGTCCTGAAAAGAGTTCGCAATTGTCTCCTTCTGGAAAAATTCTGAAGCTTTATCTGTGACTCTCCCCATGTATTTCAACAACAGAATAGCTACAAAAGAAAACAAGGAAGAAGGCAGCAGGGACCCTACCTGAATCTTCTTCTTTTTTCTTGTCAAGCAAAATATTTTTAATTAGTAGGCTGATCATAAATAGATCCACATAAAAGTTTTAACAGAATTACAGAGTTTTGTGTTTCTTCTGTGGATTCAACTCATACTACGCATTAGTCAACCTTATTCTCTAAACTGAATCTTCTTTCTAGTCTTTATTATTCCACTAAAGATAGATTTTTCAATTTTCTTAAAAACCATAGAAATATCATGAGGATAAATGGATTTTATCTAGTACAAAACATATTTTATGACTCATCCTTTTTAAAATTATTATTATCCTATTTTCATTTGTTTGTGAATCTCTAATAACCAGTGACTTATTTCTCTCAGTTTTGGTGTATAATTTGGATTAGATCACCAATTTTCCACTGGTGTACTGCAAGAACTTTTAAAACGTGCAATACCTGAGTATTTAGTCAGGAGTACTGACCTCTTTTCTTTTAGATTGTCAAATAAAAAAAATGGCAACAGCCAACACAGCAATAGCTGTCCAGTGTAAAGGAATGAAAATTATACCTATTTTTTTGGCTCAGATCAGCAAAAAAAATTTTTGGTGTGCCACAGAATTTTAGTAATTTGTTTATATGTGGCATGAGATTAAGAGTTTGAAAATCACCATATTAGATAAAGGAGGAAAAGTAAGGAAATTATAGCTACACCATATTTTGTATTGTCTCATTTTAAATAATAAAAAAAATTTAGCTGTCATGTAAAGAATTCTGTTGTCAAAAACACAAAAATCAATTCACAAAGAATGACAAGAATGATGTGTATTCTGTAAAGCAACAACCTACCAAGACTTGCTTTAATTTTTCTCTAAAGGCCACAGTGTCACAGAAAAGCAGTTTCACATAATTTATTCTTGGTGCGGCATATGTATTCTCTAAGAAGTTTAGGCAGAAATGTTGCACAATTTTTTAAAGCAATGCCTTTAAAAGGGAATTTCCATAATAATCATGTAATAGTTACATGAAAATAACTACATTGCCAGACAGGAAGGCCCTTCCTGGGGTGGGAGGAGCGGTAGATTTCCGCTTGAAAATTACTATTGAGAAGTTGATGAGGTAAGAAATAAGATGAATAATTCTAGTTCATTAAAAGAGAGGCTTTCCCCTTCTTTTATAGCACGCATGCCACTTTCTTTCAGAAAGATGAATCACAGTGTACAACCCACCATTTCCTTCTGTGATGCACAATGACTGAATATGGATCAAAATCCTGGCCAAGGGAAAGGTAAATGCAATTCACCAGACTTTCACTGAATCGTCAAAATTAAGAATATTTGCTCTATTTTGTTCTTTCATTAGGTGTTGTCTGTTTTGGAGAATTCCTATAGTTGTACACTTTCTGTCAATTACTCAGGATCATATTATAATGGTTACAATGAAATTGACTTTAGCCAAGTCCATTGAACTTGAAGCAACTTACTCACCACTACTCCTAGTATATTTGATTACTCCCAAAAGGCCTACTTGGCAAAAGCGGGTAGTCTAAACTAAGCATGCATATTCAGGGAAGAAATAAAATTTAAAAATTTGCTGAGCTGAGATTAGATAAAGAGTTTCTGTCAAGGAGAGTTGGGTAATCATGTAGTCTAAGTTTTTTCTTAATCAATAAGGAAAAAGAAGAAATAATGGACCAGAAAAATAAGTCTTTTTGTAACCAAGCAAACCAGGGCTTGTCCACGTGGTGCCTTAACACCTGACCTGATAATTAGCATTGAGGGAAATAGGTTTTTATTTATAAGGTTCCTATACTGGAGGGGCTGAGAACACTCCTGCTCAGAGCCCTGTTCTCCCACAATACCCAGCACTTCCCTTGTTCCCCAAAAGGCTATAGGGCAAAACCATTCCCAGAAGTTCCCCATATCCCTGTCTGTTCTTAAACCAGCTGTGCAAACAGGTCTCCATCCCCCTGGAACGTGCTCCTGTGGGTTTCAGAGTCACCATCCTCTTGCAGCTGCTCTCTCTTTCGGGATCTGGGGTATGTTGTTCTCAGTCTCCATGTCGTGGTTGAAGGAAAGAAACCATGTGCTGTGTTTCACGGGATCATGGTGGAATCCAGGGAGGCACAAGTTCAAAAAGAGGGGCTTTTCTGTATATCCTTCAGAGAAACAGAAATCTGCGATCCCAGTCATGGTTCAGCTCTAAGCATCTCCCACAAATCTGTGCTTGGTTAGGCAGGTCCCTGCACAGCTCCATCAGCTCTCTCCTTATACCCTTCCCTCCCGCACGGCTTCTTCCTCTCTCTCAGCCAACCCTTATTTTAAATGTTTGGCCGGGAACTTCCTATATGACCTCATATCTGGCCCCTCCTGTGATGTGCCACTTTTGCCAGTTCCCTCGTATCTTTTACCTTCTTTTCGCTGCCATCTTTAGTCAGGGCAAGAGTTTCCCATGATGCACGGATATCTGGGGTGGGCATCCACTTCCCTGACTATGTCACAAGTCACTATATGTTCTTAAAGTCATGTATACCTTCTGCCCTGGTCAGCAGCCCTCTCCAATCAGGAAAGGCACAGCTATTAACTGACCATTTTTATGCAAAGTAGCTTAAAAGTATCATCCACTCCCCTCTTCCCCCAGCCAAAGGTTTGGGGGTTTTCTCCTATATTCAGGGAACCCTCGTTCTATACCCATTATATTTTGACTACAACCCTTGTTGATAAAAAACATTATCCTTTATGATTCTTTATACGAGTGTTCAAGTCAAGAGGGTCATGATATAAAATAATTGAAAATTTGATAAGATTGTATAGTCAACATTATTAGGATGTCTGTCCAATCCATGCACCAGCAACCCCCATTTTCTGAAAAATGCCTTTCCCATAACCAGACCTGATTGTAGAACAGAACTTAGTCCTATTCTGGCTGCTGCAGATCAGGGCAGACAGGTAAGAAGAGCTCATCCACTGACTCTTTTCTAAACCAGGGTGGAGCTGGGATTCAGAAGCTTCGGTCCCTCTCTCCTGGCTGCTAGCCCTGGGAAGTAATATACAGCAGAAAAAGTTGTCTGTGAAGAGAGAGTAGAATGAAAGAAAGGTAGAAAGGTGGAGAAACAAGAGACCATAAAATAACTTGAACAATAGGGTACATAGTGCTTTAATTAAGATGGACGAGATGGGGAGAGAAACAGTGAAAATTAAAAGTCCTTCTTTGTGCCTCTGACCATCACCATCACCGTCATTGCGCAGACGAAGGGAGATGTAGGCCAGACATCCAGGACTAAGGCAGATGTCAGGACTGAAGAGAGAAATTTCAGACTCGTCAGAGTAGAGATGGTTTTTAATTTCGTGGAGCCAGATGAGGTCAGAAAGAGACAGAGAATACACAGAGAAGAGAGACTAAAGCCAAACCCAAGTTCCTCCAGCATGTAGTAGCTAAGTAGAGAAGGAAAAACTAGCAAAAACAAATAGGAGAAACAGCAAGTGAGGCAGAGAGAAATTAAGATAACTGCGGTGCCACGGAAGCTGTGAAAACAGTGCTTCCAGAACAGTGATCAAGTCATCTCTCTTAAAAGAAAAAGAAAGAAAAACTTCTTCAAATTACATATATTCAGTTTTAGGGCTCACCAAATGAATAATATTTATATTGGCTAAATTAAAACCATGTATCTAAAATTAAAAATATATAACATATGTATACAGAAAACAAACATTTTCTAAATGCCTCGGACAGACCCACTTTGGCTTTGTTAAGAAAAAGAGGCAGGAGTAGGTTGTTTTACAGGATTTTTTGCAAGGACTGAAATTGGTGGTAGGATTAGTCTAAGCATGACACTTTTTTGTAAGTGTGAGACTAGAAAAATGTCAACGAGTTTTTGTGAAATTCACTTTGCAGAAGGGTTAGGATACAGTTTGATGGGCAATAGCAAACACCTATCCCAGGGAAGGGTGTCTGATAATAAAAAGGAAGACTTCAATAACATCTCCTTGGCTAGGCTCAAAATGATATCTCAGACTATTTCGTGAAGTCTGTAAAGCAATAGAACAGGCAATGGTGATTCCGTCAGGGGTTGGGAGAGAGGCCACCTGGGAAGGTGCTTAGCTATGTAGTAATATCTTCAACATCATCACCTCCTCCACTAAGCATCCAATCTAAATAAAAACAACATGCTTCTTAATGCCACGGCTTCTAAGCCGGTCCTCTGGCCCCCCAGTTTGACCAGACTGACACCCTGCTTTTGATGTAAAGGCTGATGTAATTAATGGGCTGAATGTCTTACTGGTTAAGATCTTGAGCTCTGCATTCTACGGGCACTGTTAGAATCCCAGTTCTTCCCATTATTAACTGAGTGACCAGGTCAAGAGGCGTAACACCTCTAAGTCTCTCTTTCCTCATTAGTGCAAAGAGGATTACAGAGCTCACCTCACAAAGTTATGCAGAGAATGAAATGAGAAAATGAACAGAGATAGCATTGTGAAAGTGAAAATTACAGACCGAAAATGGTGTCACTTGGGCTAGAGGCCCAGGATATCAAACCTAGATTAAATACCTGACTTAATTGCAGTTTCAACCTCTCCCAGAAATGTAATCTTAATAAACTAGTCTAGAATTTTCTGGTCAAGCACCAGTAATCTGTCGCCTAGGCCTTCTCCATCCCCTATAGAAAGAAGAGACAAACTGTAAGATAAAAATCCTTGCCATTTCTTTCCTCCTAAAAAAGATGTCCTGGTCTAAAAATAATCCTTTGTTTTCTTTTGTTAATAGCTCCATTGCCCCACCCTTCTTCCTATGAAAACCTTCTGTCTGTACAACCCTTCAGAGCATCCTTCTAATTGCTACATGGGAGGCTGCCTTATTCCTGAATCACTTAATAAAGCCAATTAGATCTTCAAGTTTACTTAGTTGAATTTTGTTTTTAACAGCATTTACCAAAGTGCCTGAAATCACCATTCAGTAAAAGGTAGTTTTGTATTGTCTGATTTATTGAGTTCAGAATGTAATGTTACACAAGATGCATTTGAACCTGTAACAGGGTTTGAGGTGGATAGGAAGATGATTAAAATCTCATGAATGTGATCGCTGCTATGGTGGGAAACAGGAGGTTTATTGCCAGTTGCAGCTCAGGCTCCAAGGCCAGCCCTCCTCTGGCTACATTACTTCTTTCCTAGAGCTGCCTGTGTAGACCAATGGGTCATTTACTACCCCAACACATAGATGGATATTTACTATGAATGAATGTTGTTAAAAATGAAAATACGGATTTTTCTAAATCAAAACACATCAATCCATTTCTTTCTGACTGTCAGTATACTTTTTGGGTGCATAATAAATGGATTTCTGAGCCTGTTCTAAGTGGTGGAGTTGATCTTTGTTCCAAGCCCCCACCAGCCTGTGAGCCCCTGAGCTAGTAATGGTAAGCATCTGCATTAACACCGGAGACTCTCCCCGGCCTAACACTCTCCATCACAATAGGCAAGACACGGTGAGGCAGTTCAGAAATCCCAGGGCTGTAGTCAAAGTACGACCTCCTGGAAGGACAAAGTGTTCTGTTTGTGTAGCACAAGGGTGTGGCTTTTGCTGCCAGTAAAATAATCTGAACACAAAGGCTTGGAGATCCTGCCCAGCACTGCAGTGAACTGACTCAGCGGAAAGTGGTGGGAAAGGAAGCTTGTTCTTAGATTTCAGAACATTCTAAAGCGACACCCTCCTCAGTTCTATCACAGTTCAGCAGGAAGGGGGTTCATCAGCTCTGTGCACACACACACACACATGCACTCGATCACTGAGCAGAAGAGATGATGAGATACGCCCTTGGAAAGCTCTGGTGGAGCCCACTGCAAGCTCTTTGCCACCTCTCTCCAGTCTCCTGCTTTTTCGTTGCTTCATTCAAGCAAAACCTAGTTGCTCTCAGGGACTGAGGATGGGAGGCCCTTTGTGCTGAATCACCGAATCAGGGGCAGTGAAAGAGACCACAGTCAAACATCCCCAGTTAATATTGGGGAGATTTCTGGATACTGTGATAGATAGATGCTTTGATTATCAAAGTGCAAAAGAGATCTGTGTTTTGAAAGCAAAATACTGATAGCCACACTTTTGTTGTGTACAAAGTAACTGGTGAGTTAAAAATCAATCAAATATTTTACTCATGTACTTTTTTAGGTTCCACACACACTATTACCACGACCAGTTTAGGTCTCATATGAATAAACAGCACACATTTTAGAAACTGTTAGGGAATTTTAATCTTCTGATCCCCATATCTGAAATTTAAAAAAAGGAGGTATGACTTACACAAAATGAGTCCATAGTGGCTAGATTTGCCCTATAATTGCTCAACTCTAATTTGAATCCAATCATTTTAACTAAATACCACTTAGTCAATGTCACCTAAAAAAGATGTAGAAACTTTGTTTGTGAAGAAGTCCATACAGAACTTTCTATTCTATTAATAAGAATAATGTTCTGTGGAACTTACATCCAAGGAAACATGTTCAGGAAAAAAAAGTCATTTATTACAGTGAACAAGAAACACTATTGATTTACAAGGGAGGGACTCCTCCCCCTCCAAAAAAACCCCCAGAATTATCTTTTGGAGGGCAGGCCTGTTGTAATATAGGCTTCTCTCACTAGGTGAGTATCCTAGAAACTCATCTGTATCAGCACACCAGCTGGTGTTGTTGTGAGAGGCTGCGTTCTGCTTTAGTGAATTTTTTTATCAGTTTTGAAGACTCTTTCAGTGCATTTGCCCATTTCATGATGGGTGATTTATGAAAACACCTGCCCACACCACATGGAATGTTCAGCAGTGTTTGATCAAAAACAGCATGACCCCTGTGGCCCACCCTCCCTATTCACCTGATCTTGGCCCAAATGAATTTTTTTGTTCCCCTAGATGAAAACAGTCCTCAATGGGAAACATTTTGCAAATGAGGAAGAGAAGAAACAAAAATGGTAGAAGCACTAAAAAACATAGAAATTGATGAGTTCAAAAAGTATTTTGAGCAGTGGAAAAAAGTCTTGATAGGTATATTGCATCAAATGGTGAGTACTTTGAAGGTGACTGAAGTTTAAGCACATAAGAAAAAATACACAATTTTTTATAAATAAATTCCAGTTTTTGGGGTCCCTCCTTGTACCTTTCCTTAAACTATCAGAAACTGATTAAGAACAAATTAATTTTTAATAAATTCATGAATTAGATATAATGCTACATTTACCAAAAAGAAAATTCAAAAATACAAGCAGACCATTAAGAGAAGCTATATTGTGAGGTTTTTGCAAAAAAAAAAAGAAACAAAAAAGCACACACTTAAAGTTAACCCCAGAATAACCCAATGTCTTGAAATATCATATGGATTAAATTTTTAAACATTCATGGATGTTTTCATTAAGGTTTTAAAAAATAGTTAAAATACATATAATTGGTAAAATACAATATTTCTCTTCCTTTCACCTAGATCAATAAATGTAGTAATATGATAGGGTTTGGGTGGGGATTTTAGACTGGTCTTTTTAAAGATTTTTTTCTATAACTGATTGATTACATGACTTTTTTTTATTCTAGAACTTCTGAAGATCACAGTGAGAACAGTAAAAAATAAACTACTCTGTCAATAATTATGTGACAATAGAAATCCATGAAAGGTGAGGTTTCTTACAAAATAGAAGGCAAGTAGAGAATTTTTCTGTTCAAAATGCACTACCGTTAACCCTCATGCATTGTTGGTGGAATTGCAAATCAGTGCAGCCACTAGAGAAAACAGTATAGAGGTTCCTTCAAAAATTAACAACAGAAATGCCATATGACCTAGTAATCCCACATCTGGACATTTATCCAAAGAAATCCAAAACACTAGTTCAAAAAAATATGTGTATCTCTGAGTTCACTGCAGCATTCTTTGCAATAGCCAAGACATGGAAGCAATCTAAGTGCCCATCAATAGACAAATGCATAAAGAGGTAGTACATATACACAATGGAATATTACTCAGCCATAAAAAGAATGAAATCTCGCCATTTACAACAGCATGAGCAGACCTAGAGGATATTATGCTAAGTGAAATAAGTCAGACAGAAAGACAAATACCATAAGATTTCACTTTTATGTAGAATCTAAAAACCAAAATAAATGAATAAAACAAACTTATAGATACAGAGAACAAACTGATGTTTGCCAGATGGGAGGGTGATTGAGGGCTGGGTGAAAAAGCTGAAGGGAATTAAGAAGTACAAATTGGTAGTAACTAAATAGTCATAGGAATAGTACAGCATAAGGAAAATGGTCAATAATATTATAATAAGTATATGAGTATATGGTACCAGGTGGGTACTGGAAGTATCAGGGGGATCACCTCCTAAGTTACATAAATATCTATTCATTAATATTGAATGTCCATTCTAATTGAAATTTCTTAAATTTTAAAAAAATTAATGCACTACACTTGAGAATGACATTTGTCTTTGACAGACATGTTTTCACCCCTGAAGAGAGTATACGGAACACTTGTGTACACAAGGCAGTGTCCTAGATCCTGGCACTCCAGTGAGGAACACAACAGACACAGTCCCAGCTCTCATGGGCCCTACATTACTGTGGAGGCAGACAGGAATGCAACACACAGACAACTACACCAACAAGAGTGGTGAGTGCAAAGAGAGGATTACAACAGAGTGTTGCACTTGGAAATAACTAGAGGTAGTGTTGCCAGGCCTAGCAAATAAAAATACAGGAAGCTGAGTTCAACTTGAATTTTAGACAAACAGGAAGTAATTTTTCAGTTCCGTGCAATATTTGGGACATACTTCCATTAAAAATTTTTTCATTGCTTATGTAAAATTGCATTTTCACTCAGCCTCCCATATTTTATCTGGAATCCCTACCTGAGAGACTTCTTAAATTGGGGTGGTGGGGAAGGCCTCTGTGAGAATGTGATACCGACAACACGCCAAAAATGGGCTATAGCAAAAGCCCTAGAGCAGAAACAGCGTGCATGCAAATTATAGAGTTGAGAAATTGTGGCGGTCAGAACTGACTGAGGGAACCCTTCCTCACCTTGCAGGAGAGACCTAGTTCTATATGAGGAACGTACTAAGAAAGGACGTGGAGACGGACTGAGGAGAGAGGTAAGGTTCTGTAGTGAATGCAGCTGTGAAGTAGGCAGGATCTGGAGTCTCTGTAATGTGTGAGAGACCTTCATAGGAAAGGTTAGAAGGAGGAGGAGGAGGCACTTGGAGAGAAATGTGTGAACCTGAGGTCAGAAGAACCAAGTTGGGCAAGAATGATTCAGATACTTGATGCATAACAAATGTAATTTATAAAGGAGAAACTAAAATCTAATTGTTTATAATAGCCAAAATAATTGAAAACAATCTCGGTGACTAGTAATTGGGGTATTACTGTTTTATGGACAATTATGCAGCTATTAAAACTGGGGTAGATAGACGAGCACGTACACGGACAGAGATCTGCGGGGACCAGCCCCTTGCTTTGTCTCAGACTGCGGATAAAGCCAATGCTCAGGATTTTCAGTGCTAAAGTGAGGACACGCCCTGACAAACCTGGACCAGCTGGTCCACCTAGAAAGATCCCCAAAACCATGTTAAGTGATACCAGCAAGTTGGTGTGTGTGAATAGTTACAACATGAAAAAAGAACTACCTACATTTAGATGCAGAGATATATGGGTCAAAGACTGGGATTAGAGAGGAAGTTGAGACTGTCATCATTTTTATTTGTGTTATCTTATTATTATTATTTCAAAGAACATACCTTGCTTTCATAGGTCAGGGTATAAAGGAAAAAAAGAATGCTTTTATTCCTGTATATCTTTAAAGCAATTTTAGGATGAGTTTTTTTCAATAGTTACTTTTATTTATTTCTGTTTATATTTTAGGTAGATCCAGACCTTCACATAATATTATCTTACACTGTCAGCTGTTAGAAAATATCAGACCCTAACTAAATTATATAATATTCTTAATCTAAATCAATTTAATATATATAGAACTTGCAAACATTACAGATAAAGCTCAAGGGCCCTTTCACAATTAACTTCAACCCTATAGTCCATGTAGGAATATTTTCTAATTAGTCATGGATAAGTTTTCCCAGCCCTTTTTTTATGCATCTCTGTGTGTGTGTATACACAGGTATAGTAAAGTGTATATAATATATATGCAGTTTTGCTTCAATATACATGCATGTGTTTTAAATGGTATCATATAACCATCCCTCTGTAAATTTCTAAGTTTCATTCAATGATAGGTATTGGAGACTTTTCTAAATCAGTACATACAGATCTATTTCATTCTTGTTAACTCATATAATTTTACATCATATAGAGTCACTGTCCTTTAAACATCATCCAATTAATGAGTATGTAAGTCGTAACCAGTGTTTTTCCAGTAATACTGCTAGGACTGTGTTTCTCAAACTGTGCTGGCTGCCGTGAACTCACAGGAGTGTCGTGGAATATTTTTAAATTTTGAAGGAAGCAGAGTGGTTATCTGTCAGATAATACACAGACTACTACTGCAATGCTACTAATACATTTGGGCCTAACTACTTAACAAATGTAATATCAGTTACTTCTTCTGTCCTAGGGTCACCATGAAAAAGTTACTGAGACACCAAGAGCGCTGTGAACCAGGAAAGTCTGAGTCTCCGAGCCAGGAACATCCTAAACAATGGCTGTATGTACAATATATCAGGAGAAGGTAATACAAAATGGTTTACTGTTGTTTTTTAATTAAACTGAAACCACATTAAAACAAAATACTTTCAATCTATTTTTATATGACTTTTTTCTTAAAACCAAAACATGTTTTACAAATTTATCCTCAACAAATGCTCAGCCAGACTTTCATATTTCAGCTTAACAGTAGTACTTACTACCATTGTGAGTTGGTACATCTCATATAACTTTCATTTCTTAAAATTATATATTTTTAAAGACCTGTGGCATTTATTATAATTTCAGATATAATTTAAAAACACATTAGCAGAAAAAAATGCAGAATATGCTATGTCTCTCCAACTCTGTGTTATGAAAGTACCAATGAATTGATTTACCAATAAGTCATGATTTTGTTATGTAATATTTATACCAGTAGAGTTTTGTAATAATGAGCATAATTTCAGTAGGCTTATGAAATGGCTGAGTTTCCAAATGAAAGTCTCTTGTTGACACTTCATCTCATCTATTGAGAGATAAACACTAGGCATTCCACAGAAGCTGAGAGCATGGTGGGAGGTTGCTGTGAAGAGTTTAAAAGAAAAGGTACCAACTCCAAGTCCTTTGTCAGACTTTTATATTTTTAAGTATATATTCCCAACTATACAAGAATCAATAGAATTCAGTGACTTGCCAAATCATTATAGCATACCACTAGCTAGTAATCTGAGGACAAAGGTCTCTCTGAACCATGCGCAGGAGGCTGCGCCCCTAGTTTCGATGATCGTTAACTGCACACATTGCACAAGAGCCGGGGCAGGGGAGAGGCGTGTCCATCCTGCTGCGTTATATCGTCGCCACCATTACGACTGCTGTTTTCTCAAGCGTGCGTTTTCCGTGAACGCTTGTCAAAAGACTAGTTCAGCTGGAACTTACCATTATTTAAAAATTACTTGTTACTCTCAGCCTTAATGTTTCCATCACTAAGCACAAAATAATACTTGTTACCATTTCCTAAGACTCTGTATAATAAGGTTAGTATTATAATTTGCTGAATATTATGCTTGATAAAATACTGAAAGTATTTTATCACCGTATTCTACCAACTAAAGCAATCCAGGTGGGAAATCTCAGAAGAGTATCTTCCTTTAACAGCTTTGAAAACAGATTTTCAAAAACTCTTATCTACTTGCAAGAAGCAAGTGCTAACAGAATAAACAAGGGAAGCGTGAAGCGTGCTGTACTCAGTGACTTTCTGGTTTTAAAAGCATCGAAATCCAAAGTAAGTAATGAGAGTTCATTGTACCTCCACCAAGATAGGATTCCAAGGTGATAACTGGGGCAGTTTCTACCTGTATAGAAATGAACTGAAAGCTGAGATCCTGGTGCACCCAGGACACAAACCGTCTTTCACATTGCTACTCAGACATTCTGAGTTTATAGGATTTGCCTATGAACTCTGTGCACTTGTGAGCTATAAGGAAAGTGACACTGTGTTGTGTCCGAGATATATAATTATAATGGGCTTCTCATGCAGACTCCACCCTGAGTTTCAATCAGCTTTCAACAGGCCTGAGATCCTTGTCAGGATCTGATCGGTATCCACACTTTATGTCAGTACAGACGGATGACTGCAGTTCTAAGTGACACTAGTACTTAACTTAAGAAACATCTTTATGTTGTAACATATATAATAGTGGTGTAATATGGTTACTATAACATAAAGAGTTGCCAATTACTGCAATGCAGGGAGAGAGATAACTTGAATGGATTTTTAAATTACATCACTATTGAATTCTTTTGTATTCTCAAAGAACATTTTTTTCATTGTAAATTAATTTCATTTAAAAACTGAGCATCTCAAGTTTTGAAGGCCAGCACTAAGAAGGCACAACGTCTTTCTGAGGTAGAATCTGATACTCAGTTTGAGCAGGGGGCATATTTATCTCTCAAATGATTCCAGGCAGAGAACAGGTCAAGTTTCCTTCATCTGCATTGATTTATTCTACTCACATCATGGAAAATTGAACCAATTTCTCCAAGTACCTTAACATCCTTTCTTGGAAGGCATGGAGCAATAATTTTAATTGGAGAGCAATGAAACCAGCCCACATTTCCACATTGTTGAGAGGCTTAACTGATGATGTGTTTTAAAGACACTTTATACAATGAAGAGGCCTTTACCTAAAATAACAAAAACTGAAGTGTTTTACCTAGAAGTCCATGCATTGTATATGACATATTTGATTTGCACAAAAATTCTAGAAGATTGACATTATTTAATGATAAATGAAACTTTATAATAGTGGCTTTAAAAGTCACTGAAAATAAAATTTTCAAAAGAATTACATGGTATTAAAGATAAAAAATTCTGATCCATTGCAATCAGAAGCTACACTCAAAATACACCAAAAGCCCCCAACCTCGGAGCTGGCAGAAGTGGAACAACAGGGCCCTAAGAACCAGTGGTGTTTCCTGTGGCTCAATAACAGTCCTCGCTGACCAGGAGGGGAGCCTGTCCTGTCTAGCCTTCCTGGTCTCTGCAGTCCTACTAGGGCAGAAGGGAAAGGAAATTAAGAAAAAGGCAGGATTCAGAAGACCAGCTACAAATGAACCTTTCAGCATGTTGAGTATGACTCTCAATGGAGAAGCTCCTTCAGCTGCCACTGTCCGGTCTGTTGGTCTCTTTCCTGCGCTCCTGGGGTTTTTTACGTTCCTCCTCCATAACCTTACCACACTGTCACAGGAGCTGTCAGCCTGTCTACTTGTGCTATCGAATGCCGGGTTCTTTGTAGACTGTGTCTCATCCGTCTTTGTATGCCTAATGCCTATTACCACTAAGTGCTGTGAATGCACAAACACGAAATAATAGAATACGCATACAAAATCTGAAAAAATTAAACTCCATTCCAAGAACTTTATTTCTACAATACCTATACATGAAAAAAAACACCAGAAAGTACAGGGTCCGGCAGAGGTAAGGCCTGCTTGAGTGTGGTTGGCAGGGTTATAATATGGGTGTAATAATTTATCATTTTAATTTGAACATTTCACCTCAAATGTCATATGGTGTGCTTGAGTGTGATATTACAGAATTACATGCTTATGATTTTGTAATAAAAAGTTTTATAGTAAAAAAGGGGCATTATTTGTGCTAGACCCTGTATTTTTCCCATTTTAATTTAGATTTAATTCAGATTAAGAAATAGGTTATTCCCTTCCCTCTTCTATCCTTTTCTCTGCCCCATACCTTTATTCAGTGAGAAAGCCAATAAGCAGGTCCAACAGGGCAAGAAGGCAGCCCAGCAAGATTGGCTACATATAGGTGGACTAAGCAAATAGTATATTGAGATAATGAAAGCCCAGTTTCTTACTGTCAGAGAAGAAGGGTACAAATATGAAAAGGGGAAACTATAGTAAATGCTGTGGTGATAAGAAACAGAAATTGGAGATACTGGTGTGTACTTGTGGTTATAAATAAATATGTGTGTATGTGTATATACACATACATATATACACATACACTGATACAGAGAGAGAGAGGAAGGAAGGAAGGAAAAAAGGAAGGAAGGAAGGAGTTAAGGAGTTGTAAATTTCCTTTATTCACTAGAGGAGTCTAGAAGTAGCAGTATCCCAGAATGAGCACATCTTGTACCCAGATCCTGGTTTCTAGATGCCACTCTGCTTGAAGAACAGGGCTCCTTGGAGAAATGGATGATCCCGGGGATAGTACAAGAAAAGAATAAGATGAGCTTCAATCATTTGTGCCAGAAAGTAAGGAAGTGCTCAAGGAATGATGGAAACATATTACAGCCTGAAGGGGCTCCTACTGGACGTGTCTGGGACAATTTGAGCCTCAAAATCCATAATAGTACAGTTGTGCACCACCTAATGATTGGTATACATTCTGAGAAATGTGTCATTAGGTGATTTTGTCCTTGTGCAAACATCACAGAGTGAATTTACATAAACCTAGATGGTAGAGCCTGCTGCTATAATTGTATATGCTGTACTTTCATAGGGCTGGCAGCACAGATTTGTTTAAACCAGCACCATCAAGCACACGAGCAATGGTGCTACAATGTTAAGATGTCACTAAGCAATAGGAATGTCTCGTTTTTATTGTAATCTTAAGGTACCACTGTCGTATATGCAAGTCATCAGTGACAGAAGTGCCATTATACAGTGCATGGCTGCACTGAATTATAATTCATTCAATGAAATAGGAGTTCACAAATTCTCAATGATAAAGGTAAATAGATAAATGGGAAGACGAAAAGCTCATCCTTACAGTTTAATATTTTACAATGTAGAAGGAATAAAGGGATTAGAAAATTAACATTCTTCAACCAATATAATAGTAATTAGTAATAGTATATAAATAGTAATTATATACTGATTAGTCAAGAAATAGCAAAAGGCCCTGGCTGGCATAGCTCAGTGGATTGAGAGCGGGCTGAGAACCAAAGCATCACAGGTTCGATTCCCAGTCAGGGCATGTGCCTGGGTTGCTGGTCAGGTCCCCAGTGGGGACCACATGAGAGGCAACCACACATTGATGTTTCTTTCTCTCTCCTTCTCCCTCCCTTCTCCTCTCTAAAAAAAAGAAAAGAAATAGCAAAAGATGCTAAAACTAATTGGTGAATGTGGGCTGAGGAAGAGGATTTTATAGTCTCAAAATTTCTTCCCACAACATAATTATTAACTTCCAAATGTAAAAGCCAAATCACATTTAAAGTAAAGAAACCTCAGAGAGAGATACCATCTCCATCTTAAGTGATCAAAGTAAACATCACCAGTAATAAAAATTTTTAAAAAAATTGACACCATGTACCACCTGACTAGATATAAGGAAAAAAGCAAGGCATCATTTCTGTACAATTTTGTCCAAAGATTGCATGACCTGTATAGAATTATAGATAACATTAAATAAACCCAAATTGAGGAACAGTTGCCAAAACAACTGGCCTATAATCTTCAAAAACGGCATGGCTGAGAAAGTCAAGGGAAGAGGGAGGGACTGTTTCAGAATGAATGACACCACCAAGTACCACAATTGATTGTGGATTGTCTCTCATGTATAAAAAACATTACTGAGACAGCTTGTTGACTGTGGATAAAGTCTCTGGTGAAAGGGTATACAGAAATTTTTTTACTACTCTTGCAACTTTCTTACAAGCTTGAAATTGTTCCAAAATTAAAAGTGACAAAAAAATTTAAGTGCTGCTATTTTTTGACCATGACTCCAATGGTTGAATTTCCTAATAGTCAAGTTCATCTAAGAAACAATCTAATACATTTGCAAAACCAAGTTTGAACACTAAATACTCAGTAAATAGTGACTCACCAAAAGCCTCATCTGTGAATTACTAGTAATGTTATTATTAGTACTTAACATTCTTCTAGCACTCACATTGTTTCACATAATTTGGCAAAAGTAATGGTTCCCTCAAGGAGCTCTTCTGAAAAAGCAAAGACATACATATCCAAGTACACCGTGTGTAAAGGGACAAAGAGCCATGGATCAGGTCTCACAAAGAGAAAACTAGTCTCAGCCGTCCCTCTCCCTTTTACTGCACGTTAAAGGCGGTACAGATCCAGGTGTTCGCACATTACCAAATTGCTGCCCTGTAATTTGAAAAGAATGACAATGGCATCCTGTTGTGGTCATGAACAATTTAGTATTGCAGTACACCTGTGCAACCCCAGGCCATCAACATTTCAGCGAGACTCTGTAATTACAGAGGCACCACTTACTACTTACATTTACTGGTGACTTCCTGGATGCAGCATCCCTTCATCTCCCTGACTTTCAGTTACAAATGGGGTCAGCGGAACCCAGTAAAGGCAGAGAACCTGGACAAACCTGTGGCTACTGCGGCTCCTGCCTTTGAATGAGATTCCTGAAAATTCCCCACTGCAGCCAGGAGGCAAAATTTAAGTGCTGCTGCTTGAAATGTGTTTTCAATTCTCTCATGTTTATCTATGTCAAAAGCTACCCTTCCCCTTTCCAATACTAAGCTTTAAATGAACATTTGCTTATTTTTAGACACCATAAATTGCCATATATAGGAAAGAGTCATAGCTCACTCAAATTCTGAAGAATCTCTAAAAATTACATCAGTTGACAGAATGCCAGGGATTGCAGAGATCTATACGAACTCTATTCTACCTGAGACACTTCCGAGAAAATTGTATTGGTAAAATAATGATAGTAGTAGTAGTAGTAGTGATAATGATAATAATAATACATTGAATGCTTTCTAAGAGTGGGACAAGAGTTCCAAATAGTTAACATGTAATGATTCTTGTAATCCTCATAACAACTCTAAAAGGGAGTATTATTGCTATCCCACTTTAATGTTTCGGCCCACAGAGGTTAGGTAACCTATCCAAAGTTACACAGTCGATAAATGGTAAAACCAGTATTTCAACCCAAGCAGTTTTGTTCCACAACCCAAGCTCTTAATATCAGACCTCTCTCTCCCAGAAAGCTGTACAGATCGTGACCACCACTATTTTAGCACAACTTTTTCTATTTTATCTATCCAATCTGAAATTAGAGCATCTTAAATCTAAGGAATTCAAAATAGTCACACTCTGGAATATATGGAAATCAAGTTATTATTTAAAGTATGATATCAAGAATTTAAAGTATATTGGAACTGAAATTGAAACCTTAGTAATTATAAACAGCAGATATTAGGACATAGATTAATGAAGAGAATATCAATATAAATTTTATTTTTAAAAAAGACAAAATCTTTGCTTCCCCACACTACCCAATAGAATGATATTCTTTAAATCTAAAAACATCAAAACTTCCAACCTAAATTCTATAGACAGTGAAAATATCCTTTGAAAATAAAAACAAAAGTATTTTCAGATACCAAAAATGGAAATATCTGTTGCAAGAAAATAATACTAGAGAAAATACTAAATAAAATTCTTCAGGTAGAAGAAAAATGATCCCAGATTAGACCTCAGGAGAGTCAAAAATGATAGAGAGCAGAAAGGGTGTCATGCACTAAATAAATAAGTAATCATGTCTTGGAGGATTTTTAATGTGCAGAACTAAACTATACAATAATAATAACCCATATATCAGAAGGGAGGTAAATGTAATTAAACATGTTTTATGTTTTTGTATTATCCAAAAAGTGGAAAAGGCAAAGTTGTAAGTTTCTTTAAAGATTTTATTTGTTTTTAGAGAGAGGAAGGGGGCAGAAAGAGAGGGAAACATCAATGTGTGGTTGCCTCTCTAGCGCCTCCTCCTGGGGAACTGGCCAGCAACCCAGGCATGTACCCTGACTGGGAATCGAACTGGTGACCCTTTGGTTCTCAGGCTGGTGCTCAATCCACTGAGCCACACCAGCCAGGGCAAAGTAGTAATTTATATTAAGCTTCAGTAAATCAAGAATGTATGTTGTAATTTTGCTAACAACAAAAAGAGAATTCATAGCAAGTTAAATGGGGGAGGGATAAAACTACTTAATGTATCAAAAAGAAAGGAAAGGAACATTAAAAAGAAACAGAAATGGTCAAACAAATGGAAAAATATTATGGTAGATTGAAGCACAGATAGCAGTAATCTGTAATGAAATATATGAAGACTAAATAAAAACAAATTAATATGCTCATTAAAGACACAATTGCCAGATTGGATAAATGTTTACTCTGATCTTTGAATTTGATATCCTGCCCTTCTCTCCTTTGCTCCCAAGTTCCCATCATACTAGTTTACCTTGGGTCTCAACCCCACTGAGAGATTTTCCACGCAGGGACTTTGAATATAATGTTCCCTCTGCCTGAAATACTTTTCTCTCTAGTGTTCCCATGGCTGTTTAGATAGATCAGAAAAATGTTCTCCTACCATTTTATTGAAAGAAAGTCCTCCCTATTGTTTTCCATTTCTCGGCCCTTTGTTTCCTTTATAGCACTTTCATATTTTATATTTTTTGTTTACTAACTTTTGCCTGGCTTCCCAATCAAAATTAAGTCTTATTTATCCATTAGGTATGTATGTGGATCTTTAGTATGTGCATGACATGCATGTGCCATGCAGTGTTTTAGGAGCTAAGGATGTAATGGATAAGTGTCCTGTGCAGCTGACTGTACTAGCGTAGGAGGTGCACACAGTACTCATTTCTGTTTTGCTTATTGCCGTATCCCAAATACCTGGCGGTATGAGGCAATCACTCAAATACTTCTTGACTGAATGATCTGTGTGCCAGAAACCATGCCAGATGACTTACAAACCTTTCATTACCTAACACTTTGAGAGGTAGTATCACCATTTCAAAGTGAGAAGGGCGAAGCTCAGAGAAATTAAGTAACTTGCATTTAGTCACACAGCTAATGCATGTCAAGATCATGATTTAACTGCTCTCTGTAAAATTTAAAACACCCTGTTCTGAGCCTGGGGAGTTGTTGACAGGTTGAGCAAGAAGGACAATCTTTGCCTACCCAACTGAGAGACAAAGTGTTTTATTTATTTTATTAATCAGATGTGTCAGGGTTTAGTCGAGGCCATCGGACAGTGCCCATTTTCTTCAGGTGCTGCTACTGTCGTACACCTTTGATTTTT